>OY720144.1:99068780-100304112 GCA_963082955.1 Cheilosia grossa
AAGTAAGGAGAACATATATTTTATTTAAGATTGTTGTATTTGTTTTAAGAAAAACCAAATTCAAGTCTTCGAGCATAAGTTATATAGTGAAATTTGTTGAACAAAAGTTATAATGTTGTACCAAAGAATATATTATTATGTTTTGAATTGCTAGATAGAGCTTCCAATTGTTGTCACTGTGAATGTTATTTAAAAAGATTGCCGGTTTTAATTTATTTATTTTTCGAATCCCTGGAAACCTATAGACAAAGATATATAATATATAAACTCTGCAAAAACTTATAATCGCTTACATACATTTGAAAGCAACATAGCATAATTGGTATTTAAAATAAAACTAGCCAGCAATGTATGCAATGAGGAAATGAGGAATTTATAAAAGTTCTATCAGTGTCATGAGTCAAATATCAAATTGAATTGCGACCGTGAGAAGTACGTACAACATAGCGCTTGCGTCATTTACTATAAACTAAAAACAAAAACTAGGAAAAGTTATAACAAACAAAAAATACTGCAATAGATAAAAATATAAAAACGTCCTAAACCAGCCATATATAAATATAGATATTGTACTAATTGATATAAATATATATATATATATATTTTTTTTTTGTAATTAAGCGAAACAGTATATATTTTTGATCTGAAAAATCTATATAGTATCGTTATATATATATTATACATGTAGATTTATAAATTGCATATATGTATATTGTATAGGTATGTATGTATGTGAATTTATTAAACATAATTATAAGTACCTACATACAGAGTCCGTGTATAATTGGAAATGAGGAAACCTACATTAAAATAACTGTTTTTGTTTCAAAAATCGAGAATGAATCTTGTTTTATTTTAGATTCAGAAACAATTGCATTGTTTCTACATACATCTTCTGTTTTTAAATAGCTTTCCTTACACTTTACCCATGAATGGCTTTTCGTTATTTGAACAAAAAGTCAGTGAAGAGCAAGTCTAAGCTCCATGTCAGAAGATCATCATCAGGCATGAATTGTGCCCTGTTTTATGACTCAACCGCCATTGTTCCTCTACATAAAATGGAACAGGGATTTTCTCCAAACTGCTTATTTCTGACATAATTCATCTTTTTTTTTTAGCGAAAGCTAGGTATTTATTTTAATTGGGAGGTATGTTCGTGCTGAATGCTGATAACGTTCTTGTTGCTTAATTGCAGCTCTTGTGTGCGCAACGGACTTATCGTCTTTTGTATATTCGTTTTGTCATTTTACATACTTTATTCTAGGGAGCCTCAAATTGTACCCCATCTAAGAACCCGATTCAAATTTTAATACAGTGTAGTTTAAGTTCTCCAGCAAGTTTATCAGACAATCCCAGATGGTACAAGTCTTGTGAGGAATAATTGACATCACGGCAGATGTCTATAGAAAAAGTGACCAAAAGCAACTTCGAAATATCTGCAGGACGCTTTTTGGCGCACGGAAATGTTATGCTAGTTTTTTGTGAAAGATATCCAAATTTACATTAGCATTATGCAAGCTTGGAGGAGAAGAAATTCAGGTCATGCGTGACAGTTCTTTTCTCTGAAATTTTTACATAGGTACTTTAAAGGTTGTACGTCTGGCAAACATACGAGAGTAACGATCCCATTCATATATGCAATATTGCACAAGTTGTTCTAAGCAGAAACTTCACAAATGCATGAATTGGCATCACGGCTAAACAGAGAATAAAGAATGTAGTAGAGTTTTATTTATTGCGCACTTCTGAGCGCAATCGTGGAGATGTCAATTGCGCTGTTGATAATTTAATTTTTAGTTTCTTTTTGTTAAAAATATGTGAAAATACTACAGATAAGTAAGTTTAATAAAATATTCTTACTGTTCAAATCACTAAACCTATATTTAACAAACTAGAGGAGATGAATTTACTCATCACTATTCAATTAGGCTATGAGGCAAAGTTCTGTTCCGGAAAGAGATCGAAATCAATTATGTGGTCTATAATTTTGCGACAAATCGTAAAAGTAAGTCCACTTTTTGGTTTGTCGAAGAAAGCAATTCTTCAAAAGGTGACCTTATGGTTACCTATAAACTCATAAGACAGTGCAACAACCAAACAGGAGAAGAGATGCTACTCGATGGGAACATTTCGACGATTTCGATGAAGTGTGTATACCTAACCAAACACATCGAACCACCAAAGAAAAACCTGGTTTCGACTTTGGTGGATTCGTCTTTGAGTGATTCAGAGGCCGAAGATGACCCGACACCAGTAGTCGCTACATCAACATCCGGCCAGTCGAAAAGAGCCAAACGAAGGAAAGGAAACAACTGATGAAATTCTGGAATTTCTGTCATGAAAGAGCTTCTCAGTTAGCCGTTTGGACTCGGCATAAAATGGTAAATCACTTCCATTCGTCCCAAAAATTAAAAATTCATACAAAACGAAAGGTTATGAGAAGCTAGGCCTAAGGTACTTACGGACCTGTAGCGCCAACTATTCATTTTTTTTTAAATTCACCACATTTATCGCAAAAAAAAGGTTATGCACTCAGTAATTATTTACAATATGAAGGAATTTCGTACGAAGGACCGGCTTTCTGTTATTCACACATGTTAAAAATTGTATACATTTAGAGTCATATTGGATGCTGAAGAAAATCATATCAAATGAGCTAGTTATAGCCACCTACGTAAAACGAAACCGTAAACATTTTCTTTTGCTTTGTTCGACCACTTAAACTTAATGGTTGAACTCAATCTTGGTCCTAAGATGTTGCTTATGAACTATAAAGTAATTAAAAAAGAGAAAAAAACAAATAATCTTTAAATTTATTAATTTTTCTGTAGGAAAAACTTTTTCCGATCTACTTCTCAGTCAATTCCACAAAATAAAAAACAAAATCATTCCACTGAAATATTTCATTTCTTTACTGTTCCATCTGTCAGACATTTTTTTCTGATGGAATCCAAAATCCAATCAGTGGTGGTTGATTTGCTGTTATTGTTTTCGTAGGGAACATTTTTCAGACAGAACTTGTGCCATGACCGCCTAAACGTGAAAAAACTCATTTTCACACCGTTCCAACTTTTTCGGTTGCATTATATACGTAATAACTGGGGCCAAGCCCCTAGACGAAATTTCAATGCACTGCGTTAACATCCCTGGTTTCCTTCTCTTCGAATCAGGTTGCATATGCATTACCCGTGATTCGTTTTAGTTCTCACCAATAGAATGCATTTCGTTACAGGCCCAAAAGGACACACTTGCAAAGTGATATTTAGTAAATATAAGACTCCTACATCTACACAACACTCCCCATGGGAAAATGGATACGAAATGAATTTGAATGAAGCAAATTTAATGAAAGCATTAAAGTGTGCCGTATCCACCATCTCGTTGAGTGAATTAATTTGACGAGTATATTCCTATATTCCATTTCCATACACCTTCTGCCAAAAGCCCACTAATAGTCAGCATTAACACAATCAACCTCCTGCGTGTGTCGCCACCGCTCCCATTTCCACACCACTCATATGTTATCGTGTAAACAAAATGCAAATGCGAAAATGTTTCCAAATATCTGTTTTATGCAAGAATCATAACGAAAAGAAGAAGAGGTCCCGACGACACGACAAACCCGAGCACTCGCAAGGCATTAGAATTTCCAATTAGCATCTCGTCGACACGGCTCGCATATGGTTGTCGATTGTCATATCATAGCCTGTGGGAAAACGCCAAAAGTTACGTCTTCAGGTCGTTCCATATTCACCAAATAAATTTCAATCTGAGGATTGCGTTGCTCTTCCTTCCGGAAATTGGTTTATGTAGACGAGTTATCAAATATACAAGGAATTTCCTCGTGGCGTTATCAGTTTCATCGCACTTCGACTAAAGAACAGCCCGCAGACGACGAGCGTGTGTTACGTATCTGTGCAGTTTGTTTATAGGTATACATTTGCGGTAGACTGCTCTATTGTTTCTCGGTTCGCCTGTCGGTATGCGGTATAGTGGTCTACACAGTGTACGTACATATTCAGAGCCACGCTCAGATAACGTTGTTTACCAGGAATTAAAATCACAAAACGACAATTCAAAGTGACACGAACACGACCCACGGCAAAAGCAAAAGACCAGCGACCATATCCCTTGTGAGAGGGTATTTAAAGAGGTGGTGCTCCGCCGCCTTGCTACAGTGTCAGAGTTTGGATGAACAGATTCGGATTAAGGCAAAAGATACTTGAACAAGTCGAGTGTTAGCTCTTTTGCAGTTTAATCGCTTTATCGTATTATCACAAATAGTGTTATTAAGCCATACAGCGAGTGTATCTACAGCCAGCGTTGGTATATGTGATAATGAGAACAATCTACCAGATCAACAAAGATACCAGAAAGATATTCATTTCTCGAGAAATTCTTCGGAGCGATAAGACGTAGCGTTCAGTTGGGGTCGCTGTTTTGCAAGTGAAATTGAATCGTAGCCATACTGTTGGAAATTTGTTAATCATCATCAGCCAAAGGAAAAGGGGACGATGATGGCCACTGAAACCACAGGACTTTTGTCGGGTTGTGTTGTTGACATGCCAAGGGACAAGAACGAGAAGGAAGTCTTGGGCGAATGCCAGTAAGTTTAATAAGTTTGAAATAATTATCGGTATTTATAACATGAGCGTTTGTACAATGTTGACCTCTGTGTGTGCACCCGTAATAATTGTACTCCAAGCCCTGCTGTTACATGTGTTCCCTTGCTATATTGACCACAGGTCGAGCATATGATCTTCAACAGACGTTGACATTTCGTTGACCACAGTAATTTGAAGTTCGGTTCACAAGGGAGAACAGTTGTTTAATGTTGTCTATGCATTAATAAAATTAAATAATGTCTTTCAGTACTATGGAGTAGAAAATAAAAAACTACATCTTTAATTAAAAAGGAACAAAGTTTACAAGTCGGAACGTAAACCGAAACTAAACCGTGATGGACCAGCAGAGATGTGTGTGAACTTTGTGCATCCAACATCTGAAGTCACCCTTTTTTGAAACCATATGAAAGAGATTCGTTTCGAGGCAGCATTTAGTTTGAAGTGGTTTCTATCACGTTCTTAAGGCACAGTTCTCAACGGTTCACAGATTCCAATAATTTGCTTGTGGAATCAATGGTGGTGGTCCATAGTCGAGATATATTCACAATAGTCCGTCCATCAAGTACTCTAAAGTTAAACAAATAAATTCCGTGTGGATACTGCCGACCTCTGATTTGAAATCAATGGCCCGCTGGTTAAGATATTATTGCCTAATTCTACTCAATAATGATTTTCCGATCATTTCCTTTCATATTTCTTGAACTTATTCGTCTAGTCCAATAATTTTTGTGTTTTCAAAGCGGTCGCCATGTCAACCATATATTTAACGTGGCACAAAATGGGGCGGAAGCCGATTTCAGAAACTAACACAAAGCTATTGACATTTTACATAAAAAGGCTATTGCGTTTACCTTTCAAAATCCTTAACCAGCCCCTGATGCTTTACGACTAAACCTTCTTCATGAAAGACAAAACTATATTCCGGTTGCTGACAGAAGATGCAGTAACTCCTGATGCAGCGATTCCTGATGCAGTGGATCTCAGCTGCAAACAACAAGTTGAAAGAGATGCAGTATCTCTTAAAGCTGAGATCTGCGAATGCAATCAACTGGTTTATACTTTTGTCTTCCATGGCGATTTATTTACAATTAACTGAATTAAAAAAAAAAACATTTGTTAGAAAAAATGTCCAATCGCGGATTTTCCCGGACCAAGCACTTAAAAGTTAAAATCTGTCAAAGTCCAAAAATAGACCGAAACTCTCTCAGAGGGTGGAAAATATACGCAAAAGTATGTGGATAGACTTCGAGCTACTTTGAGGCACTTACATCTTATCCATATCACAAATATATATATAACTTATGTATATTCTTGCATCATAAATGGAACGTTCTGGGAAAACATTCGACCACAGCCGAATTTGCTTTATTTTCACAGATTTAACTTGTGAGTGCAACTAATTTTTAAGACGGATTTTGAATTTGTTTCTTGTCAACTGTGTGCATTTGACATATTTATCAACAGTATACTTGCCGGTTGAAATTCACTGAGTTCGTTACTCGTTATTTTGCTAATTTTCTCTATTTCTGGCATTTTTGATGAGAACCCGCGATACTAAAATCATTTTTAGTGTCCATGCTACATTTTTCGAACTCGCAATACCCGTGGTTAATATTGAAAAAAAAAAACATAAAAAAAAGGTGAGATTTTCGATACAAAATTGTGTATTGTGACCTACAAAATATGTAAGCTGAAGGTTAAAAATGATTGTTGGTATAGACTTTGTGCGATAGCGATGGATTCATATCAAATACGTTTGACTTAAACCTCGTCAACGAAGCAACCTAACGATGCTCTGGCTGTAAAAGTTGCTATTCATGTTGCTGTTCGAATCTGTTTTTCGTAAGATCAACTTTCTGGAGAACCCATTCTCCATGTCCCGTTTCCAACCTGCGATTCCACGTTTCATTACATTCCATTGAATAGATCCCAAATCATTAATCAACATAAGACCCTGTCTATCTTTTTTAGGAAAACAAAAAGCCTTAGTCTTGAAGAGCTAATGCCATTCCAAGATGACCCCTGGTGGCAGAGCTTGCGCCGAACATTCTTTTTATCATTCTGGATATCGCTGATGCTCATATTTGCCAGTGCGTGCACACTGTCAATTTTGCACAACGGATCGTGTAAAACCATGCAAAGCACCATTTCAACCGCAGTAACAATGGACTCTGTAGCAACAATATCGACTTTAATAAATTAACATCGAATGTAGAAGATGCTCAAATAAAACGATGCAGTGTAATTTTTGAAAGTAAAAATGTGATAATTTTAACATATAAAAGAAAAATAAATTATATTTTATAAAAGAATAAAAGATCTTTAATGGTATTTACTCCTTTTGCCAGTATTAAAATAAATTCTATATTCGTTTATCAATGCTTACATGGGATTTTATATTGCACATAATTACAGCTGCCAATCTTATCTGTTTTGATGGCAGTACAATGGACTGTGGATTTGTAAAAAAATGCCCCAATTTTTGAAAGGTATTGCATCATCAATACATTATCAGTTTTTTTCCATTAATTACCGAAGAAATTAATCATATAGCTGTGAGCGTGGAGGGTGTGTGCATACAATCATATTCAATGGAATGGAATGGAATGCAACTAGTGTTTGTTAAAATAAAAATGCAGCGCTGCACGTAGTCCCAAACCAATTCGTTGTAGAAAACAACTTTGCCTATGGGCAATTAGCAGATATCAAACTCTTGACGAGTTAGCTCGAGCAGCGTACTAAGTGAAATAAAAATATGAAGACTTTACTAATTTATTTGTTGATTTGCTAAAAATATCAATCAACTCTTACCGGCAACAGAGTACCTATGAACAAACCGAAACCTGAACGTAATGCGAGTAGCCTGACTTACTAGAAGACAATTTCGTACCCCGGTGAGTTCATCTGAGAAGCCCCGGCGATGCATGCTTTATTTGAAATGGTTCATGTCGCGTCGAATATGCTTGATTAGGAATCGACTGCAATTTATTGCAAGGCGAATAAGCTTGAAATATTTATCGGTAAAATGCTTGAGTTGGAATCAGGTGCAATTCAAGAAGACAATTTTGCATTATGCAACATTGCTAGTGAACCGTATGCAAATTTACTGAAGTGGATTGAGCGAGTGAGATAAATATGCGTCACATCTCAATACAATAAGTACAGAAAAGTATGTAAAAAGGTAGCGCAACATGTCCATAGAGGATCCCCATTCATAAGATATACCTAGATTGTCACAATTAATTGTTTGAAAGAGATTACACTAAAACAAATAGAATTCATTTATTCAAGGCATCTTTTCGAATATAAAAACTACAAAAGATATATATATTTATAACCATAACTCATGCTTAAAACTATAAATGAAAATTGGGCGGCATCGTTGTGTTTACCTCCGTCATAACCCTAATTAGGGTTTCGGTATTACCCACCGAAATACGTGACACCGGTGGATCCTGGTTTTTCACTTTCCATGGCGAAAAGTTGAAATGTTTTATCTCTAAGCAATCTGTGAATGCGTTGTCCACCGAAGTTTGGCGTTCCATAACGAATCTTTGGGTTCCATCTATGCCATCCGAGTTCCGGCATATAATACCGGCTAAAGTCGACTTGTAGATTTCTTTCAATTGACCTTAAATATAAAAAAAAAATCTTCTCACAATACGTTCTTAGCCAACAATGGAAGTGCAGCGAACTTACGTGAAGTAAATTTCTGTGGTCCCTCCTTTCGCTCGTACCAATGTGAGTCGCCCTTCTTAATGCGCAGAAATTGATCGGATACAATGCACGTCAGACTTGGCCCAAATATTGCACCCTCAATCGGCGGCTCACTCAAAGCACCGGTATAAAAGTCCACATCGTCGGGGGTACTGAAAGCGATTTGGGACATAAATATTCCAAACTTGTATGTATTAACTTACTCATAAATCGCTTTAATAGAATCCAGTGATTCCTGTTCGATAGCTGCTTCCATCTGCTTCCAAGTTCTGACGGGCGAAAGTCCACAGTGCTTACGAAATACCGGGTACGCTGGTAGTCCGTGATCTCGGCCGCGCTGGATGTTTAGAGAAACCAAGTCCAAACCACACAATGGAAGTCGGTCTTCAGCCGTACTTTCGAAGAGCTTCTCAGTTAGCTCGGTCGTGAAAAAACGATCCACGCGGGACACAGGCGTATTAATGGCCGTCTCGATGGCTCTGTCAATTCCCCCATGGGTCCATAGAGAGAATGGATTGAAAAGCATTTTGTGAAGTTCTAACGACCCGGAGGTACTGTTGTCGCGTGTCATGTGGAAGAGCCCC
Organism: Cheilosia grossa; assembly: GCA_963082955.1. Classification (NCBI taxonomy): domain Eukaryota; kingdom Metazoa; phylum Arthropoda; class Insecta; order Diptera; family Syrphidae; genus Cheilosia; species Cheilosia grossa. The sequence goes on from OY720144.1 coordinate 99,077,707, forward strand.
TGAAAGTCATAAAGTAAAAGTTAGAGCTGCGGGTATTTATGCAAAGAACGATTGAATATTTCGTGGACGTGAATGAATGCTTCCACATTGAAAAAAGTTTACCCGAAACCAGAAACAGACTACACATCAAATAGACAGCATCTGAGTCAACACTTACCGGCAACAGAGTGTGCGCAAAGCGAAACGCCGCTGCCGCAAAGTTATTCGCTATGGTTGCATCAACTTTGGGATCATAGGTGTCGCTCTTCGATCTCGGATCGGATGTTATACCGATTTTTTTAGCCAACTCCTTGCCCAGAAGGATTGGTAGAAATTCGTTGTAGGCAATATGTTGCATTTGAGCTCCGAGAATCTTCCGAGCCTCCTGGTAAATTGTCTCGTCGTCCCAGTCTGGATTCGCGGCCTGTAAGCCTTGTGCCAGGTAGTTGTGATGCCTCGAAAACAACAAATGCATAGATGTCAACAAGAGATTTTCATTCGATCGATCATCGCCGGACTCGAAGCAGTATTTGCCCTGAGAGTTCATCTCTTGCTGGTTGCATCCGTCGTCTGGGTTTGTGGATATCGGAAGCAGGTCCCTGCCATCAGCTGCCACATACATCCGCAAGGTTCCGTTTTTTCTTTTACGCAGTGACATCTGCCGCTGATCACTGTTGCCATAGACAACAGAACCGTCTATGAAAGACGTCGCTTGGTTAAGCTGCTGGCGAGGTCCAAATATCCCCGTTGGTGCTGGAGCAGACCTCACAAAGTTCATACAAGTTGTGTTGTATTGCTCAAAATAGGGATCACCTGGTCCCAGTGGCACGGGAAAGCATTCCGGATGAGTATTCAACGGAATAGTACAGCAGTTGATTGATTCGCCATCCTGAGAAGTGGTCAGTGCCGTCGCTGTGATATCGTGATCAAGAAACTGTCCAAACACCGCCAACATTACCGTGAAATTCGAGTCAGTGGGATACGAAGCTCGATGTACCTGGAGCGACACCTGGCGAGCTGATGGTAGTTCCTTCCCGGAACGTGATTTCCTCGGCGACGATATGCCATCGGAGTAATCTGGTGCAACTGCTCGTCGATATTGCACCATTGCAGTTCCGTAGTGCCTCGGTTGCTTCTTGTTGTTGCACGTACCATTCGCCCGTCTGTACTTTTCCTCCGGATCACACTGGACATACTGGGTGGGATCTAACAGATGCATTCGAGGCCCGTTGCCAACATTGTTGCGACCAGGCTTCTTTGTGTAGTTGAACTTCATGGCCACATGTAGTGTCGCATGGTACTCGACGTAGCCGCGTCGGGATAGTTTCCTTGATTCAGGAGTCGTACTAATGGAACGATAGTGACGAAACGCTGGAGAGTGAACTGGAGTAAGAGCGAGATTCTCCTCGAATAGCTCTCGATCACCAAGCGCTCTGATTCCTACTTCTTCTGCTTCCGCAGACACTGACGTATTGATCTCAGGTAGTGTCCACTTTTGAGGTTTTTCATCAGCTAAAGGCTCGGCTAATTCCATCAGTAAGAAAAAGAAATCGCTGGCATTCGTGGGGATATCGTCTGGGTCGACATCTAAGTCAACAGTTGTTGAGTTGCTGCTGGAATCGATTTCTGTGTAGCTTATTGCGATGATAAGCGACAAGATAATAATTCCACTGAAAGAAATGATTTTGTTACATAAATTCAGGATTCATTTTGGTAAAAGTTTTCCCATACATAAAAACAGTGCACATGCAGCATTGGAACTGCCGCATTTTATGTCGGCGGGAGCGGGTTGGTACCCCTGGAAAAACATAAGCTGGACCTGGGGGCGGCATCGTCGACATTCCAATGGCTGAAGTCAATGGTGTGGTCTCAGTTGACATGATGAAACAATTTTCTGCTAGAGTATTTTAAAAGAAGGTAAATGCAAATATAAACAATATTCGAGTGTATGCGGATTCCTACTCCTGCCTATATTGTAATCCTTCGACTTGAATAGCTCTATAAATTATTACTCATTCCGCGCTTTGTCCGATCTGTGTTCAACGTAGTTGACGTAGTGCACAAGCAATCCGTTCCATTACTAATGTCGTTTTCGATTTGGCTTTTCAGATTTTGATCTAAGATTTCAGATTTTTGCTGCCAAATCGAACATAATTTTTTTGGTTCTTGTGTATTTTTTTCACTTGCACTGGAAATCCATTTCAATTGATTTTCACACATTTCCAAATAATTTAATATAAAAACTCGTTACCATCAGCGTAAAATGAATAATTCAGGAAAAAAACAGCAATCGTTCCAACGATAATCAATTCGTAACCGCCAGCTGTATGTCATATACATTGGTAGTGAAAGTATGTGTAAATCTGAGAAAAAAGATCGAGATTTCTCAAAAGTGCCTCAGATCAAAAAAAGATTGATATTTTTGGCAAATCGAACATAAAAAGCAATATCGATCAAAAAAATTATTGATTTTTTTCTCAAAAAAAATTTATCTTTTTGCCAAATCGAAAACGACATTAGAGTGTACCTAATGGGTTCCCTATTTATTCTTTTTTTTTTAAATAACCATGTTCACCTAGATCTCGTTGAACTTTTTCAAATAGAATGTGCGACACCAACAATGTTTGTTTGGCTAAAATTTGGCACCAGTTGAATCTTATAAGAGCATAAACAGGATTTTTCCACATTCCACTGTTTCACTAACAGCTAGTCTGCGACAATACTCGTCCGGTTGGCTGCCATCAGCGTGACCGTTGTGCGACTAAAGTTGCAATTTGGCACTTTTTTTGAGAGCCTGCAGTACATGCAATGTACTTGTTCATGGCCTACACGTTGAAGATATTTCGTCCTCTTACAGTACTGTAGCTACGGCTACCTCGAAACCATAGATCTCACTTATGAGACGAATAAACTTCAGGGTAACTCATTTATTAGTCATTTCATGCCATTGTAGGTAAGCTCGCTTTTGTTCATGGCAAAGGCTTTAAGTCTTTCAAACATCATCCTGTAATCGTATAGGAGACAATTTTTTGCTTTAAAAACGTAATCTTATGCTTTTATGATGGAATTGGATAAAATCATCGTTGGTAAGTTATCCTAGAGTGAAGTTATGTCTCATAGAGTTGACGCAGATTTTTCGGTAAAAAACATGAATGAATCCTTTGTGGAAGAACTAATTGAATGACCCATCCTGCTTTTTCTGTAATTTTTTTTAATTGGAAAGCTTAAACAAAGTCCTCAATGCAGAGTGATTCCAGAAGAGATATTCAGAGTTTTGTTTTAACTTTTATTAACATTTCTGTTTCGACATGAACCGTTACTTCATCCTGTCACCAACAAACAGAAAAACATTTAGAGGTCATAAAGTCTGATTTTCCATCAATATGTAAACGAGAATCACAACAACCTGATCCCACCTTTGTTACCGATGCTGTATTTGAACAATCAAACACTACAAATATTAAAGAAGAATAATCAATAGATTAAGTCAATAGGATCACGAATTATGTTTAAGGGATAACCAGTGAAATATTTAAATATTACGCAACAAGCCACACACTTTTTTTACAACTATTCGCCTGACAACAAACTGAGGTAACCGCCTGACAACCAACAACGATTGAATCGCACGAAGTAACTACCTGGGTGATACTAAACTGCATCCAACATAGTAACTTAATTTCCTCCATCAACTTTCATTACTGCATTCGTAGGGCTTCCTCACCGCTATACATGTTATGTGCAATGATGATGACTGTGAGCAGATTTAAATATTGTATAGAATTACAATCGTTGTCTAACATCATACGCCTGCGACACGTGTGGATTGAACAAAAATATTGCAGCAGACAACCCTAACAGGCGAATCGTTACTGTCGATCCAGAGCGCATCGCATGAAGTCATTGACTTTGGAGGTCACAATAGCTAAAACCTGAAATAGCAATAAACTTAAAAACTGGAGGTGACATTTATTTATTTATTTTTGCAGTTCACTACTGCGCAAGCGGTTATTTTTAATAAATATAAAAAAAAGTAATTATAAATCAACGACAAAACAAAACGTATACGTTCACTCCTGATCCATGGTCTTTTGAAAGGAGTCCGTGATATGCTCGTACGCCAGTTTTAGTAGATACTGAAATGATTTGTCTTGCGTCAGTTGGCCCAAATCAGGACTGTTAAGAAAGTCTTCCATAGACGGCAGGAATTCCTCAAATTCTCCATCTGAAACACAGACACACAGTTCAGTGGGGGTTCGTAAAAGAATACAAATTTCGAAAGCATTACCCATTAGATAGCACACTTCAATAAGCTTGAAGAAGAGCGTACTTTGCAGATGATCTAAGGCAGAATTCATATCATAGCTGGTCCAGGAATCTCTCAGAATCGCAGCACACCATATTTTGTGTCTTACTTCGAACGGTTCGTCGACGTAGCTGAGCAGTTCTATGGCTTTTCGAAATTCAAATTCGTTTGCAGCTTCATTTTCTTCGGATATAAAAAGCTGAAAGTGAAAGAACCAGCAAATACTTTCATTGGCTAACCGAAGAGATATTTCCACTTACGTTGATAATTTCTTCGGCTTTTAGTACTCGTGGGTTCTCGACATCATAACCGAACGACAACATGAGTTGTTCATTCAACTGTTCCTGATAGTCCACCAAATTTAGTTCGGCATTGATTTCGGTAACTTGATTGGAAAGATCAGAGTCGGCAGCCAGTGATGCCAGTTTGGCAAGGGATAAAATTGACTGAATAAGACAAAAAATAGCGAAAGATTATATTTTACGATTTATAGCTTTTAAAACGACTTTTGAAATAGAATTAAGGGAATTGAGAGTAATACTGCCGACTAGCTTTGGATGTCGCGCGACCATGTTCACTATATTAACCATTGCAAACACATGAAAAGAGTGTTGCTTCTTTCATTTTTGCCACAAACATGAGTCAACCTGATCATATTTTGGTTGACAAAAAAACATACCTTTTTCCGCTGCACAAACTCCGTCTCGTCCTGACCCAATTGGTACAAAATAGAGGCTGCTCTGTCAAAATCGCCATTGGAAATCAACTGAATCCAGCCCAACGAAGGATGGTCACGCATAAACTGTGACAGCGCAGCTTGATTACCCTTGAAACGTTCAAACACATCACCCTGTCGATTCTGCCGTAAATGCCAATTGATGGCAAACTGTGAAAAGTCATACTCCTGATACTTCTCAATATACCCATCCAAGCGATCTTGGTTTTCCGTTTGATCGCAAATTACAACCAAGCTCTGGAAATCAAGGTATTTCTCAGCCAGCTTTGCTGCCAACTCGAACTGACCATCTTCGACTAAAAACCAAATAAAAACTCAATTGTAGTGCTCTGATAAAAAAAGAAACAACTCCAATTACTTAGGATGGAAATGAAATCCCTGCGCTGTGATTCGTATTGCTGCAGAAGAACGCCGTATTTCTCGTTGTCCTTGATGCTCTCGAGGTAGTTCTTCTTCCCATCGAGTATAAAGTCGATCAGATCCATGATTTGCTGGTAGAGTTTGTGTTTGATTTCCGGTTCCCCAGTGGACCTAGCGCCATATTTCACCGAAATACTAATCAAATGCGTGAGGCAGTCACGCAGGCCGTTCTTGCCCGACATCGCTGTCCAAGGCAAGTACTCGTAGGAGTTACTTTTATCCGCTGGTAGGGTGTACTTGGCAATGCTCTGCTCCCGGAATGAAATCACCTCGTTCAATATGGAGAGTATGACCGAATCCAGGTCTGACAAAAGTGCAGCAACGGTAGAGGTTTGATGATGCGAGGCAATCTTCTTATCGGCAACTTCGCACAGAGCCTGAATGACATCTTGGAATTTGGTCAGTTTGACGTAAAACAGATCTTGCGCTGTAAGGTTGCCCGATGGGCACTCCTTCCACAGGGAGATCACGCTGTCAATTGCTTCGTCGATGAGTTTGTTGTGCCTAAAAATTAAATAATTGTAACCGTCCAGATTGTGGGTGTGGGGGACTTACTTATTGTGCGCCATTTTCAAGGCAATCGCAGCAATTATTTTCTCATTGAGGTCGGATACAACGTAGCACGTTGGTTTGACGGAGCCGCGAAACGACACAGCATTCATCTTAAAGGAAACAAAATCGTTGTCTATACTAAACAAAACCTACTCTCCGACATATTACCTTATCCCAGAGCCCAGTCGAATGTAGAAAGTCGACAAAGTGATTTAAGGCCAAGTTCTTCTCTTTCAACTGACTTATAATTTGCAACGACGATGAACTGCCCAGTGAGTGCTTGATATTACTCTCCACTTGCTCCCATCGTGGATCAGCCGCTGGTATGTCTTCAGCCAAGTCCTCCGCTATAGCTACAATAGTCCTACAAAAAGATATTCGTTTAAAACAAGTGTATGCAGTACACACTTAGGGTACACTTACTTGTCCAGTTGACTGTCTAACTCATCCAACCCTATGTCAGCCGGCACCAGATCCTTCAGTATCGAGCTGCACATTGCGTTGTTCCTCTTTGTATGATAGATGAAAGCTGCCTTCAGCTGACTAACTTCATCCTTGTTCTCGTTAAAAATTTCATCTGGATCGAGCTCGTACATCGACAGACTGTTGATGTTGACACTTTGATTCATGACGGTGTTGTTAAGGGAATCCGAATAAGGCGACGCGAAGACATCAGGGGAATAAGAAGAGTTCAAGAAGTCACTGTTGTCAAAGTCGGACGGTGAGACACTAACGAGACCATGATTGCGGCTGAAGAAGAGTGGAATGTTGCCAGATACAGCTGCGCTTAGAATGTGATCCTCTTGCAATTGGAACTCGATCTTCTCGGATTCGGAATCGCCCGCCGTTGGATTTAAGAGATTCACTGGATATATGGTTTTATCGCTGTAGAGATAGGCGTATGAACGACATATTATGAAACGCAACTGCAAGCAACTTTGTTCCGTTCCAGTGCTGTAGAACTGAGATAGTTTCAGTGGAATAAAAGTGACAATGCGAATGGAATCTGGTTCCTGCTCTAGCACAACTGCAAAGGGAGAGAAATTTGGTGAATATGTGGATTATCAGAATATATGTGTGATTTTAAAAATCCTGGTAAAAAGAGAAGCCTGATCCTCCTCACTTTCCTCACTTACTTGTTATAGGACCAATTTCATACCACTGAATTCTAACTTACCAATCGCATAGTGCATCTGAGGCGTGTGTGCCGTGTTAACAGCACCGGCGAGTACGTACATTTTTTTATCGTTAATCTGCATGTCCAAAAGAGTGATTTCAATTTCAGTGCTCTCAGCTGCAACATAACAGACCGGATATTTTTTATCTGGGCAGACTTCGAACGAAAATAATACAAACCTCTATTATTCCAGAACTTGTGATGGAACTCGTCACGTATTTTTCTTGTCACGTCGGTCTCCTCGAAGATCAGCTGTTCAGTGCCATTGCCAGTGAAAGACCATTTTTGGATCCATCGATCGGCCAGAACAGTGACATACCACTCAGTATCAGAGACCTTTTCACTTCCAACTTTGACGAATTTCTGGATAGAAAAAAAAAGTGTTCTTAAAGTGATTCACAATCTATAGAACCGCTTTATACATTCTCTTTATCATGACCACTGTTCATGCCAATGATTATGGAGGCAAACTTTTTTCCAATACAACCAAAAAAGCCCGAAGGTGCTTTCACACTCCTATGCTGTATCACGTGACGGCCATTAACTACTTGCAACTGCAGAAAGAGAAGATTGCATGTTGTCGTGACCAAGAGATAGCCCTGTGGGGGGATAGCTAGCAAGTAATCAAACTCTTGACCATCCAAAATGCCTGTTGAATCAATGGATGAACCATCATGTGCTATCGAAGGCCAATAACGGACGTCTCCAGTTGGAGATACAGCCAAACACGAGGCCATTTGTTGGCCATCAGGCTGAAAGACTGTGACCAAGGATGCCTTGTGTCCAATGTCACAGTGCGGCAAGGTCAACTCTCGGCACTGTGCTGTGGTAGTTCTCCGCTGAGGCGTACGAGAAATGTCCTTGAATTTGGGCGAGCCTTGACGATTATCTTTGTACTGCCACACCAGCAATCGTCGTCCATGGAGAGCCTGACATAAGAAGTAATTCTTCATTTGCTGCCATTAACAATTTTGATAACTTACCCAAGCCCAGCCATTGCTTGAGCATTTGATGGAAACAGGTGAATTCCTTTCGGAAAACGTTAGCGCTTCATTGACAAGGACAGGCAGTTGGAAGCCAAAGCTCTCCACCACGTTGCATTCAGATCGGATACCAGCTAACGATTGAGTTGAACGCCCAGAAATACTAAAACGCCTACAACAGGAGGTTGTAATGCATACTTCTTAATGAGAATAATGAATGATGTTACCCGGGAACGGAGCCTTTTTTTATGCCGCTACCACCCACAGACTTCCGTCCTGACACAATGGAACTTGCTGAACTTTGACGTGTCCTTGGTCCGAAAGGGCTTCTTGATACTCCAGAAAATAGCTGGTTGTGTAGCGATTTATCCATTTTTTTATTTTTTTTATTTATTACAAATTGTGTATTGACTTTGTTTTGGCGGCGTTTAAGAAGTATACAAAAGCTGGACTGTTTTGTAAAACAAAGTTGGGTTACGGCAGAACTAAATTCGCTTTTATTTGAAAAATGCAATCGCCGAGAACTGCTGCTTTGAAAACAGATATGTTATGAGAAAGTCTGAACTCAATTGGGCAGATACTAGCTCGTAAAAGCACTTTATTTTTGGTCAAGGTCACTTATACGTTCGATTGGCAGAGAAAAGTCCATTCCTTTGTCGAGGGCACTTTTTTGAATCTATTAAACACTCTCTCTGAAAGTGTTTTTTAACAGTTAAAATATGGTACGAAAACATAGACAAATTATAGTAGCTGTCAAACTCAAATGTTCAAGGAAAAGTCAAAAGAATACACAAGCTCAACAATTATTGCTCTAATTACAAAATAATATAAGAGACCTATACTCTTTTATGTCCCCCATTGGCTTGGTTAGCTTATGAGTGCCCCGAAATTCTACAAAAATTACTATTTCCAACGATTTTATTTTGAGAACTGCTATGGCTACGAATAGACCAGAAGTAAATGCATATATATCCAACTCCTCTAGTCTCTGTAGCGCATTCAACGTATGCAAGTGAAATCAGCAAAACCAAAGCCCGCGTAATACGGTTTGGTATGTTTTTCCTCTGACAGTTGGTTGAACCGCCAAAATTCCTTGGATTGTATTCACTATTCTGAATTTTTAGTTGTTTCGAAAAGCGTTTTAAAAGTTTAAATAGTACATATCACTAGTCATTTTCCTATAACAGCTATGTAGCTACCTACCTATCTACCTCTCCAATAAATGTCTATAACTGAATACATCCATTGCCCGCTGAACTCTACGCTCGGCGAATTCTTTGACATGTGTCACCAGGCAAAACGCTGCGGCAGCCACCGCTGCCAATCGAATGTCAAAAAAATTGTGTTCTGCAACTTGCCCACTCAACTAACATGAAAATAGTAATTTTCCGCAAAAATTACAATTTTATCGAGTACTGCATCAGGAAAAACTAATCAATTCCACCTTGAAAAATACATAAAAAGTTATTTCCACATGGAAAGCAAAGAAAATAACAGAAATTCTGGAACAATATTCGCATTTCATTAAAAGTCTGTCGCGAAATTGAATTTGTGTGAAAAAGAGTGACTCCGTGGATTCGTGTATTCTCCTAACTTTCTGTGTAATTTCAGCGGCAGCATATTTCTTATTTTCTGCCTCAAATTTGTGGAAAAAAAATTAATCCGAAAAAATTGTCCAAATCCGTGGAAAAGGACGCAAATTGAGTTTTTCTATAGCGGCAGCAAATCGGGCAATTAGCTTTCAACTTAATTTCTACGCGGACAAAACTAGAATTTCCTGTTTGATAAATTTTATTAATTCGGAATTTTTTTCGAAAAGGAAAAATTGTTGCGAAAATTTTCTTCTACAATCGTTGTCGTCGTTGTCGTTTTCATATCGGTGTCGCGGTTCGCGAGTGTGTGTGCTGGCAAAGTTGGTGTCATCGTGTGAGTGCCACTGGCATTGGCATCCCTCCTAATAGACCGTCGTCGTCGTCGTCGTGGTCGTCGTGGTGCTCCTTCGAGAGCAGCACACACTCCAAGCGCTTGTCAATGCGTGCATCCACAGTCTCGTGATTCTGCTTACAAAAGTCAGCATCGCGCGGCAGCCGCAGAAATATGTCAGAAATCAAGCGGGTCGCCTTTACTACTATCAGCAGTACTAGTGGCAATGGTATCGGTGCTGCTGGAGCTGGTTTAACTGCTGGAAATGTCGCCTTATCGACGTCTTCGGCCGCGGCGCTACATCGTTTTGGGGCCCCCGATCCAGTGACGTCACAAAAGTCTTCGTCAATTGGCGGTGCCAGTGGTGCTGGTGGTAGTGTAACAAAACCAGCAAAGACCATCCGCCTCAACATGGAACTGTTCGCCTCCAATTCGAACTCCTTCCCCGAATTCAACTACTCCAAGTTGATTCATTTGGAAAAGGTTTGTAGCATTTGTGTCGTGTGCGCCTTTCCTGGAGGTTGCTACGTCTATTTCTCATTCTCATCTCTTTTTTTATACTTTGTTGCACTGTGTGTTCCGAACATTGTTCACTATTTTCACGTGTAGGGGAGGGTTGGAGCAAGGAGCTAACCGAATGGAGGAAGAAATCAAATTTAGGTTGAGGGTGGTCGGAGTGGTCGATGCTGACGATTGTTCTTTCGTCGTTTGAAAATGTGGACTATGGTGTACGTGCACGACTAGAGACAATCATTTTTTTTTTTTTTTTCTTTTTTTGTTGGTTCTGTTTTCATCATTTTGAAAAATGTACATGAGTGCAAACGCAAGCCAAATAATAACGAAGCAGAAGAGCAGAGCAGATGTGTGTGCCAAAGCCGATGGTATGCATGTGCGCTTTTGTTTTTGCTGTGCAACGTCGCACGGATTGGAGAATGGAGATGGCTACAGATTATGATCCGAATGCGATAAGCAGGCGAAACCTTTGAGTTACTGCTTGTTGGTGGCTTTTAAATTTGGAATGTGTAATTGAGTTTTGGTCACATGGGGGTGGTGTGGTGTACTGACGGCAATACGTTTGACAGCGACTCGAGCAAACTATAAAATTCTTTGTTTCTAGTTGTGGAGAAATGAAAGAATTATGTTTATGAGTTATGACTTGCGTACGAAACGGGGGTTCGTTTTTTAAACGAAGTTTAAAAGAAGAAGTTGTATGACTTTTTCTGTGTTGTTTAGGTAACAAGTTGTAGGGAAGGGGCGCGTCATATTTAATTGATTTTTGGTGGTCGTGGTGTTATCGTTGAAATCTGGCATACATTTTATTTTTATTGTCGGTTTTGGCGTTTGACGTTTGTTGGTGGTATGATATAGGGCATATGGGTTGTGGGTATGGACGTAGATTAGTATTTTTGCGGTGTTTTCTGTTTTTGTCTCTCAACTCCTAATGCATTTTTGCAGGTAGTATATGTTGTTCGATAGGTAGGATATGAACGATAGAAAAATTAAAGTACCTACATAAATAAATTTCCAAATTAGACGAAATTTTTGAAAGTGGTAGGTAGCCAAGTTAATTTAGACAGGTAGAGAAAACTGTTGGCGATTTGTTTGTTTCGCGGTTTAGATATTAGATTTTACTATTTTTGGGAACAGGAACATAGAACATACCTACTTTTTAGTGTTTAGTTAAAATTTAATAGGAAAGAATGTTGTCTATGCAAAAACAAACCTAGTTCAAGACCTACTCAAAGTACTGCACCGATGTAATGAAAATAAAGCTCCTGGTGAAGACGGTATACCATATGAATTCTTTAAATTTGAGTCAGTAGAATTTTTAGAAAAACTCACACAAGTGTATACCTAATCATTATGTTCGTCTTAGGAGAAGTCCCGGAAAGTTTTCGAAAGAGCATAATATTTCCGTTATTTAAAAAAGGAGATATCACTGACCCAACGAATTATAGAGGAATTTCTTTTATGAACTCTGTAATGAAAATATTTACTGGAGTTATTCTGGACCGTTTGACGAATTGGGTGCGAGAAAATGACCTACTAAGCGAATTTCAAGCGGGGTTCAGAAAAGGCTATTCCACAGTAGACAACATTTTCACACTGACTAGTGTTGCTCGGTCGTACCTGGACAAAGGAAGAAAAATGTATGCGTTCTTCGTAGCTTTTAAAGCAGCCTTTGACACAATTGATAGAAACGCGTTGTTCTATAAGCTAAGTAACTTAGGCGTGTCTTCTAAAGTGCTGAGGGTCATACAAAGCCTTTACAAAGATAATAAAGCAGCTGTTTGGGATGGTCACAACCTGTCCAATTGGTTTAATTCTGAAATGGGAGTGAAACAAGGATGCCTCATGAGTCCACTTCTTTTTTCAATATTTTTGGATGATCTCGTAACATTCTTATCAGGAGGAATTATGTTTGGCGGCCAGCAAATAAAGCTGCTTTTATGCGCAGACGATATCGTCATTTTATCAGAAACTCCAGTGATGTTGCAGATGATGATTAATAGACTCCAAAACTACTGCAATTTATGGAACCTGAAAGAACACCGTTAAGTCCAAAGTAATGATTTTTAGAAACGGGTATGGACGATACTCAAGGCAAGAAAGATGGACTTGGGAGAGCTAGGCACTTGAAGTGGTTAAGGAGTATAAATACCTCGCAGTTTTACTAACATCCCAAGTATCCTTCAAGCCCCACTTGAGAGATAAATTAAAGGAGGCGAAAAAGCCAATAAATAGCAGTTGGCGTGGAATCCAAATTTAAGATTTTCGAGGCCGCTATGAGATCAATAATGTGCTATTCTGCACAAGTTTGGGGAGTATTCGAGTACGAAGAGGTTGAAAAACTTTTAAGGTATTTCTTAAAAAAAATGTTTAAGCTACCCGAAAATACGCCGACATACATGTTGCACTTGGAAACTGGTATACCTACCTCCTCTCTACATCTTTACATTAAGATTGCACTTTCTATACATTCTTAAAGTGATGGAACTTCCAAGATATCGCCTTCCACACATCGTCGCAAAATATTTGGTACAACGGAAACTCCAGCGACGGGAATGAAGAATGCAGTTTATGCAACCTTCGACAAAAAGAAGACGTTTTTCATTTTATTGGAACTTGTCCTATACTGAAGGAGATCAGACGTGCTCATTGGAATAAAGAGTCGTTGTCAATGGCGGAATTCACCAGAAGTCTAAATGGTGAGGACTGGAGCGTACTGGCTAGTTACTTAAAAACTGCAATAAAATACAGGCATCATATAATGAATGAAGCTTTTTAAATTACAAAATAAAACATAAGTATAATTCTCTCTTTTCTTCGGCTGACGACAATAGCCAAAGTTTATTGTAAATTATTGTAAAAATGAATGAATTTATGTTTATGAATAGAATTACTACTACTACTACTACTACTACTAACAAACCTCTGAGCTTAGGCGAGGTTGACAGCTCCCTAACTTGTGGGGCAAACAGACCCGAGTTAGGGAGGGGAGGATCGCTGCAAACTGATTTGAAAATACCCGAAATCCGGCCGAGACCCTGTGAAGTTAAACATATTAGAGGATGAGTAGGACCTAGAAAAAGTCGGTATCATACATGCAAATTTTACTTTATGGATAAACGTAAACTGAACAGTTAACAGGAATTTTAGTTCTGATAAAACCTGGGACAGCTTTTGCTCAACAGCAACAACTTGTGAAGATAAGCAAGGTTGGGTACTGGATTACTGAGCGAGGGGTTCTAAGTTTAACCTTAACATCTTAAGGACTATTCACATGAGAGCGAATTGCGAACAAGCGGTCACATCCACATTTTGAACAACTTTGTACACTCCAAAAATGTTTTGATTTTTGTTGCAGTACCTAGGGTTTATTGCATTTAGGTACTTTTGACGGGCTGTCAGAGCATATGGGCGAGGGTTGGACTGTTTCGGTCACCCGAAGACAACTCTTCAACCAGTCACCGTTCTTTTGATAAGATGTCGGAGGTCTTCAGGCGTGGGATAGACTTCTTGGGTCACCCTTTGTTTACCCGAATACAAATCTCCACATTGACCAACCCACCTATAGACAATTTTTGGTGCAACGGCAGGGTTGAATGTACCAATCACAGCTGCCCCGTACTCAACCTACTTCCTTTGACGAGATGTTAAAGGTCAATAGGTGAGGGGTAGACTGTTTCGGTCATCCTTTATCCACCCGAAGACAAATCGTCACCATGCACGCAAGCAGCAACAGGGCTCATACTAGTCCATGCTGTCCAGAAATTACTTTTCCCTTTCCCTTACTCATGTGTTATCGTGGGGACGTATCAATCTGTTCTAAGTGCGTCTTACTAGACAGCCACCTAACCTACCATCCGAGAGTTCTACTGCTTCTCAATTCAGCCGTTCTGACTCGGCATTGGGTCCCGTCCATCCGTCTCAAAAAATAAATACTCACACTGGCTGGCTGAAAGCACCTGTTTTTTCTTTCCTAAAGAAAGTTTTCACTAGAATTGTCAAATACTAGCTAACAAAAAGAGCTTGCTTCACAGCAATTTGCGTACGTAAGGGAGTTTTACCAAATAAGCTGACTAGGCAAGGGAACCTTACGTCCCTTTGTCCTATGATTGATTAGAGAGGTGTGATCCACCCATCCGTAGCCACTGTAGAAACATGTTACGAGCACTTGACTTTTAGGCTTCTGGTTCTCAGTTATATCCCTTGAAACACCTCGAATAGTAAGAAGGAGAGGGAGATCGAAGTAATAATGAAAAGGGATTGCATTTATAAGATCGCGTGGCATCCCTTTCAGTAACACTCATTTCCATTACTTGTGTTAAGTTACTTAATGGGAATAACACAGTTTGTACGATTTAGGTCTCCGAATAGCAATACTTTTGCATTTCCCTGTAGCAGATGCAATGGCAATCAAGTCGCGCATATCTGGCTGGCAAAACATTCACATTTAGCATTTATAGGTAGGTACCTACTCTCCAGCTTCTGATGCTGGACTTATTCGATAAGTTTTATCTGGTGCATCTTATCTTAATGCCAACAAATGTGATTCTAGGACCAGTCAATAGAACAAAACGAGGAGGAGGTTCATGAAGCGTTGAACCGCTTTACATAAACACCATTAATCCTGTCGTAAATCTTCACGAATTACACATTCACTCAATTGACCCAAATTTAGATAAAACAACACACACACAAGTCAATGATTGTACATATATCCGGAGAAACACACATGCACACTCGTGAGTCGTGACTAATTTTCTACATCGAGTGCCACTAAGTAAGTGTATTGTTGAACGCTTAGCTGTAAAGAGGTGCTATCTACAATCGAGGGTAGTTTTCACTTTGATGGTAATGAATCAAGAGGTCATTGGAGTTTGAAATGCATAAAAAACGTAGATAAGCTAATTAGAAATAAATTGGTATACCTATATCTAGTGCAGCCTGTTGGATTAATGCAATATATGCCGTAAACGGGAAAGGAGAAAAAATTAAATTCATATGACACTGGCCTGGTGTTCGTTGTTGAAGTAACAACTAAAAGCCGAAATGGGATACAATTCAGTTTCGTTGAGTGTACAAATTGGATCTTAATTACAGGTAGCAACCATACAAACATTTCGTGAAAAAATTGTACACACGACCTTCGTGTCTAGTTGTTTGCCGGTCAGTGCACATCGCGTAATTTTTGAAACTACGTCGCTCGTAATTTGTGTAACTAAACTAAGCAAATGCATCGTTCGGTCGTGGCGCATTAGTTGCGTTGCATACATTCGACTGTTTGAAACCGAAAGACACGAAAAACCTCGAATCGTAAAGGCATTCTGCTGTCTTTTGAATGTGTTTGCCCAGATTGCTCTGGAATCAAATGAAGAGTCCCGTAACTTCTTGGCCAATATTCACGATTTGGTGATTCTCAAATGCAACAGTTGCACTGGCAAGTACCTATGTAGTTGTACTAATTTGTTAGTACATAGAATCCGTCAAGAGGCATACAGGAATGGGTACACAGTACAAAGCCATGGTTGCTGCTCTTTGTCCACTCCTTGCAAGAAGCGTAGCTCAAACGCCTCCTTCAGCTGTTGATTTCATTTAGGAAGCTTATCGTCTTGCACTACAACCTCACATCTTTTTAATGAAGTTATTGATTACTTTTGTTAGTGTTGACGGTTTCTTGCACAAAACCGTGGTATATAGTTTATTTTAGATGTTATACGTTTTTTTCTGAGTTGTTGCCGACATTTTCTATTGCATCAGTTAATGGGTTGATAGAGAGAACATAACTAAAACATTATTGGTAGTAAATATTGCTTTTCACCCGTCTATGTTTAAGCCCAGCATTTTTTTTGGCCGTCAATTGAGTGATGAACACTAGTCCACAAATCCATGGATACAACAGAGGATGCCAACCGCAATATCTTTGCAAACAACTTGTGTCAGTGGTCTCAAAAACAATGTTAGAACTTCGGAACCACTGCAACAGCAACCTACACAAACTTCGTAATTCATTAACCAATTTCGTTCCAATCTTTTTTGGCAGAAAAAAATAAAAAAGCTCAAAAACAAACAAAATGGTTTCTCTGATCCGTTCGAGGAGAACGACGACGATGTCGCTCGAATAGCTCAGGAGTTGGAAAAGAAGTACGGAACTACCTACGCCAGCGGACGAGGTCGTAGCAAAAAAGACGATTTCTGTGACATAGGACTGGGCTATGATGAATCTGATTCCTTCATAGACAACACCGAGGCGGTAAGTAAAGTTCCTTTTTTTTTCAATTTAAATTTCAAACTAATTCGGATTCGACTCCTATTTCCCATGCAGTATGATGAAATTATACCCGAAGAGGTAGAGACTGTTGAAGGTGGATTTTATATTAATTCCGGTGCTTTGGTCTTCAAGCATCTATCCAGTACTGAAAAAACAGATGAGATCATCAAAATGCCAAACAAACCGAGGAAAAGGGTTTTGTCTTCATCCTCGGAGGAGTCGGGATCCTCCGAGGAGGAGGGAGATGATGTTGCAATTGATGCAGCTACATCAACAACAGCCAACAATGCAAGCGCTAATTCCAAAGTTAGCGGCAATAGCAGTAGTAAACAAAAGACTTCTGTTCCTACGGAAAAACGCCATAAAACTAGTTCCGACAAAGAGAGCAGCGACAAAGAGAAATCGTCAAAGAGCAAGGGATCAACAACTACAACTTCAGCAGCCTCTTCAGTCACAGTGTCGGCATCTGCATCTCCAAAGGGCGATGATGTTGGTGGCTCAGATGCAGCCTCCAAGGACAAAGCACGAGGTGAGCGGTCGGTTAAGACGACGACTGTCAAGGATATGCTAAAGGCGAAACGAGACAGTTTCCTGAAAATGCAAGAGGAGGAACAAAAGACAAAAACATCCAATGGAGAAGTGAAAGGTCCCAACTCTGCTGAAGACATTTCCGTATCGGATTCGTCTAGCGATGACAGCGACTCGAATGAAGAGCCCAGCGCAAAGAAGTTAAAGAAAACTTCAGAGGACGATAGTGACAGTAAGTAGCAAGTACAGCAATACAAATTTATGGACACGGGTCAATTAATACATTTTTTTAGAACTGCGTCCGTGCGACTCAAAGTTACCAGACCTAAGCGATAAACTGTATCGAGATGTACAGAATATGAAGGACACTGCCAAATCCAGCAATCGGACTGGAAAGAAATTCCAATTCGACGATAAACTCACCGAAGTATTTTTAAGGTTTGTTACAGAAGCGATTTCTGGCCGGCCTTTTCTTTTTATGCGAATTCTTTTTGCAGGATTGATGAAGCATGTTCGTGCATGGATAAAAGTGTTAAGAATGCGGTCTTCGCCCATTTGGAATATCAACTCTTACTGCCCAAATACTTCTTGTTGCGGAAAGCCAAACAACTGCGAATCAATCAGGAGAAAACTAAAACAAAGAAAGCCATTGTTAAGCTTCGAAAGGCAGTCACGGACATCATGCTAGGCATTACCCAGCAGTATCAGTTGAACTTGAGGACGTATGAGGAGTTTCAGTAAGTACTAAATATTTTCCCGCTATAGTCTACTTGCTGTCCCAACGATGAAGGAACACAGTTTCTTCGGGTGCTTACATTATGACATTTTTTAACCATGTCTTTACTTCTGCAATGTCAGCGTTTTCTTCTGGAAGCCGCCATTATATTTCTTATTAAATTATTATCGCTTACTTTCAGGTCGCTTAATCCTGGCGTCGATACGCATAAATTGGAAAACGCGCCGAAAATGCCCAAGAAGCGGTTTGTATGGAACGATACAGTCAGGTAATATATTTAACCATTCTTCGTGTTCACTTTTTAACCATATTCCTTTTAAGGACACTCCTCTATGATCTCTATCAATTACGTTGGATGTCGTACACAGTTTTGCGCACTCGAAAGGAATCCTTCGAGGACTTTGTTGGGAATTTCTTGAAGGATAAAGTCATGAATATCTGGCCAAGTGGTTGGATGAAATTCGAGGAACTGAAACGAGAGATCGAAAAGAAGAAGAACGTGACTAAGAAACTGAAGGAAAACAAGAAGCCCGAGGAATCTCTTGACGCGTTATGCCCTATGGTGGATAAGTCGCATTTGCCGAGTCAGGACGTAGCTATGAATTCCGGCAGCAAGCTGCCCTTAAATCCAACCGACATTTTTGCAATGGCATCGTCAAGTGAACTGATCAGCGCAAACCTAAAACCAAATGAAGTAGTTAAACTATTTCCGGCACTCAGCAACACTTCCGCTGAGCATTTGCATTCAACAAAGACTTATTCATCCTCTGGCAAAATGCATCGATCGTCCACCAGTAGTCCCCTTAACCTGTGCAGTGCTCAGAGTATGAAAGGTGAAAAATCGTCTAGTGGTGGTGTGACAAATAACAACAACAACGCTAATCCTAACCAAAATTTAAATAGCAATAGATCCAGTGGCAGTGTAAATATGTGTAAGAACGTGGTGGATCTCGTTTCTCCCTCAAAACGAACTGATCACAGCATCCACAGTATCATGTCGTCGCCCTCATCAACCTCATCATCGGTATCGACAACACCGCAGCCGCAACATTCCACCGGCATGGGCAACACTCTTACTGTGGACAACAACACTCATGTGATTAATATCGACAACTTCAAATCTGCCACAGAAATAATTAATACGTCCAACCAGCTGATAAACCACAACAGCAAGTCGCAGTCTACGGAGCGTCTTAAAAATCGTCAATCAGCCGCTGATATACACCATACCCACCCTCAATTCAATTCAGAAATTCATCGTCGCGACAGCAGTAGCGAATCGGACGGGGTCGAAATAGTGGGCGTCTATCAAGCGCGAAATACAGCGTGCACACAGCCTCTTATAAGTAAGAATAAATACAAGAAATCGGCACGCAGCGATTCGCCCGGCATGCACGAAAAAATGAAGTCTGCTCCTCCCACGGCTGCGTCAAAGAAATCAATGGACAACTCGGACTTGGATGTAAATAAAATTATGAAAGCCCTAAAAGAGCTCGAGGTCAGTATTAAACCTTTTGCCAAGTTAGTGACAATTGAATTGAGATTTGTTTTCAGGAACTACAACAAACCGGCAACTATGTGCCCGACATATCGTCTCTCACAAGCAGCAATCACAACGCCAACACATCACCACTTGCCTACGGAAAGGACTTGTCCCAATGACAAGAGTATTACAATCCCTCCGCAGCTGTACTGCTCTCATCGCTCTATGAGAAATTTTCCTCGCGGCTATAGAGCATGAAATAAGCACGAGCCCGCCGCTTCGAAATCAGGCATTTCGATAATTGCTCCTAAAATGCCCCTCCCCCCATTTACGTATATACATATTTAGAAATTCTATTATTGTTTTGTTTCTCCCCAAATGAATTTTGCATTCCTTCAGCAAATCTTTTATTTTATTTATTATTGTTTTGATCCTCGTTGTCTTGGAAAACAAGAATACTTTCTGTGAGCAGCTCTCGTATAAAGTTTCGTAAAACAATTAATTATAATTTAAATAAAAAATAAAACTTATAATATTACATACAACAAATTAAATAAAAGAAAAAAGGAAATAAGAGAGAAAATATAAAATAATTTTTCAACTATGTAAAATGTTATGGAAATTATTTACTAAAAACTAAAACTTTTTGTAAACATATTTATAATTTAAGAAATAAACACACAAAAATGCAGTAATCATTTCAGAAGTTCAGATGGTTTATTTTGTTTGAAAAGCTTCTGGTGTAAGTCCAATAGCCCCCAAGAGGTTCAGCAGGAATCATGTGTTCGTATATCCTGAAGTACCTAAGCAGAAATGATGGAATTTCACCTGCAAGTGCACAATGGCCACATAACTTATCGACTATCTTTTGATTGCACTTTCTCTCGCAAACTGTAATAGTCACCGAAATATGAGAATGCCATTTCCATACCCCCTACAAAAGGCAGGCAATTAAAAGTACAATTCCTTCCAAAATCATATTACCGACATACACGAAAGGGTGCGATATTCTTCACGCTCTTCACGGATCAGAAATCGTAAAGAAATGCGTTCTTTGTTCTGCTGTATGAATTCCAGTTAAGTGGAACGCACCCATATCTTATATGACACGTATGACAGACCAACCATTGACAGATAAATATTTCGTTTTGAAAGTTCGTTCGCTAGCCTTGGGCCTTGGCATATGTGGTCATATGACATCATGAGAAATCAATTCTTATGTGGTATTTGATTTGTGTAGTGCAGTTGTGTTCTGCTTCGTTTAGTTTTATCATTTGATTTTCGACGAGTGTTTTTTTTATCTAAATTTGTGTTTAGAGTGGTAATTTTCCTATGAAAGTGGAAGGGTTCATCATTTACATTTCTTGGTCTTTTTGTTGTGTGAACTTTCTTCGATGATTGTTTGAGATGTCTTTTTCTGTTTTGGACAACGACAAAGGAAAAATGTCACAACAACCAATGAGACCAAAAAAGAGGCTGGCTAAACAGGTAAAGGGCGAATGGCCAGACGATAGAATTCGAAAATTGATTGCGGCCGTGAAGCTCCGACCGAAACTCTATATCATCGCCATCCGTCCATTTGGAAGCGAGAAGGATAAGTTGTGGAAAGAAGTTGCTGCTGAGCTTGGTAATGCTGATGATTGGTTGGATTGCCGAGCAAAATGGCAAGGTTTGCGTGTCACATTCAAAGTCAATTTGGCGACATTGAGGCGACATCCGTCCGGTTCAATCAGTATCCATTGGCGCTTTTTTGAGGCTATGCGATTTGTCGATTCAAGTGAAGGTCAGAAGTTGACTGAAGCGACCTCACATTTAGATGTGGTAATATAATATACTGCCATTCAAAAAATGAAATTATTCGTATATGTTGGTACTTAAATTCAGAACAGTGACGACAAATTGAAAGCGACTAAGACTCCGACGTTTTCAGCCAAATCTGATCAGCGACGAAAAAGACCTGTTAAGGAAGCTCCGATGGCCAGGCAAGCATTAAAGAATGCAGAATTTAAGAAAATGCAGGAACAGGCGTTACAGTTGTACACCCAGCGCGACGCCTATTCCATATTTGGCGAGTATATTGCAAACGAGCTACGTGGACTGCCCTTAGATGGGTCCTGGCAGTTACGCCGTCGCATCAATCAGACCTTAGTCGCATTTTTCGAAGAGCGCGAGGTAAGTTTATTGCCCCAAATTGAAAAACGATTAGATCGGTATGGACAAGAGGTACCTTGAACCCAAGTACTAAATTGGTCGGAAACGCCACGTCAGACGTCAGCTGAAAAAACTTTTCACGTGATCGATCTAGGCCAATCAAAGCTGAGACACATCAAGTCAGCCAGCTTACTGGCTACATGAACGTTAAACGTCCTCAATTACCTTTACAATTACATAGGTACCCACTACATAAAATATGTTTTCAATTATTTTATTTATTCTAGGTAAAGCAAGAACAATACCGTGTCGCCGACGAAAACCGTTGTCCGATTAATGATCCGAAAGCCATATGGGAAAAGATTCCGTTGCTGAATAAAGCTAATGTTGACGAAACCAGGTCCCACTTTAATCTTGCTGGTTTTAAACAGGTATACTTTATGAAAATAGACGTTTACCATTTGCCCTAGAGCAAATCCTCATCAGCAGCGCGGATATTAGTCATTGTACACATTCAAAATGTACACATTTGCCCTCAGATCAATTTTTATGTTCGTTTGGTACAAAAAAAACAATCTTTTTCAGTTTTCCGAGCACTTTTGCGAATCTAGATATTTTCTCAGATTTGCCTCTGATTTAATAAAGCTAAAGGTAAGATTAGACGGTATGCCAAGTGGTCATAAAATGCCAATTTCTGAAGCTAAGATTAGACTGTATGCCAATTAAGCATATGAATGCCAAAAGGCAAATGACCAGATTAGCTGTCAAATGAACAAAATGTCAGGATTATCAAAACTGTATATTAGACTATATGACCAAAATTACCAATATGGTCATATTTGTCTTGATGGTCATTTGAGGCATTTGGTATTTATTACCAAAAAGAGAACGAAAATTAAAATGAATCACAATTCTACGAAATCAAACACCGATGAATAATTCCTGTTCCATCAAAATTGCCATTAATGCCATAACGAAATTTCAATTAAAAGCATATGGGCATATAAGGCTATATGCTGGCATTCGTACCTATTGTCCATTTACACTATATGCTATTTGGGCATTTTTATCAGTCAAGACAGCCTGGTCATATGTGGCATTCAGGTCATTAGAGCATATGAGATATGCCCATTACATTGTATGACCATATTTTGACAGGAGAACTGTCAACATATTGGGCACTAGTGCTAGGCACGTCAAACAAACCTAATGGTACGCGTAACGAAATTGATCTGCTTTTATAAATGTATCGGTGCGTTATTTGGCAGTAATATCAGCTGTTCAATCTTTTATAAATGTATCAGTGCGTTATTTGGCAGTAATATCAGCTGTTCAATATGCATTTGCTTTTGCAAAAAACACAAATGGATATCGACTTCGAAAATGTTTCCCTGTTGTATATACAAATTTAGTATTATTCGTGATTCGTCGTCTTCAAATGACGAGGAAGACTATGAAGATAATAATTCCTTCAAAATCATTTTCACGAAACTTTGCGCATTTGGCTTGAAAGCAAACTTCGTAAAATGACGTAAAACAGCTGTGCAAAGCATATTCGTATTGTGGCAGTATGTGTAGATCTGAAAAAATATCGAGATCTGCAAAAAGTGCTCCGAATCGAAAAAAAGATTGGTTTTTCTGCCCAATGGAACATGAAAAGTGATTTAGATAAAAAAAAAAGATTGATTTTTTGTCCCAATGGAAAACGACATAAGTATTCTTTCCCTTGTTTATTTAACAAAGACAATGGGTATGATAAGTGTTATCAAAGAAGTACGTATTGGTAATACCTAACATAACATATTTTTGTATAATTTAAGTCAATCAGAGAGCACAGAAAGCACCGACAGCGACTCAGTTTCAAAAGAACCCAGGAAAACCTATATAAAAAATTAATTATATTAAATTAAAGAGTAAATACCTACTTGCTTTTGTTTGACCTTTATATTAACTTTTAAAATAACGTAGGTATAGTGAATTAATTATTTATGTTTTAAATTGATATTTATTATTAAATTGATACATAATTTGTGAGCATCAAGCTTCATATTTCACTTCTATTGCATAGTTTCTAGGCTGAACTCGTTTTTTCAAAACTTTTTTTCGTCCTTCGTCTTAATGGATTACAAAACAAAAATTTGGTTAATACTTAACAGTTAACAACAAACATGTTTGATTTTCGATATCTCCATAAAAACAAAAAATAATTCACTTACTTCACACTTACGGATGGCTCTGTGTGGTTGTTTATTGTCTGGGATGGGACAAAATATTATCTTGCAGAGGTTCTATCTTATGTGCATTCATGCGCATATTAAGACCACGTATATGTAGCTATACACACAAAATAATTACCAGATTCCATATCCCCTATTCCCCTGCTCATACAAATTAATTTATTCTTCATTTCGATTCACTGATGAAAGCATTTTCGTTCATTTCCATACCATTGCAAGTACTACGCGCTCAGTTCTACTACTACTACTACTCCAGAAAAAAAAAATGATTCATCGAAAATGTAAATGACAGACAGAATAGCTTAGGTATACATTTACTGGCACAAACTGAACGATACATTATTATTTATTATTTTCATCAGTCAGTTTCATTTCGTATGTTGTAACGCACAGTCTGTCTCACAATGGTTTTTAAATGGCACAGTCACCACACTGACAAGTTCTTGAATTTATATAGAAGTTATGATTTTCTGTATGACAACAACAATCCGTTGTATAGAAAAAAGAAATTTCGTGAAGCTGCTTACAAAGAAATCATTGCCAAGATGAACATACCGAACTTAACGCCCTATGACGTAAAGTGTAAAATCAAAACAATACGAACAAACTATAAAGCTAAACTAGACAAAGTGCTTCGATCTGAGAGAAATGTAAAAGACCAATCGGAGGTATACGTCCCGCATGTGTTTTGGTTTAAAAAAGCCGACGAATTTTTAAGACGTGTTGTATTGAGAGAAACCGAAAATGGTGCGGCATCTTTGGTAAGTTTTAATGGCAATGAAGGATTTATAAATTTGTAACTTACGTTTATTGTTATTATATAATATATGTGAATCTATTTACATAAAAGAAGAAAACACTATCTAAAAGTAGATATTAATAAGGGGTGCACAAATCCCTCTCTCTACGCATCTGCTACACTTACACTACCCACAAAATAGCCATCAGTTGTTGAATATTGGTTGAATTATTAATCATTAATCATTATGAAACAGAAAGCACTCACTGTCACTGTCCGATGTGATAGACGATAGAGTGTAGAGCAAAGAGGATCCAAACTAGAGGGCCAACTCCCGTGCACCTACCCGATTTTCCCCGCAAATTTTGAATGACAGCCCTCTCTCGCGCGCTCTTTTTTCTCCTGTCTGTGAATACATGTTATTAATGGCCGCCGAGTGGAACTTTTCCAATAACAAACAATTTGTAAATGAATTTATAACAATAAATATAAAAGGAATAAATGTAGAGCATGGTGTTTTAGATAGCTTTACTTGTTCTCTATCCATCTTATGCGCCAAAAAATGTTCATAAATTCACATTTCAGGTTTTTTTTAAATTTTTCTACATGAAAAATATTTTTGACAGCAAAATTCATGAAGCTACCTTGGGGAGTTGTTCCAAAAATAGGTTAATTCCATTCAATTTAAACCCAAGTTTTCACTAGGGCAAAAGTGAATTCCTTAAAATATTCGCAAACATTACATAAATTTTTATTAGGCTTGGTGGGTGTTTTCAACTTGTTTTTTTAGCACCGTATTTGTACAAAATCATATATGATTAGGAATTCTGTGGTTTATTAAGATGGAACAGTGTTGATGTTACTAAAGAACAGCAAAAATGGAAATTTTATTCATATTTAAAAAAAAAAAATATTATTCTCGGAAAGTAAATTCCTAAAAACGAGTACATATGATTAAACTCCTAACAAAAAGATAATATAATGTGGTGTTTAATTTGATCCGATCTCAGATTTTGCGTATTCAATCGAATGCAAGAATATAAATTGTTTTGTTAATTTTCAGTTCTCGTATTTCTACAGATAATGCGCTTTTGCAAATTTTATAAGAATGTTCACTGATATTTTTATAAGCCTCTCTAAATTATTAATTAACAAAAACAAGTGCAAAAAGTGATATTCCAAATAAATAAAGGGCAATCTATAGCAATTTAGAAAGAGAAAGAGATGTGTCAAAGGAGAAGTCGATGGGAAAGGGTAATATTTCGATCATTCTGGTGTGCGATCTGGAAGGAGGAAGCAGGTGTAGTATGAAAGTCCCTAAGGAATTGAATTGAAGTGTGTATTGTATTATCAATAAAACGAAAAAAATATATCGAAATTAACAAATGCAAATTTGCATACGTTATTGTGCAACTATACATTTTACGTACCATTTACAAATTAAAAATTATGCTAAAACTAAAATATCTTTTTCCCCACAAAAAAAAAAACGCTTTCCCCAAACTCTGTTAAAATATCTATTTTGTTTTAATACGACTTCGAAATGAAAAGCATTAAAATCGACCCACAACAAGTTTTTTTCTTTAAACTAACTACCTACAATAAAAGCTTGAAGTTATAAAATCTCTTTTAAGAAAAGTGCAAGAACCGTTTAAGTTGATTTTTCTCTGATTAATATCATAAGATAGATTTCTGCTACATACTGAAAAAAAAAAACTATGATTATATGTGGGGTATTTGGCATTGTGACGAAATTATTACAGGAATTCCATTTTCCAACAATTTCATAAACTAAACTAAACTAAACTTTTAAACTGAACTGCGATGTGAGCGACGTGTAACTAAAGGGTACCAAAAATGTTGAACACAGTCGCCCCCACTTACAAAATGGCCTCGTGATTGACATTAATTGCCTGCATAGGATTTCCTAAGTATGCGTGCGGCAGCAATGGCGCTCCTTTGATTTGTACAGGCACTAATACTTAGGAATTCCTATGCAGGAAAAGCAGCTTGTAGGCAAATGTACCGTTTCTGCTCTCAGTTGGCCCTCTAGTTTAGATCCTCTTTGGTGTAGAGATAAGGCGTTTTTCTTTTTTAGTTCAGAGCAGAACCTGAACTGTTATACAAAAATTTCGTGTTTCTTTTTTAGCTCAGATACATCAGAGCTCAAATTTGTGTTTCTTTTTTCGTTCAGAGCATGATCAGAGCGCGCTCTTTGAGCTCAGAATAAATTGACTGAGCAGCCTGAGGAAAAAGATGATTTCACATGTACAAGCACACTTCCAGTCACATTTGACAGAAAAAAAAACAGGAAAAACAAAAAAATATCAGAATGCTCTGAGCGCACTCGGTTCAGAGCACGCTCATAATGCTCGAGCTCAGTTTAGTGCTCAGCTCTGAACTAAAAAAGAAAAACGCCTATAGAGAGACGGACAGCGTACTTTTACAATCATACTCATACACGATAAACAGGAAAAGGTTTTTGTGTTTTCTTTTTCTCCTTCGCATTGATTTACCAAAAATGAAAGAAAATAATGTACATACCTAGATACGAACTTGTTCATTCTTCATTGGACTGAAAATGAGAGAGGAGTTCATTTGAACAATGACTTGAAGTTAATGAGTTGAGTTGAATTTATTAAGACTTTTTTTTTTACATGAAATTACAACAAACAACTGAACATATATAAAAATATATGTAGGTAGGTAGAGGGGAGTCGGGTATTGTATTAAGAATAGATATGTGCTATAGAGGAATATCTCGCTCTCCTTTAATTGTCTGTTAACGCTCTATACTGCAACATTTGTGCAACCAGAGGAAAAAGCTTGGACACGAGTGGCTAAGAGAAATTCTGAACTGGGACGTTAAAGCTGTGAGGGACATTCAAATCGGAAAATTGTGTGCAATTAAAACATTTTTCATGACACTGTGAATGGCGAGGATTGGAATCCCAATCGATCAAATGTTTTGGAACGAAAGCTAGTTGTCGATGAAGCCGTTTAACTTAACAATTTTTTTAGAAGACAGGGGCGGACTTTAAGTTCTTGCGGCCTGAACTGCACATTGAAAACAGAATTTTGTTAATTGCAAGTAGAAAGTATTAATAGATTTTACTATGGGCCTTACCAATAAACATTTTTAGTTTCGACTATAAATTTTAGTAGTTCGCATACAAATTTTGCAATCGTGAGATTAAAATTGGTTATCAGTACGGCGCTATGTGTGTAAAGCGTGTAGTTACATGAATGAATAAATATGTAGTTGGCGCAACAGGTTCATATATAAAATACGTAATTACATTATTCTGTCTATAGATGGGGTCGACTATTAGAATGATCAATGCTTTATATTTTGCTAGGGAAAAGCGGAGTCCTGCAATACCTAGTACCTTATTTTCTTGCTGACTTACACTTTGATTTTCAAATAACCCCACTAAAATAAGTCCGGAATAGTAAAATTTAAAGATTTTTGGCACACAACCACTTCCAGGGAATTTTCCTCGCAGAAAGCCCTGTGTTTAATTTGCAGTCTGTAATGGCGTCACGTTTTCTTAAATCTAGTAACCCTCCATACTTTTTTCAACGATCTCCCACTCTGCTAAACCAAACGACGAATAATGTCGTCAGACGGTGCTTGAGTGCCACGATTTTTTCAACGAAATGCACGTTGAGTTAACACAACTATGCGACTATTTTCAATGCACAGTGTCATTAATTCGGCTCCTTGCGATTCATTGTTAAACTTACACTGAATTGACGTTTGAAATACTTGTCTACTCAAGTCAATCGGTTGATAAATGTCAAAGTTATTCAATCTTTACACTCCGATATGAAATATGGCTCACCCTGTAGATATATTATTACAATAATAATTACTAACTCCTTATTACTCTAATATACTGGCATCATAATATATACCTAGTGTTGTGTTTGAAACAGACAAGTCCGTTTTTGGCTGTGTAGGAACACAAATAAAAAAATAAGTATAAATAAAAACACTACCGCAACTCTTTCTTTATAACGTTTTGTCATTTTTTACAGAAAGAAGATACTTTATGTTCTGACCCGGAAGACAATGCGACACATCATTCTGATATAGATGCCTGCGAAATAAAATTGGAAGATACTGGAACAGAAGAACCAAATGAAAACGAGTCTATATCTCCAACTCCCGAAGCAAATTCCGCATCAACCATTAGCAGCGACTTACTCTCGTTTACACCTGATATTCCTCCCGCAAGTGAGTGGGATTTGCCGTCTAACTTTGTTGATGATTCCACAAAACCGGCATGTCCTACGATAACCGCAACGCAATGCAATCATAGTACTGACGAAAAGGGCGATTCAACCAAGCGAGCATATCCCTTCACTGTATTAGAACAAAGTGTGTCGAAATTGCAGAAAACAATTGAACAGCATAAACAAGAAGTTGTCGATGATGAGTTCGATCTGTTCGGAAAAAGTATAGCTTTGCAACTGAAGCGAATGCCACTGGAAAGAGCCTTGATCTGTCAAGAAAATCTGCAAAAAGTAATGAACCAAGAGCGGTTGCTCCAGCGATGATCGGTATCGGTATTTTAAACTTAAGAATTATGGGTATCTCGTTAATCTTTTTTTTTTCAATTTCTAAACAATAAACAACCTTTAATATATTTTCGAGTTTGTGCGCCTGAATGACCAATCAAACACTACACAGTGCAAGTGAGTTGTAAATAGTCGGTACAAAATATGTAACTACAGTGACGATCCGTTCATTATAATAATGAACGGTTCTGTATTCGAAGACGAAATATGTTCTGTATTTTAGAAGTTGTTCATTATTTGTTATGTATTTCGTTTAAATTCTTAAAAACCATAACCTTAGCATTAAGAAAACCAAAATTTAATGAACAAACTGATAATGCTAACCTGCCCTAACTTACTGAATGAACAAGTAATCTAGTACTTACTGAAAAATGTGTTCTATCTTCAGTTTCTTATATAAAGTAGGTATTATTTTTCAAATAAAAAAGAGTTCAATAATTAAAAAATTGCGTTGAAGATTGATTCTTTTCCTATTGTTCATTTGGAATTCTTAAATATGGTCACCGTGCGTATGTATAAGCATCTCATGGACTTTCAAAACAATCATGTCAACATGCGCTTTTGGATTCTTTTGGAAAAGTGGAAATACGATTTCAAAATTCTTCACATGTAAGCTATCTAATCCCACGGAGATATATATAACAGTGCGTCTCTGTCATTTTTGAGCGCGAAAATCATGTTATTTTGAAAATGGCATTCAATTTAAAGAGAAACCAGCAGATCTCCGTTCCAATTCCGTGATCATTAAAGATCAACGATCTTCCTATTGATGTTTTTTTTTTTTTTCTCAAATACAATATATCAGACGGTCACTGGTGTCTTATTCGAACCGAACGTTGAATATCTCATATAAACAAAGGTTGTTTCCCTATAAAAAAAAAAAACAAAAAAACAATCGTACAAATTTTTATTGTACGAGTAAGATCTTAGAATGCTGCATCCTAATCACGCTGGAAACAATCTTGCTTGCAGGTGCAGGATGACCTTGAGAATATTCCAAATAAGTAACTTCATTGATGCATCTATAGGTTCTTTTGATATATATCTAGTAGCCGACCTTGGAATGCCAAATATGTGCAATAAGGTTCAGCGTCCCTTCCCTTTTCCATTTTTTATTGCTGCATCCTTAGGAAGATTCACGTCATTATTTCTGTATAATTACGCAGTTGTTTCTTATTTGTAGCGTGGTATGTATTCCGGGCCTTATTAAGGTATTCTTATGTCAGAGACAATAAAGCAGCGACGACCAACGTTACCTTTGCTTGGAATAGAATGGAAATGCGTGTTAACACAAAATATTTACTGTTTGTTGTGCATTTTTTATTCCTACACAGTTTGTATCATTGGACTTGGTCATTTCAAAAATTGGATCTAGCCTATCGTCACCGATGGTCAATGATTTTGTAGGAATTTATTTCCAAATTTGAGTTGCATGGAACTGGAAGATTTCGGGTCAAACTTCTTCATTTAGTCGATAGCACAAACATATTACAGTTGGTAGGCAAGGTGTACACTAAGCCCCAGCACATCGCAGCCATTGTTAAATTGCGTTTGCATCGTTTTTTTGCTGTTAATGGAATTGCGCTTGCTTTAATTTAAACCAAATCTGCACTAATTTCAATACCTGGGTACCCACCAGACCCCAGACTGCAAAGGTTTTTTTGTAGAAGTTTCCTTTCAGCTTACTGATTAAGTTATTTCCCATTGAAAATGAACTCCGTTTTTCATTCATTGTCGAGGCCACAAACACGATCTAGTCTTGCCAAATAACACCGCCAGCTACTTACGAAGGGCCGGTACATCGCAGTATACTTCACCATCGTGTTGACTTCACAATTCACACTTACACAAAGCCAGAAGAAAACTTAAAGACGAAATTACAGGCCGACATGATTCGGAATGCAATTCATATACCTACCTACATCCACTTAACTGCGCGAACAAAATAATTCTGAACCCAATTAACTTTTCATGTAAAAACATTTGGTGTGGACATAATGGACAATAATTATATGCAACTCCTTTCTTTGTTAATTTGATCCCAGAGAGACAGATTTTATTTCAAGAATTACCATGACGTCAACCAACATGTATTTCCAACGTACATATCTTAATTTGTGGCCATTATTCAGATTCACTTGGACTTTTCCTTGCAGCAGGATTCCTTCTTCTCCGTAGTGCTGCTGCCGCTGCACGCACACTTTGCAGCATGGTCACACTTGCACCGCTCATCACACTTTTCGGGAGTGCATTTGCAATCTATATAATTTTTATTTTTTGAAAAATCAATTATTTGGCCTATCCATTGTTTTTTCTTACCGGTACCGCAACCGCCACAGGGCATCTTGTTGGATGATATTTATGTTCAGTGAATTGAAATCAATTGAAAATTAATTGAAGGACTTGGGATTGGGAGCTTACTGTTTGCGAATTCTTCACTGTAGTGCAGTCTCTGATGAACTGAATGGGAGGACGATGGTGCATGGCATTTAAATAGTTGACTTTTATTTAGACATGCCAGCCAGAGAGATCAGTAGGTATCAGAAGCAGAACTGCGCAGTGTGCACAACAGAGGAAACTTTAATTCGTTTCCTCTTTAATGAATGCGAATGAAGACTGTACAGGGTTGCCATTAGATGAATGCCAGAGGTATATGGTGCAGAAATCTGTCTATTAAATCAATGATTGGAATGAGACGATTTGAAACTTTTCTTATCGGTATAAAAAGTCATTAGGTCTGTTCCCTTACTGTTGTAGTCAGAATGGAAAAGACAGTCAAAATGGCAGTGGTGGGGATCAGTTCTCTCACAGAGAGGGAGACACTTACGGAAAAGTTAGGGAACGCTTTTGTAGTAATCTATGAAAAATGGCAGATAGATACATAATTAAAAAATTCAAAAAATCTGTACCTACTTAAAGTCGTTAAAATATCTGATAAGCTCGAAGATTTTGCTAACTCATGTACTAACATAATAAGTTGATTCATCTATCTAGTGATGAAAATGATCTGGAATTAATCGAACTTCTTTTTGATGAATCCAAGAATGTGCAAGACTGAGAAGAGGAAAAAGCGACACTGCATTAAAAATTATGTGGAGGAGGTTATCTCTTCTTCCAGCGAAGAACAATTTCATCGCCACTTTCGAAAAGAATCTTGTGGAGAACATGAGAACATTCAATTTTATTTTGCCGAATGTTGATACATTTTAATATGCAAATATGCAAATAATCAAAACAAATGCACGCATTTATGCCAAATGGGATAACAAAGTGCTCAACACACAGAAAAATAATAAAATAAAAATAATATGGAAATGCGTTGAAAAACAAGTTTGTTGTGTTGAATTTATTCTTAACCGGAAAAATTCAGATACAACAAATCGTACTATCTTATTCATAACAGCTTTTACGAAGTGTTTCATTTGACGTAACGCATCCATTTCATATACCTACCTATCTAATTTGGTCGGAGATGCATTTTCACGCATGGGAATGGTGTTTAGTCTAGATCAGGGCTAATAATGTTTCTAAATAGAAATTGTTAAAACACTAAGAAAACCCTGAAAGTGCGTCAGTCAGAGCTTGCATGTTTTTCTCTCTGTGGGAATTGAAAGAATGAGCACAACTTTCGTCTTCAATAGTCATGCAGGCAGCTTTAATTGGCACAAGGGGGTGGTTCAGTGGTTGAGGCACACACTACATGGGTTCCTTATTTAATTAATGTATTGGGTGTAGTATCGACAAAATGTATTATTATAAAAATGTGTATGATCAATATGGCGAATATGAACAATATGTTTGACATATTGCTAGAATAAACGTAAATAAACGGACTGGACTGTGAACGAGCAATTAATAAAGGCGTGTCCTTTAAAAAACTCTACAGAATGTATAAATTATGTATACTACAAGCATATCGTAAATACATAGGAAAAGAGGAATTGATTGCCTTTTCAGCTACAAATTATTATTAATATAGTAATAGACATACGTATATAATAAATTTGAATTAATAACCGCCATCAGCTTCAGCACTTTCAGTGTACTTTCACTTCAAACTTGTTCCAATTTATGTATGCGTGCTGAAGTGCCTATAGTGTGGGTGGAACAGAGTCATGGGCGAAGAGCGCAGGTTGATTGTTGAAATCAGTTAATACTCATTTTCGTTTGTAACAAAATAATAGAGGCGCTCTGTTTTAAAATCGAAAATGGGTTTTAACTTTAGACCACTCGTGTGCCGTTATTATCACAACCTCAGAAGTTAAATAGAATATTACACATTTTTCGAATGTTTTTTTTACCTTTCTATGAATTTTTAAACTTTAAAGTGTCATCTGTGATTGACTTATTCGCTGTAAAACAGTAGAGCTTCTGTTGATTGCAAAGTAGAGAAGTGAGCTCCGTACTAATCAACGCTGCATGAAAGTTTTCAAGGGATTAGGTCGCTCCCTGATTTGTCGGTGAAGTACGTCTGTTCGCTATTATTTACAGCTCCATCAAGAAGTATCCTATTATCTACTTTTTGACGTAGAACTGAAGTCAATGAAGTAACCGACGCAAAAGTATGATCCAAACGTAATTGCGGCTCCCATCTCCAAATCAATTTTAAAACCACCCGTATACCACTTAAGACCGTTTTGGCAGTTCTCTGTCGAGAATTTTTTGTTGAAGCATTCATAAATAAAGTTCCGAGATAAGGGTCATTAGATTTGAATAGTAACCAAAGCTTTCTGGCGCCAATTTAGGACTATCTTAAGAGCACTCTGCATGAGTAGTGTAACTTTGTTTGAATATTTGCTCCTAATGATGATGACTATGTCACCGGCGTAGCCTACAATATTGAAGCCTGCGGAGCTTATCTTTCGTAATAGCTTATCGATAACCAAAACCACGTCGGAAGTTACCGCTCTGCGGGTAGCCCTTTACGGCAGTCACAGTCGCTGAGGTTACTCATGACGAAATCGTTATTGGCCCACTTGGTCAATATGTTTCTTTGAACGAAATGGTTTGACTTGATATGGATTCATAACCATATGCTGCCTTGTATGGTTTAAATGAGTTTATAGCTCATTTAGCTTTATCCAGAGTAAAAAGTTTATCGGATAAACTATTCATTCAACCAAGATTACTCGAATGCGATTCCTCCGTGATGTGTTCATAGAAATCGTCTAAGATAGTAGGACACGGTAAAATGTACTTGAAGAAGAGCGTGCAGCGATCTTCCATACCTTTAATTAGTAAGATCTCTTTTTAGTTTGTCTTACACTGAAATTGACAGTCTACAAAAATCTACAAGAAGGCAGTTTAAAAATCTTTTTGAGAATGGTTCTCTTTATTGTATAACTTTTAAAAAAAAGATGAAAAATAAAATCAAAAGGATAATAAAAAAATATCTCTTACGTATAAATATCTAACCAAAGCAACCACAAGCAAACGAATTCAACATTCATAATATAAAAAAAAAGATTCAAATTTATAATGATCTCTTTTATTAACGAGAAAACGAAACAAGAAATGCAGGTATAAAAAAAAATAGGTAGGTACAAACAACTCGCAAAGATTGTTATTGACACTTAGAGAATGCTATCACTTTTGCAATTTACATTGTCTTACACGAAACGTGTTACTCTTCTCTGCGTAACATTGCAGTTTAGCTAGCAAAAGATAATTATTACCAAACAAATTAACGAAACAAATATATATGAGACCAAAATGACAGACCTTACCCGGGCGAGATATGTGCACATTTATGTATGTTTAATGAGCTAGAGACCACAAACGAGGAACCTTTCCTCTTCTTTTTTGTATTGTTTATATTTTTTATTTTTTTTTTTTCATTATTCTTTTGCAGATTCAATCTCTCCAATTTTGTTTACCATTTTCATATTTTTTGTTTTTAACATTTTATCTATGAAAATATGGAACAGAAAATTTCACACTATGTACTACAGAATTTAAATATTTTCATTCCTTTGGGGGGGGGGAACTTGCTTTTGTTTTACATAAAAAAAAAAATTCATATACATATATTTTTTTTTAATAAAAAAAAACTTCACAGTTTAATAATAACAGGAAATGGAAATTTTTAAAAATGGTTTTCTTCTTCAATTTAATGTTTAATATATATATTTTGTGTTTGTTTCCTTTTTGTTTACTAATTTAAGGCTAATATCGTAGAAAATGAACCAATAATTAGAATTAGAGCTAGCAGCCGACTGGTGTTTACCGATGGAGAGTGTACAGAGAATAACTCGAGCAACCATTTGTTTTTTTTTTTTCTTTTTTTCTTAAGATGTTTCATTACTTCTTTAGCGGTGGGCTCTTTTTGTTTGGTCTTCTCTTCGCTTTGCGAGCAGATGTAGTAGAGCTGCCGCTATTATTAGCATGAACTGCTGTTTGTGTGTCAGCTATAGGCTGGGTTAAGCTATTGGGAGGATGTCGTTGAAAGAATCCCAGAAAGTTCCACTTTGATGGGGATGCTCCCTCTAGCTGTTGTTGCTGACCTCTGCTGAAGTTATTGTTATTATTGTTATTGCTCATATTGGTTTGTGGTTTCGTTATTTGCTGCTTCGGAGATGACGGCTGCTGATGCGATTTTCTAATTGGCTGTTGTTTCTGCTGCGGCTGTTGGTTTTGTGATTGTATTGCTTTAGGCCGTGGATAGGCGTATTCTCATGATTTCTTCACTTTGCCGTTTATCGATCCAATGGATCGGCCACCAACTGCTGCTTCAGCGGCGTGCGTGGCAACATGCTGAATGCCCTTTTCCATGCATCCTTGGTAGACCGGCTTCATGAACTGTCGATTGAAAGAAGTTAATATTGGTAGTTATAGTGGGTATTACGCAAGTGGTGTGTCATTCCGTGCTGTTCTAAGGACAAACTTATATAACTTTACTGTGAGACGTGGATATACGGTGCCTATAAACATGTTCGTTCTCAGCACATAGCTTATCGTTTAGAAATAATGGGTAGACAAACTGGCAATTACTGTCCATTGTCCCACTGACAAGGACTGACAAGTGAGTGAGGGGATTATTCTTCTGATATAGCTTCTACTATCTGTATTTTCACATTCTTTGTACCACGAAATAATAAAAGCGTGCGACTGATTGCGATCAACAACAAAACCTTATCACTGCAAACAAATTCTCATTAGCTCATTTGCCATCGAAAACACTAGAATTGATGTCTGTTTAAATTTAAATTATCTCACACATCCGTGGAATGTGTGGACACAATGACAAAATTTTCTCTAGCATTCTTCGGAACTATAACATAAACACTGTCGTTTGCTAACTAATAAGTTACTCCATTTCTTTTTCTATGCCTTGGAAGTTCGTCACGTCTGTCCGCGACAGACAGACATTTCATGTTGAATGTAGAGGGGAGGAGCCTGTGCAGTTTTTTTTTTTGTAAAGAAATCATTCATCTGTCTCTTGCGTATAAATGTTGCTCCGAACAATCTGTCTATTGTGGTCACTTCAAAATCATACACAATTTATATTTTGGATGGATTTCTCTTACGGCATTTATTGGAGCACTTTTGTTTATTTTCACTAATTAAGATTTTTAAAAACCAAAAGCGCGTGAAAGTTCTCGCACGGGTACACTTGATATATATAAATGAGTCAAGAGGTGTGTGGGAGTTGAGAGGATTCCATAAGCAAATATTCTGTCATATTGAGCATAAGTCAATGATTAGTTTAGTGACAACTGTCCTACCTTACATGTTGGCTAACATGAATAGAACTCTAGAGCAATGGAGCGGTAGATATGCGGTTTTAACGCGAAAGATCACTTTCTACCTTCCTTCAATTAAATCCTTAAAATCAAAGCAAGTCACCGTGTAACTCTGTCCGGTAGTTACCACTGGAATGACTCATTTTGTTTGAGAATGAAATATTCAATTACGTTTTACGTATATCTGGCTTATTAATGTTTGTTCTTTTATGCCTCGCCCTTCAATACCACTTTTCTAACAATTTCAACTTACGTTTTCCCACAAGAACGATGCAAAATCATCCAGTTTCACTCCAATATCACTAAATTCTCCGCTATACCTAAGGAGGCAAATAAAATTAGAAACTTTATCATACTGAAGGGAACTCTTTCAAACCTTATGTATGCCCAAAGGGCAAGCGTGAGTAAGGCTACGCCCATCAGCAGATTACAGAAATTGGCAAACGTATAGAGGCCAAGTAGTCCGAATATTCCACTCAGTATGTACATTATAACAGCAATGGCAAAGTATACAGCCGGCGTCCGTGCTGCTTTGAATATATTCTTGCTTTCGTTGTGCGCCCTGAAACTGTTGAATGAGTCCTCCAAGTCGGTGTCCAGTTGTTCGCGGTATTTCTCTGAAAATTCTTCACCGCCCATTTTTCGTTTGGCAGCAAACTGGAGAATAAAAATGCATTTAGAACGCGAATAGCGATTGAAAATGATTTGATTGGATTTATGAAAAATTTTAAGCATATAAGATAAAAGGAGAAGCAGCGATTCCAATTAAAGATGTTGTCGGTTAAAGCTGCTGAAATGAGATTCCTTTATTAGGCGTTATTCTTTTTTAGTTCAGAGCAGAACCTGAACTGTTATACAAAAGGTTCGAGTTTCTTTTTTAGCTCAGACACATCAGAGCTCAAATTTGTGTTTCTTCTTTCGTTCAGTGCATGATCAGAGCGCGCTCTATGAGCTCAGAGGATATTGACTGAGCAGCCTGAGGAAAAATCTGAAAATCCAGTCCCATTTGACAGAAAAAAAAAAACAGCAGAAAAACAAAACAACATCAGAACGCTCTGAGCACGCTCGGTTCAGAGCTCGCTCATAATGCTCGGGCTAACGCCTATTGAGCGAAAATTCTCAAATTGCAGAGTTACTTTAGAAATGACACTTTTTTCTTTCACAGCTATGAGCGCGAATTGCGAAAAGACGAATTGCGAACAAAAACCGCACAGTGGCCAGTTATTTATTTTTTGCAAATCACTTTTAAATAAACGACTTACCTGGAACAATGCCTTGTCTTTGATCCGCAAGTGTTCTGCATCCAAATGCCCTGTACTTAAGTACGGCCTGTTGCCGCCACAAATTTCTTCCATAAGCTGAGTGTAGAGATCCTTAGCGGCTGCCACGGCCGTTAAATTGTTCGCTTCTGCAGTTGCCTGTTAACAAAACAATTTTCAGCCTTACAACGAATTACCAATACAAAATCGAACATCTCACTTACCACAAGCATACTCTTCGGTTCGGGCAGCTCGTTACCTTTGTAAATTGTCATGTATGACTTGAAGTACTGGAGCAAGTCCCTTACTCTGACCTTTTGTCCACTGATTTCCTTGGGGATTAGATTGTCCGGGGCCAACAGCATTGGCACAAGTTGACGCAAAGATTGTTTAAACTCTGGGGTTATATCCTTTAGCCGACCATCGAAGTTGGGATTAGTCGCCACTGTGAGACCAGGATGTGGCATTAGGAAGCATGCAATCTCAGTGAAACACGACTGAATGTGTTTTCGCAGTGATTGCAGTTCTGGATGTTGTTTGTCGGACAATTCGAGGCGGCGTTTTAATATTTTCTCGCCACCCACTGCGCCGTATTCAGCTTCATAGGGGAAACTCCAGTCACGCACCAAAAACTGTAAACGCTGGAACGGTTTCTTGCCAGAATCGGCCAATGCCAAGCGACCATATTCAGTGAACAGCTGCAAGTGCTGCAAGTCATCCTCTTGGATGTTCTGTGATAGATTGTATATTTGTACCGATGATACCATTGTGCTGAGGGCGAACACTGTCGCACAATCTCGCACAGTACTCTGGCTATCGAATGCACCCTGGGTGTCTAGCAAGATTATGGCAACTTTCTCGCCGCTCGGGTAGTCGTGTAGGAATATTTCGGACCACATGAGAATGCCGGTTGTGTCGCGTTCAGAGCCGCCACGCCACGAAAAGCCTGAGAGCGGTTCATTTTCATCGCCCAGCCAATCTGTGATATCATGTTTTACATACTGTGGAAGACCCAGAGAGTTGTTAATCAAATTAATAAAAAATCAAAACTTAAATTTAGATTATAGATTGCATTGTGCACAGCTTACTCTGGAAGTCAATTAGATTTCGTAAATCTGAGTTGGTTTATGGACACCACATAATGAGCATCTTTATGACACTGTAGTCAATAACAAGCGACGATAAAATCAAATTCAAACAGACGATGGTGTCATTTTTAAGTCTACTGTTGAAAGCATGCGAGTGGAATACAAGTGCGTATGGAATAATTCGACTGTTTCAATATTCATTGCAATCATGGAGTCTGACTCTGTGTCAGCTGCGTGATTCACTTTTTATTATTATAGTATTAATCGTGTTAGACGTCAAACTTGACACCAGAGAAACTTATTCGATACCATCTGAGATACCGATTGCAGTTAATAATCGTAAATCGTATGGATAAAGCTTCGGTTTCCAGTTTCTATGGGCAGATAAAGATATTGTTTCTTGTTGGTAAAAAAAAGAAGATATAGCCAATGGGTTGAAAGGGATTAGAAACAAATACATTCTGTCAACAAGATGGGATAACAAACACCGACAAATTTCACAGAATATACATGGAACAGCTGTAGTAGTGTAGATACATTCCAGTGGCAATGATGTTGTGATGTTTGTCTGTTTTATGCGACTTATCACCGCCTGATTGTCCAGTGCTATAGGATATTTCTTCCCTGCACCAGACTCTCAAGCAAGCAGTTCAACGCATGCAGCAAAGCAATCAGCCTGGTACTCGGAAGTGTATTTCCCGAAGCTAACGTGACGGGCTAGTTCCAATTCTTCTACGTATATACCGGCTCCGCTCCGCCATCCAACATGAATTCATCTGCGAAAAGAACGCCTAGAAAGCTTTTGTCACACAATATTTAAAATATTTCGTAGACGCCGATGGACTTAACAGTCGTAGCTTGCTCAGGCTGCGATTCTCCTAAGCCACTTACATTCCTCTCTGTATCTGAACATGAGACCATTCGGTGGAGCAGAAATATCTACAAATATCTTATTGGGTTGTGTGTTTCATTGAATCGAATTTGGGGCTGGACTGTTCAGGTAAATATTGCATGCGTGTCGAGTTAGATTAATATTTATTTAGTAAATTTCACAGGTAAACGAGTTCAAGAAATTAAGAAAACTTCCCATTTCGAGGGCAAGTTTATCCGACTTTTGCAATAGGCAAGGGCGCTGAGACACGAGGTAGGTAATAAATATTCAATGCAAATACAATAATACATGTGTTCCATTTTATTCTCATTCTCATACGTTGTGCTAAGAGATAGTGGTTCTGGTTCACACGTCCCCGTTTGTTTTTGTTGTCAACCTTGAAAACCATCACCTTATCATCTTTTTCAAGGATTGTTTAAAAATAAAAATACAAATTTTACAATTGAGTCCAGTAAAGGTCTTCATCGCTTCAGACTTAAATGGTGTGGTTCTATGTGAATCGGTGAAATGAATTCTTCTCCGTTGGAAAATGATTGCCGAGATTGCATTGATGTGTGGTTTTAGTGAACAGCGAAAGCTTTTCACTCCAAAGAGCCAAATGGACTGGACCCACAAATATTTGACGTTGTACTATGAAATCGGGCCGACAGAATGTGCAACTGCTGATTAAGCCGCGGTAGTTATTTACATAAAATGATTATACGTAAATAATGCGGCTCCTTTGGTCTAAGAAGGCAATTGCCAATGGGGCAATTAAGCCGCGGTAGTTATTTACACAAAATGATTATACGTAAATAATGCGGTTCCTTTGGTCTAAGAAGGCAATTGCCACACTCAGAAGACTAAAAACGAAAACTTGTGGAAAGTTCACAGTCGTGTACTTCTTGACTTCTTGATGCTGCGATGAGCTGATTCTTTTCTTACTGCATACACCTTTCACATTCGGTACATTTGCGTGCTTGCATCAAAACTAGTTCAATTGCCAATGAGTTTCTGTATAATTGTACATAACAATTGGTCCTAAAAATCCTTAAATCATTTGATTTTAGATATGCAAGATGTAGGTACGTGCAAGATGAAGAAGCAGTGAATGCCAAACTAACGCTAATCAAATCAGGTAATTTGTACCCTTAACGATGTAGCCAATTTGACTGGGGCGGCAATTAACACTTCATATTCCTTATGAGTTAGCGCACAAATTAATTACACTTCGTTGGCACCAGCAATGAATTGAAATATCACAACCGACAGCAACGGCAAACATTACAATGTACACGGTTATTGAAAGACACACACACTTGAGACGGACACAAAAATTAATTAATTATGCGCGTGTCAAAAGATCACTTTTTCAGCGAAAAAGATGACATGGCACTCACTGGTTGGAAAACAGGAAGCACGCTGCATTGCAGCCAAACTGTTACATAAACACGGCAGCTATAATCCTAAAAATAATGTTACGCTGAGTCATCCATCGCTCACCTTTGAGTACATGTATCGTAGAAAGAAATCCAGAAGAAAACTCTTTCCTTTGCGGAATGCGCCGGCCACTGAGACGACGCACACAAAGCGATCCTTAATCACATCCTTGTTGAGGGCGTCAGCCAGAGCGTCCTCGTTCAAGATGAATGTGTGATCTTCGGCTGTTGAGATAATTTGCAGCGCTTCGGCTGGCATTTTATTGATAGTTTAATGTATCTGTTGTTTTGAATCTGGAAGAGAAGAACGATTATTGTACATCAAATGTCGAAAGTCTTCCAAAAAAAAGTTGCGAATTTCTTGCAAAAATACCAAGCAGTCGAATGAACAGAAACAAAGGGTGTATCATGGTGCTCTAGTGAAAACTGTTCTGTACTTTGTGCTAGCGATTTGCATTATAATCGAACACACAGCTGTTCGTTGACGAATACACACGATCGCCTAGCGATTCTGATGTTTTTTTCTGCCCACAATAATAATTATGAAGAGAAACACACGCAGTAGCGGAGAAGCGGTACACATTTTGCACGTTGAGAAGAGTCCGAAAATAAATCTGAGGTCTTTTTTGTGCGCGAGACAAAATTTGAGATATTTTGTGCTGTGCGCCTATCTCTGCCCGAGTTCTGTGTTATAATTATTATTTTTAAGCGATGTCAAGAGCAGGGGAAAGCAGGTATGACGGATTATGCCTCTGCGGTAACAGCAATTAGTGAATGTTTTTCGGAAACAAGCACCTACTCTTCTGGGCTCAAGGAGCGAACATTTCATAATGTGGCTGTGACCAGGTATTGTATACCTACTGCCTGTTTGTCGTTCGAATATTAGCTACGAAACAGAGTGTAGTTATTCCAAGGTCAATAGCGTGCCGTGTAAGCGTATTATGCGCCGTATTGCAAAAACATGACCTCAACTAAATGGCAATGTCGTCATTTCAACATGGAGCAACGAACAAAAAAAAAAACAGCAAGACCAGTAATTCGATTTTTAATGCCGATCGTTGGCAATCAAACGAAACAATGAAGCTTAGCCACTTAACAGCGCGTCTCGACGATCTGTGACACAAATTAAGAAAGTTCGATGAATAATTTCCCAAAATTGTTGGGCAAATAATTTTTATCAGGAATACCTGACAATGATAAGGCAAACTGCTTGCCGTTTGCCGATCAGTTCAAAGTTCTTTGTACCCAATTACGCACAACGGCAATAAAGTAGACCCACGCCGCTCGGCACTAAACAAAAGCTTGCTCCCCAGTTTCAATTATGTGGTGGAGAACTGACACCAAAAAGGGGAAAACTAGAAGAAAACAACAAAACTCGTGCAACTGGTTATTGAACAGCAAAGCCACTTCGTCAAAGATTCAAGAATTTCCACTTGATGTGTTAGCGAGAGACTTTGGTCAACGTAAACAATCAAAATTCTATCGTAAAATTAAATTCCAATGCACTTTCTCTAATTAAGGAAAAACTCAGGTATTTCTCTGCTTGCGATCTAGATTAAATTAGCTAGAATTATTTGAACGACCCAAAGTGCAGTTTGATTAATTTCGGAATACACATTCCCGACCTGCTAGCCTCTCCAGCGCTTCACTGACTTGTAGTGCTGTGTGATTATTGTGTACTTCGTATTTTAGAATTCTATGTGGATATTTTTTTGGTGGATTTGTGTACTTACGTAAATTATATTTCAATTTTTGGAAGTGTTCTCGCCCAGTTGGACTGCCTGCATGCAATGCAAACGATGCTGTGTACTTTTTTGTGATGATTGCGCTGATTTGTAAATGATAAATCAGATTGGAATTAATTGAAAACTATTATTTAAAATAAAAATGAAAAAACTAACACGAAGGCCCAAAAATTTGTGACTCGCTTAGCTGACGGGAATAATTTACTTTTTCAGCCTTTGTTTTTATCCTACGTACACATCGTGCGAGAAAGAGAAACGTCACTTTGCCAACCTGAGAAATGACAAGAAAAAAAATACGACACGACGAAAATGTGGCAGTCTAATTGGAACGGGAATATGAATGTACAGTACGAAACAAGTACATGTGCGGATGGAAATCGGTGCTGTCATTGAGTTTAACCTGCAAAAGATGTTCGCCAGGGGACCGATTCGCCAGGTAATTCGCAGTTTTCCTGGTGAATTTCTTAAAACTAA
Source organism: Cheilosia grossa (assembly GCA_963082955.1). Taxonomy (NCBI): domain Eukaryota; kingdom Metazoa; phylum Arthropoda; class Insecta; order Diptera; family Syrphidae; genus Cheilosia; species Cheilosia grossa. The sequence goes on from OY720144.1 coordinate 99,121,634, forward strand.
TATTAATCTAGAGCATTATATTTGTTTTTATTTTTATTGGCCGCCCCGGTTTTTTCCACTTCGGTCCATGCAAAAATAAAGATTCCAACCACTAAGATTCAATTTGGGGAGATATCTCGTGAATCGTGTCCTTAGGGCCCGATTCTGGGTCAAATATCTGGGTTTGGTATTGGGGATCTTACCTTATAGGTAACTATAAGGCGTTTTTCTTTTTTAGTTCAGAGCTGAGCACTGAACTGAGCTCGAGCATTATGAGCGTGCTCAGAGGGTTCTGGTTTTTTTTTGTAATTCCTGTTTTTTTTTTTCTCTGTCAAATGTTACTGGAAGTGTGCTTGTACTTGTGTAATCAACTTTTTCCTCAGCTCAGTCAATTTATTCTGAGCTCATAGAGCGCGCTCTGATCATGCTCTGAACGAAAAAAGAAACACAAATGAGCATGTTCCGGTAAAAAATCCGGTGTTTTGCTTATAACTTGTCGTTATGTAAAACCAAATGGGAAAACGATTTGAATTTTGTTACTTCGTCCAAGCAGTGTTATTGTTTTGTGCAGTCACAATTAAGTGAAATGAAATTAATTAACTCAAAACACTGTGTAGCTATGATTTTAATGTCGGAAAAGCTGTTGGTTGACGAATTTAGTTCCAAAACAAGGGAAAAGCATTTTATTTTAGTAGTTAAAATGTGTTTTTCCTGTAATTTAGATTTAGATTTAGATTTAGATTTATTGAGTACATGCTAGCACAGTAAGAGTACACTACTTATAATTCTGTGATAAAATTTAAAGTTTAAAGTTCGAAAGTAAATTAGACTTAGAATATAACTTTGCTAATATTTACATGATCTTAATATGTTTATTAAAACCTTGAAACTAAGAAAATAAAATTAATTTGAATTTGCCTGAATAAAGAAAAAGAAAAAAAAAAAAGATAGGGCAAGAAAAAAAAAATATACAAAACTAGTTGCTCTGATTAAGGAAAAGCCTTAATTCGATTCTGAATCGATCGGTGCAAAGTCGTTTGCAATTGTATCTTTCCCTTGTCATAGCATGTATCAATACCTTAATGATATGTCCGTTTTTACTGTTTTAACTCTACAAGTGCAGCTCTATGGGTTTTGGTATTTATGTATGTTATGGCCTGATACCTTTGTAAGAGTATAATAGTGAAAAAATAAATAATTCTTCAATAACTTTTCAATTTATTCATGATAGAATAAAATATGTAAGGACATAGCACTTTTGTGCTTGATGCCAGTTATTCAAATAGGACATAACCCAAATTAGATAATGTGTCGAGAGCGGCTTTCGCACGGGAGTAAGTCTACATCATCTGGTTCACTGGGCCAAAATGTATTTACGTACCTGAAGAATGTTGGACGGAGAAAAGGGATTGCTTGCGGACAGCCGATGAACCTGGTAGACGAAAAGGAAATAGATATAGGAACGGCTAATTCAGATTGGGCAAATAATTATCTGCGTTACATAATGATGTCCAAAAAACGCTTCGGATTTTTGCTATCATGGTAAAGGTCATCAGGGTAATGCAAAGGAAAGAACTTAACGACGAACGAAGGAAGCTGAACTTGTTTAACTACGAAAAAACGAATTCAAGCACACTATTGTCGGCGAAAGATGTGCAAGAAGCCTTATTAAGGATAATTAGGCATATTTTAAAGATGATATTCAACAATTGGAACTTACTTCGTGGGAGAGCGAAATGAACTGAGTGCATTAAAGCAGGGCTTTGTGGAGCAACAAACTGAAAAAAAATTCGCTGAATGGTGTGCTGCAAAACGGATTGAGTTTCACCATATTTCACCTAGAGTGCCACATTTTGGAGTTTTATGGGAGGCTGCGGTGAAATCAGGCAAGAATCGCCTCTATAGAAGAGTAAGTGAGGATTGTTGGACGTTCGAGGAGTTGTCAACGGTGGTGGCAGGGATAGAAGTCTTCTTAAATTGCGGCCTATGTGCGTGATGTGAAATGATCGTAGCAACGAGCAGGTGCGTACTCCAGGTCATTTCCTGATTGGGGCGCCGTTGAACGTAATAGCTGAGCCTCTTGTAACCGACCGTTGTCGACTTCGTTGAACAGGTGGCGACTACTTTCACAAACTAAGCAACACTGTTGGATCTGAAAAATGCCGAACTTCGTCCGAGATTTTCAAAACCGATTAATCTGGGGACAAAACTCCCCCTCCAACAGTGGTTAATAGCAAGAGTAGCAAAATTAACCCAAAACGATAGATGGTTGGGTAAGAGTTGTGGATGTGAAGCCGAAAAGGGGAATCCTGCGCGAGCTATTCGTCGATTGGCGCCATTAGCAGTAAGATATCCGAAATACACTTTAAGGCGGGAAAAATGTTGCTGTAGAAGGCGGCATAGATTAAATGAAGTAAAATTGAATTAAAATCCTAATACTAATCTTTATTTTATACATAATTACTACAATGGCATGACTTTAGATTGTAACTAACCATTTTGAATAGAAACTAAAACATTTGTACTAAAAAGAGAATAAGTTAAGAATTGTCTTTGTGAGTTAGAAGTTGATACAAAATCGTATAACGTTTAAAAAAAGGCCTTTTTATTTAAGGAAAATAAAAGATTTTGCGATTTGTCCAGTCGTCGGCTATTGGGAGTGTTTTTTTTTGAATCACCGAAATGGAAAGCAATATCAAACTTTTCATTGTATGACGTTGGTGAAATGCAATGGCGATTTAAGCGTCGGAAATGACACATATATAAAGTCAAAGCCACTTCAGTGCATGCCTATATTAACCAGTGACCAAATACCTCATACCTACCTTGTGACGACTTCTGTTAATTGTATTGATAATAATATAACAAAGTCACTAAGTATTTTCTTTCTTACTTACTTACTTTCCGGAGAACATTGCGAACCTTTTAGACATATATTTATAACACATTTCTGTTTTTGAACGTAGATAGGACTCGCAACATCTTTACACACACACATACATATACTTACAACCCCAACTAAATTCCTTTTAAAACCAAACATTTTCAAATTCGAACGCATGATACACAGCGAAGAAGGGAAGGTTTTCCCATTTTTAACTCACAACCAACTGATGGTGGTATGTATGAATAAGTCCAAAGTTCGTAATCCTTTTTTCTGTGACGAGAAATAAAAACCAGCGAAATTGCTTTCGCTTCAATTCCTCTCCAGTTAAGAGATCAAAGTCAAAATTTGATTGAATGTTGCTTATGAAGTCAATACACTACCCAGAGGATCAAATGAGGCGAAAACCCGCTCTTTGAAATGTGACTCGATGGATTCCTTTCAAAATAAGTCCTTTGCTACTGCCAATTATTTTCAAATATACTGTTGATAGATCGAGAGAAAAGTTATTAAACAAGTTTCCACCAGCCAGCATGTTGTCGGCCGGAATATTTCATTTCACCCGATGTATTAGTATATAGCTATAGCACAAAGGTACCACTGGCTTCATCCGCACTAAATGTTCATTAAAAAAAAAACGCCATAAGGGAATTTGAATGTGGGTATAGAGCATGAAGCATCCCTTTGTTGCTTAATTTAAGGATGTTTGATGTCACTTACGTATGTACTTTCCAACACAGCTCGGCATGGGACTTATTCCACATTATAATTCGCCAGTTTACCAAAATGCTCTACTCGGGTGGTGGGAAGAATGCTGCTAAAACACTTAACCAGACCCATAAAAAGCAAACAACATCAACAGTAACAACATGAACAACAGTAACAACAGAGGACAACAAACATCCCTGATTATTTATTTAAATGCGAAATGGCTGCCAAAGTAGTATGACTAGTATGGTTGGTTATGTATGCATTGGGCTCGACCTTTTTTCCTTTATCCTGTCTCGGCGGTAACTGGTAAGTCTTTCATCCCTCAGCGGGGGTAAGACAGAAGTCGGGTGGGTGTTTGGTATAATATCTACTCTCGACAAGATGCTTGATGGTGACCATTAATCTTTTCCCTTTCGCAGAAACGGCGTGTACTTTATTTCAACTTTTGTGCGTAGGTATTTACAAAAAAAAAATAACAGCGGTTCACGTGAATCCATTTGAAACACCTGTTACAGCCAACCGGATGTAGGGATGTGTCGCGTCCCTTCGGTGTAGCTTTAACGTTGTGACTGATGCCATTGAGATTTTTGATTGTTTATTCAGCTTGATGTATTAATGTTAAAATGAAAATCGACAAAAATCCCGGAGAGGCCATTTACGGTGGGATGCGAAAATAAAGGTGTTTTTTAACTGATTAGTGACTTAACTGATTACCCAGGCCGAATTCGGGTTGCCGTGGAGCGCATTCTCACCTCTGGCTTCATCAAGGTTTCTGCGCTAAAATGCGAACATTATGTAAATAACAGACCTTTTTGATGAGCTTTTTGGAGCCAAAATTCTATGCGTTCTGTTGTAGAATTTTCAGCCATTTCTAATTTAATTTAATCCGTCGGTATCCACTGTCAGCATATCAATTTAATGAAAATATAAAATTGGATTTTTTAAAAGCAGATTATAATGCTGTCAATAATTTGCTTAATGGTGTTGAATGGGTAAATATCATTGACACTTGTAATTTAAGTAATGCTATTTGGAAATTAAAAAAAGTACTGGATTTCTTTGTTTGTAACAAAAAAACATGTAAAAAGATCAAACAAACCTGCATGGTTTAATAGAAAGTTTATGAAGATTGAAGAGCTATACACATAAGATGTGTTTGCCATGAGTTTTGGTGTTTGAAAAAGGAATATGATTTTTTTAAAGAAGTTCGTCTACAAGAACTAACATAAAACGTGATTCTAAAGCTTTCTGGTCGTTTTTAACTACTAAATGGAAATCTTTAGAAATACCTTCTTGTATGTCACTGATCGGAATTTCTAGTAGTAATGCAAATGATATAAGTTATATATGTTTTCTGAATTTTTCCAGTCGAATTTTGTTAGTGAGCAAATCAATTGCAGTTTCTCTGATCAAACTGAGCATATAACAGACGTTGGTTTTATTTCCTGAACTAATGATGAAATCCTCTCGGAACTGTCATTACTTGATTCGAGTGTCAGCGTAGCACCCGATAACTCTTCCGCCATTATTATTTGAAAATTGCAAATATAGCCTAGCTGATCCTCTAAGGATAATATTTAACTTATCCTTAACCACTGGCGAGTTTCTAGACTGTTCACTCATAACTCCAATTTTTAAATCAGGATCAAAGAGATATATACAAAGGTATAGGCCTATAGAAAAGCTACAACTGTTTCCTAAAATATTCAAGGCAGCTGTTAAAAAAAGGTTGTACCCAAACTCAGTTGGTCGCAACTATATTTCTGAATTTCGGCACGGGCTTGTAAGTGGTAGATCGACCTCTACAAACTTGATTATTTTTACTAATTACTGTCTTGAAAGTATTGAAAAACGTCTTCAAGTAGACTGCGTGTATACTGACTTTTCTAAAGCCTTTGATCGTGTGCAACACAACGTCTTTTCAATAAACTTAAGCTTTTTGGATTTCATTCTAACATTTTAAAATGGATCGGCAGTTACCTGTCCAATTGCAAAGAATTTGTTAAAATTGGATCCACTTTTTCGAATGAAATTAGAAGTTTTTCAGGTGTTCCCCAATGAAGCCATATTGGGCCTCTTCTCTTTCTTCTTTTCATCTTTTTTAAGAGTAGCTATAGCATTTTTCTGAACACTGCTTAACCGACTCCATTGTCGTAACACAATCAGCTACCGATATAAAAAATTTGTGAGTTTGTTCCAAAATCTAATCTTGTTTCAAAACACGAGAGTTTTATAAGAGAATTCACTAAGTTTGACAGTTGTCTGAGAGCATATTTGCCACTTTTCCGGATTTCCGGATTGATACTGTATCAAGTTTATTCATAGTTCTTGACAGTGTAATATATTTATCTGCTTTTGAAACATTTATAAAGGTTGTTTTTTTTTTTTTTAAATTTATAGAACTTTGAAATGGAATAAGACAAAAATGTTTTTTTAAATTGACATGAAATTTACTTTATTCGAAAGATGATCTCGTGGCTCTATAATTTAAATATGATTTCTGGCATATGACCGCCACGGCTGGGCTCGGACGTAGTCTAGTCTGTAGGTCCAATTTTCGATGACTTTTTCCAACATTTTTGGCCGTATACGCGACAATAACGCGGCGAATGTTGTCCTCCAAGGGGTCAATCGTTTCGGGCTTATCGGCGTAGACTAGCGACTTCACATATCCCCACAGAAAGAAGTCAAGCGGCGTTAAATCGCACGATCTTGGAGGCCAGTTCACGGGTCCGCAACGTGAAACTATGCGGTTACCAAACGTTTCCTTCAATAAATCAATTGTGGCACGAGCTGTGTGACATGTTGGGCCGTCTTGTTGAAGCCACAGCTCCTGCACATCATGGTTGTTCCATAGGTGAACGAAAAAGTCAGTAATCATGGCTCTCTAGCAGTCACCATTCATTGTAACGTTCTGGCCAGCATCGTTTTTAAGGAAGTACGAACCAATTACGTTCCACCAACCAATAAAGCACGCCAAACAGTCAGTTTTTGTGGATGTAACGGTGTCTCAACATACACTTGAGGATTATCATCACTCCAAACACGGAAGTTTTGTTTATTGACGTATCCATTCAACCAAAAATTTCGAACAGAACCATGATTTTCAAATTAAATTTGCACAATTTGGAAGCGTTGTTCAGGTGTCAGTTGAAATGCCAAACCAAACTAAAAATAAATAACTTGACAGCTGACAAACCGGCCGCCAGTTAAAATAGTGTTGCCAACTTAAAGTTCTATATATATAAAAAACACACCCTTTATTTGGTGCTGTCTAGCTAGATCTTGAATCCACTAAGTACTTATGAGTCACCCTGTTTATAATATTTGATTGTATTAAAAGTAAAATATATAAGTCTCCTACTGATTAACGTGGTAGACGAACAAACTAGTCTTCCTTCCTTCATCTGCATCTTTTGTCTATGTCACCGCATTAATTTTAAATCAAATGAAATCCAATTCATTATTGTTTAAGCTCTCTGTAAGAGGATGAGCTGACTTATGATCCGCTCATCCGATTATTCCTTGCAGCAATCCAATGTGGTTTTTCTTTTTATTTTTTTCTGTTAAATCAATCAAAATGTATGCAGTCTGTCCGTATCCAAAGATATCCAGGCTAACAGGAGGTGCATAGTTATACGATAACGTTTCTTAAATTAGGTAGAGTTTCATTGAATTATATGTGAGTGCAACATCGAAACATTTTTGTTTTCTTCTTTTGTAATCCTCCCTAGCCACATTTTGCTCGAACTGTACAGGATTTTGGATTATTCGATTTGACTTGTTATGTGTGTTGCATTTCCGAATCCAATATACATCATCTGCATGCATATGCGAATGGAATTCTCGTTTTGACCGTTTTTACAAGAACGTCATATACCTACCACTCTTTATTTCTAAAGATTTCCTTTGCATTTCTTGAAGAGATCTAATGAACCCACCCAAATATGAAAAATAGAGAGATTACAAACTTATTTTGCTTTTATTGGCGATACAGTAGGGTATAGAATGTTATGTTCTTTTTGAAATTGTTTTAATCACTAACATACCTACCATTATTTGCGTAATTGTTATAATTGAGTCCAGTATATTCTACTTTGGTAAGACATTTAAAGTCTCAACATCATCGACTTCTTCAAGTTCTCAGGATGGTGTTGAACTCCGCAGTCTCATTCAATTATATGTGTATTCAATATACGTACAACTTTATGACAGAATTTTCTTCATTTCCTCGCTGAAACTCATGCTGTCAAGTTAGTAGTCCTGTCCTTTTGATCGGTCAATTTCGTCGCACCTTTTCGAGAGCTGTGAATTCAGTTTTGTACACGGCCTATCAGTTGTTCTAGTTCCTCGTGCACATCCGAACGCAATTGACCTTATTTTATTTTCTAGGTCCTTCAACAGTAAAACTTTTTCGGTTCCAACATAAAAATAAATCTAAAAATACTCGTAGTTGGTGCAAAAGGTCTAAGAAACATCGCCACATTTTGCTTACAACCATATTCCCTTCTCTCTTACCTGCATGAACTTTTTTACGTCAAACAATTGTTTAAACTTTGGTAAATAGCCGACGACAAGAAAAAGAAATTTATTTGTAAAGGGTCCTTCATTAGCGACTTGACAATTTCAAACTTTCATCGTGAACGCACCCTTAAGCCGATTACCGAACTGTCAATGTCAAAATATTCCGTAAAATCAACATTTTTACCAAAGAGGATCCAAACTAGAGGGCCAACTCCCGTGCACCTACCCGATTTTCCCCGCAAATTTTGAATGACAGCCCTCTCTCGCGCGCTCATTTTTCTCCTGTCTGTGAATACATGTTATTAATGGCCGCCGAGTGGCACTTTTCCAATAACAAACAATTTGTAAATGAATTTATAACAATAAATGTAAAAGGAATAAATGTTGAGTAGGGTTTTTCAGATAGCTTTAGTTGTTCTCTATCCATCTTATGCGCCAAAAAATGTTCATTCTTTCACATTTCATGTTTTTTTTTTATTTTTTTACATGAAACATTTTTTTGACGGCAAAATTCATGAAGCTACCTTGGGGAGTTGTTCCAAAAATAGGTTAATTCCATGCAAGTTAAGCCCAAGTTTTCACTAGGGCAAAAGTGAATTCCTTAAAATAATCGCAAACATTGCATACATTTCTATTACGCTTGGTGGGTGTTTTCAACTTGGTTCTTTAGCACCGTATTTGTACAAAATCAAAATATGATTAGGAATTATGTGTTTAATAAGAGTGAACAGTGTTGATGTTACTAAGGAACAGCAAAAATTGAAATTTTATTCATATTTAAAAAAAAAAAAATATTATTCTCGAAAAGTAAATTCGTAAAAACGAGTACATATGATTGAACTCCTAACAAAAAGATAATATAATGTGGTGTTTAATTTGATGCGATTTCAGATTTTGCGTATTCAATCGAACGTAAGAATCTAAATTGTTTTGTTAATTTTCAGATCCCGTATTTCTATAGGTAATGTGATTTTGCATTTTGAAATGTTCGCTGATATTTTTATAAGCCTCTCTAAATTATTAAATAACAAAAACAAGTGCAAGAAGTGATATTTCAGGGCCCTTTTTTGCCCTCAGAGCAATTTTTATGTTCGTTTGGTACAAAAAAAAAAAATTTCAGATTTCAGAGCACTTTTGCGAATCTAAATATTTTCCTAGATTTGCTTAAGATTTACCAATAAAAGTGCATTTGAGTTTGACAACTGGTGGACTTTGCTTACATTTGCGTGAAATTTTTCTACAGCAAAGAAAGGCATTGTATTGGGTGGTTCTATTTTCGTAAATTATATGTGTGCAAATATTAAGAAATAAATCGGGACGGAAATTTCGAATGTTTTAATATAACATTTAACGTTTATATGTTTGATTAGGCACACGAAATCTGAGGCCAAATCTGAAGAAGCCCAAACGTGTGTGTTGTATTATCAATACTTTCTAAAACTCTATACAGAATTTTTTTATCATGGGATTTACCAGAAAACGGAAAAAAAATATCGAATTTAACAAACATACTTGAATACGTTATTGTGCAAGTATGCATTTTACGTACCATTTACAGATTAAAAATTATGCTGAAACTAAAATATATTTTTTCCCACTATATAAAAAACCCTTTCCCCAAACTCTGATAAAATATCTATTTTGTTTCAATATGACTTCGAAATGAAAAGCATTAAAATCGACGAACAACAATTTTTTTTCTTTAAAGTATCCCTGCAATAAAAGCTTGAAGTTACGAAATCTCTTTTAAGAAAAGTGGAAGAACCGTTTAAGTTGATTTTTCTCTGATTAATATCATGAGATAGATTTCTAGATACTGAAAAAAAAAAAACTATGATTATATTAAGTTATTTGGCATTGTGAACAAATTATATCAGGAATTCCTTTTTATTAAATTTCATAAACTATAAGAACTTTTAAACTGAGCTGCGATGTGAACGCCGTGTAACTAAAGGGTACCAAAAATGTTGAACACAGTCGCCCCGACTTACAAAATCGGTTCGTGATTGACATTAATTGCCTGCATAGGATTTCCTAAGTATGCGTGCGGCAGCAATGGCGCTCCTTTGATTTGTACAGGCACTAATACTTAGGAATTCCTATGCAGGAAAAGCAGCTTGTAGGCAAATGTACCGTTTCTGCTCTCAGTTGGCCCTCTAGTTTAGATCCTCTTTGATTTTTACCATGGTGAAGTACACGAAGGAACAACGTTTACAAATAATTAAAATTTACTACCGAAATTCCGAGTCGGTGGTCGGAACTTTAACGCCAATTTTCAATTTTCAGCGATGAAGCGTATTTTTGGTTAAACGGCTTCGTCAATAAGAAAAATATGCGTTACTCTGGACAGGTGAGAACCGTCATGTGCTTCATGAAACAACACTTCATCCGCAAAAAGTCACTGTTTGGTGCGTTTGTCATGCCAGGCCGTTTGTTTTTTCGTCGATGAAAATGATCGTCACGTAACGGCAAATGGTACTCGCTACAGAGACATGTTGGAACGTTATTTCTTTGAGCAATTGCATGAATTGGACATCAGTGATATGTGGTTCCAACAAGACGGTGCTACAAGCCACACAGCGGGTGCAACAATCGAGTTATTTATTGAACGCTCAGTTCGGTGAACGTGCATCTTGAGAAACGGACCCGTCGATTTGCCGCCCAGATCGTGTGATTTAACACCTCTAGACTTTTTTTATGGGGCTACATTAAATCATTGGTATATACCAACAAGCCGTCGACGTTAGAGCTCAGAGCCAATATTGAACGAGAAATAGCGGCCGTAGTAGTTCAAAAGTGCCACCGAGTCATCGAAAATCTAAAGTTGTTTGCATTTTATTCAAAAATGAAGTCAAGTCCTTAATACTTAATGAAAGACCCTTTATTTCGAGTCGATAACGTTAGCGTCACATTGTATTTTGACCAGCAAAAGTGAAATTACTCGCGAAAAAAAAAAAAGCAACCACACAACCAGCAATCATTTCCCTTCTTAAAATAATGGTTTCACAAATAACTCTTTCATCGATGTAGTAATCTGGTCTGCACATATTTACACACTTCACTACAAACAATGATTATGCTAAGCATATAAGCGAAAAAAATAATCTATCATTACAACAAGCATCTTCAATCTACGTATGCTTTGAATTTACATCTGTTCGACACGGATTGCGAACAAATCCCCAAATTAACGTATCTACAGAGCCAGTTAGTGGCTCTACACGTGGTAAACGACATTGTGTCTTATCAGCTCCAAAATAACACAATTTCACCCTCAAGCCGCAACACAGCGCTCGTCAGTCGTCACCACCAAGCCAAACATCCGAAGAAAGAAGAATATTCACAGAGCTACGACCTACGACACGAGCAGCGATTTCGTGTTGGCATTCTGACAACCCCGCAGCCGTAGCTCCAGTGGCGCAATTGGTTAGCGCACGGTACTTATAATCAGTATACAGTGAGCTATGCCGGGGTTGTGAGTTCGAGCCTCACCTGGAGCATGTATTTTTTTCCTTTTCCAACTTACTTTCATCCCAAAATTTGTCTAATAAGTCAAACATACCAGATGCGAGTGGAAAAAGAAGACGAAATAAACCGCCCTGATTGGAAGAAGGAAGCAAATTACGCAGTTCAGTTACCCGTACATCCTTTCTGAGACATGGGTATGGTCGGAATGGTGGCGGGTGTACCCTTGGTCTTTGAAAAATCGATGGCGGTACGCCTGGCTTCATTCATTACGCGAATAACTTGTATCCACTGGGGGTGGGGTATTCCTATTCGAAAAGAAAAACTCAGATGTAGGGGCTTTCATGAATTGCTTTCCCTTTTCTTTTGTGATCCAATTTTCATTGAGTTTTCGCAATTTTTTCCCATCTCCCCATTTCGGGGAGAGGTTCAATTTTAAAGGCACAGGCAAAAGAAAAAGTGCGTCTGCTTTGCCTTTTGTTCCCCGTCGAGATGGCGGAATGATATGCTTTGTGCACACCCTCTCGACAGTAATGCTGTAATGCTGGCGGGTGGTGGAAACTCGCATCCTGGCATCGGGATGATGGTTTTGTTTGCGATTGTGAATCGCTTGGGTTTTCGCCGAATCATATTATGTACACATTACGAAGCGCTCTCAATTTTGCCAGATACTTATGTACATACTTATATGTATGTACTCGGGAACGTATGTCAATAACGCTGTCGTTCGTGTTCAAACTCGTCGTGTGCGATGTGCGTTATTATCTGTGTGTCATAAATGACACAACACTGAAATTGCTGGCGGCCTTGGGGTGTCATTACAATGCGAGGAGGCGGGGACCTCGACGGTGGATGCCTTTAATTCCATACACATACTAACATTGCCCATTGCAAGTGGCATTACATTATTCCCTAAAGTATTGTGCGATAAATCGATAACGGCCAATGAAAATATGAATAACACGATAATTTAATTTTGTTTTTATTTGTATTTGTATTTTTGGATTTGGGAAAATAAAGCGGAATGGTGCGGATATACGCACGCAGATCGCATACCAATTTTGGTAAATGTCTTTATACACGTTTGTGTATGTGCGAATGATGGGGTACAGGCATATATCGGGCTGAAGGTTGTTGTACATATTTGCATATGTAAAGTGAATAGTTTTACATATAAAGCATTTGTTTTCGGGAAATATGTGTGCCTGAGGTATACCTACAATATTGCCAGCTGAGTGAGATGCCAAGGATTTGCTGTAGTTCTGTTATTGCGTCATTGGGTATCTTTTCGGAATTCGATGCCGAAATGCTTGTTTGATGTAGCGTGAACGCATTTGTATGGAGTATTGCGTGTGTCTGAAAAGCATTCAAATATATTATCATACTGTGGCATAAACACACTGATAGGGGTATCAGGAGAGATTTCATTGACTGAAGTGTCGATGGTAGTCGTATACGGCTCAAATGTTTTCTATTTCGAAAAGCCAATACTGCGTATAGCACATCAAGAGTCGGTAACTGCGGCTAGCAGTGGGTATAGTTAAATAAGATAGGGAAGTTTATATCTTAGTGGTCGTTTATAGTAGCAACTGGGGGGATTCCACATTTCACAGCATTATCAGTTTGCCAGATTGCGTACCTTCAACATCATTGAGGACCAACAACTGTGCCAGTTGATAGCCTATGACAGCATTCTCTCTACTTGATGTACTGTGATAAGCAGGCTTATGTTATTTACCTAATAACTACGTATTGATAACCTAAGGCTAAGGTGGTCAGACGCAACGCTTCCGCAGATCAGGGTAGGTCCCAGTAGGTACTGAAATGTCAAAGAGAACGTAAGCTGTCATTTACAGTGACATAAATTGATCTCCTCGAACAACGATATTGAAATTTATTAGAATCGGACAGATAAGGCTCTGCACTATGAAATGGTAGGAACATGGTTGAGATGCGCACAGCTACATGATTCTATACATAACGGTATTTCGCTAGAATGCTGTAGTTTTCGTTGAATTATACCTCGAGCAGAGAAAGGTCCCATATGTTCCTTTCAAATGAAATTGGGAACTGGCGGAGCTATCGGCTTCTACGATTTATGTTAAGCCATCAACGACAAAGCGCATAAGGAGATAATTTAGGGAGGACCTATTCATCTAGCCAGGATGACCGCTGTAGAATTCTGAAAAGTGGAAAGAAAAAGATCCAATGTAAAAAAAATTCCATTTCGGAAGCTTTTCTGAAAATTCTGAATTTTTGAACGATATTTAACACAGCTTTGGCACACTTAACACTATAATAATATTGTGATAGGCAACTGTGTTTTTAAAGGTTCTTATTTTCAAATAACAGCATTTGGAAAAATTTGTAATCGCCTTCTCCAACTAAAAAACGACCAAAATATCAAAAAATTGTGGCAGGCTCTCAAAGAAATTGAAAAATTGCACAACGGTCACGCTGCATCGAACTCGAAGGATATATTAGAAGCTCAACCATATACTTTGGGTAGCTGCAACCACAGTTGGCACCTAAACTGATAAGCATAATCATCAGTGCGAAAACTTCAAGGTTTTTAAACAAAATTTCATTCCATAAATGACGATTTTCAGTGGGAAAAGTATGCTTATCGTTCCATAGCCCGATGTCATTTACTAATGGAATTCCGCAGCTTATACTTATCAGAATGTCTGATCTTTGTAAACGGATCATACGATATTTTAGAAAAAACAAATTATAGTATGTATTTAACAATTATGTATTTACTCTATTTATAATCTAAGATTCGAACGGCTTACCAGATTTCTTCTCTCCATTAACGTCAGTTGAAAACATGGCGCAATAAAATAATAAAAAAGAAACACAGACCAGAAGTGCTGCCAGACTTCTAGTAAACTAGTAATCCAAAGCCATTGCTACACATAAATTTATATTGGCAACTGTCATGAAACGCTTATTTTTACACATTCACATTCCGAAAAACAAGATGACTGACTCTGTTAACCCCACACTTATTGACGTGCATTAAATGCCATTTTCTTACAAACCTGGGATGAAAACAGGAGCCAAAATATGAACTATCTCTTTGGATTGAACGATAGTGAAAGTGTGAAACTGTACTTTTGCTATAGAATACAACCACCTCGAGTTCAGTGTCATCCATTGCAGAAGCTCCGAAACTACAGACAAATTAAATGATTGCATATTTTCAGCAACAGGCCATAACTGATTTAATTAACAAAAGCAAATGTGAAATATGTATACATAATTGGTTTTTATTTTAAGCGTTCACAACACAATTGTGACTGTTATTTGTACGAATGATGACTTCTAATTGTTTTTTAGTTTTCGCCATTGTAAAATAAGAGACAACATTTGAAGTCGGTTGCTATAATTGCGTATGTTCCTATATTCAATTTGTTGCTCAGATTGCTCACATTGATTGCTGTACAATGTACTCGTACATGGATAGGAAATTAAGAGAAATTAACACTGCGTTCTACGAAAATTGAGGGTCACAGTATATCCTGCCTCCGAAGAAAACCAATGGTTCGATCGCGACAAACTTCAGTCTATCCATGCACTCAGTGACCAGTTTTATTTCTCCCTTACGAAAGTAATACAACCTACTTAGTGCAAGGTTATAAAGAGATGTCGGTTGTATGACAGGTTTAATCCGACCGACCACCAATACGATTGCTTCTCAAAAGTGTAAGTTATTATTTGACTTCCGATTTAATTTCGTTCCTATGGAATTGCAATGGTATTTATTCGATGCAACCAGAACAATTACTTAACAAACGAAGTTTGTTGTTTAGTTTAATTCAACTTGTTCTCAGTCTTTATTTTCAATACGGATTTTTTTGTATTATTATTATTACTTTATTGTTACACAAATGAATTTCATAAACAATAGCTGCCAGGGCCTTAGGATAAATAAGTGTTTTATATTTAGCGTCAAAATATGACAAGCAGTAAATTAATTTAAGACAGGACAAACTTATTAAGAAACTGAAGTCTAATAGACATTCACAGACGGTAAAAATTAAATAATGGTTACTTAGCAGTAAGCACCCAAACTCTCTAGGTGGAATAACCAAATATCGTCATTAAGTCTGTGGTGGTTGGATTAAAGAAATCAAAAAAGTACTAAACGTAATGGTGTTTGTTTTGGCAGATAATTCGTTAAAAGCAATTATAAGAGTTCGCTTTATATGGTAAATTTCGGAGCTCGTGGCTTTTTTTTTAACAAAAGTATTAAAAAAATATATATCTACATTGGCTTTGCTAGATTGTCGTAATACCCTATAGCAGCTGATCTACAGATTTGCGAAACTGGTGAGTGTGGTAATGTGTTTGTTCATTTGCATTTAGTTTATGCCCATTTGAGGGTTACAGGAGAAGTAAACGTGGGCTTAGCAGTCCTTCTTAAGGTGCCTTTTCAGCGAATGACACTTATCTACCTATAACAAAATGGTAAGCTTCGTCCGTTGGTACAGGGCCTTACCTGTTGTAAGACTTTCCTTGATCGCAATAGTCCAAATTAAAATCATTCAGAAGATATACAGAATAAGGCAGATATCATTATTGTCACGTGTACAATTTCGCGATCATTACTTTGCGTTCACACAAACTTTACAGCTGTAGATATTAGATGCTGGCGGTAATCGTTTTCGCCTGCATTGTAAGTTTCGTTAATTGATTGTTGTTGTGAAGTGGATATGTGGGAAATAAAAACGTGTCATTCGTGTGTATTGCAGTGGTCTGCGAGTAAGAAGTCGAGGGCACAACTTTTTAATACCAAATATTTATACTTCGAGCTGCGCCAACCATTGTTTGATACCTCGACCTTTTCCTAAAATTTGGAGTTTGCCTTTACTTTTTCGCAATTTATTCGCTCCAGAGAAAAGCTCCAGGGTCCAGATAAAAAAAAACACAAGAAAATTCTGTAGAACTTCTTCCAAAAAACCTACTTAAAAAAATTTAAAACTTCCCGAAAAGCTACAATCAGAAATTGAAATATGTAATGACAAGAAAGGTCGCCCAAGAAACGAGCGAAAAAGGACTTGTCAATACCCAAAAACAAAAATAATTTTTTAAGAAAATGGGTCCAAAAAACACCAAACTACTTTGACAAAAAAAGTGCAGAACGACTACCCTAGGAAATGCACAGAAAAAAACACCAAAAACTCACGTTGAGAGAAACCAGATCTACGTTCTCATATGAAGCTATTGCTTCAATTAATTCGAAGCAACTTCTTGGAACTAACGCCAATTCGGGATGAATCAAGACCTTAATTAGCAAGCCTCGAAATCGCATATCAAACGTTCCATGCACATGTGTTTAACTAGGTCGATGCCGTCAATCTAATAACCGTAATCTCGAGCCTATTTTGTCCACCGAAGCCCACCAAACTAACAGAAAACAGAGTCAAATATTCTTTCGAAGAACTTTTCAGATCCATAAAGCGAGACTGAAAATATGAAGGTAAAGGCAGCGAGGGATGAATGCACCTGGTTTAGGATTTATTTATTTCCCACCAACTTCAAACATCTCCCTCCCTGACGCAATTCGAAAATTTATTAACACATTTAATCGACCCTAATAAATCAACCGGATTTCTTATTCGAAACCGCGCGCTAAAAATAACACCAGCTGTAGGCAAATCTAAATCAATACCCGAAGCAATTAATCTCCTCCGTGTCGCTTCAGGACATAAACTCATTAATCGATGATTTTTTCAAAAATGTTCACTTGATTCAATAACTCTCGTTCCGGTGTTACCCTCCCCGCCTGACCATCCGCCATTATCGTTGGAGGAATCGAAATATTTTATTCATTCGATTTAATCGCAAATCGCCTCGTAAAAGAAATCCGCAGCGTCATAAATCTAAGGTTAACTCACGCACACATAAACATATGCAGCCTCCATATCTGGCATTGCCAACAGGATTTTGTAACCCTCCACCAATGTTCAAGGACTCAATGTTGGCTTTGGATCTGTGTTTGTTATCCGTTTGTTTTGCTTACATATTTTTTTCCGTTCGTGTAAAACAATTTTTGTGATTGAAAATAAAATTGATATAAATTTATTTTCCTCTGTACAAGGAGCAGGCTATAACGACATAGTGCACGGTCTGTGGTGCGGTATACCAACTAAAGTATTGCGGGTGTGTGCGCTAAACACTCGACGACTAGAGTTGAAACAAATGGTTGACCTAGTTCGGCATTGAGGGGCATCCGGGGGGAGGCAGTCATCAGAAGAGTTTTGAGAAAAGCACAAACAGGAAGTTTCCTCAAGGATTACAACTAAAGCATCACCATTACGTAATGGATTTCTTTGGCGTGGCTCGCTTCGCCCCTGCCCTCAACAACAGAGCTACTGGGTTGGGTATGGGTGTCGGGTGTATGATGGTACATGCTGCATATGGACATCTGTATTGGGAGGACATATTGCTGGTGCTGCTCAGTAAATTCTACGAGTATATAAAATGCTGTATTTTGTGTGTAATTTACTATTGTTATTTTGCGGATTACATTTCATGTTATTTGCTGTTTTGGTAGCAGCGAGGCGACCGACACAATCCCGAAACTGTTGTCTTTAACTTGTTCGACATGGGCTTTTTTTATGGACGCCATATTTACTCTTGACATTGGTAATCTTTGTCATAATAAATCTAGAATGAAATTTCGATCACATTGTGGCTGAGTTTATTGTTACGTTTGGGAAACGGGTATCAGCCTTTTTGATGTTGTGCGACGATAGGGTTGCTTGCTCCGCTCCGTTATTGGCTTGAGTGGTTGGGGGGACGAACGGGAATGGGAACGGAAATATATATTGCAATGTGGGTGGCATGGAATGAATGTAATAAACTGAAAGCGTTTTGTTTTCCTTTTCCCTGCACAGACCTTGTTAATTTGTTTATGTGGGCGACTTTTGAAAGGAAATTCTTGAGCATTGTTTTTCATTGTTTGGTTTTTGTGTGCATTGCATTTGAAGGGCGGGTACTGTTTTCCGCCTTGTAATTCAGGTAAATGTTAAATCAAGCGTTGAGAAGGAGGCTGGCATATCTTTGACGCGGCGTATATGACGGCACGTAGCTTTGATGAAACGTGTATACACATTACACAGTTGTCGTCGATAAGTTTGATGAAAATTGATAGGAGAAGTAACGTAAGCTTCATCGCTATTTCGTATTGAGATAAGCATATCGTTCAGGATTAATGTGGAGTGGAAGTGCGAAATCAAGCAAAAGCAAGCTTTATAGGGGGTTTTAAGGGTGAGAATGAAATCATTCAATCGTCCAACACAACAAAGTTGAAGTGCGACAAGATTTTAAATTAAATTCCTTATTTGCTTGCAATCGAAAGCAGTTCATCATGCCTCTATAGCGCTCTCCGTTGATCTTTAAGGTGGAATGTGTAATTTACGATAAACTCTACTTACAGCAGGAGCAAAGCTCCCCTTATATTATATTTACTTATGGATTTGCGAACAGGTGTTAACCTTTTTTATATTCCCGCTGTTGTACCGCATGTGTCTATATTGGAACTTTCCAACGCACCTGTGATTCATGCTGTTATGTCGAGTTAATCAATTAGGACGTTTCCAATCTTCATTTAAGGTTTGTTGAAGGTCATAAAAAACTATATGAATCATAAGCATGTTTGCAAATCTCACGTTTGTCTATTAATAGCCTTGCCAAAGTTTTCCTTTCTTACGGAAATCCTGGGCCGAATAAACAGAACTTGATTTGCGATGGCAAAAGGCAACGGTTTTTGTTTTTTTAGTACGTAGTATGAATGAATACAGAACCGAACCGAACAACTAACTGAAGTTTTCCCTTACATATTTCAGTTTTAAAAACGAGTCGTTTAAAGTCATTTTCAAAGAAAACCAATTCCAATCGTTGCGTTATAGAAACAAACACACCTTTTGCAATATTCAGCAAACCCAGCAGAATAGCTGATCAAACAAATGTCACAACTTAAAATCATTTTCCACTCATGGGCTAGTGTTATTTTTAACTGTTCTGAGTTCATTTTATTTGTTGGATAATGCGATCGAAATTTGTAACCAAAATAGTTTGCACCGAGGTTTAACGACTTGTGTCACCCAGCTGATTGAAACTTCAAACGAAAACTAGTTGGCCTTCGGTGTGAAATGCATTGACGAGTTTTAGAGGAAAAAAAAGTATATGAGGGTATTTTGACTATTTGTTGTGAGCTGTTTCTTTTGCAAATAAATAGTTTCAACAATTACTGTTCTAATAATCTTCTCAATTCAGACGATCAAATTGCACGTACTGGATATAAAGCCCATGACGATAGATCTAAGGAAGGAAGGTCTAGGGCCATATATATGTTATTTTAGGTTGGGCTAAGAAGTCACTGTACAAAAAGGCAACTTAGAGCATTAAACGATCCTCTGCGATACCAGGGTAATTTAGTAATTGTTATTCCTCTGCTAATTTGACCAGTTCGAGCTTCTAATGTAGCGCAACGGACTCCGAATATGTATAAGGGTTTTTTTTTTTCGTTGTAAGGCTCCCAAATGAAGCTTAGGATAAAGCAGGAAAACTGGAAACAGTCTACGGAGAGATATCTAACTCTTAGATCACCTGATTGGCGCCTGACTTTCTGTGATGTAAGCTACCCAGCTAGCGAACACATCCACCCATCCATATCATATTGTTTAAGATCGCTCTCGATCTTATCTGCCATTAAATTATTTGTTCTCTTCTTCCGCCAGCCATCTTTGCGACTAAACGTGACAAGAAGAATTCATATATTTTGTTTGTTGAACAAATAAAGAAAGATCTAAGTGGATCAAGTGAAGTGCGTTTTCGTTAAGCCGATATATATTTATCCACGAAAGACACCACACTTTCTGTATTGAGAACAATGGATCCACTTCAACAGTCGCATCATCGTCCCCATCGACTTCAACGAGCACTATTCTCTTATAACAGTTAAAAATGATAGGATGTGATTTCGGATTCGCACGATTTTGTTTCGGCAAAGCTTTCAACGAACTAGAAAGTTTCGTGCGACCCAGTCGTGGATTTTATTTCCGTGGATGTAACCCTTAAAGCAGTTCAAAATTATTTAACCGTGTAGATTTCTTAGAAATTTCACAAATAAATCAGAACACCCTTCATTTCAAGTTTTCCAAACAAATTTGTCGGTATAGTTGAGAAATGACACTCCTTCTATATGAATACTGCAGCGCCTGGGTGGCAGTGCTCCTTCGTTGCAGAGTAGCATTGTTTGTTTCTCACAAACAACCGTCTAGTACTAAATAAATAAAAAAAAATCCGAATATTTAAATAATTTTAATCGTGCAAACAACCTCAAATGAGCGACCACAGTGACAACTGGCAAGTGACCACTTCAATCAACATCTAACCGGACGAAACTAACTCTTTCCCAATCCATATTATAAATAGTTTTCGCCCATAATCAATTCCAATTAAAAGTGATCCACATAAGTTTACACCCAGTCAACATTGCACTAGAAAAAGCATTGCATTCTATCTCGGCAAACACGCAATCTATTGGAAAATAAATTTACATTCGGGCAAAGTTCAGTTCAATCGGAACTGTGACAGTCGAAACGAAAATGCTCCAAGACGAGAAAGCATTTCCCCAAATAAACTGATTTGATTAGCATTCAAAAGCCACCCAAAACCCCCAAAAAACAATGATTCAAATAAGCATTAAAAGAGAAGAAAATATATTTAGTGGGTTTTTTTTTATATTACCAAAGGTCAGACAACTCGCTTACAATACACACCTCCTTGGCGATAAGAGTTTTTCCGATCTCATTCCGGTCTCACGTGATTACCGATTGAATATCTCGTGCTGAATCCGAGTCCATGTGCTTGTGAGAGTTATAATGTTATGCGCGGAGAATTATGTGATACACGCGATTAAGGCAAATCAACATGAGGCTAAAATATTTGTTTAAAATATTGCTTTCCAGTTGTGGGAATGACGGATGCTGAGAAATTCAATTATGTCAGCGCGAAAATATGTTTTAAAAATTTGTTTGTCTTTGGGATTCATGCCCATTCAAAGGTGGGTATATTCGGGGGAATTTTTGGTAATTTCATCCTTAGGTGTGGCTTTTGACTGATGAGGAACCTGCATTAAAATGCAAACAATGTTCTTTGTTAATGGATACACGTGACGATGTAGTGCCACCATGAGTTGAGTTGTTTTTTATTTATTTTTTTTTGCTTTTTTACAGCATCCATTGCGAATAATCAATTTCTTTTCGTTTTTATCAGTTCAGCTAGGAATTCGAGTTGTTGAGTTAATCAAAGCTTGGCAACTAAACCCAAGCCACATAACTAAGCAAGATAGTGCAAAACGTACAATCGCAATTAAACGACGCCAGCACGTGACCTTAAACTTTCGCCACCAGTCAGTGTGTTTTGGACGTCTGTATTTGAAGAAGGAAAAAAAAATGTAAATTTATACATTCACCCGCACGTGAACATTATTCTATTCAGCTTATCGATGTAGATGGGATTTGGCTTATAGTGGAGGTTCAATTAAGTCTAGAATATGGGTTTGAGCTCCGAAGAAAAATAAAAAAAAAACGGGCTGGGGTTCACCCCAGAGAACATAGTTAAAATAATATAGCAATTTACATTCTCGCCACGAGAGTAATTGTTAAAATTGATTAGGTATCAGCGAATAAAAAGTTAACCTTGAAACTCATGCTGAAACCAAATCAACTTAAAATGATTAGTCGCTTTCTGGTGACAGGATGCTTGTTAGTTTATGAATACCATTGGCGAGTTGTGTAATGTGTAGGACTGGTGCAATTAACAAAATACAAAAGATTAAAAGCACGACGGGCGAAAGAGATAGAAGGGAATATACGGCGAGTTTCAAAAAAACACCTAGGTGGGTACTAAACACTTTACAATAACAAGCTAGCCTTCATTCCAGTGAAGGGATTACTTATCCATACACAAAAAAATAATACTGATGCGATGAACTGTCAAGCTTGAAATTACATTCGTTTGACATTTAGTAGGTTGTTTCTGAGAACCAGCAGTGGAAAAACAAGCAGCGACAAATGTAATTTTACAAATAACAATTATTTTTCAATTGTAGATACAAAATTTCTGCGAAATGTTATTTTTATCTGGCCATCTCATCGTTGCGGTATGAGACCTGACCCGCGGCTAGCTAAACCAGTCCCAGAAACACCTACGAGCTTTGAGAATTGTTTTTTTTTTTCTAGTTATCCAATAGTAGGCACTTCTTTTTTCTTTCTTCCCAGCTTCTTATTTTATGGGAATATGATGTCACGCTGTCCGTAACCAAGTGCCCAAGGCAGTAAGGGAGTGATACCTTTTAATAAAATTAAATTTTTAAATATTCCGAGTCTGGCTGTTTGTTTGTCCTTGTTTTTCGATCTGAGTATAAGATCGTCATATCCGGGGATCATTTGAGTATCACAGGAGATATTTCGGATAAGGAGGCGTGGCCGAGGCCGCCCATAGAAAAAACATACTTAAAACGCTATTGCTCGTACGAAAACAGCATTTCCAAAATGTTTAATCTTCGTTGGCAGATAGAATTACAAAATTAAATAAATGTTGTATAAAAGGGGCGTGGCAGCTCCTACAAAAAAAAAATTTGAAAGCAATATTTGACAGAAAAAGTTGCGAAGTTAGGACTTTAAATTTCAAGTAATTACTTGGCAAAGTATGAACCGCACCAAAAAGAGGCGTGTCGGTTTTCGTGCAGAAAAAACAACAAAACAGAGCGGCAGATTGCTCTGGTCTATCATCTGGAACAGAGGCAATGCAAAATCTAGCAAAAAAATCCGCATTGACTATTTCGGAGGGCTATAGCACTCTACCGCATTTAAAGCGAAGGGCAATCAACGCCGGACGGCGGATTCATCGAATTTAACCTCGTCATAGGAGTAAAAGTTGGCTGTACCTAAGGTGGGCACGAGTAAGAAAAGACCTCAATCGATTTTAAGTGAGCTACCCGGATGCAGTTGGTTGACAATCGATCTAATTGGAGAGACTTTTTAGTCAGGGACCTGTTTCACCCCGAAGCTTAACAAGAAAAAGTCCTCGGAGCAATTCCAGTAAATCACCATGGCTGGGCTCCTAAGTCCTAACACTAAGCCCTAGGTGGATGAGATCGGAACATGAGCGATTATTACGTGTGCCCTAAAGGACCGATATCTCATGTCTTTTAGAAGACTTTAAATTCGTACATCATCTAAATGAGTTGGCAAATAAAATAAAAACTTTATTGCTGCCCCATGCTAAGCCCTTTATTTTTTTTCTGGAAAGCCGTACGGATCGGGATTTTCATCCATACAATGTCTGAACAAAATAGTTTGTTCAGGTATCAGGATTTACAGAAAAATTGTCTATTGCTTCCAAGCTCCTTAAACAAAAATTGTCGTGCTCTGCATCGCCCGGATAAGTAAAAGTCAATTTCCTGCAATCAAACTTATTCTTATTACGCACTTCCGCACACTATAACTGACAGAATCGACATTCTAAGGTCGTCGCATAGAAAAAGCAGTAAATTGATAGTCCCCAAAGGTTGGGCAAAACACTCCGTCCAAATGTGCGAAGATGACCATGAAACGTTTTTTTTTGTTAATATTTTTTATTTATTTTTTTAATGAACAATTTTACAGCAGAGAATGCACGTCAGAATGATTTCAGAAATATGGTTATTGAATCAGCCATTTGATCAAAAATTTCGAACTGAATAATTATAAGCGCGTTGACCTAAATTCCTCATCGGAACTTCCGAACTGTACCTAAAAAGCATAACGCATGAGCATAAGCAGGACAACATATTTAATGGTAGGTGGCGAAGCCATACAAATTAAACTGACACACGAATGCACCTGTAAAGAGAATAATGATTCATCGACATCCCTGCTTCCTAGTATCCATATTCAAATCGAGTATTCTTGACAGGTACCGGCGTTAATCAGCTCCAGTCCGGAAACATTGTAGCGCACATTTTCGCTGTAATAAGTCCGAAACAACACAATCACTGGTATGTTGACACAACGACACAGCGACAGCACCAGCATGGGCCAGCTTATCTCCTTGTAAACAAATGAGACAAATACCCAAACCGAAACGAAAAAAAAAAAATCAGTATCACTGTCATAATGACAAAAACAGACACACGCTTATCAGTCGATCAATATCGCAAGCGAGTCAGCCTCAGACTGGCTTGGCCGCTAATACTATAAATACGACTGCTGCTGGACCAGAGGCCATCAGTCGATAATTCACTGTGACCAGTGACAGTGAATGAGTGTCAATCGAACAACAAAGCGCGCAGCAACAATTTGCTTGGTTATTATTATTAGCTTCAGATTTTAGCCAAGTGTTGTCAGTCTTTCTCGGTGGACAGTGCGTGCTGCATATAGATTACGATTTTAATTGACAACATGATTAATTCAATGTGGCGTCTTGAGTTTGTGTTGAGTGTGTGTACGTTTGCGTCGTCGATGGCGGGTTTGAGGAACCCCTACACAGAGTTCGGTGCTGCTGCTGCTGACAAGTCGGGTAGGTGACCTAGCCCCCTTAAATGGGTTAAACTTTACACTGTCACCGTTTAGTAGATGCTGAACGGCGCATGCATCCCACATTGCATTTCCCGCAGAACAACAGGCAGCGGCGTGCGATGCCCCTGCTAAGTTTCCGATCTCCCAATCCGGATGAGGAATACAGCGAGTACTGGAACAACGTCGGGCAGCGCACCCTTCAGAACCAGCTGCAGAAGAATACGCTGAACATGAATGTGGCCAAGAACGTTATAATGTTCCTCGGCGATGGGATGTCCATTCCAACGCTTACCGCCACTCGCGTATACATGGGTGGCGAGGAGCTGCAGTTGTCCTTCGAGAAGTTCCCCTACATGGGCCTCAGCAAGGTATGTAAGCCTGTGTAGTACTCCTCGACCTAAACCGGAGCAGCTAGCCTCGGTTTAATGGAAAACACTGAATTGTGGGATAGTTGCTCCGGCGACGGCGGATCGATGCAGCTATTGCGACTTTCTCGTACTTTATCTCTCTCGGCTATATATATGGTTTCTCGTTTGGATTTGCAGACCTACTGTGCGAATACCCAAGTGGCGGACTCGGCGTGCACAGCCACTGCTTATTTGGGTGGTGTAAAAGCCAATTACGGTACTATCGGTGTGACGGCAGCCGTTGATTTAAATAACTGTCGGGGACAGAATGACACAGCACACCATGTGCCATCGATAGCGGAGTGGGCGCAAAAGCGAGGACTGGCGACAGGTTAGTAGCGTCTCAACCTATGTGTACATGTGGGGAAAATTATCCTTTGAGCTGAGTGCGGTATATTGTTTATTACTGGCAATTTATTTGTCATAAACGATAAAAGTTATTGAATTGTGAGTGAATGTGGGGTGACAAAAGAAAATAGTCGAACAGTGTCTTACAATTCAATTCAACTGAGGCGGGAAAAAAGAAACACATCTTGTAGAACATGGAAAGTGTCGGAGTAATTTTCAAATACAATCTATCGGTATGATTTATTTCAAATTGGCCTTTCGGGGAGGACACACACACACTTTCTTCCAATTTCTGTTGGCCTTGTTTAGTACCTATATATTTCAGCAACTTATAGAGCAACTGAAAGTATTTAAGCAAGTTATAAACTTCTCAGGTTAGTCGCTAAATAATTTTGCTCTGTCCATCGATAATTGGATTGGTGAAAATATCCTGAGATATGTAGTGTCAATTTTGACGTATATCCACCAAAACTAGCAAGACTTTGGAGCTCGCGCTTAGTTAAAACAACACTCTGCTCCTACTGTACAGAATGCCAGACACATATTCATAAATCAAATTTAGACAATTTTGGAGAACAGAACTATTCGAGCTCGATTCACATTAACAAAAGAGTTGCTCCCGAAAACGTCAGTGAAGAAACTAAGTGACAGCTGATAAAAAAATGCAATCCAGTGAAGGCTGGTGTACAGTTCTGTTGAAAAGTTGCTGAAAATATAGTGTGAGCTCCTATTATGAAAGTCAATAGGTACCGTTTTTTAACAGAAAGAAAATAATGCAAAATTTAAATTTAAGCGGTTGTGAAAGCTGAAAACTTAAACTAATAGGGATTGTGCAGTCTTTTAGGATCTGCTTTGTTTCCTGAATATTTCAGCATTAACCCGAATTAAATGGTAGATACCGGACCGGACTCTACCTACAGAGATGTGTAGAAAGTTTATTAGTTCGGTTGTTAAAATTCGCCGGTTAAGTGACCCATTAAATTGATATTGTAAAAGTTGTGAATGTGCCCCCCTGTATACGGATGATATAGGTTCAACAAACAAATTAAATGTCAACAATATCGTAATAATTTATGCTGCTCCTAAACAACAACAAGCTAAAATTACCCGATCAGAGAACGAATAAATTTTCAAGTTAGTAGTAATCACCAGTATGATGTCAGGAAATTGACTTATTTAGCCAAATTATTTAGCCCCATTTTGGTCAACGTTTACACTCTCTGTTTGGAGTGGATACGTTAATAAATTACTTAATAATCTTTAAGTGGCTGCTTACGATGATACAGGAATAGCCAAATATGGGAAAAGAGAAAATGAGAAAAGACAAGAGTTACGCAATCAAAATTTCTGGTAGACGGATGTAAGCTAAACATATTCATAAAAGATTTAGTGTTACAAAATTATAAATAGAAACAAAATGGTTGTAAAATGTAAGTAAGTCTTTTCTACTACTAAACAATCAGGGATAAATGTAATTAGCGTGAGCGTGAAAAATGTCTGTAAGACTTGCCAAACTGGCAGAACGTTCGTCATTGGACGTGTTTTCCGACTATCGATACTCAGACCCTTCGTTCAGTACTTCAGCACATATCAGCACTTCGCAACCACTGACCCACTACACCTACCCGTCAATAATCCAAAACTCCGATACGAGAAGACTTTTATGTCGGTTAGGTAGTTAATCCGACAAAATATTTCCTGTTCCAACCAAAATGCCATCAATGCCGTAACGAAATTTCAATAAAGTGCATTTGGCCATATAAGGTCATATGCTGGCATTCGTGCTTAAGGTCCGATTACACTAAATGCTATTTGGGCATTTTGATCTGTCGAAATCAGCCTGGTCATAAGTGGCATTCAGGTCATTAGAGCATATGAGATATGCCCATTACAGTGTGTGACCATATTTTGACAGGAGAACTGTCAGAAATTTGCATTTTATGACCACTTGGCATACAGTTTAATCCTACCTTTAGAGCCTATATTCAAAACGAAAAAGTACCTACAGACAACAACGATACGGCAGTTGCTCGGTTTGTGTATTTGATATTCGTTCGACTTGCGTTCGATAGGCTTCATTTTCTTTAACAATTTGTTCTCTTTCTTTTTTAAATTGAAAAGAGTTTTCAAGCAAAATCAGATTTTCAACAACTTGAAAATCTTACTATTTATATTCGTCTCTTTTACACTGGTCTGTCCATAGCAATTTTATTTATGAAGGATTTTATGAAATCGCATATTCTCTCATAAGTTGTCCAACAATACTACTTTCCACAGAATTTACATTTATGTAGGTATAACCAATTTAGGAACAAAAAGAGCAAGTGCGTGCGACCCAATTGTACACTTCATTTCAATGCGATTAATGATCATGCTTATTCAGACTCATATTATGTCTAAAATCGTGCTACTACATAATGGGTCTCACTACAAATAATTTCTTACCTTCACCTTATATATTTTGTGGCTCGCAATATCTTATTTTGTATGGAAAATTTCTCGATTGTGAGTGAGTTCGAAAAATGTAGCCTGGACACAAAAAAACACCGCGTAATGTAGGTACTTCTTTGCAAATTATTTCATGAAACATAAAAAAAAGTGAAAAACTGCTTCCAATGTTAGACAACAATACCAAAAAATAAAAAACGTCGCGAACAAAAGTAGCCAAAGGTAAGACAAGGCACCTTGTCTAGCTTCTTTTTGGAATCTAAATATAAATGAGGAGGAAATGCGTATATAATAAAGCATTGCTCGTGATTTGACAATTTATTTCAATTGCTACTTCATACAACCACATGGCCAAGAGCTATTTAGAGAGAGCTACTTAAAAAAAAAAAAATTACACGGAACAAGCACGTAGAATACAAGTCCGGAAATTTTGTACTCAAAATGCATCTGGCTAGACTCTTGCAATAGAATGCCTGGCAGTAAGACTTTACTGCGCTGCCAATTTCGTCGTGTGCTTCCGCAGTATACCGGTATAGCTATTTCCGTAGCGCCACGTGACTAGCGGAATAGCAATTTGCAAAAGTAATATGACATGGTCGTGAAAAATTTTATTTTCATGTTGTTACAGTCAAATAAGTTTAACTTGCAGTTATTTGCGATCGTATGGATTTATTACACTTTGGAGGATGCTGAAACCGTGTATTGTATTTGAGTTGTAACTTCTTTGTCGCAAGCACTTTGTTGCAGTTAATTAAAGTCGAATTGATGTGGATACTATAAATATATGCATTTTTAGAAGCAAATATAGGCAACAACGGAGAGTATAATCGTGGAAAAAATACTTTACTAAGGAAAAACTGTAGGTACCGATGTTGAAAGGTGGTTATTGAACAAGCGAATATGATTGGAAATACGACTTTGCAGCGTTAAGTAAGCTGACTCAGTAGAATCGTTGGAGGAGAAATTACCATGTATTCATTTCCTCTAATTTTGACATCGTAATAACGTTTTGACATCTATAACTTTATGCTTAAACCATTTACGCTTACGGACAGTTTCGAAACATAAGGTCTGTTCCTTTACTTTTTGATTCAATATTGGCAATGTGTCACATTTCTCTCATTGCGAGAGAATTCGCTCACCGAAACGAAATTATAACCAAACAAAAAAGGAACGCGTTGAATATTCAAATATCGAGACCAATTTTTGAATTAAAATATTTAAATTCCTTTGCTGCTTACATCTATTACAATGCTATACGAGCACAAAATACAAATGAAAACTAATAAAAAGTCAGTTACATATTAGCATTTGAAAGATTTGACAAGACAACCGCAGCTGTCAGCAATAACCAACTAGAAATTTCTTGGGCTAATATTTGCAGGTTTTTTATGGAGCAAATGTTTTGTTCCCTCTCTTTGGCTCTCTTCTGTCCAACTTTTGCGAATGCATTTGATAACTAGACTGACAGCTACAAAAGCAATCCAAATTATGCAATCGTTATGAGCAGCTGATTTTCAATACTGAATGGGAGTTCTTTCAGTGCAATACATAAATTTAGTAGTCGAACATACATTTTCCAAAACTTATAATTGTTCTTATTAAGAATGGAATGACTTCTTCTTGGTTGACCAACAAATTTCTGTTCGACAAAAGACCGGCAACGCAAACACTATTTCAAATCAAATCGAAAATCGATTTAGACGATTTAAACAAAGTATACCGGGGTTTTTGCTTTGAAGGGAAGCTCAAAGCCTTTGCGAGCGATGTCAACCACTAAAAAAAAAAAAAAATACTTCAAGCTTTTGTTTCTCAAGCCTTTATTTCCAATCTTTCTTTATTCAGGGCCTTTTGAAAAGGCTTTTGAAGTACTGTCAAAAATTTTCCGTAAACACGAACAACAAACGTCAGTGCTACTTAAATCGTGAGCATCTGCAAAGATCTTTGATCAATAACAACAACTTCGGCAATCGATATTGAAACGTCAACAGAATGCGATGTTTACTTTCTCTTATTGACAATCCACTTCACATATTTTTTGTTTGGTACCAATAAAATTGCTCGCGCTAAGATTGAAATGACGCTGTCACATAATTGTTAACCATTTATCAATCATGTGTCAATTGGCCATGTAAGCATGTCCTATGTTAGAAAATAACAGATGAAGACGTCACAATATCCCGCACTAAGGCGAATTAATTCTCATTTGATAAAGGCCAATTTGTTGAATGATACAACAACAAACTATGTGTCGTTACTTTCCATTCACACTGTATTTAGACAAGGGACGATTTATTAATATATTTTTTTTGTCCGCCCACAATTTTTCACTTGCAGGGCTTATAACAACTACCGCAGTCACCCACGCCTCCCCAGCTGGTGTATATGCTCATACGGCGAATCGCAACTGGGAGAACGATGCGGAAATTCGCAACGATGGCGAGGATCCCGAACAATGCGAGGATATCGCACAACAATTGATATTCGGGCCGGTTGGGCGCAACTTAAATGTAATCATGGGCGGAGGAAGGGAGCAATTTCTACCCAAATGGCAGAAGGACATCTTGGGTGGTGAAGGGAAACGCCAGGACAATCAGAATTTGATTGACAAATGGAAGAGCATTCATAATGGTGCAGCAGCATTTGTACAGACTAAAGAGGAATTGTCTGCTGTATGTGGTGCCTTTTATATTGCTTTCCCTTAAACTTTACCTTTAAAACTCGTCTCCTCTTGTTTATTATGCGTGTATAGGTGCCCAAGGACGTTGAATTTATGATGGGGCTCTTTGCCACGTCGCACATGCCCTTCCATGTAGATGCTGACAATAAGACCATTCCCAGTCTTGCTGAGATGGTGGCTAAGGCATTGGACGTACTCAAGGCTCAGAATCGGGGTTATTTTTTGTTTGTTGAAGGCGGCCGCATCGACCATGCCCACCATGACACTGAGGCTGTGAGGGCCTTGGACGAGACTATGGAATTTCACAAAGCGATTGCGTTGGCTCGCGAGCGCACCAGTGAGTCGGACACCCTCATTGTGGTTACGTCCGATCATTCGCACACAATGTCGGTGGCTGGGTATTCGAGTCGAAAGAATGACATCTTTGGCATTGCCAATGGCCAGTTGGGCAACGACGAGTTTCCCTATGCCACGCTCAGCTATGCGAATGGTCCCGGTTTCGACAGCAACATGGCGCAAGGTCGCAGACGAAATCTCCTACAGACTAATATGAGGGATAAGGTAAGAAAACAGAATCACATCATACAAGTACAAAAGTGACGATTTCCTTTTCAGAATTTCAGATTCCCTGCCACGGTCCCACTGGACTCTGAGACGCATGGGGGCGATGACGTTGGTGTCTTTGCAAGCGGGCCACAAGCACATCTATTCACAGGAGTCTACGAGCAAAATTACATTCCACATGCGATGGCCTATGTCGCCTGTTTGGGGGACAAAAAGACCGCATGTACAAATTAGCAAAAGGAGGCAACGTCGTCATCGTCGTCCTCGTTAAGCAGCATTACCATATAATTTATTTATTTTTGCGTGTATTTTCATTTGTTACCATTTCACATCATTCACAATGATATATTGCACTCATTCACAGTCACAATCAATTTAAGTAAGACACAAATACATTTAGAAGAATTTTTTTTTACAAAGGACCAGAGCCGGTGGTGTTTCCTTTTTCATTCACTATGCACAGTCCACACAGCAGGACGAACGCCAATAATGCTAATGCCTTTGCCTTCCAGTGAATGGTTCTTTATGTGTTTTACCAGTGGGGTGTGTATTGGATGTCTACTGCTCGATAACGTCTCGTTGCCAAGGTTGCATCCCTCTGAATGGGATTTCAGGCAACAAAATCAATGAAAATGTCAACTTAAATTAATTAATTGCACGAAAACAAACCGGAGTTGTGGTGCTGGTGGTGGTGGTGGTAGTGGGTAGAGGATGCCCGCGTCGACTTGATGCTTGATGTTTGAACAGAATTAAGGAGGGAATGTGCCTTGACTATGAGTTTAGCTGGGGGCTCCTATATTTGGTTATTTTTCTCTGCAGATATTGGCGAAATTGTATTAGGGAGGTTATTACGAACTGTTGCAGTTTGTTAAGAGTCGAAAGGTGTGCCAAGGGAGTTGATTGATGTGGGCTGAGAGGAGGGGTTTCATAAATATTATTCATCAAGTATTGGAGCACATAACGAAGTATGGTAGCTACAACAGTTGTTGTAGTGCGTATTCGGTGTTGAATATGAATTATTGAGCGTTTTTGGTTTCGATGGCGGATGGTGATGGGGATTTTTATTAATAAATATCCACAGACCAACAAGTTGTTTACTTCTGGAGGGAAGAACTTTTCGGTTTCTTAGGCAGTCAGCCAAATCAATAAATTCAATTCGATTCGCAAAAATGGATATATGTTTCCTCCTCCAAAGCAAATCAACGCAAACGGCACCGAAAGTCGCTTGAAGATTTTTGACTTCGAAGCGACAAAGGAAATCTTCATCCGCCTTTGATGACGTCCAATATTTTGACCCAGGCCTGCCCTACTGGGATGATGTGAGTCTTTTATAGTCCGTCCTTAGTGTCTATCGACAAGGCGGTGGGCAAGTGTAATTCTTCGCCTGATTGCTAATGAGATGTCACTTTCAGAGTCAAAAGCGGAGCTGAGTAGAAAAATTCTCTTACTCTTACAGTAGGCGCAGTGGCTTAGTGGTTAGTGTGTTAGAGTAGGGGGTCTTTGGGAGGGGCCGGGCTAGCCAGCATGATAGTGCTGCTGATACTCGAGCGACGCTTATAGCCTCGCTCGAGTCTCGGTGGCACTGATGAACCCTTGTGGGCGGCTGTCAGGCGCCCATGGACGCGATCAGGATGGTGACCAATCGATGAGATTGCTCACCACCCTGATTATAGGTAGATTAGATTAAGTAGCTTAGGTAGTTTTTAAGTAGTTGTTAGTAAAAAATAATAATAAAAGAATTCAAGTTTTAAAAGTTTCTTGGAAATAAAAAAAAACAAACAAAAATATTGATAGATTTAAGGCCGAAAGGCAATCATTTTAAGGATATAGTTAAGTTTAGAGTGCTCGCTAAGAGCCAGTAAGCTAGAATTAAGACAAATGTTAGCTTTAATTTAGATTTAATCGTTTTTGTCTAGTATTTAAGTATAAATAATGATAAAAAATTAGTGTGTTGGACTACTAAGCGAGGGGTCCCAGGTTCGAATCCCGCAAAAACCCAAATTCCAACTTGGGGTTTTTTCCACTGCGCCACCTCTCGCGAACGTCTGACAAACATCCGAGAGTATAACTGTCTTGAAAAGAAGCTCTCAATTAGCCGTTTGGAATCGGCATAAAATTGTAGATCCCTTCCATTCGTTCCAAAAAAAAATAAAACTCACACAAAACGAATGGTTGCGAGAAGCTAGGCCTTGGGTCCCTACGGACCTGTTGCGCCAACTATATATATAACAGCCCTATTCTGCTATTCTTCAATTTTCACTGAACACTATTCTACTATTCATTCGAATCGAATCTGGACTCACCTCGTTAATGTCGGTAACGTCGGTAATACAGAGCGGTATTCTTTAATTCACGTGAATGCATAAATTCAACACTTACTTTAACTTTACTTTTAAATTCATTTTTATTATATTCATTCTTTAAACTTAAATACTAGACAAAAACGATTAAATCTAATTTAAAGCTAACATTTGTCTTAATTCTAGCTTACTGGCTCTCAGCGAGCGCTCTAAACTTATCAATGTCCTTAAAATTATTGCCTTTCGGCCTTAAATCTATCTATATTTAATTTTGTTTGTTTTTTTATTTCCAAGAAACTTTATAAAACTTGAATTCTTTTATTATTATTTTTTACTTACAACTACTTAAAACTACCTAAGCTATTTAACCTAAATTATTGGCTAGCCCGGCACCTCCCAAAGACCCCCTACTCTAAGCCTAAACCTACAAACTTAATCTCGTTTAAAACTAGGGAGGATGCTACGTTAAGTAGCGCACCGGCCCGGGAGAGCGTATCAACCCTCACCTCTTCTTTAAGCCACCAAAATTCGGTGAACTGCTTTACCGTATCGACCCTGTCCCGATCCGCAATTGCGGTGCTAAAACGGAGGAGCTCCTGAGCACTGGCGGCGTACCCGTCATGGATGAGCCGCTTGGCTGTGGTACAATACCGGCACACCATCTTTTTGCTGGACTAACCCTTTCATGTCTACATGAAGAAATGCCTCAGGCGGGATAAAGCCCGACCGAAGCGTACTCTCGTGGTATATTAAATTGGGGTAGTTAGCCCCTGAGATCAGGTTATTATCAGTATTTTATGTACTGAGATTCAGGAGTTCTAAACAACCCTAGACAGGCCCTGAGACATTGTCTCTCAAACACCCGAATCTTTTCCATATAGGACGGGTACATTCAACACAATACAAATCCGCATGTCAAATGTTGCGGATTTGAAATTAAATGGATCGTCTGTGTGGTTGGTGGTTGATAAAATGTAAGTAAAAACTTATTTGTTGCTTGATTATTCGTTTGTTAATAAAGATTATTCACTTTTAGGGGTAGAACAACGAATAGAGACCAGTTAACTGCATTAATTTCTGTTTGAAAGTGGAAATAAAAGTCCAATACTATCCACACCTGTTTGTTTATATTTTTGTTTTATTTATAATAATTTATCCATCTTTCCAAAAGGTTTTTCAGTTTTCCACAAGACTGATTTCAACACAGCATCGTCGCTGGCGTGTGCAAGGAATTCACATTTCTCCACCCCTGAGAAAAGGGAGATTTGGGCAAATTTGCACTTCTCAATTGTTTATGGATGAACATTTCAGTTTTGTGTTCATTGAGTAGTACAGGTAGGTATTGTACTGCATTAAAACCCACTTTTAGAAAGGGTTGGAAGAAGTCTTTTGTAGAATCCCTTTTTAATAAACTTCTAATGGATAATCATTCTTTATTTAAAAATAAAAAAAATGGTAGGAAATGATAAAGTGGGGAAAAGCGTTAACAATTTCATTTGATCAAAAATGATTCTGAGAGAAAATATCCCCTTAAATAAATTAGTACTGCTCATCGAGGGAAGTTTCAACGAGGGAAGTCGATGACAGCGAGCGTTATAGATACACGCAGAAATAATACGAAGAAATAAATAATCCCATCAAAAATTCTGTTGTGCTTTTATTCAAATTTATCTCGCGTGAAAATTTCGCGGACTAAATTTCGTTTTGTATGAATAACGATTTGGCTCAAGTTCTCGAGAGGGTGTCACGAAACACGAAATACACTAGGACTAGACTGTATTGAGGACAAGTTAGTGAAAACATTTTTTGAATTGTTAATACCTATTTATTCTCTAAAAGTTAGGCGTTCATGAACGAAATGAATAATAGGACGCGTCGCCACTGAATGCAACTTTGGATAAAGGGCCAAAATGTGAATAATATTAATGTACTCCCCGCACATTAATATTATTGAGAACGTTTGGGGGCTGTTGTGCCGAAAAATTTAGGCATGAGGGCGGGAGACAATTTGACGACTCCGCGACCCTGATTGAAGCCATTAGAAAAGCCTGGTCTACGATTTCGCTATGGATAATGGAAATTAATATAAGTCCTTGCCAAGCCGTATGTATGAAGTTATTTTGAACAAAGGAGGGAGTACAAAATACTGAATTATCCTTATAATAAACATTTTTTTTGTTTTATTTCAGTTAAATCGGCTTTTTTGTTATGTCTTTGAAAAGAGTATTAAATATATAAAAGTGGGTTACACACCGCATACTTTAGTGTTTCATTAATATGTAAATTAATTAATTTATGAAAAAAAATAAAATCGGTAAGTTTGTTGATGAGATATTGCCATATCACTATTAAGAAATGTTTAACCTATTCAGTTGAGCAGGAGTGTGTAGTAAAATTGATTATCTGTTTGTATGGTATTCCTTAATGAATTACGGTCAAATTACAGACCCGATTCCTGCATATAGATTTTCCAGACACAATATATGATTTAATCAACCAGCGTTGGGTTTTTACTTCATTGCAAAGGGCCAACTCTCCTCATCGGATGATATAGACGAGATTCAATGGTGGACAGACAAGAAAAAGTCCATTCGTTTGGACGGCAAAGCCGAGACAGGTAAAGCTAGTTTCATATAAGGAAAGTAATTAACTTAAGTAGTTGATCTTTTGACATTCAATAAGTGCAGGATGGGCCATAATACATGTTTGTTCGACCATTGCTAGTTTTATTAGAAAAGATGGGTAGCTGGTGCCTCTTGTCTCTGATTTAGTTGCAATCGCAAGCACACTATATCTCTGAATGGTCAATGGCGTCGGTGTCTGTTCTTTTCTATAGGCTTTAAACTTATGCCGCTGTAAGCTCTATTTCATGGTCACCACGCGTTTGTTCTTCTAACATGTTTGAAAAACAAAAACTTGTTCGTGGCCATCATGGTCAGATTTCCTTCTAGCGCCTCCTCCATATTACATTACGTCAGTTAAAGAGCAATGTCTTTCTTTTCCATAACTTAGGGATAAACGAATTTGTTGGCAATGTCAGCCTTCTAGATTTAGGGATACGTATGGGGTATAAAACAAATATTCTATTTTATCATGTCTGCTGAAGGAGCAATAAATCATCATAGTTTACGTCTTACCCTCAAAGCAGTCAATGGATAAGTTTTTTTATGACAAATCGTTTTCCCCTTCATTGGGCAGATAGAGATGAACAAGCCAGCAATAATTTGGCTTTTATTCCCGAATCCTTGTACCATGAAATGGATTAATGAAATGGAGTACATAACTCAAATTTCAAAGCCTATCACAAGTAAACGTGCGTGGGTTGTCTGCTTCCTTTATGGCGTTGTTTTCTTACAAAGCTTACGCACCTTACGGTTTCTATAATTTGACATTTTTATTGGCATATCGATTTACTTGAAATCCAGCAGACGCAATTCTATACAAGTACATCCAACTTGTTATCTTATGGCAAATTCTAAATTAATTTCCACAAATCTCAATTTAAAACAAGATACATAATTCAAATGTCGAACATTTGCGTACATATCTGTGCACAATAATCCGTACCATCTCTACGTTCCGGATGCCACACACTGAATCGAATTTATTTATTCAGTGAATAGTTTTTGCAGTTATCGCATAAATTCTGTAATAACCGCAGCAGTGCATGGGGCATGGGGGAACTTTAGCCAGAGATGCTATTATGTGTACCTAAATATTCCAAAAAATCGTTTTCGTATATTGGAGATACAAATGTGTGTGCACTGTGTATACAGGAAGAGCAATTTTGAGACTTTGCCAAGAAATATTTGTTTTCATCGATATCAAATACGACAAATTTTGTGACTTTCCGTAACATTGAACGATGTGGATATGATTTACGAGCCAGCGAATTTGGGTTGCTGGCGGGCGGCAGCGCAGCGGTATATGCAAATTGTAAATTCAAACCGAACCAGCAAATAGAGATTAATTGTGTTTCGAATTTATGGAATGTGATTAATTTTGCTGAGTATTTGCCAAAGTAAATAAGTCTAAGGGGCGCATGTAAATGTCACTAAATTTGTTGCGACTTGCAATGTATGCAAAATTATGGCATTGGTGTGAAAATTTTAATGTTTGTGTCATAAGTTGTATGTATGTATGTCTGGGGAGCACTTAAAATGTTTGCGGGTAAAACGGCACCACTCGGTGAGAGTAGATGTGTCGGCTGTCGGCATTGGATTCATAAGTTCACTGGCACATTGTACTATTCGCGTGAATAATGTGAAGCTTTCGCACGATCTGTCTTCACTATTCAATCACCATTGGCTAGTTGCTTTGTGTGCGCGTCATCTGAATTCAAAAGTACCACCTATGTCATTTCAGTGCTAAATCTGGAATACTAATGACAGCTTCACCATTCATTTTCGAATTTGGTCATTCAACCACAAGTAAAGTCTTTTTTGAGTACGACATGTTGGGCAGCTTGTCGGTGTTTTTTTTTTTATGAATTGGCTCAGCTATTGTCAGTGGCAACAAATTTGACAGCTAGTTGGTGATTGGAGAGCATTTTAGCTTACCTTTAGCTAGATGTTCCAAATCCTACTACAGTATTGGATTTCATCTGACAGCTGTAAAGAAAGCCAATTAATAAACCTACATCAATTATGAAGCTTTATGATGTAAACGAGGTTAAAATGTAAGTTCGGTAGCTGCGTGTACCCGATTCGTGGGTGTTTTTGTAATCAATCAATTGTACCCTTTGTTAGAGCAGTTTAAGTTTTCTGGCAGCTCGGCAGTGCTACCATATTCCTACAAGTGACTTACTATACAAATTGGTCTTCATATGAGACCTGAAATTATAATATAGAATTTATAAAAGCGTTGTGAGGGGTTCAGACATGGTTTGTTTAGCGGTTCAGAACTTTAAAATGAAATAATAAATTGCAAACTGGGGCTACCACAGCGCTTGACTTGATTTTTGAGCACCTTTTGTCTTTGGTTTACATTCTAAGTCTCTCAAAATCTCGTAAGTGCCTCCCAACTCGTATGCTCAGTTAAGGAAATAACTCATTAATTAAATATTCTTAAACAAAGGAATAACTCATACAATATCTGACGCTTTCTCTATAATAGCGTCGTAGATCTGGCATCACTTAACTAATTTGCACATAAATATATTTGATTGCAATTTGCAAATAGTCGGGATCACATCGCACAAGAGGAACATAGCGAGAATGTGAACGCGTTTAGGCAACTTAATGCTGACATTTAAATGTTTGGCGGCGTTTTCCTATCCATTTGAAAATATTATTGGAAATGCAGAACTATGATTCTTTTGATGGTCCACACAATTTTGCCACTTACTGTTAAATCGGCAATGGACCACAAAGAAAGATTTAAACACCAGCTCTTAAATAGATCACAGTTATAGCCATACGTATGTAAATAATATGTTGCTAAACGTTTTCTCCAAAATTTGTCGCTTAATCTAACTTATATATTATTAGCGGACCCCAGCCTGCTTTGCTAGGCGGTAAAGGCTAAAAATTTTCAAACTACATATTTTGCTTCGTTGAGTCAAGGAGCTTCGATAAATGTTTATGGGCGCAAAACGTCTTTTATCACAATGAATTTCACAACTATCCGAAATTTTCCAAGCTTCACAACGAGTTTCCCACCTTTACATAAAATCATGCGACAAATTCCAAATTTCGTCGAAAAAATTGTCCAACAAATGAATTCAATTATTTTTTCGCATGCCAACTTTGAGAGTTTCTTTTGAAAACTCAATTTTCTTAAGAATATCACCAGAAATGACTATGCAAGTGAACGTAGCCTTAACTAGGCACTCACACACAATGGGACGTATGAATACAAACTAGCATTTGTTTGAGTAAAAGGTTGTAGGAAAGTAAAAGCAATTGATTTTGGATTATTATAGCAATTGCTACGTTTTATTCACACCGATCTGAGTAAAAGGTAAGTGGCTCCGCTATTCGAATATATCAAAAGTTGGAGGTAACTCAAATCAGTTTTTAATAATACGAAACCTTTTAACGTTTTGACATTCTTTAGAGTAAAAGCAATTGCTACCGGGAGTGATGACAAGTTTAATTTTAATTAAAAAGTACCAAATGTCTGATAAACGTAACACATTTTGTGCGAGGGTTGGGTACGAAAACTCCAAAACTAAAATCCCCAACCTGAAATCCCCAAGTCAATATTCCCAAACCCAAAATCCCCAATCCAAAATCCCCAATCAAACGCCAAAATGAGTTCTTAGATACACTCGAAATATTGGAAATCTATGTTTAAGGATTTTGTGATTGGGAATCTATGTTAAAGTATTTTATAAATTAAAATTGTAACTCATTTTTCAATTGCATATATTCAAGATAATAACATATATAATATTACAACTTAAATTCAAAAAATATAACAAAAAGGACTTCAAGGAAGAAAAACTAACGAAAAATAAGAACTTCTTAACATAATGATATGTTTTCGTACCCAACCCATCGATAAGCGGTACATGTGCAATCATCGTCTATGTACAATCGGTATGTACAATCATCGTCATCTACTGTGGGGATTTTGCATTTGCAAAACATTTGGGGATTTTTCATTTGGGGAATTTGTACTTGGGGATAGTCAATTCGGGTATTTTTCGAGGGGTGGGGATTTTTGGGTTTGGGGATTTTGCATTTGTGTATTATGTAGGTATCCCTTTGTGCGAAAATAAAGGAAAAATATTGTGTGCTTGAATTTAAATTAAAACATTTGCAAAATGTTTGGACTTTGGTCAAATTATTCGTTCGCATTTAGGAACTTCGAGCGTACCTATACAATTTGGAGAAATCGCCAAAAGCCCGGATCTCTGGGAGAGATTTCCAGCGCGCAGTTAGCGAACTGCGGTTGTAATTCTTGCGTCAGCACAATCTTATATGGATGTAGATCCAAATCCAGTCGCAAAATAAGCCGGGTTGACTCTCTCTCCAATCACTGTCTGGTTAAGGTCCAAAATAGTCCACTCACGCTCAAACTTTTCCACGATTCGACGAGTTATACTCCTTCCAAAAGGCGTTGGAACTTCGCTAGATGCGCAGTTGCAATTTCCTTAAGGAAAAATATTTTAATTTAGGTTCATTTTTGATCGACTGGAATAGATAATGCTTTTCTCCACTTTATATTTTTTATGATTCCACAAAAGATTTTTGCCAAACCGTTTTAAAAGGGAGGTTTAATGCTGCATACTACTCAATTACCAGAAAACTAAAATTTTCATCCATAAAAATTCGAGTCGAAAATTTCTCAAATATCCTTTCTCTCAGGCGTGGGAAAATGTCTATTCTTAGATCTTAAGCTACGATACACATGCCATTTTTGGTGGCTTTCGGCGGTTACTAGTGTGTCTTTTGTGAAAGTGCGCTGCGGCAGCCCGTCGGCATGTCATGGAATGTGTAATCGTGGCTTTAGCACACGCCACTTGCAAGACTCTTTAGTGTGTGGCAAAGAGAGTAAAATACGCGACCTGCGCGTGAAAATTTTAGATAAAGCTTAGAGGGACTATGCACGCACACTGAAGCCGATCGACCTGAGGACGATAATATTTTTTTTTTTAATAATTTTCGCACGTTAGGCAAGCGTTGAATGATGGAATGGCAAATCTTATGTCGTTTTCCATTGGGGCAGAAAAAACACTTTCTGAAAGCTGAGTATTAGATACTGTTTGAAATGTAAGCATACTTGGGCTTTAAAGATTGATTGAATTCGAAAATGGGGTTTTCGAGATATGAGCAGTTCTTAAAATAAGCGTTCTCTGCGATTAGAGTTGAAAATTAAGGACACAATCATCTTGAAAACAGGAAGTTTACTCTAAGTATGCATTATGGTCAAAATCGATATTTCCGCTCTCCAGTTAACTAAAGAAAACCAATTTTTTTAAGAAATGCTACTTTGAAAAAATTCACTGTACGACAATATAGACAAAACAGAGTCTTCTACTAAGTTGGAAATGAACATATTACCTTAGAAATGAATTTTTGTTACTATCGTATGGACCGTTTTCGAGATATGTCCAAATTTCAAAAGTACCGTTATGTGATTTTTCTGCCAAAAACTGTGTGTGCCGTCATGGTAACTCATCAAGTAAGCTTAAGTATCAATTTTTACAAATTTTTTGGAAATCGTTAGAGCCGTTTTCGAACAAATCAACCTGGTACGAACATTTTATATCGGAAATACCTACCATTAATATTGAGGTAACCCTGCAAAAAAAAAAATAACGGCCCTTAACTGTACCTAAATCCCCAAACTCCAAATCTGAAGTTTGAACGAAACATAAATTATTCAAACAAGTTCATATATGACCCAGTAGAAGCATCTCACTAGTCACAACCATTCGTAGGTGTGAGGCTCATTTTTGGGACGAATAGCAGTTATATATAATTTTATTCGCGAGAGGTGTGGCAGTGCAAAAAACGTCCCACATAAGAAGTTTGAACCTGGAATCCATGGTCAAAAGTGGAACCACTTCATTACCTGCGCTAATATAAAGGGTCCGCCATCCAACTTTTTTTTTCAACTAGTGCTTATTTCGCGAATGGTAACACTTAGCTCATGTCTGATTCGACAGATAAATAGTTTTATCCTTCCGCTGAACGAATATGGTTGTGTATACGCTTGAACAACGCCGGGAAATATTGCGACATTACTTTGAAAATCATGGTAATTTTGCAGAATGTGTGCGAAAATTGCGTACGGAATTTGGAAGAAGAGAAGCACCGTCAGCTCCGCATGTTCGTTATCTTGTGAAAAAAGTGAAAGAAACTGGCATCCTCATCGATAAACCAAAGCGCGAAAAAGCCAAAAACAAACAAACAAACAAAAACCCGAGAAAATTGCTGCTGTGGTAGAAAGTGTGCGTGAAGCGCCATCAACATCAATTCACCGTCGTTCTCAACAATTGAACATTTCGGAGACATCATTGAGACGAATTTTGCATAAAGACCTTGGTATGACGCCATACAAAGTCCAATTGGTTCAGGAGTTGAAGCCAATGACCATCCAATGCTTTTCTGCCTACGATCGACTTAGAGAAGATGCCGATTTTGCCAAAAAAATCATCTTTTCAGATGAAGCTCATTTTCATCTTGGCGGTTATGTAAACAAGCAAAATTGTCGCATTTGGGCCACAGAAAAGCCGCACGCATACATTGAAAAGCCGATGTACCCAAAACGAGTCACTGTTTGGTGCGGAATTTGGCCCAGAGGCATAATGTGCTTAAAAATTGGACCGATCGTGTAGGCTACTGCATGGCCAGCCGAGGCAGCCATTTGAATGAAATTATTTCCCATTATTAACCGGAAGGATTGTACTTTCAAATAAAAAAAGAAATTTGAGAAAATATTCAGTAGTTTTTTTTTTTAAAGCATTTTCTGTTTTTCGTCTGACATGTAATGATTC
Source organism: Cheilosia grossa (assembly GCA_963082955.1). Taxonomy (NCBI): domain Eukaryota; kingdom Metazoa; phylum Arthropoda; class Insecta; order Diptera; family Syrphidae; genus Cheilosia; species Cheilosia grossa. The sequence continues at coordinate 99,164,969 of OY720144.1, forward strand.
ATTTTAGCCACCCTTCCTATTCAAACTAAAATACTTCAAATACAATAGCATTTTTGTTTGCATCCGATGAAACTATTTGAAAGCTCGTAAATTTTTTTATTTCATTATACAAGCCATTGCGGTCAAAACGAAATAAACCGGGAAATTTTATAAATATGCAGTTTGATTTATGCATATACTTTCTGTCGGTAGGTATAACAGCATGAAATAGATTTTTCCTGTCTGACATCAATATTAAGGTGAGCATACCCCACTTAAAGCAAAACCCCCCGCCCCGCATGCCTTTACATTTTGACTTATTGACTTATCCCCGAAGAGGAGGATACTAAGGATATTACAAAGAAATTTCTCAATCTGATTCTGAATGCCCAGAGGACAGGAAAATATACGTACAAAGTGCATGTGGACGAGAAGATGTCCATGGAGAGCACTCAACGAAAAAGTACCCACCTATGTACTCGTCCTTTAAGCATATGTTTTGCTGTAGGGACTTCTCGAATTATTCCTAATATTGTCCCTTTGCTTGAGATTTTCTTTTTTCCCAGTGGTGACTTGTTTTCCCGGTGCAATACGCATGCTCGAACCGTACATGTATGTCATACTTCATTGAAGTTTCCAATTTAAATTCTTTATTTGCATATCTATTCAAAATTTGTGAAGCAATATAACAGGGATTATAATAATACTCGTATCCATGTTCGAATTATTGTACAGTCGGATGAATTATGAAGTCATCTATATTGATATTTGAATTTGAATGGCAATCTGGTGCAGAGAACGTGTTTTTGACTTTCTTTCTTTATTTATTTTTTGTGAAAGTCTGAGCTGTCCCTTTATTTGCAGGCAATAAGATTTTGATATAGAAAAAGACGAATTAAATGGATTATTAAATATGTTTGGCATCATCTGGATGTTGGACCGCAGATTTATGTCCCAGAGGGATTCCGTTTATTTATTGAAACATTTTTTAATAGTTGTAGATTGTTTCTTGGTCCATGAACAAAAAAGTGGTAGTGGAGGCTGGAGTGTTATGAGAAAAAACTTTGAGATGTTAATCGTCTACTTCCCGGGATCGAGCTGAGATCCTCCTCAGTTGTTCAGCTCAATATAACAACTGAGCCACGACGAATTTAAATATAATAGAAGGGAGTCTTACGACATAAAGTAGAGTGAATCACGTCTCCGATTTCAATTTAAGAACTTAACTGAGATCATTGAGAAAAATGCAATCTCTTATAAAGGGTTTTTCAATTGGGACGGGTCGATGTTGCACCCTGTGGCGACCATGTTCTTTTGGTTTGGTCTGTCTAAGGTATTTATTAGTGACTGATGAAAAAATTACCTCGACAAGTTGCACGATTGAGCAGCACGTCCACTTAGTCAAAAATTGCCCCCATTTTACGGCAAACGCAGTGGCCTTTCAAAGTCGACTCTCGGACGTTGGCAAATTCGGTTAACAATCAACCACTACCCGAGTATACCCGAAATTTGTCAATTCCTCGCCGTGCACAAAAAGTCGGTTTTTCGCAGACTTTAAATTGGCAAATTTTGAGTCGGAACTTGGACTGGACATACCCCCGTACGAGATCTAGCTGATCCAGGAGCTCAAAGTCGCCGTTTGTTCGCTGACTCATCTTATTATTATGTTGATGAGGCAAGGCTAAAGAACGACGCTAACCGTCGATGGAGGCAGTGCTCCCAGACTTTGAAGACTGTTTTCCCCTTTTTTTATCAGTAAAAGATTTACAGCCTTATTTATAAACCCAGCGTAGAGTCTGCCTATAACTTTACGCAACCCTTAAAATAACCTTACGCAGGAAAACGTGATTTATAAACAAAAAGCACTTTGCTTTAAGCCTGCGTAACTTTAATCGCAAAAATTTGCTTTGTGAATTTCGCTAACGACATTAATATGATTGACTTAATAAATGAAAATTCAATTCCAAGAACGCGAAAAAAAAAGAATATTTTTGCTCTCTTCTCCATTGTATCCGTTTCAAATACATTTCAACTACAAAATAAATAACAGTCACGTGGGTGTTTCAGTTGCAAAAAGTAATAAATTTCAGTGTTTTTTTTAATAGCTTATCAAAATGCTTTCCTATTAAGACACAAACCTCGTTAAGTTTAGTAAAGTAAACATTTTTATAAATCGCAATTTCAGGAGAACCACGTAGAGGCTGCGTAAGTCTTTACGCGAGCGGCGTCGTAAGGGAATCTAATAAATACGGCTGTTAGTTTTCCCCTAAATTCAAAAAAAAACATTCCGTTTTCCTCCCCTAAGTGAAATTTGCACTTGTTTTCATAAGGAACACTTTAAAAATTATAACTGATCTTATTAACAAGTTAAAAAAAGCATATCACATAAAAATACACATGTTATACATTAATATCCTTTTCTACTAGACATAATATCAAAATGAGTGAGTGCATTCAGATGTACAAAAAGTCCTACGTAGACGTTCGATCATATTTAATATGAACAATTCGTTATTTGAAATTTTTTCGTGAAAATACCTACGTTTTAATTTTATTTTTAAACTCTACGCTGGGTTTATAAATAAGACTGTTTAAGTTTTACAGCCGCAATCGACTGATGTCCTTAAAGCCCACAGAGCAGAAGCCTTCGCTCAAATTCAACCGGATCTATGCGGCAGAGTCACTAAAAATTGGACCACCCGGATCCGTACCTCTTTAGGCGTTTTTCTTTTCTAGTTCAGAGCAGAACCTGAGGAGTTATTCATAAAGATCGTGTATCTTTTTTAGCTCAGAGACATCAGAGCTCAAATATGTGTTTCTTTTTTCGTTCAGAGCATGATCAGAGCGCGCTCTATGAGCTCAGAATAAAATGACTGAGCAGGCTGAGCACACTTTCAGTCATATTTGACAGGAAAAAAAAAAAACAATAAACAAAAAATCAACAGAATGATCCGAGCACGCTCGGTTCAGAGTGCTCAGCTCTTGAGATAAATGATCGGATGTTTTTTTCATAATAAAGAGGAAGGTATGCCTTGAATCGACGCTGGGCTGTTGGCGTAGACCTTATCTTTCACGTCGCCCCAAAGGAAGAAGTCGCAAGGTGTTAAATCAAAAGATCTCGGTGGCCAATTGTGATCACCTCTTCGAGAGATAACACGGTCCGGAAACTTTTCCCGTCAAAGATCAATGCTTTCGTTGCTTGTGTGGCACGTAGCGACGTCTTGTTGAAAGTAAACGTTGTCCAGATCAATACCATCCAACTCCGATCATAAAAAATCATTAATCATCTCTCGATAGCGCAATCCATTCACCGTAACTGTTGATCCAACCTCATTTTCGAAAAAGTAAGGTCCAATGACCCCGCCGGACCATAAACCGCACCGAACAGTCACACGCTGAGGATGGAGAGGTTTCTCAACAATAACTCTTGGGTTTTCCGAGCCCCAGATGCCACAATTTTGCTTGATGACGTAGCCACCGAGGTGGAAATGGGCCTCATCAGTCAAGATGATTTTTCGATGGAATTCCTGACTGCAAGATTTTCATCATTTTTGTAGTTAATTTTAATAATTTCAATGCGTTGTTGAAGCGTGTATCGTTCCATTTTTAGAAATGGCGTACTACTACTTGTCAAATGTCAAAGAATAAAAGCTTCAAAAGTGACAGCTACCGAAATAGCGGGTCATTTACAATAACACCTCTCATTGAAAAAACCTTTACAATGGCGTACAATGGCCTTTCAAATAAAAACATAATTTCTTTACTACGCAGCTTGTTTTGTTGCATTTCGACATCGACCCGTCTTTAACTGAAAAAACCTTTTGAAACAAACGAAATAGTAGATTTTTTTGACTTAAAATCCCGCGTGATTCCATGAGTTTGGGTTATTCGTTATGTTCGATGTCATATATTTCACGTCAGAAGTTACATACCTTACGTAACACACATTCCTTTATGTTATGTTTTCATAAGGAAAAAGTAAAAGTGGTTCCATTAATAGTCTAAAAAACCTCGATGGTTTTTAGCTTTCCCATAGCATTCGGTCGAATTTTGTTTGGGCGCTTAGTTTTCCTAGCAAAACTTGGTCTAGTACCTACCAACCCAAACAAATTTTAAACAAATGTGCTCGCAAGCCGAAAGAACCAAAATTAGTTATAAATACGAATTAAATCGCGGGGCAAGTGCCTGCCTTTGTCCCATTTGGGAAAACTGCTACCAATGATAACGTCACATTAACTTCTAGATTAGCACCTCAGAGAAAACACAACACTGTTGTTAATTTAGCATCAACCATGTTGGGCTTTAAGTCCGAACGTTTCCTAAAGTGCGACGAGATTTTTTGTTTGTCCCCATTCTCTCCGAAATTAATTTTCAAATTAAAGATAATGCTTTTTCATTGTGTGCCACCAGAGAGTCCTGAAATGGAATGCACCTTAATGTTAGCACGAACAACGATGAGTTGTCCAGAAATAAGCGAACAGAAGAAAAAGAAACAGAAAATAAATCACTGCAGGAGGCAAAAAGTTTTAACGACTTTCTCGAGAGCTAACCTAGCGAAGGACATGGGGAACGCTTTGCTTCTTTTATTTTGCTTTTCTTCTGCCACAAACCTTGCTCTGGTCCCGTCCCACAGGCAGCCTTAGAGGACGAAACAATTTCAAGATTAAAGTCTTCTTCACCCCAACTGAGCTTCGTTCTATAAGCACAGCGATGAATGGCGCGGGTGTTACATGGAGCACCTTAAATGCGAGAAAAAAAAGAAGAAAAAACAAAGCACACACACTAAACAGCATTCTAAAAAAGGAAAGTTTTCTTATTTAAGAGCACAACTCACCGCCGCCGCCACCATCTTTTTGATTTAAAAGTTCCCCGACGTCTTCCTTTTGCACTGCTCCGCTCTCCATCACCCCGACCGGACGCAGGCATTGTAATTATTATACTAAAACTTTGGCTCTGCTCCGACGATACCGTGGTGTATTAGCGAAACGATGTATTTCGAAAATATCCATTATAATTTATTTAGGGGCGAAGTTTTTGAGTGCGTAATGAAATGTGTGCATTTATTGGCCGTTGGAGTTTTCATTTTTGCAATTTTTCAAATTTCTTGGTTGGAATTTCTCTGTGACGACGTGCCATAACAATATTCGACAGAGTGTTTGACGAACTGGGGATTTTAATTGCCAGAGTATGTGAAATGTGCCGCGGATCCTTCCTTTTGTCAAATTGACTTTGAGTGGGTTTGGTATAGTCTCGCCGAAGTTATGCCTTTGTTGATTCCGTTTAGATAAAAGGGAGGGAAACTTTTTTTCTTTTCAAAGTTATCTGCGAGCAGAAGTTGAGCCTTCGTTCCTAGTCGTGGTGTTTGTATATTGTGCGATTATCCTTGAAAATCTCAGCTGAAGGAAAAATTCCCATGGGGTCGTGATAAATGTATCTGCCTACCTATACGTACTTGTTTGAAAGAGAAGAAGAACTTAACTTAGTTGAAAAGATTCGTTTTCGGCAATCAGTTGTAATTGGGAGTATTTGTATCGAAATAACGTTTTGCTTCGTTCTCGCTGTACGATTTAATCTTTTGAGAGAATTACTATTCAGCAGGATGAATAGATTGGATTTAGTGAATATCGTTTTTGGATATAAGTACGCCTGCTTTTCATAAATCTTCTCATAAATTCCTCCATAATTCGTTGGATGCCCTCGGTCGGCATCAACCCCTTGCGCAATGAAGCTATTGCTCTGTCACCGCATGACATGAAAGTCATTTCATTTGGGCGCGTACAAATTACTTTGTGTTACTTAAAATAGCCTCAAAAATCCACCCCTAGACTTTTTTTTTTTTTTTTTTGTTTGTTTTTAGCTAACAAATACATTTCTACTGCTCATGGTTAAGCAATCCAATTTCCAGATAATCGATTTCAATGGGAAAAAAAAACAACATCCCTCGTTTAGAGATTGATAATCAGTAATAGGGTCTTATCTCGCTTGCTTCGCAACGACTTTCGAACAAGAATCCTGTTTTTATCGTCTGTCACTAATCGGTTCACTGTTCAGCATCGTTTCCGAGAATTCCTGCACTCGTAGAAGTTCGGATTCTGTGAAAAGGTTTCATTTAACCCAAAATGCCCAGCGTCAATTTACTTCCACTAAGTTAGTTTTTCCATCATTTTTTAGTGGGGGGCTGTTCACAAAACACAAAAAAATTGTCGCCCAAAAAGACACCCGTCTGTAATTCCTACTGCCGAAGCTTGACTTCATTGGGGAAAACATTTGCAAAAATTGATTTAAAATGTAATTCACTCAACTGGCAATCGTCTGTAAAGTCGTAAATCTATTAACACAGTGTTCCCAGTCTTAGCTGTACCAATAAAACTCTTACGACCCGAAGCAACAAAATGCTATTTTGTTCTTATTTTGTTCATAGCAACAGTCACACTTTGTAACATGTGAAATACCCATTCGTTATCCTCTCATGCAAGCGATAACGCACTATATAAATTCACCTACAGAGTACCGACCAATTTGAAAGCTAAAATAAAATTATATTTTAAAAACAATAAACCACTTGTCAATCGTAAAACACCGACAGGCACAGGACAGAACTATGCGGTGGCCATTGTAATGATCTGAAGACACCAGCAGAACAGCAAAACATGTACGTCGGCATGGGCATACTAGTTCCGAAAATAAACTAACATAATTATTGCGGACCGCAGACACAATGCATTCTTTCATTTTCATTTTTATTATTATTTGCCTTCCTTCGAATAACGTCTGCATACATAAACAACAATATGTATGTTTTGTTTGTTAGATATATAAATAGACGTAATAATTAGTATTGTAAATGTCTTTCAAAATGGTGCTTCAGTTGGGAGCGCACTTTTGCAACCATTACACATTTGTATCTACTTGTTGTTTTGTAAAAATAATGACCAATCACTTTTGAGAAACATGCTAGCTTGATTTTCATTTATTCGACAAGAAGGCTGTGCGGTCGCGATAAACGTCCGATTCTCATTTGTTTCGAATTTCGAATGGCTGTTTAGAAGTCAAAGGTGGGAACGAATTGTTACGAATGGAAAGGGTTTGATGCATAACAAATAGAAAATAAAACTAGGATACAGCAATGGAAAACGTAAAAAGTTATGCACCCCCCGTAAAGCTTACTGGAAGACCGCCGATGATTCGTTCAAAAGGACAAGATGTAAATAATTTCAACCGAATGGCAAAGCACTGAAATTGCAAACCAAAACAGGAAATACCGAAAGGTAAGTGCCTAATTTATATTTTTTTCTCCTAAATGTACATCTGAAATGTTATACTCGTACACGCTTAATTTTTTTTCAAATCACTTATTGCCAAAAAGATGATGCAAGAATATCGGCTGATTGAGTATTTGAATTTTCGAAAGCGTTTTTAGGGGTACAGAGGGTACAGAGGAATAAAACATACCATACATGGTAATTAATGGCCAGAGTACTGACTTTAAAATTTATAAAATACTTTTATGCTTTTACCGTTTAAGTATGGTTTCGTACATAAAGTCTGAATGTCTAATTGTCGACTTGTTTTTCGAGCAGCCAGCCATCTGTCGTTCATAAGTCAGTAGATATAGTAAAATAGTTTAGCAGTGATACCAGATCGTGGGTAATTACCCATATCGTGGGCATATTGCCTTTCAAAAAAAGCTAAAAATAACATTTCTTTAGCGTTCAGAACAACCAAAGATAGTGTTTTTTGTTGTTTTTTTAACGTCGGAACGGGCTTAAAGAGCATTTTTGGTAATCGTCGTGGGCAATTAGGTCCGAACAGTCCGGCATCACTGAGTTTAGTAAGTTTGATAGCTGACTGACTTGGTGTATCGCAGTTTTGATTAGCTTAGATCGATTACATGAACAGTTTTTTTCAGTTGACTTTGACGTGGAGTGGTAGTCGATGAATCTAGTCAAGAATTTCATGAATTAGTACAAAGTTGACAGTTCGATAGTATGGCTGACGTAGGAAAAGTGGCGTTATCAACCAAACTAGTTTTTTAGGTTCATGGTACTATTTTGAATGTGGCCAAACAAAGTGAGCACAAATCAGCTCTCAGCTGTCTAATTGCTGGTCGCTAAAAAAAGAGTTATCAATTCGATTAATATAAAGTACTTTCTGTAGAATTTTACAATAATAATCGGCCCTGCGGAAAATTCTCCGCAGCACATTCTCTGTCGACTATCGCAAACTCAAATCACATTCGAGGTATCCGCACTGGAAACACAAATTGCAGCAGTAAAAACAGAAAAATGCGTTGGTATATTGGTTTTTCTTTTTTTTTATCACATTATTTAAGATTTCACTGCAAATTGCAAATAAATTCTGAAGTATATCGGAAGCAATTCGTATGAAGTTGTCGAAAATGTTATTCAAAAAATAACTCGATCGCACTGCAACGCAAAACGCTGAAGTTTGTATAGGAACAATTCGGAGAAATATCTCGCAGCGAAAATCCTCGGAATCGTATAAGATCGGAGAATTTTCCGTTCCGACAAATACCTCGCCGTCTGACACAAAAGAAAGTGAAACTAAGAAATAGTACAGAAAAAGGCATTAGCCACAGAAATACAGTATTTATTTTGTGTCAGATTTGACAGCTGGTCAAAACTGTATGTGATTCTATATAAGGTTTGTTCCTTTTACTTTTGTAGTATTTATAAGAATGAAATAGACTATCAAAATGTCAGTGGTGAAGATAAATCCCCGGAGAGAGAGACACTTGCGAAAAAGTTAGGGAACGCAGTAGCAGTCTATGAAAAATGACAGATAATTCAAAAATTCAAAAAAGCGGCAAGAAAAGTCGTAAAAATGTCTGATAAACTTGAAGAATTTCCATAGTCAATGAATTTAATGATACCTTTTACTTAATTTATTATTTCAATTAAGTTCAATAGTTCATTAAGGTAACTTTACAAAGAAAATAAAAATGTAATAAAAGTTCAAAAATCAGCAAGGCACTGCTTCGATGAAGCTATGTATTTTGCTCATTGGCTTACACTTGGATTGAATATCGTTTTTTATCGGGCGCAAGAACAAATAAAGTGGATGTTTTGGCGACACGTGAACATGCCCGTACAATTGACCATGAGAAAAATATGCATTTCCGAAATTCGTCTTTCTATGAGACAGAATTGCAAAAAATCGAAATGAAATCAATCCGCTCAATTCGTTGACAGGAATACGGCCATTACCGATAGTCAGACATTGCTTGGAGAAATCTTGAGTAGATGCATCGTTCAGCAACGCAACTCTCATGTTTGCTGTCAGCTGAAGTTACTTCACAAGCGTTTATTTCATCGGCAGCAGTCGATCTTGGAATGACAGTAAAATCATTGCGTCTCCAAAACATCTCGAGTCATTGCGCAGATCTTTCAATATTCTGTTAAGTGCTTCCAAGGCGCGATTGTGCGCCATTGTACATTCGTCCCAGATGATGATTTTAGTCGCTACTATTACTTTGGCCATTGCCGAGCGTTTCGCAAAGTCACATGTCGGCTGTTCAATAGTTTGCAGGTTTAATGGCAATTTTAACGCTTAATGATCCGGAAGGCATCCTTCTAACAATGGGTTAGCTATTCCAGAAAAAGCAACTGCTACCGCAATGTCGGATCTCGCATACGAACAGTGGTAGGCACATTCCTTTGAATTGATTGGTCTAATTCATGCCGAACTGTTATATTAAATACAAAAGTAATAACTATTGAGTAATAACTTAAGTATAATGCAAGCTTGAAAAAGCATCGAGCGATTGTCCTTGCAACTTATTAATTGTAGTAGCGAAAGCGAGACACGGAAAATTGAAGACGCTAAAATACGAATGGCTAGTAAATAGTTAATAATAATTTAATGGCATTTTATTTGAGATCCTTCACAATCAAACGCGTTGCGTTACAAAATTTCGGTTCATTGAGGTTGCGCAACAAAGCTGTAACCAGGGCGACTTTTCAAATTGTGTGACGGCAACATCTTAAGAATTCATAAAATTCTTACATGTCGAATGACGAAATTAAAATGAACGACATCCTTGTTTTTCCCAGCCAAATCCCTCGCGTATTCAGCAAATCATGAGCGATATTCGGAAAAACCTTTTTAATGAGCGTGGCATTTCGGAATAAAGATGTGCTCGAGCGAACTCGTCGCCTCGGCAAGTGCTGGATCGGATCGCTGGGTAACACTGGCTGCCGTTAAATAGACACGTTGCCCACTTTCCAAGTGAACCACCAGACCGACGACAGTTGGGTGACGCTCGTGGATGGGAAACGAAATAATCCGCCACATAGCCTAGTTGCAGCTCCAGTACCGGCCCAATTGATAGCGAGTCACTTGATCATCATTATGAATTTTTTTCCACTATCCGCTAGAATTTTTAAATATTTAGTTCTGTTTTATTTATTCGAAGTGACACTCCCCGTTTTTCTCTCCAGTTTATTTTGTTCAAAGTTCGGATCCCCATACAAACTCTGATAATTTGTTGTTTTTTTCTTTGCTCTGCTATTCGGGGCGAAAACGAATCCTACAAATCAGAGATCTTTAAAATCGGTCCAGACGTTCTGGAGTTATAAATGGTGTAACTAACCCGACTTTGTTTTATTTATATAGATTAGTTGATTCGTCCAGCGATGAAAGTGATTCGAAATTAATCGACCTTCTTTCTCATGAATCCGAGAATGTGAAAGAGTTCCTACTGATTGAACTTAAAGCGTTCGAGAAGAGGAGAAAGCGGGACAGCATTAAGAATTACGAGGAGGAGATTGTCCCTTCTGACATCTGACAGCGAGGAAGAATTACGTCGCCGCTTTCGAAAGGAATCTGAGGAGAACATTAAATTTTATTTTTTATTTTGATACCATTTTAATACGCAGGAAGGGAAAACATGTGCACGCGTATTCCAAATAGAACAACAAAAAAGTCAGGTGCGGCTGACAGCTTTTCCTTTTCTTAAACCAAGAAATTTGTTGAGTGCAAGCACTCTCAGTGGAGTGCTCTCTCGATGACGCTCTCTTTTACGAATTTCTTGAGTTATTGAACAGCCTTGAGTAAACATACGTAAAAATTCGTAATATTTTAATGTAAACGAACAGACCTAGTGTTTATCTTTACGGTCGCACGACTCTCCACCTCTATGTAATTCTGTAAATTTGGATGTCCTTTCAACTAACTGCTAGGTGTCTTTCCGTTGTTGCTTCATCTTGTCTTTTGAGACGATGCTTCCCTCAACACGTTGTTGATCAGTTGATTACCCAACGCGAACGAAAACTATAAATAAAGTCCAAAACTTGATCTGGTGGAATACTGCGGCTTTGGAAAATTCACACCAAATCCCGCTGATAAAATTAGAAAACCCACACCCCGGCCGATATCATGGACTGTATTACATCTATCGCTCAAAGCTAGGTCGAAATACGAACTTTCGCCAATGACTCCCGCTTGCTACCGGGAAATGCGTTTTTTTGTTGTTTTCATTGTGATTCATTTCACAATGACAGCCATTTCGGTAATGGGATGAATACCTGTTTAGTGGTTTAAACTATACCAACTTTAACAACTCGCATATTCGAGTATACACCTACATTGAATGTGGCGACGAATTAACCTTCACCGGATGGGAGTGTTTTGAGCAGGCGCTCGCACTCGCATTATACAAAAACATAAAATCCGCAGACCACAACAACATTTTACCCCAATCAAGGAAAATAAATAATGGGATTAGGAGCAGCAGGTGTTCGGATTCCGAGTTTCACAAATTGACCCGGGCTAAGCAGCGCTGTGGTGGCTGCCACTAAACTCAGGCGCTTGTTCTAATCTGCAGGCGGTGTGGTAGCTGGAGCCTGGGGGTCGAGCATGAGCACTCCAAATGAGTTGGTTTCGCAGATCTGGCTTTCACATCACCCATGTGTATGTTGAATGAATTTGATGGGGTGGCCACCGGTGCGGTGGTGTTGGTTGGCTTGTTATTCTGTTTTTGTCCCGAACGAAATCACATTCTAACTTCACCTTTACGGCTCAGTCTGCCATGTTGCAAACCATTGACTTAACGACCACAGTTTTGCTGAATGGATACGAAATAGCATTTCACTAATACACGCAAGCAGACGACACCCGAACGGAGGGGGTATGAAGTGTGTAGTTGATTTCATTATACGGAACGTTTGCCTAATTCCAATTGATTGGTATTGGGAAATTACTTACAGTTACGGATTTGTCAGGAGCGTTTTGTATTAAATTAATTATTGATTTGGCTGTACAAGTTAGTCTACCCCTCCCCTTGGGCCCAAACGCTGGCATCCATTGGTTTAGATTCTGAGCCGAGTTAATAAATTTGTTTATCGAAGATAGTGGACGTATTTGTCTAATAGAATCCAATATCAGCTGTGTGTAGGAGTCTTTGAGGTAGATACCCCACCAACAGGGAGGAGGGGTATAGTTTCTGAAGAAATCAATCACGTTCGGTTGGTGTTACCACAAAGTAGGGACGTGACTGGAGCCCATTCAGAACGGCGTATGTGTGTGTCCAGAATTTGGTACGCCAGGCAAGGAAAATATGGATTTCATCAGCCTCTCCGCCCGCAGTCCGCATCAAGGGTGAGACGTTATTCTACAAAGAAGGATTGCCAAATGAAGGAGGATTCATTGAATTGTAAAGGATAAATCGAATGGAAAAACGGATCCAGTGTAGATGTGTGTATGTGGGGGGTTGGAATACGTTCATTGATGGGCTAGGCATTCAGTAATTCGCTTTTGGAAGGGGCTAACAGAACTAATAAATGTAGTTTGGCCAAGCAACCAGCCAGCGTCAAAAAGAGCAATTAAATTGTGTATTGAATTGATTCGGGAGTGGCATGTGTTCCAAGGTTGCCGATGGGCTACTAAATAATAGCATGTGATTACTGACACATTTTGCAGCAACTCGGAAAGAGGGTGCATGCACGTCTTCCTTCATTGGCTCCAGTTGATGTGCAATGAGGGGTATTGTTAACATAATCTGCACGGTTGGATATATTTTGCCATCAACGTTAAGTTGCAGCTATTTTGGACAAAGTTTGGATCCACGCGCACTTTGTGTGTCGGGCATTCTGCACAGACATTTAATTCGCAATGCCTTGGATTTTTGACAAGCTCCTCTTTGCTTCGGATTCATTTTACATTGTAAAATCTCCCATCCGAAGACAAATTCAATTCGCCCCAAAAATAACTCACTTACATACACCAAAGGAATTGTTGTGGAAAGCTAGGAACAAGGACCTGTTGCGCTAGCTATTCATTTCTATAAGCCTCACAATTTTTTCCTTTTTTCTTTTCCCCATCTTATCGTGGGTGTACCAGACAGTCACAGGCATCTTATTTATTGGCTCGGGTCCTGTTTTGGGTACAATGGTGTCCCTAAAGTAGCAGCCAAAAATGTTGTCAAAGTAGGGTACACAAAAAGTGGTATATCAAAACCTTACCACTGTCAACCACCGTCGAACACATTTTTTCAATTTTTTGTTGTGTCAGTTACGGACTTGAATATGATGAAAACCGTTGGGGTGGGGAGGTAATTCAAGGGAAAACAAAATGGCGGATATCGCAAGTGATGTGTGAAAGTATTGATACCTAAGGTTACAGTCAATGGGAATGGGCCAACATACATTTGCACCTTACGACTTTGACTGTATAATGTGAATAAGAATTGGTACATTAAACAAATTTAAATTGGTCGTTGATGTCGCCTCTTAGACGTTGTGCACTCATAAGAAATGCGAACTGAGCATTCATTCACAAAATTCAATAAACTTCAACTGAAAGTCAACCAGGTGTTAGCCTTACTAGATTTTTGAGCGTGTCGCGAAGATGACGGGTACTCACAGATTGAAGTATAGAAATCACACAAGAGAGAAAATCCTTTCTCAAAATTTGTAGGTAGGAGCACGGAAATTGGCGACTATATTTATCAGCAGTTTGTGGTGTAGACCGGGACTGAAAAGTTAATAATCCTTCACAATAAAAAATACTTTTGACTGTATTCACAATTAAAAAATATTTCCTTGTTATTTTGATTGCAACTTGACAGACTTGAAAGACTGATTTGTATATATATGGTATATTCGCGTACTTCCCCGAGCCAGGGATCAAATCTGTCAATCAAAAAGTTAGCGATATTATCTCGGAGAGCGGAAAATATATTTCAATCCAAAGAGCTACTTTACATCTTTGACATCTACTAGTGTTAAAACTGAATCAACAGATTTTTCACGTGTGCCGTCAGAAAAAAAGTGAGCAAACCATGGAATTTTTTCTGTTTGCACACGTGTGTTTGTGTGTTACTTTTAAGACAGGTATTTGACTTGTTTTTTATCAACTTTGTGCATTTGACAAACTTGACACTTGTCAGTACTTGGCGTTTGAAATTCTCTGATCTGTTTCCCAGCAAGAGAGAAACTGTTACTCGTTACTTTGTTTGTTTTCTCTTTTTCTGTCATTTTTGAAGAGAACGTGTGTAGACTTTGTTCGATAGCGATCGATTTATATCACTTGCGTTCAATTTAAGTCGGGTACGCGAATAAACCTATTATAGGCATAAAATGTGCAGTTTTCTAAGAACGAAATATTAATAAGAAATTACTGAATACGTAAGTTATACATAGGGCATGGGAACGGGAAACGCCACGACTCAAGGCAGTATTGTGATTAAGGCATAATCCGTTCAGTCGTTCGTGCGTTTGACATTTTGTACGTAACACAGGAATTTGTATATCCTTTGTAAAATTGCAGTCTCATTCTTGAAGTCTAAAGAATACCTTATTTAAAATTGTCAGATGAATGAATTATCCTTCCAAAGTGTAGTTAGTTGATATCCAACTCCAAAGGTGGACAATTTGCATGAAGTAAGTGGGATTTGTGAAAGCGAAATCGATATATTCACCAATATTTCTGGTTACCTTTGGTCATTAACAATTATTTCGTTACACTGCTCTGAAAACCGCCAAGGGTCAAGTTCTCTTTTGCATTTTGGGATGTTTCCCTTTTTTTTGCCTAACCAATTACATTCAATCATTTTCGGTCGGTTACCAACGCTAATTGTCCCGTAAGATCGAAACCTAAAAGCAACCGGACCAACCCATATTTACTGATTAAATTGGTTCAGTTACAAATTACCACACAGCCAAACAATTATTTTCCACAAGCCACTCGTGCCACCAATCGGGTAACCTTGTTACGAGACGCGTAACTCCCCATGCAAGCTCCATTTAAATGAATTCCCAATGTTCCTAATTTGTTGTGCGGACTCTATTACCATCCTCGGCCTTCAATTGTTCGTATCGACTATCACAACATTGAAATTGAAATTACAAATTTAAGCCCTCCCCGCGTAGCATCGTTTCGCATTTAAAGTAAATGAGTAAACTCAAACACAAAGTTAGAATTACATTCGACAACAAATGTACAACAACACACTCTCCAAAACTGTATCACAAATACATATCAAGCTGTATATTTACCGAAATAATTATACACACACACTTAGTTTTATTTACTCTTAGTGTTTTGCAATTTGCGTAAGTTCAATAAAAAAAACGAAGCGAAATTTACGAATGCGTTTTGTATATTTATCTTCTCGGTTTTATTTGAACCAATTAAATTCGCACTAATGGGGTTTTTGTTTTATACTATTCAATCGATTTTGTGTACATATACATGCAGCCGCTCCTCTGTTTGCTTGCCAACGATAAATTTTATATTGCCAAAATTTACGGCACGAAATCTTTAACCCTACCTGTGCTGATCTATGGAAAACACACTTTGCCGCAGAAAATGTTTTTTTTTTTTTATAAATTAATAACCTGTGCGCTCGGGTCGAATTTAATAGAAACGGCGGAAAAACATTTCCAAATTGCTACAAGAACCGCAAGATTATGTGACACAGATCTTTTAGTTTTTGAATTTAGTTATGTTGTTGTTTTTGAATTTCTTTGCGCATTTTGGAAAGAATGCGAAAGAGTTCTCCATGATTTCTTGAACAACAAAATACCCACTGTCCACGCGCTAAAATAGAGCTACGCGTGGGTGAAACTAATTTATTACAATGTTTGCAAAAAAAAAAACAAAAGAAAATCCAAAAGACTCAAAATTTAGTTTAAAAGAAAAATTTGGAGAAGAAAGAAAATTCGAACAATTAAGTTAATGTCGTCAGTTAGCGATAATTTTTTTTTGTACCTATGGATCAATTCTGAGTCATAAATAAAGTTGTGATTGTGGCGAATATGCCGCTGTATTCACTGACACACAGAGTTCTATATTATGCCCACTGTTGTATAGTAAGGGGCGAAGGCGAATAAGAATAGAATGGAAAATTAGAAGACGTTTGACAGCAGCCGCAGCCGGGAACTCTTTGTAAATTAAATTTCGGAAAGTTGAAACTTTTCAGCATAAATTTTGTGTCAGTATATGTCCTTCAGCCGAGCAAAACATAAAAAATGAAAAGACTCAGGGGCATGGAAGAATGGGTTATTCTGATAGACGTGCCACTTGCTTCTCTGATTTTTGATGCTCTTCAAATAAGAAAACTAAACGAAGCATTCAACACCCATCCATCCATTCATCCATCGATACAGCAGAGGAGCAACAACATTACCCAACCTTCAAGCTTCAAAGGGGATACGAGTACAATATTGTAGCAGTAGGTCTATAGGTATAGACCGTATACGCGTGGGAGTAACCCCAGCAGTACCCATCGTTTTACGAAATTTCGTTATGATTTCGGAAAAGTCCGACATTTTTCTACACCAATGACTTTTCACAAGGGAATGGCTTTAATGGAGATACTCTATGGGGTAGATTTCAGCCTTTATACTCTCGGTGAGTGAGCTGACTGGCGGATGATATTTCATTTCAAGGACTGGTGGCGGTAGGTGAGAAAGTATCTACTAAATAAAGTGGTTTTTGGATGATAATTTGCACAGATAGCTGTAGCTACCTGGTATTGATTTTCTGAAAGAAATTCCTATCTGCATCTTTAGTAGAGGTATCTTTACACCTTGTGGAATGGAGACTCTTTTCCTCCCATGTGGTGTGTGCGACGAGGTGGGGGCGAGTGACTACCAAGCAAATAAAACAATATATCCTTTATTGCATGCACGAATACACCTCACTTGGCTAATGTAAATTCAGGATAACATTTTGTTTTTTTGTTTTGCACATTTGGTTTGCAGGTAGCGTCGTCGCTTGAGCTTCGTCACGTCTATTAAAAAGTTTTTCCCCGAGAACGTGCTCGATTTGTTTAGTTTGAGTTGCCTGACTGACATTTTTCGTTGGTGTTTCTTTTTTTCTTTTTTTTACTTCGACTTAATCTTGTTCTTGGTCTTGCTGCTTATTTGATTTTCACCATCATTGGAGGGAGCAGGAGGTATTTTTTGTTTTTTTTTTTATTATTCTGCAGCATAACAGATTTTATTGACTTTGTAATTTGTGCTCTAATTTTGGGATGTTATACGTTAACGTTTACGTCGAAGGAAAGCATTAAATTGAAATTCAAAAAGACAGGCATAACATTTTTTATATCATTCGATTGGTGTAGTATCAATTGTTTGGTGGGGCAACTTCTCCCGATTCCGTAAACAGATGTATGTATGGAAATACGCGGATTGGGGCTATAAATTGGCAGCAGGAAATTGTTTTTGTTTGGTTGTCGGATGCAAAATGATTGGAACAGCGTTTTTGAAGTCAGCTTGAATTAGAATTCGTATTGGTTATGAAAGGAATCATGACAGTGAGCAGAGTTAGTTAATTAATTAAGTTAATTTAGTGATGACTGCAACTGACTGCATTGTCCTGTTTTTAACAGGCGAAGCTTAGAAGGTTCTGCGAGCTACCCGTTTAAATGCTATTGGCCATGTTTTATTGCCTGCCAGGCGTCCTAGCATTTAATATCCAAAGCCAGATGGTAGAAAGCCCACGAGAGCTCTAGCGCCAGCAGAATAAAAATGGCCTTTGCTTTTGTTTACTGTGTTTGGCTCGAAAAATAAACTCTCTTCTCATGAGAAAATATATATAGTAAGTCCTTAATTCACTGCATTCTCTAAATTTTATCGAAGATCTCCATCTCTAGATTTTTGTTTGTTTTTCAAAATTTGTTTATTTTCAATCGAAATTCGGTAAAAGTTAATGGGGACGTTCAAGTATCTAGTTAAGTAACTCTGACAGCTGGCTGACTTGACGTTGACGTTGACGTGGAAAGCGTAGCCGCGAATCTCGTCAAAAGTTACGAGAATGAGTACCTACTAAGTTGATAGTTCGAATGTATGGGCTGAGGTAGGAAATGTTCTTGAGTTTAAGGTTACATACTTACTTAGGTGGCGCTACAGTCCGGGGTGGACCTGGGCCTCAACCAATACGCCTCTCCAGTTAGCGCGATCTTTGTCTAACTGCCGCCAGTTGCGCACTCCAAGTTGGTTGAGGACCCCTTCCACTTGCGCGCGCCACCAAAGGCGAGGTCTTCCTCTACTGCGTTGTCCCTCCGGGTTGGAGTCGAAGACTCTTCGGGCCGGAGCGTTGTTGTCCATTCGCTCTACAAGTCCTAGCCATCTGAGTCGACTAATGCGCACTTTTCTGGCCAGGTCGATGTCGCTGTACAGCTCGTAGAGTTCGCTGTTAAATCTCCTCCTCCAAAGCCCGTCAACGCAAACGGGACCGAAAATCACTCGAAGAATTTTGCGTTCAAAACGACCAAGGAGATCTTCATCCGCCTTTGATAACGTCCATGCTTCTGCGCCATAGAGTAGGACTGGGATGATGAGGGTCTTATATAGAGTCTCCTTAGTGGTTCTGGACAAGGCCTTACTTCTCAATTGCCTTCTTAGGCCAAAGAAACAGCGGTTGGCAAGTGTAACTCTTCGTTTGATTTCTGTTGTGATGTCGTTGTCAGAATTTATAGTGCAGCCGAGGTAGACAAAGTCCCTAACTACCTCAAAATTATGGCTGTCTGTCGTGACGTTCTGTACGATTCGTCGATGTTGTGTGTCCCTTCTTGTTGACAGCATATATTTTGTTTTGCCCTCATTCACCACTAAACCCATTTTTGCCGCTTCTGTACTGATACTTGCAAACGCACCAGTGACAGCTCGCTGTGTTCTGCCAATGATGTCGATGTCGTCAGCGTATGCAAGTAGTTGCACAGACTTCTGGAAAATTGTGCCTCTGGTGTTGGTTTGCGAATTTCGCACAATCTTCTCAAGAATGATGTTGAAAAAGTCACATGACAGCGCGTCACCTTGTCTAAATCCTTTTTTGACATCAAAGGTCTCGGTGAGATTGCTTCCGACCTTTATGGAGCAGCGAGCGTTCTCCATCGGTTTAAGGTCCCAAGTAGAAATTGTTGGTTATAGTGTAAGCGCTGTTCCTACATTTCAGACACGCGTGTCCGTTTAAGTAACAGTGTGTATAATGTGTCAAAGTGCGTGCTTTTTCCATTGCAGGATGGAACGTTGACCAAAGTGGGGAGTAAGTTTTAGCTCATAAAATTACTATTTCGGGAAGCATTCGTTATGGTATTTTGAGCATGACTTGTAACCAAAATGTGACCGAATTTAAGTGAGCTGTCAGATTGTTTTTCATGTGTGTGTAAGTTGGTACGCACGAAACAGGAAATGTCAAATAGAAATACTGATACCAATATAAAAAAAACGCAATACACATAACCTTCCGTCTTTAATGGGGGTGCTAAAGTACCTAAATGAACAAAATGTCATGAAAATGGTACACGCTCAAAAATTGGATCTAACAGAGTGCGATTTTTGCTCGGTTAAAAAAAATGGGTAAGAATTAACCAAGTCTCTGTTGAAAAAACATCGAGTATTCGTGGTTAAATGCTACCGATACAAATAAGTAAAATGCATACTGTTAAAAATAACACACTTTATCAGTTGTTGAGAACCAAGTCTGACTTTTGGTAACTTTTGGTAATTCTATTTTGGTTTTACATTTAGGTATGTTACGGAGATATATGTTAGTAAATATACATAGCGTTTGTGTTTCATTTGGGCCATTGTTATTGCCAAAGAAAATTTGTGTAGTAAATCTTTGTAGAATGTATATGATATTTCCAGCGTTAAGCATTATTTCAATTACATATTCATGTAACATGCTATTTACTAAAATATATTGATAACATTCTATATTATGTGACTGATGGAAGTTGGAATATTGTTTTTACAATCCAATTTAATTATATCGCACTTCATTATAATTGTTTCCAATTTAACCTGGTGCAGTTTTATGTTGCCAAATCAAAAAGCATTCTCATTTTTGCCCTACTAAAATATTGAAACGTCGAAAAGCAGCGCGGTGCACATAGTAAAAGTACAATTAAAAGCTTATTCGACTTTGCACTACAACGGCAAACAATTTTCAGTACACTGTTTAAAATGAAAATTAATTCTTTACGAGGAAAACTCATTTTCTGAAATAATGAAGTCTCTAAATTACGTATTACGATTCTTCTTAGATAAATTCATTCTTAATCATTAAACCATTTATATATATATAGTTGGCGCAACAGGTCTGTAGAGACCCAAGGCCTAGCTTCTCACAACCATTCGTTTTGTGTGAGTTTGATTTTTTTGGAACGAATGGAAGGGATCTACAATTTTATGCCGATTCCAAACGGCTAATTGAGAAGCTCTTAAGACAGTTATACTCTCGGATGTTTGTCAGACGTTCGCGAGAGGCGGCGCAGTGGAAAAAACCCTAAGTTGGAATTTGGGTTTTTTGCGGGATTCGAACCTGAGACCCCTCGCTTAGTAGTCCAACACACTAACCACTAAGCCACTGCGCCTACCATTTAAACCATTTACAATACTTTTTTTATGCCACCCTATATGCCCTCCTGCGGATAATAGTCACAAATTTCTTCTTGGTATATACATCTATTCGACGTAAGACAACTACGTTTTTGAATGTCAACAATTTAATATCTCCTTTTAAAATTGTGAAATGAGTTTGACAATGAAACGCAGCCAATAGCAAACAGCAAGTGATATACGCAGTCAGTGCTGCCAATATATTATATTCAAATAGATAATTGTGCAAATGTTACGCAATTTTGTTGTGAAATGAACGTGCAGTAAACAAACCTTTTATCAAACTAAAACACTTGTAAAAATGAAGCTTCGAAAAAATGCTGAGTCATTTTGAAGAAATCACAAAATTGCGCACTTACCGATTTGCTGCGAATACTGTGCATCTTTTTTAAATTCTACAACCGCAAACAGTATTAAATTACACACTTAACAATAAAAGTATCGAATGCCCACTCTGAGAATGAAAGGAAGACGATGGCAAATGCGTACGAATTACAAAATTGGAATTCTCTGGGTTCCCTGGTGGGTTGGAACAGGTTGCTTCTATACTGCTCACGAGTGGGATATTTTCTTTCAAGCTATACATACACTCTATTAATAGGATAAAGTAAGACCCATTACCATATGTCATATAGACAGTGCTGAAAATTTATTTGTTTGTCTGTCAGAAGGAGAAGAAAATACGTGACTTGCTCTTGTTCTGTCAACAAAAATTGAAGATTATCGTAAACAACACAGAATGGTAAAACGAGAAATTATATAGCGATATCTTATACAAAAATGTGCTAGATATCATACAAGAATTCGGTGATAGTTTATTATGTATTTTTTTCCAATTTAATTTATTTAGTGTGGATTATAAAAGTCATTGGATCTAGGAAAACTGTACGTTTTTGATATTTTCAATATTTATTAAGCACCCAGTGAACCCTGATTTATTTTATAGAAGTTAATAGTGTAATGATATATTTTGGGACTTTAAACGTAAGCCCAGTTATTGTTAATATCTATATGTTATGCCTGGGGAGCGAACTATAGGGTGGCAAACATTTCTAAATTCATCGCATAATCAGAAACCGGACCTTACCAACAATCATTTTTAACCTTCAGTTTTGTAGGTCACAATATGCAATTTTGTATAGAAAATTTCGCCATTGTGAGTTCGAAAAATTTAGCGGACAGTCTTTAGCGAATTAAGGAAGAGGCTGATCACAATCCGTCGAACATTTAAGAAAAGAATCATAACAAATCGCTGCCAAACTCATCTAAAATATGACGATGAAGAAAGCTACTGCTGCGTCAAGGTTGACAACAATCGAATCGAGTACTTTTTATCTGAACAAGTTCATATTCGATAATTCTATTTAATGTGTCCACGCTCAAAAATCGGCTCTAACAGAGTGTGATTTTTGCTCGGTTAAAAAAAAATGGGTTAAAATTAACCAAGTCTCTGTTGAAAAACACCGAGTATTCGTTGTTAAATACTACTAAATAGTTAAAATGCATACTGTTGAAAATAACACACTTTATCAGTTGTTAAGAACCAAGTTTGTAGATAAATATCAACCAGCTGGTTAAATTCCACAGAGCTAGATTGTTATTTACAACCGAGACAAATTATAATAAGGGATAAAAGGTTATTTTAAACCGAGTTTCGTTAAACAAGTTGACGCGGTTATTTTTAATCCATTAACTCTGTAGGAGCCTTATTAGCAGTATCACTTGGACGTTTTTAACCGAAAGTTGGATGATTTTAAATAAGCGATTTTTCTGCGTGTCCATTCATTTTTTTGAAAAAGACAATTTCTCATAACGTAATATTGGATATTGCTCCATTTAACCCTCTAATGCCGTCTATTTCGTGTGTTCCGTTTAACAATCATAGTAGTTCGAATGCCAACTGGCCACATAAGCACTGAAATAATTATTTTTTTTCTAAAACGATTTTCACAATTAAAAAATATATATGTAATAATTTTCATCAGAGGGAGTTGAAAAAAATATCGGTGACTAGGTTAGTATTTTGCTTTGATAGTTTTGATTTATTTATGTTTCTAAAATATGTCGGTTCGGTTGCGCTCATCTTCAGGCGCGTAAAGGCAGTTAGCCAATATTTTTTTGTTCGTTAACATACTTACTGATTCAAGTGTTTTTGGTCAGATTTTTACATGATGTCGCATCGTAGGACTGTTACCATCCGGTCCGAGTTTTATTGCTCTGACAACCCAAGCCCGCCTCACGGCGGTATATGCATAATTTTACACGTACAGGGTGTAAACTTCGCCAAATTAAAAATTGGACTTTAAATTCGTTCTTCTCGTGTGAATACTAGTCTATACTGATTTAATGACTTAAATAAAAAAACTAAGGCATTAGAGGGTTGATTGCTTACATCCAATAACGGGCGACCTAAGAGTCCAACTAAAAACTACTGCAACTATACACCGTTCAAATTGGTCGTAACGAACTCACTCGAAGGGTTTTGGGAATAACTTCATTTTATAGTATCCGCTTGTGAGATTTTTTTAACTTTTATTCGAATGCATGGATTTTAAGGAACAAAAACTTGCTTGAAACACTTTCCAACTACACCACTTTTCAACAGTTTAGTTCTGTAAATCAATTTAATGGAAATATTCCTCTGGGAAAGACATTATTGCTTCTCTCCCAGTTGAGCATTGACACTCCCCTTCGCCTAGCATTACCCAAGCGCTTACCACTTGGCACACGACGGTCACGACACAGATTTATGTATTTTAAATGTGTGTCCTTGTCATAGCTTTTAATAGATTCCCCTTGTGGTTAGGAAACTCTTGGAAGATTAAACGTCGCCCCTCTCAACATTTTTGTAACAATAGTTGAAACATGCTTTTATTCAACTTGTACGCTCGCCCAAATAAGTCTAAATCACAGTCGATTAACTTCTTTTCGCTCAAATAAAAACTATGATTAAACTTAACGGCCTGAGAGTTTGTCACCACTTTCTTCTTAGACTCGCTGCGTGTTCTCGTCATGTTCTATGCTCCATTTAAAAGAAATGTGACAGCCCCACAAATTAAAAAAAAAAAAAAAAAAAAAAAAAAAAAAAAAACAATCTCCTACAACAAGCAACATTCCACACAATGAAATAACAAATTTTGATATATTTCGTATTCCAGTACCAAACGAAAATATGTCTAATTGAAAATCCCCATTACAACCATATTAAACTACGAAATTTTATTTGCTAACAGAAAAACTCACAATAAAAGCTCTTTAATAACACTTTAACATGTTTTAATCGTGCGCTATTAAAAATCATAAAATTAATATATCCTCTCCCTCTCGCTCGCTATACAACATAGGAGGAGTACACCAACCACAGCTCTCTTTCAATTACAATCGCTGCTCGCAGCACCACCACCCCCCCGCCCCCTCCGATTCCCGAAAGGGAATTCTATACATTTCACAATAGCACAATATTTCGACAACAAATCGTGTAACCTATTTATATCTTTATATCTACAACGAGAGAGAGTATACAAAAGTGAAATGCTTTCCTCGTGTTATCGTGTACCTTTAGATACAACCGCGCGAAACTGCACGAAACGAGATAAAAACACACCAAATCGTATACATCATCTCTTCGCGAATTGGCGCTGAATGCTCTCGTGCTCGGAAAATGAGAGGAATCCCATCACGACAGCACATGTGTACATTGGAAAATTCATTTCCTCTATGTTCTATTCAGCATCTCAACTCAACAACAACGGTACACACAGCATCCCCGTGGAAAAGAGTCTCTCTCTCCATTGTTGTGCCATGGTCTAGTGTCCTATCGCAGTTGGTTCGCATGCATACGCAACATACCAACATTTTTTGCACGGCGCGTTTTATTTTATATTTTTTTTCTACCAAAAATATTATGTGTATAAATATTTTGTTGTTTTTTCGTACGGATTTATTTAAATTTTTGTCTCACAAAAATAATTGAAATACACCCAACAGTGCTCATTATCGTCGTTTTTTGTGCCCCATTTCTGTTTACATCAAAGTTTTAACAACAAAAAGTGAAAATAAAGAAAAAAAAAAGAAAAAAATTCAAAGTGATTAAAAAATATGAAATCCTTATAAGAAATATCACACAAGATGTAGAATAAATTCGTGAAAAGTTCAGGTTCCCAGTGAGACATGAAATAATGAAAAAAATCAAAGAAAAATGCTTTTTTAATCGTCCTGCAAAATTATGTTAACTGTGTTAAATGCGTTCTTGTCGTCGCCGCGGCCCATTGGTAGTTTCGATTTTGCACTCCCCAAATTAATAGATATATATTTGTTTTACACGCAATTTTAAAGGAAAAGCAAATCCCAATATTCGCAAAGAAATAGAAAGAAAATGTGAAAAAGAAAATTGCTTGTGATCTATAATTTCTACATATGATGTGGCGGTGGATACCTGAAAGCAATTGAATCCTTGAGATTGTTGGTTCATGCAGGATATTGTATCAATTAAAGAAGTACACAGAGAAAAAAAAAAAAACTCCAACATGGATATGGATAACGATTTAAATATGCATACATGGATAAATCGAGGTGTGTATAATAAAATTATAGTATTGCAACATTGGGCAGGAGGGTGGTTTTGGTAAATCTGGAGGACGACAGGACACCATTGTGTGCGATGTATTAAAAAGTCCGACCTTCACCTATTTTTGGTTGCTCGGGTGGCATTGCGATGCATGTGTGTGCTGCGCGCACTTTTATCTCTGTTAACCTTTTCCTCTTTTATTTTTTTTTTTTGTTTTTTTGCGCAAACACAAAATGAAAATATACATCAATTAAGAGTACTGGCGCAGATATAGGACCAACCTCAGCTGGAAAACGAGTGTTAAGTTAAGACCCTGAATTGGGAAAAAAAGAAACTACACTTTTTAAGTTGATTCCATTTGCGAGTTTTCGTGTGTATATCCTTTTTGAATTCAAAACGTTCCTTTTCGCGCCGTCTTTCTCTCACTTGCACATCCTTACCCATCTCGCTCACTGGTATGATTGTGACACTATCGCTTTTGACTGTTTTGACTGTATGCGAGTGCAACCAATGTTGGATGGAATAATGAATAAACCATTCAAACATATACGTTGTGCTGTCTGTATGTGTACAAGTCGCTGTCGATGATGATGATGTTGATGCTGATGCTGAAGCTGATGAGATGAGGTTTCCCCTCTCGTAAGTTGATGATGGATCGAATAATGGCCCAACTGACAAAGTTTATTAAATAATTTATTCGAGTATCATTTTGCTATTTACGAGCAGTAAAAAGAAAAATTCTATGCACACACAACGCAGAGTAAGACGACCGAATAGCGACGAGCGAGAAAGAGAGATAGAGCCTGTCTGTCTACCTGAGATGATATGTATATTGTATAGTTTGAGGAAGTTATTGATTTTTTTATTTTATGTGTACATTTCGCAACCAGTATCGTATATGTAGAACGACAGGAAAAAAGTTCATGTAATTTTATCCGTAGTAGAGCCATGGGCATACTGCCAATTAATTGATGTTATTTACTTGAGACTTGAAAGCACAGTCGGTGGGTGTATTGGATCGGTCAGGGGTACTGATAATGACTGCACAGTAGCAACAATAGCAGTCAAAGCATTATAAAGGAACGGGGGGGCATTTA
Source organism: Cheilosia grossa (assembly GCA_963082955.1). Classification (NCBI taxonomy): domain Eukaryota; kingdom Metazoa; phylum Arthropoda; class Insecta; order Diptera; family Syrphidae; genus Cheilosia; species Cheilosia grossa. The sequence goes on from OY720144.1 coordinate 99,191,482, forward strand.
AGCAAACAAAATGGCTCTTCTGTGGTATTTGTGCGCGAGCAGAATCAAGAGTTGTCTTTACAGATGGCACGTGCCGTGTAGGGTCATTAAAAATGTTCTTCTGACATTTATTTTTCGAAAGAGAGGGAATACATTATGTTTGGGGGCAGATATAAACGCACCTACATCCATCATTTTGAATTGGATGAAGGCTGCAGTAACTAAATGAAAAAAAATGTAAGAATTTGTTCCACATACGCCCGAGTGAGATGTAATTTTTTGTTCTTCTTGTTGTATGTACGACAAATTGTGACATTTTTGTGAAGTATTTATTAGAAAAGATTTTAACGAAATTGTCCATCTAGTTTTGTAGCAAATATTTTTGAGGAACGATTGGAAGCTTTGACGAATTGATTTATTTAGTATAATTTTGAGTCCTTGACATACGTTTTTAGAACCAACTTGGTGAGTGGATTAGAAATTTCTGAAATTTCTCTGCGTAGTAGGCGGGTTCTTAAAATGCGACGGTGAAATGTTGTCTAGCGAGAAATTTTGCATCACTTATGGAGTGCAAATTTATATAATTTTTTTAAAAAATTGAGCCACTTTTGCAGCAGTTAACAATTCTTTTCAATAAATTTGTGAAATATTGCCCCTTCATTTCGTATTGTTCTTTTTATTTACTAAGGTTCTATTTACTACTATGAGCAATCAAATATTTGAAAGCTGTACAAATTTCGGTTAAATTATGCTTTTCACTTTAAATACTTAGTAAGGGACATTGTGCGGTTTTATACTGTAGGTCCGACGCAATTTTTTCCTTAAGTTTACTAATCATAACAAAAGACGCCACGGAGCAAACTGTTCCACTTGTTATGACAGCAGTGTATCCGCAAAAAAATAAATGGAATTATTTATATCTCCACAAGTCTCTATTCGTGGCCTATGTATCGGTGAAAAAGGTTGTTACTCAAACTTGGAATAATTCAACAAAGTCTGATCAACATTTGAATAAATTGTTGTTCTTTTAAACGTAATACTGTGGTTGTTGAAATTCAACAAATTATGGACAACAGTTCTCTCCACTGGGCTAATCCTGGATGAATATATCGTCAATGTCTTTAGATTTGTTGTGTCAATAGAAAAATACACCTGCACCAAGAAAGATGAACACTCATTATCTACCTAAAGTTGTTCGCATATTGATCTTTCGTCGGCCGTTGGATAGTTCCTGTGAATCCGAGGTGAACTTGCCTGGGAATGAAATCGTAAGCGAGCTAAATTAATACAAATCGCCTGGTTCAAGCCAAATAACAGTAACTTTGTATTAAGTTTTCAGCGAAGCCAGATAATTATGGCACTTTATTGAAATCGGTATCTGAAACGCTCAAAATTTACAGCGGAAATTTACAGAGGAAAAAAGTGAAAAATGTATTGTTAAATTATTGTTTATTGGTGTTTCAATTAAGAGGAGATGACTGATCTGATGATGAAGTCGACAATAGATTCAGTTTACTTTCTCAATTAACAATTTACTTACGTTACTCGAAAAGTTAATGCTCATGTGTTTCAAATTGTGGTTGTATAGAAAATCTAGCATTGCAAAACGACATACATAGAAATATAAAAGGTATTTTGAAAAGAATTTAACAGAACTTTTAACTAAAAATGTTTATCCATCCAGTTTGCAAAAGGAACGTGCATCAAATTTTGTTTCTCCGTGCTTTCTTCAGCATTTAAAGTTTAGTCTAGTTTAGTTTAGTTTATTAACCCATCAAACAAAGTTACAATACCTTAGTGATTATTTGACAATAATAAACACAATAAATAAAATATACATTTGCATCATTACTTAAAATTAATACAAAATTATTTTTAAAAGAAAATCTGCTTAGACTAAAGTCGATCATATCGCAAACGGTATTGGTTTGTCTTAAGCACCTTAAGATAATGGTTCATTGAAGCATAATTTGTTCTTTGATACGGAATGTTAAAAAACAATCGGTTTCTAAGCATCCTCACAGGAAAAGTCGTTCTTTAAACTTTAAACTTTCTTAGTAAGGGATTTCCCCAAATAATGAGAAGGAAAAATTCATCCTTGTGGACATAAATACGCAAACGTCTCGTCTGTATAAAATATCTGTTTACCTCTATTTCTGACAAGTGGCGCCAGAGTTTTGCCCACCAGATCTAAAATGTTTCTTTCATTTAAAAAAAAAAAAAATATTTTTAAAAGTTACTTACAGAAAAATCATTGAGCTTTCCGGAGCACTGATTTTTCTAAAATTAATCTTAAGTCAATACGTATAATGTATTTCTTTTTTCTAAGCAAGTATATTCATAGTTGTGTCACAATTTGAAGTGGAAATAAATTCGTGATTCATTGCGGGCAAAATAAGTTTTGATTTTGTTTTTACAAAGTCGATGTATTTTTTTCCAAACTAAACAATAGGTGATCAGTTTTGGGATGACTAGGTCCATTCTGTTATGAAAAGGACCGAACTTTTGTAACAAAGCCATTAGAATTCGGTATATAGGGCAAAAGAATAGGATCCCAAATACAAGCTGCCAAAATGTGTTACCTTCGTTATATTCCTCTTAGATCTATAAGGCAGACCAGAAGCGAGAAGCTGGTTTTTCGCAAGACTTTTCATATCAAATTATTTTCATATGAATGTCCATTCTAGACATTGAAGGTGCTTTGCACTTACAGCATCAAAGATGTTGAAATATTGGACCGAAAAAATAAGTCAATGTCCTGGCACGAAGCTGCAGACAATGCTAATGAACTGTACGCCAAGTCAAGCCGCTTTCCTGGAACGATTCCTCAACCACTTATTCTCTGCGAACAGCCCGAACCATTTTCACACAAAGAAATAGTATCTTCGTTGGAATTAATAAACTCTGCCAATGAGTTTTTACTAAAGCCTTCGTTGCCACCTCATAGATCTCTTAGGATAAGTTCATAATAGTGTCAAATAATTGTGGGCCGTAGTATCAGCCAAACAGCAATTTTTTTTTTAAGAAATAGCGGAATATAATGCCCATTAAGTATCTTCTAGTCATCTAGCTCAGCCGATAAATAGGCTCCTCCTTGTGGCCCTGAAATTCATAATATGTGTACTAGCTGACCCGGCGAACTTCGTTCCGCCCAAAATTTGCACAATGCACATGCTGTTTTATGTAATTCTGTGAATTCAAATTCTTTATTCTTATACTAATACAATAGAAATAACTGAAGTATAGAATTGTCGATGTATTGCAATCAAACATGATTAGAGAATCTGCACAGTCAAATCAAACGCGTTCCGCTGCAAACTTTCAGTGCATTGAGGTTGCGCAACACAAGTGTAACTGAGCCGACTTTTAAATTCACGACAAGAAGTTTGATATATGTCCTTATGTGGGCCAATATGAATCCAACAAGCACAAAATCGATAGAATCAAACAATCCGTTCTCGAGTTATTCGCGAGTAAAAGGCAGTAAGGTCATGTCCTTCTCAGAATCTTAAGGAACATTTCAAAAAAAAGTTTCATCGAAATCTGTGCAGTACTTTTCACGCCAACCGTTAAGACATGAAAATGCCTACAGTTCTATTATATAGATAGATTTTAAAATATGCCGCCTTCTTAGAAATTGCAAATGATTGCCATGTCCGCTCATCCTTTGAAACCAGCAGTTCCAGGAGTTTCCAAAAATTTGTTAGCCTTTCCAGAAATCACTGGTTTTTGTTTTAACAACTTTTTTGTAATTTCCTTTTTTCTGTGAGCATGCAAATGTTTATAAAATTATTCAATTTCAGTTTGTCAAGTACGATTAAATTTGGTCCTATTTTCTTAGAAATATGTTCAAGATAAAATATTTTAAAATTTGATCTAGGTACATACAATAATTATATAATTCTTACCCTAACCCTTACTTTCATTGATTATGTTCTTTTCTTTTATGTTTCGGCTTCGAGTCGCTTACTGTGGCTCATTTTAAGTTGGAAATTCCGTTTGACTTTTAGTTTCGAAAACCAATTCAAACTCTTACGATTGCCGTCAAATTCAATCTTCTTCTCTTCCTTTTCTTGCAGCACTCAACGGGGATTCGCGCTTACCATCCGAAACCCATAACAAATGATATAACACGATAAGAACTATAAACTAAATCACAAAATCGTTAGATCAAAAAACGAGAAAAATATAAATAAATCAAATATTATAACAGTGGTTGTGTCTTATAAGCAAAATGATTTAAATATATATATATATTTATTCATGACGAAGAATTGAAAATTTACGTTGCGAAGAAATGTGTTAAAATATCTAGTGTAAAAAACAAAACCAAATTATTTCTCATCAATAATAATCAAATCAACAAAGGCAAATCCACCTTTTTATAAGTGAATATATAATTAAGAGTAAAATAACAAAATTAATTGTAATGAATGTATAAAATATAACACACACTCCAAACTAAATTTTTACTACCTATCTTTGAATAACAAAATGCAAAAATTCTGAATCTCTCGTGTGGTTGTGAAAATAAGTTGTATAAATAAAAACATACATATTAATAATAATAAACAAAATAAAAAAAACATATATATAAATATATATATATTTTTAAAGCAGTCATAAATTTTATTATACATAAATATATATATATACATAGAGAGAAATAAAACTATAAGAAATGTTATATACGTATGTAATATAAACGTGTGCTATAACTGCTCCATGATTAGTTTAGAACTTTAAATCGAATTGTTGTTAAAAGAGAAAACAAAATAAAAATAGTTGTTTTAAGCGAACTTAAGAAGAAGCAAAAAAAGAACACATCTCAATCAACCGTCCTCTATACAAAGTGTTTAATTTTAGAAGAATGAAATCAAAAACAAAAAAATAATAAGTAAATATTTTATGCCACGAAAAAAAAAAAAAAACTGTTACTAATATTTAACAACAAATTATAATACATCATTTTCTTACAAATATTCTCACAAAACTAAATTTAGAGATAAATGTTTACAACAAGAAACTGAAAGTAGTATAATATATTTCATATGTGTGTCAACCGTAGTTACAGTAGTGCTTATGTTACCTACGTCATTTTCATTGAATGTTAGTATACAACACATTTGGATTACCAACTACCAATAAAATTTTGTGCTGCAACGATAAAAATCAAATGGATTAAGGAATACACTTCAGAATTTTGTCCAAGCATAATTCAGCATTGTGTTTAAGGTATGTACTAGAATTCGTAGTGCGATAAAATTTTACTTTCCCCAAGTTGGGAATGTTTTTTTTAACCCTTTTTTAAGAAAACTCTGCTCTGCTTTCATTCTTAAATATTTCGCATTTTGTTCTATCAAATATTTTGTCTGTCATTTACCTTAAGAACTGGGTAAACAAAATAGAGCTTTTAAAATCTGGGCTCTCATCCATTATGAAACGATAGTCGTCGAAACTATAGAACAAAACGATATCGTTCTTAGTCAACATCGTCGCATCGTTCATCATTTTCATTTCGAGATGTTTGACTATGACTGTAAACAAACTCTGACACCTAAAAAATCCAAAAAAGTTTTTTTTTATTGAATTTGTTTATTTTTCTTTGTTGTCCATTGATTGACATGGAATTTGGCATTTAATGCAAAAATGGATAGACAATAAAGAAAAAGGCCTCTATTAGTATCAAGATGCAAGTGAAATTTTAAGAGAAAGTGTACGCAGTTCGCAGATACCCAACTGTGTTTAGGAACCGAACATAGTCCAATGGGATTGGAGTGAGGAAATGGTTTTCAATATATACATATGTTTCTTAAGACTAAAATTATAAAACAAATAAATTATATTCAAGTGCAATAACCATTTCTATTTTGCAAAGAATGCATTCTTTTACAACGCGCATAAGAGTGAGTCGCCTCCAAAGAGAACATAAGTTTGTGTCTTCCTTTAAATATTTTCCTATTTATAAAAATGCACCAAAAACGATGAAACGATTGCAAAATAACTATCGTTCAATCAAATCGTTTCGACGCGGGTATTTGACGTTTGATTTAGTAACGTGAAGCAACAAAAAAAAAAACGTCCAAGTGCGAGTGTCACTCACGTACCGAAGGCTCCGCACTTCTTTAGAGTTGGAAATAGCGAACAAACAACAAACAACAATAGCCCTTTTTTATTATCAACCATGATCCATATAGATCATCGATTTACATGCACTTACAACAACAGCTTATGATCCTGCTATGCACCGAGATCACGAATCATGATCTGAAAATGTATTGTACTAGGTGGCTTGCTTCGTTCTTCAATGTTGGTGTGCCTGCAAACGATAGCCAAGCCACACAGTCACGTTGCCAGACTAAAATATTCAACACCCTTGATAACACAAAAAATCAAAAAGCATTTTTTTCACATCGAATAAATTTCGCGTCCTTCGTGATTTTGATTTTTTTTCTATAAAGGTATGCCCACCCAGTGAAATATTTCATAAATATTTAAGTAAATTGTTTCATAAACAATTATTTAACAAAAAGATTTTTATGAACTGTTTCGCAAAATTATCGTAAATAATTTGATTCACAAGTTTCCCTGCAGAAAGGTTAGTTGTTTTTTTTTTGTTCTTTTAACATAAAATACAAATGTCCAGAAAATCTTGGAACAATGAAAAATGGAAACTAGCAGGCTGCATACATTTAAAATATCGTCAAAACTAATTAATGGGAAACAAATTTCTTTTTATCAATCGTACGTGTAAAACTTTTGAGTTCATCGTCTTCTAATGCAAAAATTATTAAATGTAACAGAACGACCACTCTATGAGTATTATTATTAAAAGAAGAATGTTTAGTTTTAACTTACTTCAGTTAGTTCTTCTTTCCAATTCAAGCGGACCAGAGGTGCAAACTGCGGTTAAATTTCGAACTGATTTGAACTGATTTCCTTTAAGAAATAAAACGCACCATATTACCTAAGCGGTGTTGTTGCCTCTGGCTGTGAATTTCCGACAGTAAAAAAACATTTCATAAACATTTAATTCATACTTCATCGGCGTCTACTCCGGCAAAAACAGAAATGTTTGAAAAATATTTATGAGATGTCTCTGAAGCAAATTAAAAACATTTCATAAATATTTAACAAAATCTTTCGCTGGTCTGGAAACACCTTTATGTGCCAGAAAAAAACTGAAATTCTAGCAGCAAAATAGTGTTGATTTGATGCATATTTGAACATAAAATTTTAAATTAGTTTTAAAAAACAATATTAAAAATAAATATTATGCAAATTTGATGCAAATGGTAACTCCCCCGATAGGCAAATGTGGTCACGTTGTACAGAATGTTTGCAATATGCCTGATGGCAATATGAAGTTTGTCATACTCATACATTACCCGTCGTGTTTTGAAAGCAATTGTTGCCAGAACTCCAAAACAAAATTTTTCTATGATCCGTATTGTTTTATTTTTGTGATCTGATTCGGATCAGATCAAGCTGATAACAAAATACGACTAATATGTGTGGATGAGAATGAGTATCCATTGGAAAATGTCCAATGAGAATAAGTAGAATTGAATATTTATTGAAAATTCCAATTGGAATCGATTAAGAGAACACACCAATAACGAATGAAAAATGGGTGAATGGAGCGAATTTTATGTAGTGATCGACAGTTTTTTGTAAATATCTTTTAAAATGTTAACTTTTCCACAAAACAGGCTTTGGCGCATATAAAGCTACGAGCATGATCTACAAAAAAGGTGTACATCCATTTTTGTGTAAATCAAGAAACAAACAGCTTTTTGTACGAATAAAAATATTTGTTTCACCAAATCACTTATTACTCTAAAACCAGTCAATGTATCACTATCATTGTTATTTGTCTTTTTATACATAGATACTATTTGTCGTTTAACTAGGTTATACCGGATTGTGTGTGCAGATTGCAGCCTTCTACGTCAATTAGTTTCTGAGATAGACCTAGGTACAAAATTGGTATAGTGGCCGTCAAGACGGACAAAAGCGAAACTTTTGTTTTTTCCCTCTGGGTACGGAACCTTAAAAACGATGATCATCCAATCGTTTAGACGATTATAGTTTTTTGGTTGCTACGCGAAGTAGAAGCATCCTCGAGACGATGTCGTTCGATCGTTTTCTGCTTACGCGATTAGAGCACTGCTTTTAAAAAGTATATTAATACATTTTGTTTTTTGTTTCTTAAGTTGTGTATAGTTTAATACTCGAGATTTATATAAATTCTGGTATAACCATAATAGGCGAACTCGCAAAAGTGGGTCTAGCTCGCAATCTCCTGAGATCAAGCTTCGTATTTAGGGTTGGGAAGTCTTACACCAAGGTGGAACTAATTTAAAATTAAAATGAACAACCAAACTTACAATGATGGAGAAAGTTTCGTCGTTCACTTCACTGTATTTAATACACGAAATCAATTGTCCTCGTTGTCGTAGTAGGCCTGTCAGATTTTTAAGAACACAGTTCAGTGGGCGGTTAGTTTTTTCAACTCCGAAATCTTTCGCGAATTATCCGACAGTATGAAGGGCTTACCATTTGGACTTGGCATAAAATTGTAGATCCCTCCCATTCGTCCAAAAAATAAAAACTCACAAATCGAATGGTTGTGACGGACATACGGACCTATTGCGCAATTTATTGAAAGTTATATTTATGTATTTATTCACGCGTAAAAGCGTTCGTTGATAATTTTTTTTTTTTTTTTTGCCGTAACAAAGAGCAACCTTGCAGTACTTGTATAGTTTGAATTCACTTAGTTATTGATAATAGTTTCTGACTTAGAAGTCTGTCATCAAATCCACTCCACTCATAATGTCGCATTGTTTTCTTCAGAACTGGAGATCCAAACGAAATAAATAATATTCTCCCTCTCTGCTTAGTTGTATGTACACGAAAGCGCAAAAAATACGAATGGGAATAGTTTGGAATTTCTTTAGGTATGTCCGTCTCTATTCATTTCTAAATACACTTCCTCCAGAGGACATCGTTCCATTAAATCGTGATAAAAAAAAATGATAAAAATAAACCCAGCTTCGCAAAGTTGAGTCGTCTACATAATTTCAAAGACATCCTTTGCGGTGTTGAATCTATAGCCATCCCAATATTCAATGGTTGGCTCATCTACTACGACTCGGCTGAGCTACTCGCCAATCACTCTACGGAACATCTCACCTAGGAACATTTCTTTCATGAATATTATTCATGCAGTGTAATCTGTTGCGCTGTGCCGGTTTTGGTTACGCTTATGTGGATTTGAATGTTATTGCTTTTGGTGAATATAAATATCGAGATGAGACACTACAAAGTGTGTCAAAACATGATCTGCACATGTGGAGTTTTCAATCTGATATTGTGGGAAATTTAAGATTTTTTTGACAAAAGTAGAGGTAAGTGGAATTTTTTAACTTCACTGTCACACTCTTGCACGCCACAAGCTTCTAATAATGTAGCAAATGTCAATACTTTCCTAAGCCAAAGTTCACCGCAAAATTTTTAAATAAAATCGTTTCTCCTGGGCTCTCAATTTTTCTCTTTGTGTTGCCATTTCAAATGCATGAGTAAAAAAGGGCAATCCACAAGTCACAAATAACTGTCAAAGTTATAATGCATGCCCTTTTAGGTAATATACTATCAATAACGTAGAGAGGAGGAGTAATGGAGGACCGTTATTGTAAGTCCTCTCTATGGAAAAACATGAAAGCAAAATAAGTACCTGCTAGATTTATATACACCTGCTCGCTTCAGCTTATGCGAGAACCAGATTGCCAAAGAATGATTGTTTTTTAATGGCGAATTATCAGTAGCTTAGTTATATTAAAATAAATTCTAGACCTAAGTCATAAATTCAAAGTTGATGGTGTTATTTTATTTGAAATAATGTGGAAATCAATTAAATTTAAGCGGTTTACTAACAGTAAGAAACATAAAATCGCAAGATGCGTATTATTTCTTGCACTTTTGACATTTATCTGTCCTACCTGAATGGACCGGCTGAACCCGATATTTAATTTAATAGCATCATATCCACCTTTAATGGATAAACAGGAAATCTATGAAAAGCAATTTCCCAAACAAAAAATTAAATCTCTCTGCAAAAGCCCAGGATTGCTTTATTTTTACCTATGATACGATATAAGGTGTGTTTTGTTGAGCTTCCTTCTCAGTAAAGCAATGTAAAGTAGGATTTTCAGCACGCAATTACAGCAACTATTGCGAGTCTCGAAGTGTCAACTCTTAGTTCCTAGATTTGCCTTACAATTCCTCAATACAAATGACTTTCCGTTAAAAATATATCTCCTTAAGAAAGCGTCTGTTCAAAATTAAAAAGAAGGTGTTCACGAAGTTTACTTTTCACGATTGCTCATACAGAATATCAGAAGCCTTTTAAAGAATTGCAATAGGAAATTTTAGTCAGTAAATTTAAAAAAAAAATCACACAATATTGAAAAATTGTTTTTTATTATATTTCTTATTTACAGAACTTAAGCTACCTGATAAACCACGGGCGCCGTGTAACAGTTCCTACAATTCTATGATCTGACTGAAAAATACACAAATAGGCTAATGGTGTAATAAATTAGTTGCTGTTTTTGAAATTCATATTTTGCGTTGGTGGTTTCTGATTTTTTTTTTTTTTTAAGTTGTGCCGCTAAAAGACTAATTAATCAAACTAATTTTCACTACCGACATGAGACTTTAAATAATAAAATTCTCAGATAAAACGAAAATATTTTTACTGCTCTCTACCTCATTTATAAATTAGCAGCAACAAAATATGCTCCAAGGAAACGTTGAGTTCATTCTGTCCCCGAGCGACATTTACCAATACGACATAATCAAAAAGCACTTGTAGTCGATATGTCTAGAGATATTTTCGAACATGTGTTTAATAAACATTTATTTTGTATACACACCCAAACATTATTTCGAATAAGAGCATGAGAAAGTCCCACCTTGCCTCGCAGACAGAATGAAAAACGCTGTTAAGAGTTCATAAATCAAATGAGTTGGCGGCACGGCGCGATCGATGCGAAACTGCAATGTGTTGAAGTATTAAGAGCTTTAGGTGAGCTCTGAGTCTTATTTATTTGCTAGGCAAAAACAAGAAAAATATGTTTTGTTAAGGTTACAAAACGATTAAATTTATGGCAAATGTGTACAATCTCTAGGTAAGAGTTATACTTTCAGGCATCTCGATTGCGAACGAAACAATGTTCTTTGTTCAGCAGCCAAGGCAAAGCTTTCAACGCAGACCGATCTTCGTTTATGAAATGACATTCCCATGACGGAAGTTTCAATTAAAAGACATTCCTATTATTTTTTAAAGTGTTGCTCGCAAAGCATGAGGTATTAGCTTTCATAAAACTCAAAAGTCAATGTCCGCCTACAGAAAATCCAGTATTACATTCATCCCTTGTCCTTGCGGGCAAAAAGTTCGGATACCATTCCTCCTAAAGATCACCGCTTTTAAAAAACTCAGAACTCATTCGCGTGTCAAACATAATTAACAAATTGCGCTCAAGAATATACCCATAAATCCCACTAATGTCACCACCCCGTCAACGTCAATGGTCGGGTGGTCCCAAGCACGCTTTGCAATCGTTTTCAACATCCCAATCCGTCAAGTGCATACATAGTATCTCCAATCCAATGCAGCAGCAGCGCTGCACACAATACGTTACAATATATGCGAGTGTGCCCGATTAAATTAGTTCTCTGATCGAACTCAATAGAATTGGCAATTAAATTAAGAACGTGTCATGTTCGATTTACTTATAAGAGATGCACCGACTCAATTATGGATCACAAAACAATTAATAAAATTTGCCATGCCGTCTCGTGAAATTAGCTATTTTTCCCTCTGTGTACGCTTTCCTGATTTCACTTTAAAAATACAAATAAAAACCCACAAAGCACACAAAACGATATAATATTCCTCTGTGCAATTCATTCATTAATAAAAATTATTAAAACAATATTGCCAGCCCCCACCAGAAGTGGCCGGCATACCAACAGACACAAGTCATCCTCGAAACTATATACTGCCACACAATGACGCAAATTACAAGGCACGTTCTGTCGTTGTCACGGCAGCAGCGGCATCTGCCGGGCCAGGGGCTGACAACAGCGCACAGCACGCAGAAACTTTTATAATTAAGCATTTGGAGCAGAATATCTTACGTGAGACGTCACCTATTGCCAAACATTTTGAACATGATTATACATATTCCTGTGGTACTGTGGTGATGGCCCCGAATCAGATCGTTACAAATCGTTGCCCGCCAGTTCATTTGAAAAACTTCACACTGTGTGATTCGGCGACTTTCTTCGAGGATGCAAAACGCAATTTGTAGATGAACGCCGCAAACACATGTGTAGATATGTTTCTGCGAATGTGGTGCGTCAGCATCATCTTCATGTGTACATCGATCGTCTGCCACCGCGCCGGCCGGCTAGCCGAATTCTATTGCAGCATTGCAGGCAATTCAAGGAAACAAATCACCAAACTAAACCATGAAGCACGACCCAACCATTCCACATGCAGTACTTATCGCGCGTAGCACTCAACGGACAGCGACAGGTGGCCGCATGCACGTTGAAGAAGTGCAAGATAGTCCATCAGATTCAGACCTACTAAATTATCTAAGAACACAACTGAATGTGGATGTGGCACGACAAGAATAGATTTGCTCACTCACAGTTTACAGTGGCGGGTAAAAGAATTGCTCCACTAGATACCATTGCATTCGAAAGTCAAAATTTCGGGTTATGTCATTTGGTTCCAAACAGATTTGGCCGAGTTTATTTTACACCATGTGCTCCATGTTATTACATTTGTTACGTTGACATTTGACAGCTTGACAGGCTGCTAAGTTTACTACCGCGTTTACTATGCCACGAAATTGTAAGAAATAACATAGTTTATGGAGAAAAGTTACATTTCAACCATCCTTATGTTGAGGTTCCTTCACACTCTAAGGGTAAGTTTAGTTACGCATCGCTGCAAAGTGTCACATAAGCATTTGGCATCAGCCCGCGTGCTGAGACTGAGTGTAATATTTTCAGTCAAAATAGGAGAACAAAAAACGAATGGCTGAAAAATAACTACAAAACCAACAATTACAATTGTGCTGCCAATAGATATTTCTTGACACTAGCGTCAGTTGCATTGAACCTCGCATCTGCGCAATGATGCCGCGTCCATGCGCATTTTTTTTAACATTCTGCATTTACCCGATTAATATTATTGCGGCAATTGCAGAATTGGGAAACTATTTCCAATCACTTATACAGTCAATGACACTGACATTACTCAATAATATAGTTGGAGAGGAAAGAAATCAAATTAAAAAAAAAAGATACATCGATGACAGCTGCCACATCTTTAGAATTTAACAGTCTGCACCTTGTCAGCTGTCAAACTAATTATGTGACGACCACTTAAATTAGCAAAGTCTTGAGAGTTTCTGATAATGACAGGCAGGTATGAAGACTATATTCTGATGGCAATTAACAACTCCGGTGTACACGCTAATGACTAAGTTTGAAACTCAACAATTAAGTGCCCGACGATCGACTGAATTGATTAGTTCAGCCAACCATTTTGTTTGCTTAGTTCATTGGTGTTTTCGAAAGGTAAACGATGATATATGAGGCTTGATCTTACCACTGCCCTTTCATTATTAGAAATGCTGAGATGAAGTATTCTGCTGATGAGTTTTTAGCGAAATTATTTAAGTGTATTTTGGAAAGGATATTGTAGATACACTCTAGACGGTTTCTGAGAAAAGAAGAAATGCCGCAAAATGATCAGTGAGGTGCAAATAATTTCTTAGACTAGTTGGAAATATTTTTACAAAGCAAGTTTACAAGATTTGGTTGGATACAAGCGCGGTAACTTGCAAACAACTATATTGAGTTGCTTTGTGACGTTTACGGTCAGATTTTTCTTTCAATCAACATGAAGTGACCCAGGTTTGATCAACACTGCCCAACTCTACGAATTTGCTTTAAAAAAAATTCCTATCTGTATGGAGCCATACTTTTGTATTTTTTTCGGCTCAAGGATCAGTGGAATACGATCAGATCAAGTCTCCCACAAAATAAACCATTAAATGTGCTAATTGTGGTCTGACGAAAAGCTTTTATTTTGCTCGGCTTTCATACGCCCTCGACAGAGCGTCCCAAATGGTTGCACCACTTAATACACATAAATTTTGACGGTTACCTACAAAAAAAAAAAAAACAACCAAAATACAAAACATTTTATGGCAACCTCATATCCTGCATATCATATCATAGAATTTACAAACATATAACAAAAATATCAAATTTATGGCAGCGATTAAAAAATGTATTAAAAGAAAAACATCAATTGACGACTGCGAACGTGTTAATGACCTCAAATACCCATTGGCTCTTGGAACTCATATAAAACCTACCTTTTCTATATAGCAAATTTTACCACTGCCAATCTATTGTGCAAGAATAAATATCTACTCATCTCTTCCGAAAACAAAAAAAAAAAACAAAACTGGCACACTGTCAACTCTATCGCCTACCATCCGACAAAACATGACAAGAAAATGAACAATGTTTGCCAAACGCGTCCACTAAATTGGTATGCCATTTGTTTTTGCTTGAAAATATTTACGCATTTAAAACGTAATCCTCCATAGAAAAATGTTGATTTGTGTGCATTGATCCTTTGATGTAGCACGGGCTTCGAAAATCTACACACCAAACGTACGTTTAGGGATTGCTTGCTAAAAAAAAGTCGAAGAAGGGGTTGTGCTTTCTCTTCTTGGCAGCTCAAACGGCGAGCGTCAGTTTTATTTTCACTGCGATTTTAGTTTAAAGGACATTCAAGTTTAAGTTCTACCCCTCTATGGAATAGTATAAATTTATTGCCAGACATCGCTTGCTATTTTTGCTGAAGATGGTGTTTTGTTGAAAGGCACATTCGGTTTATGATTTCAGGCACACAGGTCGCGCGCTGTAACGAATTGAGCACAGTACAAAATGTCAATTTTTTATCAGAGCATTTGAGGCGCGTATTGTCAGTCTAAATAAATAATAAATGAAAAGTTTCCACAACGAGTGCGTAGAGGAACCCTAGGACAAGCTCCTGTCATCCATTCTTTTCATAGGGAAATGGCGAAAAAAGAGATGACAGATGTCAAATATGCTGTCAGTTCACAACTGATCCAAACATAACTTCATTAAGTTGTTGAAATGCTACATACACCTAGTTGATCAAGTCATTTGATTGTCGAATAACCTAAAACGGTCAATCGGTGTTGTACGTTTAACCGTATACCTATCAAGTAAGAAAATAAAAAATGATAACGTGTCCACAAGGAGTGTATTTTCTTAACCAACGAATTACTGACCAAGACATCATCTTGGGTCAATTTTTTTTTCTTAATTTCACTCAATTAAGAACATGGTCCTTCGAGACGGATTTCGTGTTAATGGTTTGTCATATGTTGTGTTGAGAACCAACAGGTGTGATACAAAATGTGTAGACGAGTTCGTGTTGTAACACAACTAGTTGATGGATGCATTAATAAAGACTTGTAGACTAGATCATGTTTTGGACGTTAAGCAACGCGTTGATTATTTAAATCCTTGTTCAATGCGATGCACAACATTTTGAAAGAGCAATAGCAGCTTAAGCACTTGCCTAGCAACGATCTCCTAGTCAGGGCCCCTAAGTCCAAATTTATGCTTAGAGCTTGGGACCTGACGATTCTTAAACACTGCTCATCAAGAACAAGTACCATTTAAAAACGTGCTTAAAATTGATTGTCGTACTCGGCCTTTATTATTGGTAGACATCTTTTGCATCAAATTTGAGAGGGACTCAGACTTTTCGACTCCAATGTAGAGGCACTCCCTTATAAAAAAATATATAACACTGTCCACTCGTATCAAAGTCGTCCATGGGACACTATATTGCTCCGTGGTAATCCTAATAATTTCTGTTATGAGCATATTTCCGAAATAGTTTTTCTTTTTCTAAAATATTATTTTCAGAAGCAACGTTGATGGATGCAACACGAGTTTCGGAAAACAAAAAAAATGGCATCTCCGACGACTGTGCCTGACACTCATGCAGTTGTTTTTTTTTTTTTCCTTGCTCTGCAAATGTTTTTTTTTCTAAAATGTTGCACTTTGCAAATGCTTTTAGTAAATATACATACTTTGAACAACAATTTCAATTTAGAAGAAGAACAACAACAGCATCATGATGTGCTGAAATTAGATGCAGACACAAACACTGTCGATGCAAATAGACGAAAAACTACGACACGACCGACGATGAAGACGGCGACGACGATGAAAACGAAATAATAAAAGAATTTACAGAGATACACAATGAGAAGAAATGAGTCCTTTGAACATTTTTAATTCTATTGTTTTGTGCAGTCTCTCTATAAAAGCAACTCTACCTACAAACCACAAGTACTAAATAATTTCTCTCAGATTTAAAATTTATTTGGCTGTTTCAGGCTCATTAATTTATTTAATTAATTCTGCATTGCTAAGAATGCTGTAAGTGGACTGCATTACGATATTTCCCTTGTTTTCTTTTCTATTGCTAACTACATACAATGCGGGGCTTGATGTAATTCGTTCACTTGTTTTTGAGGCTACATTTTGGAACGATTTCAATTTTTCGTTTTAATAATTTAGATTTAGCTATTTATGAAAGGCAATGCATGATTATCACTTTATTTCTTGGAAACTAAAATTACAGAGATTAGTGAAGGAATTCGCAGGCTACCGGAAAGTCCACCTAGAAAGGATTAATAAACAATAAATTGCTGTGCTATGACAAATTTTGGGAACACAAATTCTTCCATTGTTATACAAAAAGATTGTTCAAGGGGCACATAACTTGTGTCGTTTTTATTTGCCAATATACTGTCAGTGCAGTTTAAAAGAGCACATAAACCTTATCGACAGATGTAATATGTATTGAAAATTAATACTTTCCGAACGATTTTCTTTATTTTACGAGTAAAAATGCTGGAAAACACATGCAAAAAATCACAAATCATTAAAAATTGATTTTGTGAAGCCAAATTAATGGAAAAAAAACCAGTAAATCTCGAAATAATAAAATAAAGCCAACGACAGACAGTATGGACTTGACAGCCGCCTTTGTACTAGAGACCTGCTAAGCTAACCCAGCCCATCGAAATAAATTATTTTTTTTTATCAATCCATATATGTGACATTGGATATCTGAAAGGTTTTTGACTGTGGGCTTGTAAAGTTAGCCCCTAATGGATTAACAAAACAACTCTTCGAATGGATGCAAAACTTTCTCTTTGACACATCCAAGCAGTAATCGAATTGCATTGTTGAAAACGTAAGAATTCTCCAAGGAAATTTACTTTTTCCAACTATTTTTTCTCCCACCTAAAAAAGCAGACACTCATTTCGTCCTTTTTAAAAAGTGGGGTTGCGAATGCAATTTTATCCCATATTCAATGATGCGGGATTTACGGGCGGACAACACCGATCGAACACAAAACACAAAACAAAACGAAAAGAAAAACAAACAATTTATTTTAACAAACAATGCGCTTTATTGTTTATTCAAAAGCTTAAATATGACTGCTCGTGAATCAAAATCATAAAGCCTAAGCAGTGTACATAAAAACGATAGGTAGTCCGCTGTTCGGGTGCTGTTAACGTTTTGGTGTTGTTGTGATGCTTCGCTGTTAATGGAATTGTGTGTAGTTTTTGTTTGTGCATGTAACTTGGGCAAATAAGTTATCTCAATGAAGGACTGAACAAATTGTTTATATATATATAGTTGGCGCAACAGGTCCGTAGGGACCCAAGGCCTAGCTTTTCGCAACCATTCGTTTTGTGTGAGTTTTATTTTTGGAACGAAACGGCTAATTGAGAAGCTCTAAAGACAGTTATACTCTCGGATGTTTGTCAGACGTTCGCGAGAGGTGCCGCAGTGGAAAAAACCCCAAGTTGGAATTTGGGTTTTAGCGGGATTCGAACCTGGGACCCCTCGCTTAGTAGTCCAACACACTAACCACTAAGCCACTGCGCACTGCACTGCACTGTTTAATTCGGGAAAAAAAAACTTGATTGAATTTAAAACACCAGAAAATACAACTCACCAACTTGTCTTAGAAAGATGCATAGATTAAAATGGCAGACCAGTATATCTATCAAAGAATCAATTGACCATCTAGTGGTCACAGTCAATTCGGTAATAACTTGACAATGTCTTAATGGTTACGTTTCCTCCTTTTCACTGTCCTGAGGACCTATCAGCACACGAGGATTTCGCATCCCTAGCCGGGACATTTACTAGCTCCACTCGCCCGGTTTTGCTAGTGACTTATCTTTTCCGCAATAATTATCTCAATTTTAAAAATTTTGTTTTGAGAAAGATGTTTGAACTATTTTTGCCCTTCTTTTTGCTCTCGGAGGTGCAACGCCCCATCAGGCGATATACGTCCATTTACCACATTTCAAGGCTGCAGCTGTCAGTAATACGAGTTAAAAAGAATTTAAATAATTCCGTTGTATTGGAAGTGGTTCTCCCGGTTCTTTTTGAAAAACGATTTTTTTTTTTAAATATATTGTATACCCATAGAAAGAAGATATAGATGTTCACTGGGCGAGAATACACTGAACAGCGGCAAACAAGACGAAGTCTGTACGATGTGTCTCAGCGAGATGGCTTCCACCTGGCAGTAGAATCTTCAAAAATTATGTGCTATTCTCACGCGTATACCTTCCAGCTTTCTTTAACCGTGCAATTTCTTCTCGGCAGCTGTCACAGGGAGATAACTTTATATATTTGAAAGATCAAAAATACTATAAATTCTGCAAAAGCAAAGTATACTACTCAATACAGAACTTTCCCTACATCACTCCGCTTCTCAAACACAAGAAACAAATATATTTTCCTCAATTCCACTGTATCCATCCAGAGCAAATCCACCAGCAATTAAGGGCGAAAACACTCTGGAGAAAATTACATAAATCCCTCCAGCTATCTTTACTCATACCTCTGTATCCTCACTAAAAAAAAAAAAGCAAAAAAATAACTCTAGTTTGACCCACTTGGCTAGGTGAAGGGCGTTAGTCCCTCTATAGACACATACGAATAGATGTGACTGCTTACTTAACATTTCCTTTCTTCGCCTCAGTTATCATTGCATTATTTCGTTTCATTTTATTTTCCACAAGGAAATAAAAAAGAACTCGCCTTTTGTTATCTCACGACGACTATCGTGGTATTTCACGCAGATGCTTCAAGGCGAACGGCATGTTGACAACACCGTTTTGTATATATGCTTTCCCCGTGTTAAGCAGCCAACACAATGTAACAAATTGAAACTCGAAAAGAATTTTCAGCATTTTAAGCCACCCCGTGTGTCGTCGCCCCCACCGCCATACAAATACAAAGCGATTATTCTATTGCTGTACAATCGTATTCGTTTTTATTCTTTATTTCTCCCTTTTTACATTGTTTTGTTAAAATTCTTGCATCTAATACAATGCTGTTTGTTGTGTACATTCAATTGTATGGTTAACATTTTTTGGCACACGGCCAGGTGATACAGCATTCCATGGTAACCCTGATATGGCCTCTTGAATGACGATCAAATAGTTGATCTCATTCCTCTTCGGTTTGGTGGTGCTTGGGGTTTTTTGTCGGTTATAAAAGTGTTTTTATGTTGTTTTCAGTATTATTTCACCAACTCAATGACTTTAGATCCAGGTCTCTGTGGGCAGGGCAAAGCGAAAAAGGAATCCAACGATACAGAGATGCATGGGCCGGTGTGACTGTGCAGATGAAGCGGCCATGTGGATTAGACGGATGGTAATAAAGAGTGAATTAATTTATGTTCGATACGAAGTCTTCGATAGATAAACTATACGGTCTGTTGAAATGCTATATATTTTATAATTTATGTATATCTTTGGAACGGTTTTCGATAATAAAACCTGTTGTAAAGGATTGCAGGTTGACTTCAGCTTTATTTGAATTTTTAAGCATGAAGAAATGAATAACTTTTCGTTTTCACGACAAAGAGGGTAGCGACGTCTGTAGCTGATATGCTGACTGTAAGTGAGAAGCAAGAAGGGCTTGGAAATACACTCCTCCTGGTCCATTACCCAATGAATGGAAAAATGGGATGCAATTTAAGGAGGGTGCCACCCATTCAGGGTGAGAACTCATGAGGTTTTGAGTCTTTTCAGAGCCATATAACTTTAAAATAGAATAAAAAACGGTACTGACCTTATGACAGAGATAATTAAATGTCATTCCTATTCATTATGTACGAGGAACTTTGTTACACTTTGTTACCAAGGTCAGCAACAAATAGGGATGCCAGACGTCCCGCTCAGTGCGGGACTGTCCCGCTATAAGGCTTTTGTCCCGCAAAATGTCCCGCACTGAATATTTGTCCCGTAAAATTTACCGCCTTTCAACTTGTCACCCTATTATTACTTCATCATTAAATTAAATAAATTACAATTAATAATACATAGAAATTATAGCGCTTAACTATAATCACATGTAACTTGCAAAGTGTGATTGTTCAGTGGTCGAGGTGAAAAATTGGGCTAGTTTTTTTTTCAGAAAGGTCGGGGCACCAAATTTCGAAATTCCTTGCAATTTTGTATTTCCGGTGCCAATTTCTAATACATGTTCTGACAGGATATTCAATTCAGTTTCATGAAGAACTCATGGGAAGATGAGCGAAATCAGTTTTCTATGGAAGTATTAGAAGCAGAGCTTCTTGTAAAGCGAAATTTTTCGACAAGTTGCAGCGAATTTAAGGAGTTTTGCGAAACTGAATTAAGAAAAAAGGAAATAGTTTCGAAAATAACTTCATCCGATAAGTACTGAAATTAAGAGTTGGCTTTCGTAGATTTTTTTTTTTTTTATATAAAAATTGCAATCAAAACGAATAATGTTAATATAAATTAATTAAGTGAGATAGTTCCTCGTTAATTTTAACTTGTTGGTTTCGTAATATGCATCTATAGTTCCTACTGTTACTGATTAGTCAAGAAATGCGACGCGTACGATGGGGTTACACTGACTCCTTACCGCTGGTGGGGGGAGTTGTAATTCAAACTAACTTGACTGGATGATTGATTCCAATTCGATTTATTATTGATCTATCGCTACCTTAAATACTACCGACTTGTAATGTAAAATATTTATTATTACTTATACTTAGTTATTTTCCGTCTTGAATTTTTACTTTTTAAACATGAACATGTTCAGGAAAATCCGAAAACTATATACGTTGTAAGCATTTGCTTTGAAAAAGTTGCATAAAATGTAACAATATGATTTAAAGGACTTTAACTTACCAAATATAACGTATTACAACAAGTAAAATGTGAACTTAAATAAAAACGTTTTTTTCCACCTCAAATGCAAAAATGTCCCGCCAGTAAATTTTTCAGATCTGGCATCCCTAGCAACAAAAACTGCGAGTACCACAACAAAGTAGTACACAGATGGGCTAAGAACTAGATGAGGGAACCGAACCGGGCCTAGAATCAAATAAGTGCTCTGAATCAAAGGGCAAAAGTACCAGCGTCTGCATAGTCTATGCCCTAGGAAGAGGTGTCTAAGTTAACCTCGCTAGAAGAAAAACCAACTGTGCTAGCTATAACGTCAAACAGCCAGGATGCTTAAGTCCTTACTTGTGTGGGTATGCCTTCAAATACTTTATGAACTGGGTAGGAGCAACAATGTAACCCTCTGTTGGGTACCGAATAAAAAAAAGAACGCATTAGACGCTCACCTCCATCTCCGCAATTTTTCGAATTGGATGTAACTGTCACGGTCTCCCTTCGCGCCTCTCAACGAGGCGACAATGGTCTAAGCATGTCAAGACACTCACCTTAACTAACGCAACCTATTGTTAATACAGATTGGTTGTTTCTTATTTGGTATAATAACCGAAAAATAGGTTCATAATTTACTGCCTAACAAATACTGGCGCCCTTACCACAAGCGAAAGTTTGCGGGCGCCAGAATTCATTGTAGTCTTGCTACCGCATAATGAAGGATTTCGTGTTTAAATTTATCTTTAAATTCGAAATACATCTACTCGTAACCAGCAATCTCCAACGCCTATCTCATCCAGCTTGAAACCGGAATTTGCTTTTCTCCTCATAAAGGCCCTGCATTAACAACCCTAGTTGAAACACTCCTCCCCGCATAAAATCGCGTGCTCAATAAATTGAAATACTCTTTGTAAAGTTCTGGTTTCTTAGCATGTGTCGTGCGCAGCATCGCAAACATCCACTTAAAAATCATACGGTCCAAAGGCTGACCCTCTCGCACGAACGCTTTCCTTTTTGTCGCTTATAAAATATTAACGTACAACAAAATCATCTCTCACGCAAAACAATAGGCAACCAAGTCCGGCCTATCATTAAATTTGACAAATTCGTTCTTCCAGCCATTTTTTCGCCTCGAGAAGTCGATTTGGGACATACGCCCCAAAGTGGAGGATAACATATAAAAATTGGATTCACACTACCACCAAACTGACCCTTGTCAAAATTCAAAGTGATGTCAAATGTGAATGATATCGCAATAAGTTATTTATGAAAGATTTTGACACACAATTTGAAGAGGGTTAACATGACCGTACAACGGGCCACATGCAGTTAAATTTTCGGACTAAATTTTCGTAGACTAACATTTTTCGATTAAAATCCCACCGAGATTGAGTTTATACTTACCTACACATGTGAAATGCAAGACCACAAACTCTACGTGTTGTCAAATTAATATTCAGCTCCATTCCAATGGATATTTTTAGCTTGCACGGAATTTATTTTCACTTCGAAATTAGCTTGACCTTCACATTTGGAGTGATAAATTTTCCAAATGAATAATAAATTTGCTGTCATTTGGAGCTTTTGTGCGGTTCGTTGGATGCTCTTTGGTGGATAATAATGGAACGTCCCCTTCACCGTTACTTAAGCATGTGTATTGCGTACAAATAAATAATCGAAAAGTGGAGTAGAGTGTATATTTATAGAATTATAAACTGGAAACGTTTTAACCGGGTGGCTAGGGAGAAATGGCTTGACAAATGTACTAATTAGTTTCGAATTAAGTGGTGAGTGTAATTCGAGAGTGTGATTAATTATTTGCCAATGACTGCTGTTGCTTTCGGAATTAATTTACAAAGGTCGCTTGTAGACCACAAGAACCGACTTTATTGCATAAGGTGCCACTTGGTTAGAGGAGTTATTGGGCCATTAGTTGTTTTGGCAAGGTTGGAATGAGGACTCTGATAGAAAAGTAGTATATACCTAATCGTAGTTCTATCTAGAAGAGACTGACTTAGAATCCGAGTTGGGGGCAAGTGCTTCAATTGACAAAAACCACCATGGGACATGCTTTTCTCACCTCAGACTTTAAACTTAAATAAAAACCCTCACATTTACAGAGCTCTGGGAAAAAATAATAATCTTTGCTATAAATGCTTCTTTACTATATCTATAAGGATATCCTCTTGGTATACAGATTTTCTCTCCTATTTGAAAGAGCTAGCATTCCCGACCAAAGCTATCACTGAACCAAAAAGGTACATGGTGACAATGAAAAAATGCATAGACAGTATGAAAAAATCATTGAAATTGAGCTTAAGTAGGAGTTCATTCAATCAGTGTAGGTTTCTCCGTTCGTTAGTGTATGAAAATCTTAATAATGGTATGAAACCTTCATAAGATGCATGATTTGTTCATAAATTGGATTGGTTATTTGTTTATGTAGACTTTCATGAATGCAATGTCTCTACTAATTGAACATATGCACAAATTCATTGAAATTATGTGAAATGTCACAGTTTATATGAACGAACACTTAAAGTACATGAACCCTTTCTTTACCTTTATAAACAAATTTATTATTCCTATCTAGATTTCAGATATTCATACATAAATAATTATCTTCCTTTAATCTTATGCTGTATTAAAAGAATTATATTTTTTTCTTGTATTCGCTGTGCATTTTTTATTAATTTACAATAAAATAAAAATCTTCTTCGAACATCAAAATGGTCATCCATCTCCTGGACACTGGTGCCAAAAAATATGAAAGCCTCCTGCGAACTTTCAATTCTGAATTTGACAAAAAGTTTATTTATTTAGTATTGTCCTTTTTTACGGCCGAGATATAAAGGAATAGATATGAGTTCAATGTGTGCCATATTAGAAGAACTTATTATGTACGTTAGGTATCTGCTGCATCCATTTCTTCAAGCATTTCCCACATTGCTTGTCTCTTGAATGGTTTTCCTTTAAAATAAATTTGTTTGAATGCTCACTTATTCGGACCATCGCGTAAGGATTCCTGGATGACTTTCAAAAACCAATTCCAAAGTACTTGTCAATCTTATACAATATAGATAAAGTTGTAATATTAATTTAAAAAATAAATCCTTACTTCGAATGAAACCATTCATAAAATCAAACAATTTTTCATATGAAATATGAATTTACTCAAACAATTTAAGTATTTAGTCTGTACATACGACTACGCTAGAGTTAGACGCTAATACATAAAAGATAAACTGTACAATTTATCAAAAATGACTCATTCTGCATAATGGTTGTAGTTTCAACCAATTCAATGAAATACTACATTAAAACAAGTACCTATAAAGAAAAACCTGTACTACTCCAAGAAATTATTCTCAATGTAGAGCAATCAAATTAAATAATTAAATAAATTAAATATGCAAAAAATGAAAAGATTCAACAAAAATATTTCTTAAAAAATCTTAGAACTATTTAATAAAAAAATGACACACGTTTGTTAAAAATATTCATGAATACACTAGAATAACAAAAAATTGCTTCCAATGGTGGACTTTATAAGACCAATGAATAGTCTCATGCATTTGAGGTTATCAATTATAAAATGACACAATCAATACCAGTGCACCAAAACGACGCGCTTAAGAATCGTTCATTCAATGAACACAATCATTGAATTTCGGATACATAGTTTTGCAACAGCAACTTAGAAGCGCAATTTTTAATGAATCCAGTTTCATGAAGGCAATATTGTGGCGCAGTTAGTGGTTAGTGTGTTGGACTCCTAAGCGAGGGGTCCCAGGTTCGAATCCCGCAAAAACCCAAATTCCAGCTTAAGGTTTTTTCACTGCGTCACCTCTCGCGAACGTCTGACAAACATGCGAGAGTTTTAACTGTCTTGAAAGAGCTTCTCAATTAGGCGTTTGGAATCGGAATAAAATTGTAGATCCCTTCCATTCGTTCGAAAAATGAAACTCACACAAAACGAATTGTTGTGAGAAGCTAGGGTCCCTCGGACCTGTTGCGCCAACTAATTATTATTATTATTAATATTGTGTTCATAAAACCAGCGAAATATTCAAGAATTCTTACATTGCGTTAATGGATATTTCATGAAATGTGTAAGAATTTCAGCTCTAGGAATGGCATTCATTGATATTATGGACGAGCATTTTTCCAGTGAAAGTCTTTTGGGCTTTTTTTATTGCCCATCCTCGAGACGTTTCGATATTTAAGTCTTTGACCTTGTTGAACTAGAAACCTGTGAATGCCTCATTCTTTCTAGCAAGGATTCTTTACTTTCTTCGCTCACCTAACTTGAAGTTTTTCTTTCGCCACCTAGTTTTCTAGTTTTGCACTGTGTTCACATATAAGAATCTTCTGACACAGTTTTCTGTTTATCATTACATTTCTGGTTCGTCTCTGGCTCTGGCTAAGTTTTTAACTATGTCGCCGTACTAAAACCTTTAGTTATTAGCATCTATGGCGGGTCAATGTTCTGTAGAAACTTAGCCACTCTCAGGTAGACTTTGCCTGCCAAATTTTACTGACAAAGCAAAACAACATTTGCCTAAGTGCCCAAAAGTGGACTTCTTCTGAGTGGCACGCAGCTTTTTGTATCTCTAAACAGACAACTCTGAACCTTGAATTTGATCGAAACCGACTAAGTGTTCTGAATTTTAGACGGAACGAAGACGCTAAAAATCAGGATCTCCACGTTTCTGCAAAAAATATCTTCCCGGAAGAAAAGTCGAGAAGCATCATGGCGGAGAAACAGAACAGTCTTGAAATGGAAGATGGGCCCATCAACCCATCAAACGTTTATTTCTACCTTGGCCATAGACTGGACATCGATTTTTTATAGCGAATACAAACAGATTCGAGCGGGATGAATCTTCGGCAGGACATTAATTTTTTTTTTTTAAATGCCCATCATGTAGTATCCACAGGTATTATGATTTTTTTGAGCTCCTTGTGCAATGAAACAGGTTGTCTTATTAATTATGAAGAAATATCGACGGTAAACAAGAATCAGAAGGTGTATCAATTTATGTGGCATTCATCAGCGGATCGGTTGAGGAGCGTAAAACGGGCCCTTGGTATCCTCCGAAAATTTCGTACCTTTCACGTTCCCGATTGGGTTCTTTGAAACTTTCTCTATCACTGCGAGATCCTACTGATTGGTTAACTTGTAGATATTGAAATTATGAAGCGAGTGGAAGTTCGAAATTTTAACCGAATACAGTGTATTTTTCTTAGGTTATGTCAGGTTGAGTGGGGTTGTGAGATCATTCCATAAAAGCAGGCACCATAGCGAGCCCATCGCCAATCCCAGGATTCTTTCTCTAAGAACTTATAAATAGGTAAAATGGGCCTCAACTACCGCATTGTGTATTTATTTTGATTTGAGTTCCAGGTATTTGTTGCGGAAAACTCTGCTGCCAATGTACAGTGTCACCTATACTTGACACGAACTTTTGAGTTTTCCCTCCAATTCAGCTTGAAATCCAAGATAGTATCCATAAGTCTTGCAGTAGGATCGCTGTAGCCATTTTTGGGTCTATAAAGGCGACTTCAACACGCAATCCAATCCATCGACTAGTGGTAGTGCACATCGGAGTTATACGCTGTGGACTGATAGGATTACTTGAACTAGAATCGCCAACGTATAAGCCTTCCCTTTGCAATTTCTTTACCAACTCTTCAACCATATTCTCTGTCTTAACATCAACCTTAAACTTAAGCTGTTCGTAACCCCATCTGCAAACTTTCAATACTGCTTACAATAAAAGACTTTAGATATCCTAAATTCCCTTTACGGCATTTTCAAACAACATTTGAGGCTATTATTATCTTTTACTGCACTTAACTTATATACCTTACGGCCGTTTTCACCCTTCTTCATTTAACTTTAGTACTCCCTCCTCAATAAATGGACTAATGGACTTCTTTTTTATTTTCAGACATTTATCCCAGTATTAATATGGCTGCAGTAAACTCGGTAAGAACGAATCTCTTAAAAAGCAAAATTTTCCACAAAGCAAATATCGTCTGAATTAAATTTATTTTATGTCAAACTTACGAGTCTGAAAGCGTAGTCAAGCACACAAGAGAAAAAGTTTCTTTCATAAAATTTGAGTAAGTTTATGCGGCCCACACAGTTATACCGCTTCTCCGCCACAAGGGTTCCCAAATGAATTATTTCAGCCCCGAAAAAAAATATTCCAAAGATGATGCGCCCCCAAAAACACAAACAAGTTTATATCATTTCTCGGAGAAAATGATTGAATACCCCTGTGGGATTGCACTCGTCTGAGCCGAAGTGTATTCGAGACGCAATTCAAGAGAACGTGAAAGTAAATTTAAATTAGTTTCTTCGCCAACTAAAGTTGAGGTCTTTTTTAAATTCTCAACAGTTGTATGGATACAATTTGGGAGATTATGGGTTCGTGTCCAACCTCTGAATGTTGGACTGATTTTCAATGGGGAGAAAATTGCGAACAGGTCAGCGATAAATTCATGGGAATTATTGCCCCCTTCATCCGATTTTATTTGTAAGGGAAAAACACATAAAGGTGATACCGTCGAGTGCGTCGCATAAACGACAAATGGATACGTACACGTGAACACTGTATAGGTGAGGTGTATAGATAATGAAATTTCCTGTAGGGCATAAATGGACCTGTAACGAATGGGACACAATCATAACCGATAGTCTAGTCACGTTCGTTGAAACAGTTTAGCGTAACGATGACTTTATCAGTGCTGGCAGGCATGAGTCCAGTGGATGGAATGTATATCAACCACCGCATATCTGGGTCAAACTTGTGCGCGCCTTTCCGATAGAGGATTAGTGAGAACCAACCTTGCTTGCGTATCAAATCGTGATATGGTGGTGTAAACGTCAAAGTGGGCGAAGGAGGGGTGACTTCTGTATAAATAGGAGTACAAAACACATGCATTTGTCGACTGGTTCTTGACGGGGCGGATTACGGGCAGCCATGTCGAGGGAATGATTTTTCTGACACGTTGTCATTTTTCGTCGTGTTAAGCTCACATTAATATAAGTGGCCCTCAAGTTGGACATTAATTCAGGAGTTGGTGTAAGACAACAAAGGGCAGCTGCGATATTCCCCAGTGGTCTTCAACGGCTGTCAGAATGCCCGGGTAAATTTGTAGTCTCGAAGGACCGGGTTTTTGCGCATCAACTTTCATTGCAGAGTTCAATTCATGCGTGTATTATGTACGTAAGGCTTTCTTCGATGCTTTGGTGTCCCGCTGGATAAGTTCAAATAGAAGAAGTTGGATGTAGGGCCTGCTTCGTATGTTTGACATGATTGAAAGGGACCTGAAGCTAAAATACAGTCCGAAAAACTGAATGCACACAGATTTCAATAGCAAAAAACGTTCAGTGATAAAAACCGAACCTTGCGCAGCGGCAGATTTTATTCAAAGTAGTCGCTAGCTCTTGGAGTTTTTGCAAATAAATTAGGAAGTCCACGTCTCTGTAAAAAAAACTGCTGGTATGAAATCTTCTTCATGTTGCACGAGAGGATAGTTATGTATTCATATTTATGAAAAAGTGGTAAAAATTCTCAGAGAGTATGAGCAGCGCATTTTTCTGGGAATTGTTTTTTAAACTTAAACGAGCTCACTGACTGACCTTTCGCATATAATTAATTCTTTTTGTGCGTCAAATGTATAAGCTCTCCGTTTGAAATCAACAAGCCATTTTCCATGAATAATGGATGAGACTTCTCCAGGAAATATGTTTACTGTCATTCAGATGGAACCGTTCGGGATTTCCCTGAAAGTTGTAGACAGTCTTAAGCGACAGGTTTAACCCGAAGTAAAAGACTAACCTTGAACATTTTTCCAATTTCAATGAATTGCTGCGAGAAAATCCTCGACTGAAGCCAGCTGCTTAACTGTTGAGTGGAAGAAAGCGAGGATTTTAAAGCTTTCTGACTTAAATATCTCTTGACAAATATTTCTATATTCTTCATGGTATATTCATAGCTCATTCGTGACCAGTTCTAACAAGAAGGTTCATTCCGTACGACAAAGATATAACAAAGATCCATCGTGCTGCTAGCCACGTCAGCGGGTATGTTCAGAACATAAACTAAGTATTAAAAAGACTGACAGCTTCAGCCAAAAAAGAAGAGATTGCCTACAAGCTAAATTTGACCATGAATTTAGCCCAGTTTGAATTCATGTATTTGTGCCCATTGTTATCAAAGGGCACACAAATACTTGAAAAAACCATCGTACATTTCCGGTTTAAACCGGATGTCAAATAGCCTGAGGTGGATTCACATTTCAATATCGAATGTGGGGCTGTGTTGTAGATAATAGTTTTTCTTAGTTCCAGGTTGAAATTATTCGCTACATTTTTATAGAACTAGTTGTTCGATTTTCTTATTTTTTGGTACATATCAAGTGAAACAAATTATTTAGCTAGACACCATCCAATAAAAAGCAGTTCATTTATCAATAAAGTATTTAATAGAAATTACTTAAAAGACAAGTACGAAATAATTGAAGTGCAGTGTATGGTCAAATTGTACGATATAATTTATGATATCGATATCAAACAAATTTGTCGCATGTTCGCCATGGAATTTCCTTTAAGTATCGCAACCTATTTTAAATTTCCCATTCACATTTTTTTGATTTTTTCGATACTCGCCAGCGGTTTCACTTTCGACAGTTTTTTTTTGTTTTTTTTAATTACACTCACCGTGGTGTCTTTTCACATTATATTCCTCTGTAAAAAAATATACGTGCAATGCCATTATTTTCATTCATAAAATGTCTACCAAAAACTTTTCAGCTGTGTTTTTTTGTAGCAAAAATGAAAACAACGCTTAGGTATTAATATAAAATGAATGATTAGAGTTGTACTGATATATCTGATATAATATATATCTTATTTTATTTCCACAAATAAATTTTTCACAGTTTATTCCTTATTTTATTTATGTTGATTACATGAGCTATAAACAATTTTGCAGAATACATGTATTCGTGGTGAAAAAAACAACGAATTAAAAATCTCAGAGCGCATCCATCAGCTGATAGAAACTCACCAAATACACAAATCTCAGTCGTGTGTTCTGGCACTCTCTCTTTATTTTTCCCACGAATCGTGGGCATTTTTCCCCTTTCACCGAACTCAAATCCCATAGATTTTTTTATCGAAAAATCTTACTTTTGAAAGAAAAATTTGTATTCTGCGGAGAGAAAATCACATTAAATTAACCTTCAGTATAAAAATCGCAGTTTGTTAACATTATAATGATTATTTTTTGGTACAATACATTTTTGCTAAAGGCAAATTTCCTTTTTATTGACATGAAGTACGCTGATATTCATGGTGAAATGTAGTTTGAATGTTTTCTTGTAAAATTATTGATATTCCCACAATTTTGATTATATTTTCCTTTTACGCACGGAAAGTTTTTCGGAAATCGAAACTCCCACGAAAAGGCAGAGATACTACGATGTAGGTACACTGCTATGTGTCGTTGTTAATTACACCTGCCGCCATTTAGAATTTTATTTATTTATTTTATTCACAATAGAGAGCGCGCGGGAAGGAGTATTGTTAAAAAAAATTGCGGAGTAAATCGGGGAGATGTAGGGAAGCTGTCAGTTTATTTCATTCTTAGTTTATGGTTCAGAACATCGCTGCAACGGCCTGAACTTCCGTTGCTCTCGAACAACTGATCGCCCGGAAAACTATAAAATTTAATTACAGCTACTGGTTTTTCTGATATATAAATATTGGCTTACTTGTTTATCTTATAATCATTCATGGTTAAAAGCTAAAACACAAAAATTACGCATTCTTAAGTTACCACTGTCGAAGTTTTGCCATATAGTCACTCCTTTGGCAGTAAAATCCTACACCAATTATTATCGCTACAAAGTCCAGCAAACACTTCTGACATTATAATAAACTAAACGTTTTATTATTTCTTTTTTCTAAATTTAATTTGCTCTTGGGCAATATACTTTTACGAGCGCAAGCACCTCGGGGCTAACCACTAAAAGTAAAGAGTTTGCCACCTTTAAAAAATACCACTGAATTTAATGTTTCAGTGTGTCAATGCGGTTTGATAATAAATTAAGTGCTTGAAGCTTTTCTTTGTATAATGTTTTTTTAAGTTTCACAAAATTCTCCCGAAAAAGGATGATACATTGTCAGAGACAAGTGGCTAGGGTTGGATATAGACAAACATGTGATACAAGCTAATAATTTATTAGAAAACTCACTGAAAACAATAGTTTACTTTCGAATGGGGGTTTAACTGAACAGATTGGGTAAAACGAGTATGTATAGCAAGCATTTGTTGGGCGATGACGATGTCTCTTCTTCTAAGGCTACCAACTGTTAATATCTGCAAGCCTTGCAACGATAAATTTTGTAAATGTTCTTATAACAAATTTATTTACCAAAGTTATATCTGCAGAAATATCCATGTATCCCTAATCAGGGTGCGGACTTTACTGCAATTGCAGCAGATCTACTTCTTTTCTGTTTAAAAAAAATCTGATTTACAATGCTACTGCCTCCCCACATCAATCTGCTGCCCTTTTAGGATAAGAGTAATTTAAACATAGGTGGCTTCTGCTTAAGAAGTCTAAGGGAATAAAAATGAAAAACCTTTTGGCACAATTTCGCTTTCGCAGTCTTATGATAAGCTTGCTCATCGAATTAAGAGTTTTCTAGCTCGCTTGGAGCCAGTAAGCTAGAATAAGATAAATGTTAGTTTTAAATTAGATTTAATCGTTTTTGTCTAGTGTGTAAGCTTAAAGAAAGAAAAATAAAAAATGAATTTTTAAAGTTAAAAAAAAAAAAAAAAAAAAAGAGTTTTCTAGACTTTTTTAAGGAATCGCGGGGTCAACTCGTAAATAAAAAAATATAAACGAAATTAAACCTTTTTTACATCTTACTTAAAAGTAGTCAACCATAACCTTGAGCTCAAAGAACATTACAATGTTTGAATAGAAAGACCGGGTTTTGGAAGCCTAAGAGTCTAACGCCTTGCTATGATGGCTTGGTTCTTGTGAAACGTAGAAGCTCCAGAGGCTATTTGGGGGACTATGTGCGCGATCCTCAAGCTGTACTGTTAGTGGATGAAGATAGCTATAAGTAGGGATAGATTTAAGCTGATTCAGTCAGTTTTGGAGGAAAAGGTCGACTTAAAAGGCTAAAATACGTAGAGCTAATGAACACAAACGCTCTGAAACAAAAACACTTTAAACCCTACATATAATCATGTTTAGTCCTCACACTAAATATTTTTTAAGGTCACAATGGGTAATTTTATGTGGAAAATGTTATTAGTGTTACTCACAAACTCAGGGTATTTAATACAAGGTTATGCAGATGATGTAGTAATCACTGTTAGAGGCAAGCATGACTCCACGATATCTGAAATCATGCAAAGGGCCTTAAACTTAACCTATAGATGGTGTCAGAACAAAGGATTGACCATAAATCCCTCAAAAACAGTCATGATACCATTCTCAAGAAAGAGAAAACTAGAACTGAAACCGATCAAGCTGAATAACGCAGTTATAGACTTATCAGGAGAGGTTAAATATCTGGGAGTAATTCTAGACAAGACTCTCACCTGGAATTCACACCTTGATCATGTCACAAAGAAGGCGACAAGAGCAATTTATATGTGCCATCGTCTCTATGGCAAAACCTGGGGCTTAAAACCAAAGATGATCTATTGGTCATACAACACGATCATCAAACCAATGATCACCTATGCAGCGATATCATGGTGGCCAAAAACCGAACAAGTAACGGCCTCACAAAAACTAAATAAGGTATATCGCTTAGCATGCGTTGGTATAACGGGGGCAATGAAAACTTGTCCAACCGCAGCCATAGGGGCAATGCTCAGTCTTTTGCCTTTACATATTTCAGTAAAGAAGGAAGCTGGTCTCAGTGCCCTCAGGCTCCCTGATATATCAAAACTTAAAGCAGGAAACATCACAGGACACCTTAGGGTATTACAAATGCTCCAAGATGATCCTGTGATCAAGGTATCAGACACCATGCTTAGAAGACTTCGCTTTTCCAGGAAATTTAAGATAGTCATATCTGACAGGAGTTCCTGGAGAGGAAACCAATTCGTAATACCATCAGGATC
This sequence comes from Cheilosia grossa, assembly GCA_963082955.1. Taxonomy (NCBI): domain Eukaryota; kingdom Metazoa; phylum Arthropoda; class Insecta; order Diptera; family Syrphidae; genus Cheilosia; species Cheilosia grossa. The sequence continues at coordinate 99,225,018 of OY720144.1, forward strand.
ACAAATCTGGTACACCGATGGTTCAAAGATGGAAAATGGTGCCACCGGTGCTGGGGTCTATGGGCCTAGGTTCCAAAAAGCTATAGCACTGGGAAAATCACCAGACATCTTTCAAGCGGAGGTACACGCCATAGAGATATGTGTCCGAGAATGCTTACGAAGGAACATGAAAGGTGCCCGCATCTACATCCTCTCAGACAGCCAGGCAGCTCTTAAGGCTTTAAGATCGTATTCGATCAGATCAAAGCTGGTCTGGGAATGTTTCAACCTCCTTGAAGATCTGGCCAAGGTCATGAGGGATTCGATGGCAATGAACGTGCGGATTGTCTGGCGAGAAGAGGCGCATCACGCCTGCCCACTGGTCCTGAGCCCTACTTCGGGTTGCCTTTGAGTTACGTACACTCAAAATTTAGGAAGTGGGAAGATGATCGCCTTGCCGAATACTGGACGGAGTCCAAAGGACAGAGGCAGGCAAAAAGATTCATAATCCCAGCTCGTAGTAAAACAAAAAAGTTACTTGAGCTAAGCAAAGATGATCTAAGGATCCTAACAGGTTATCTTACTGGTCATTGTCCACTAAGATACCATCTCAAAAAAATGGGACTTTCCGACGATGACTCCTGTCGACTCTGCGGAGAAGATGAGGAGACAACGGAACATATACTCTGCGAATGCCCTGCTGTGGCAAGGGGCAGAGATATCCACATGCAAGGGGCGTTTTTAAGTCCTGCTGATATGGGAAACATGGAACCAAGAAGGGTACTGAGGTTTATAAAGAGCCTCAACAGCTCCCTGGGTTAAACAATAGGGGCCAACACAATAGATCTCTTCTGGTCGCAGTGTACGGGGCCTAATTCTTACAATACAATACTCACAAACTAGGGTCCAGAATTTGCCGTTTTCTGTTTCTTTATCTATTCAAAGTGAAGTCAAATTTAAAATGTTTCTATACCCGAATTCTGATTTTAGATTTGCCAAGCCTGAGGCGCTATTCGCCTGGCCAAGCAACGATCTATCCTGCATACTCTTAGGAGCAGCATATTAACTCTTCGCATTTATGTATTTCGAGTAAAGCCAATTTCATTTTTCAACAGGCGGAGAAATTGTCATCGGACCCTCTGTCGCACAAACACACAATGAGACTGTTCAAAACTAATTTTACGCCAACTCTTGACATTATTCGGGGCTTAGATCACACTTGGCACCAGAAAAATGGTGAAACTCTCTTCCACTAATCCTGCCGCACAAATCGCCTGTCAGTATTGAAAAGTCCCTGTTATCATAGAAAGGTTTCTCTAGTTGAATCGGAATATTTTACCTACTCTCCTCAGTCCTCAGCCGTTTGTGTTTTTCTCCGCCAAAAGGACAGCTTTCATGCGCACTTTTACACTGAAATTAACCGAAAATCTCAGTGGGTGGCAGAAGCGACAGCGATTGCCATTTTAATGGATTCTTCCACTTTCTGGCCCGCTAATTCACTTAATAACGAAAGGCAAACATACACATGGTGCGGTTCAATGCGAGGATGTTCGGGCCGCATCAATTAGCGGGTTATGCCTAATGAGTTGCCCGTTAATCAGAATCTGCCGTGTTTCAGTGCTTGGCAGGTAAATTAAAATCAGCCATCGGTGAAATTATAAAAATAAACCAACAAAATCGAATAAAATTTCAGACACTGTTCTTCCTCAATGGGAGGTGAGCAAGCTACAAGTACTCGCTCGCCGGTGGGCGTTGGGCTTTCTATCCGTTTTCTCTGTTTGAAATTTCTTTTCTGTTCCAGTTTTGCGTGTGTTTTTTTCATTCTACTGTAGGTCTCCATCTGCCCGACACATCAATCATGTGTCATCTTCTCCGTGTGCGCTGTATGTGTATATACGCGTATCCTTCGGAATTCTAAAATTACGTGTGACGTGCGTTACGTTCATATACGCACTCGTTGTCGTACTCGTGGAGCCCACGACGACAATATCGATGGCAACTTCTTTCCGACGACGGCTAAGAGTCTAAATTGCAGCACACATGCTGCTACTGTGCTTTGTGTCACCAAGCTCCTGTGGGTCTGTTTTTAATTACTGATTTAGTCGCCTCAAGTTGGCATAGGTACAAAGTATTTCGTTTCTAGTTTTAATTTAAGACATTCCTCGGTCGGTGTGGACAATCACACCAATCATATAACCGCACCCGGTTGGCTCTTCAATGTGCTACGCGCTGTTGATATTTGAAATGATTCCAGTAGCTACAGCATTTCAAAGTCAGGTCGGTTCAAGGCTTAGACGGCTATATACAATAAACATATGCTACGTAGATAAGTGTCGTTTTCGAAACGGCACTAATGAATCATGGACTATGGGAGTGGAACACACTCGAAGGTAAATCGGTTTCATTTGACATTTTTTTCCTCAACCAAAGGTTGCGCCAAGAAATTCTAATTAAAAACAGATGAGAAGTCGACAGAAATTGTGTCGCAATGATGTGATGAAATCTTTTGTATAAATATTTAGTTAAAAAAAAGAGCCACGCTATTTATATCGCGGCAGTTTTTAAATTCGTATAAAACTATTAACAGCTAATAGGCAGTGTGTTTCGGGTGACATTGGAGAGTATATAAATATATCACATCTATTCAGAGGAATGTCGCGTGACTCGTTCAATACAATCTGTGGATTATACTGCAAGGATTTATTGTAATATCAGTGCGCAAAAATGCTGTATGTTTGATAAGGTATGATGATTGGGAATGCATTCGCGATTAAATGGGGGAAAGCGAAGAGTTACAATCGGGGAATAGCCATTGGCATCATCTGTCAAAAAACACCAATTTTAGTCAATTTAGTGTCATCTGCAAAAGCCAAGGTATGAGTAAGATGACTACGATCTGCAAGAATATATAAAACTCAGTTCAAAGGTTAATCGATGCTCAGTTACTGGGTTGAAGGCATTTTTATTATGACATAAAGCTGGCTACCAAAAGTAATCATAACTCATCCATGACCATAGAAGTTTATGACCTTATGATGTACGATTTATAGCGTAATACATTAATGTGTGTAGCTGGCTACTTCAATTATGCACTAGTCGTTAAGGCAGCAAAAGTGCTTAAGACCTTGTGAAATCAGACCTGCCACCACAGTGATTTCCGCCTCCATTATCCGCAAAAGTACAGCCCTTCTATTTGATTTGCTGCTTCGTGCCTCATGACCAAATAAAGTACAAATCTGAAACTGTCTTTAAGTTTTTCTAGCAAGTAAAGAAGGTAAGATTAACGCACACTTGGCGAGTGGTCAAGAATAGACATCGACCGACACTTATGATTCCTTCTTTGTGGAGACAAATTAAGCCTCGCTAGTACCCATTGGAAACAAGGAAGAAGAGGCTCTTTTGCGGACCAGAAAAGTCATTGCTGAAAGTTGATAAATGCCTAGGTATGCTCCAGACCAGCGTCGCCAGTTTTGGGGCTTTCCCCCCAGATTTAGGGTTTTTTTTTGGTTGGCGGGGGGAATCTGGGGGGAGAAATTGTTTAGGGGGAATCTGGGGTTTTTCTTTTAGTTCTATTTTGTTCGTAATTCGTTATAATGTTCGATTTTGATAACCTTAAAATATGCGAGCGTAAAAAAACGCTAAGTAACTTACACTTATGAATGGGTTATCGTAGACATTCGTCGTTCTTTTCTGTCCACTCCAAATGCTTTAGGTAAATTTGAAATAAATGTGTGTGTTACTTCAAAATGCCGTAAAATAATCAATCGGTTCTCTAAAGCTACTTTTTGTCTGAAAATTTTAATATCGTTAGACTATTTTCGTTACAAAACAAGTCTTTCAAAAATAAAAAGCTAATGCCAGTTTCACTAGGAAAAAGTTACAGTTTCTTGTAATAGTTCCTTAAGTATTTTTCCTAGTTCAAGCACCACCTCATCAGGAAACTTTATTAACAGCAATTTTAGTTAACATATTAGTATTTTAAGTCCCCTTTTTGAAGTGTTCAGCGGCAAGGCTGAATTACTATGTACAAACGCAGTACATTAAAATTTAAACTAATTCAAACCAAATCATATTTAATGTTTCAAAAACTTAATTGAAATATCTCAACAATCGAATACTCCTGCTCCTAAACATTAGTTTTACTGCGCCAAAAACCACTACACTCCTCTTTATTCATATTCATGCGATCACCTCCCTCAATTTGAGGCACCCTGTTTTCGTAGCACAACTCGAGCGACACTCAAATAAGGTGACACGTGTTTATTGTTTCGAAACGGCCTATCACACACCATACGAGTATACGATGACGAATTTCGAAAACACGCGCACATGCAGTAATTGACTTACAGGTTGGCACAGTTGAGTGTGTTGCCCACGCGATTTGTTTTTTGTTGTTTTTTTTTATTTTTACTTTTTCTTTTTTTGCTTAATGATATAACAATATATAAAGGCAGTGACCTTGTTCAGACCTACCCCATATGGTTATGAAACGCCCGTCTGCAGGACTTATGTTTAAGATTACCAGTTTTGCTTACTAACTAACAAATTGGATAACCTTCCCTACTGTTTGTGAACATTCTGTTAACTTTAATGCTAAATCATATCTAATGCTTTTTTCTCTCAAAATATATGTATATTTTTTTAATCTTTCAGTGTCTAAACTGACTGAAAGTCGTCAGCAAAAATTTGATTATAACACTGGGTGAATTGAAAGTTACAAAATAGTAAGCCAATTTCAATCCGTTAAGGTTAACCTGATTTGAAAAGGTATGCATATGAACATTTACTTGATGTTTGGTTGTTTAAAATTCACCAGCAATTTGTTTCTTAATTCCACTTCCGTATTTATTTATTTATTTATTTATTTATTTTTTCAAAAGACAACAACTTTTTAAATGTTGCTACGTATATTGAATTGACAGGTGCATATTTTACAACAATACATTAATGCATGACACACATCACTCAACTAAGTACACAGTTAATCTAGTGAAGGGCAAAAACCAAAGAACATTCACATTCTTTCGACAACCATTCTAGTATTCTGGATTAAGTAATCTTCACCCACTCGCCGAGTGTATCCTTCAACATGAGTCTCCATAATAAATCAGCCAACTCGCATACATCATTTTGAATGTAATCTGCTTAATACCATCTAACAACGGAAATAATATTTCAATTATATGCCTAAAATAATTCAACAAACTATTTTTCAATAAAAATAAACTTTATTCGCGTTCACCTATAAATAATTGTAATATATTTGCTATAATTAACGTTGATCTTTACCCGATGTAAGACTATAATTAAGTGGATATACTCGAGAGCGAGCGCGTATGTTCAGTGTTCGCCCCCAAAATGACCAAATCAAATCGAGCTCGCTTCTTGTACTCATTCTCGTCGCGCCCCACGCATGTTTTTATCAACCTAAAATGTTTTCATTACCATTAGATAGATATAAGAAAAATAAACTTTTTGCCGAGTGTATGTAAGGATGAACGTGCGGGGGAAAAACAGAAGAAACAGCAAACTGAAAACGTTTCAGAATAAACCAAAAAAAAAAAATGAAAACACATCTCCTGTCTCCGTCCAAAGGCATATTTCTGTGAAATTACTCAAATGACATGTACGCGGTTCCACCACCTGCCGCTGGCGTGACGTGTATCCGTCGTTAAACATTTATTATACGCTAGCGTCTTGCGGCGATTGCTTTTCCCAGTTTGTATGTAGAGATAGAGACTACTTCGTTTTGAGTACGGCTGGCTGGTTGCTGATGTATCTGAGTTCTGAGAGCGTTGGCAGAGTGCAATTAAAAAATTATCTTAGCCGGCCATTGGGAATTGTTTATAGTTCAACTGACCGTGCACGATATCGGGAGTTCAACGTTAAAATGAAAGTGTATTGCTCAAAACATTTTTGAGATCACTGAATTGCTCACGTAACTCCAATATTAGATTCTGAATGGCACATTTATTAAACGTTTTCGGAACTGAACTTCGGTCACCACATTTTAAAAAGGGTTGGGTTGTTGAAGACAGGCTTGTTGGTTTGCAATCAAGAGTAGACTATCCTCTGTAAGCACTGGCATTTCCTTGACGAATATCAGTCAACCTCTATTCCCACAGATTTGCAATTGTCATATTGCGCCGTAAGATTAATCCTACAGCTGTTGATTCCTTTGGATCAATAGAAAATCTGTTAGTTAACCTTACCCAACCAGTTTGCTTGGCATATTGCTGCACCCATACGTTTCAAAGGCAGGTATCCTTTCCGACATCCAACAGTTGGATTACTTTTCTCATAATGTAACGTCCGACTTGATTAGACAGAACAATGGCTCGTTATTAATGCAGTTCCAATTCATTTGTCATCTGGGTGTAACTATCTTCAGGGTAAAAACATAAATGTTAAAAAAAGAGCCAAGTTCTTCTATATCAAAAACCTCTTTGTAACAAGTCAGCCGTGAAAAGTACTGAGATCTAAAATTACGCCAAGTTCTACTTCATGAAGGTTAAATATCAAATATTTAAAGCAGAACAATACTAACATATCTACAAATTAAGAGAGAACTTTTATTATTTTATGATTACTGACTAAAATTTTCTCGAAAGATACAAAGACAGAAGAGTGGACTCTAATAAAATCAACTCAGTTGCCTTTGGTACCTATATTTTCTTTTTGTTATTGGTTATTTTGATGTGCGCTTCAATTGTTTCTTCTTCTCCTGGCAAGGAAGTAGTTCTTGTGGAATGTTTTTTGATGATCGGATGGCCCACTCTCGGTCACATCTTTTTTGGACACGTGAATTCTTAAATTGAAGTGAGGACAAATCAGGGGTCTATAATAAGTGTACACCATTAAGAGTTTTTACTCTAGACAAAGCTACGTAAGCCTGACCGCACCAAAATAAGGTACACCCAATATCAATAAGAGCATATTCGAAACATAGCCCTTGGCTTTTATCTATTGTTAACGACGAAAGCTCTATTTGTGACTTCAAATTTGGTTTTAACATACATTAAATCATAAACAATTCAACAACTTAATTTATTGGTTTCCCCCTTTGCTTTTAAACTTCCTCGATTACGTAGTAAGAGAAAGATATTGTATTCGTACAGTCAATTTTGACATTACGATGATAGAGGAACTCAAAAAAGTGGGTCGCAAAACTTCGAATTTTGAGTTCGGGGATTTTTTTTTCTGTGCAAGATAACCTCAATATGTATGGTACTTCCCATTTGGTTTTAACATAAATATTCATACCAGTTTGATTTGTTCCAAAACGGCTCCAACGATTTCAACCAAAATTGACACTTGAGCTTAAGAAGGTGAGATTACCATGACTGCATTTATGGCTAAAAATCGAATAATCGTACTTTTGAAATTTGGACTTATCTCGAAAACGATCTATACGATTGTGATAAAAATTCATTTCTATGGTTATATGGTAATTTCTAATTTAATGGCACAAACAGTTTTGGCTTATATTTATTAGCGTGAAATGGATTTAAAAAAAAAAAAATTTAAAAATTTGGTTTTCTTTGGTTTATCTAAAAATGCCAATAACGATTTTGACCAAAATGCATACTTAAGTAAGATTGATGTATTAAAAGAGACTGCGTTCTTAATTTTCAATTCGAATCACCGAGAACGCTAATTTTAAAAACTGTTCATGTCTCGAAAACCTCATTTTCATTTAATTTTCAACACAATGCTTAATATAAAGATAATATAAGTATTCTAAATGAGATCCCGTACTTAGTTTTTCTCAAAAAAAATCTAATAAATCAGTTTTTTTTTTAATTATTTCTCAAAAATAGCTACCAAAATGTATTTTCACATATTTTCAATTCTTATGTATACATTTGTGCATATATATATATCTGTAAAGATATCGATCTATCAGGAACAATAATTAAACCAGCGTTACTAATTTATTGCAGTCAGAAATAAAATCACGCCCTAACAGATCAAAAAACAGAAACTTCTACTGCACTTGTCCTTGCAGAAAGTCACCGAAAACAACAACAAATTTTGCAAATGTGAGCTTCCGTCGAGACTAAAATTTGTTATTAGTACGGCGCAATATGTTTTTTGCCTCACCATCCATTTTCCTTATCGCTGGTATCGAAGATTTCCGATAGCCGTAGATGAGGGTGACATTTGAAATCATGGAGACTTCATCAATTATTATAAAAAGTATCAGCTACCTTCTTGAAATTTAAAGTACTTGATCGGACAAATGTTTGTAATTAGGTTTCGTTCCATTTTCTATTGGAAGTTGTAAAAGTCGATGAATAGTCAATCTATTTACATTAAAAGCCGCTAAACCATTAGGTGCAGTAACGGCAACAGTTTTCCCTTTATAAATTCTTACCCCAGGTTTTTAGTTTATTTATAAGAATACTTTTACTAGTACCACCCGTTCCACTTATGAAATGACGAAGTGTCGCATTGTTCACTATCAGTAAGCCCATCAGCGGCCATTTTGTTTTCCTATCGGTGTCATGTCAATTTGGAATCCGTGTGACATGAAAAAAACAAACAAAAAATATAAAATAAATGCTGCCAACCGTGGGGGAATGTGATAGAGTTCCGGAATACCACATTTTAACATTACTGAATGCCATTGGTTAGTTACTCAATATTTTTAAAAGCCGAATAATTTAATGTGTTTGGTTAGTAAATTTACCTAAATGAGATGTTTTATATACTGGAAACATATTAGCACAGACATGGTTGCGTATTTTCCGCTTTTGAATATCATTTACTTCGATTGCATGAGTAAACTTTTCTTAATTAATTAATTAATAAAGAAAAATTGCTCAAAATATTTCTATTTTCCCTCAAAATTTCTCCTAAAAACAAATACTATCCACACGTAACGAATAATCTCAAATGTATAGTACAAAATTCAATGAACGCTGCCAGGGAATTTTTTAGAGTGTGTTGGTGAGCCGGAATTTTTGAAGTTTCGTGCCATTTGTCAACACGAATCTCTATGTATCACTCTATGTACTACACCAAATTGTCTCGGGCTGAAAGTGTCCCAAAAGTATTTTTCAAAATTAAATTTCCAAAAAAATAGGGTTAAATTTAATAGCTTAAAAGTACTATCCTTGAGAACTTTTTTCTTATAAGTAATGTGGTCTTTGCTTTTATTTTGCTGGCACTCTTCCACACGTAACATAGATTCTCTTGGAACGGCTCAGAATGTGGCGTTTATTACATGGTCGGACTTTGCAGCCGAAAATGCACATTTTGTTTTTGAAGGACGAAAATCAATCTATCAGAGCGCTGGCAAAATTGATCCCCGACGTGGTAAAAGTTTGCTTAAATTCTTGAACCAACTGTACCTTGCAAGGATGGAGGCACAAATTTTAACTCATAGGGGGATGTAAAGAACTTTTACGTTCATCTAAGGCACTTGCGAACGATGGGATCGCGCGCTTTTTTACGTTTAAACAAATTTAATGACCTTGTTTTAAGTCTGTGCTTTCTTAATTTTGGAATTAACTTGCATACGATTTTTTCACATGATTTGATGAGTTGAGTACTCGGTTTGTTAATGATTACCAAAATGCAAAAATTCACACAAAAGAACAGTCAACGAGAAACAAGACTTAGGGTTTTTCTTATTGTTTTCAGAACAACTGATTTAAAAATCAGAGTTGAAAAATTGCAACCGTATAATTATTACGATTCTGTTTGGTGCAGAGAAAACCGAATATATTTATTTTCAAAGATAAAATTTTAATGAATAAAACCGTTGGTGGAGGTACATATTTCGCATTAAAATGTCACGCGGCGACTTTCATTCATGTTGTGTGTTATTTATTAAATTCTGTTTTATAGTTTATTAAGAGCATTCGAGAAAGGAATCCTACAAACAGTTTACTCATCGTGCTAAACGATGCGAATGTCTTAATTCATTTGATGGTCTCTGAGCGTAAATCATTGTTAAATCGTTTTTAATGACTCACATCGTGCCCACCCTGTACAAGTTGCCTGTAGTTTTCGTTGTTTTCTGTTTTCTATTGTACACATACACGTATTTCTGCAAAATAGCATTTCTTGAAAATAACAATAATGAAAAATACACTTTGTGTACGAGTATGTAGGCCACTACCGGCTATCCTTTGGCTACGGGCATGAATCATGTCCCTGCCAGATAAATACCAAAAAGATGAACACGACTGCCTTGCACTGCTGGCGATGGCGCACACAATGGTGGCGGAACTAGAATGTTGGCAGTTGGCGAGATGAAAAATTGAAAGTTTTGTCTCTTGGTGTTCATTTCGCTGATTTTGAATGCACGCCGAAATGGTTTTCCTTGTGTTTTCTGTTCTTTTTTTTTGTGTTTGTGCTCGACTTGTGCAATTTAGTTTAAGCAGTTCACCGTACAAAATGAATAATGCTTAATTCAATATGAACGTGGCATTAATACCGTTAGTGTATCCACGCGGACTTAACATGGTGTGGCGGTCTGACTGACTTTGGATGATTTGCCAAAAATTTGCTTTCAGTAGAAGCTGGCAGCCGTTATGGTTGAATTTATTTGTTCATGCCATAGGTCAACAATAAGCCTTTTTCTTGTAAACATCTCGTTTACAGGAAGTTGAATTATGACATGTTTACATGTGTTTATAAATCTTTACATTGTGTATGGTCTTACACACTATTTGTACGGCAAGTTGTAAATGTTATTGCTAAGACAAAACTCTCAGATTAATGACAGAAAACTTGTTCACTATCTCAGACTGCAGGTTAGAAGTGCGCGGTCATAGAGAAACAATTCTAATAACTAAACAGAGTCCAGGATTCTATGTTCTTTGGCAATTCATGAAGTGAGTGTTTCATAAAAGGAGGCAAATATCAGGGCGAGGCATTTATCTGCCTCGACCTGAAAATACGCAAAAACGAAACCGGTTCCATTACGAAGGAGATATGAAAGGGACTCACATAGCAAAAAAAAAGATAGTCAACTGAAATAAAACAGCAATATTGCAAGAATATGACTCTTTTGACAATCGATTACCTTCTCTTAAGTGACATTGCTAGAGGGGTAAAATAAGCCAGTTTTCTCATTTGTCATTCGACGTATAGAATCGTAGGGCATGGTCACACGTTTATTAAAAGTCATCAGCTGCAAGAGCCTGACGGCTTTCAAATGAAGTAGATTTTCGCCCAATCCACACTTCTAAAATCAGAAAAAAAATCAACCCAACTCGCTTGGACATGACTTTGATATCTCTACACTTGGCGCCAGCTTAAAAGGGGAAGCGAGAGGGAGAGAAGGAATGTGAGCAGTCGGCATTCAAAGCGTCAGTCAACTTAAGAAACAACGACAACCACTTTCTTTTTGGTGTTCAAGACAGATTTGTCAAAGATGGCTAGAGCGTAGAGCAATAACGTTCAAGAACGATTTCTAAATGGGTGTGCTCAGATTTAAGTGCCCTGTGCCATTAAGTGAAAGCTTCCTTATGAAACTCCGAAAAAATCACAAGTTACATCACACACATTACAAGTTGCAATTAGGTGTGTTTGCACTGGCCCATTTGTCGTGAACTTCTGACAAATTTACAGAGAGCGTAACTGTCAGGTTATCCCTTCAGAGGTACCATTATCCGGTAGGTCCCCCAATAGTTCAATAAAATGTAACTAAATAAAGTGCACGACTGGGTCGAACGAAGCTTTCTCGTTAATCAAAGGTTGGTTTGGTTATTTTCTTATTTTATTAGGTAGTTAGGTAAATTTCTGAAAATAGATGAATAGTGCTTAATAAAATCAACTTTTGGGCAATTCATCTGATACAGCAGTTTATCAAATAACAATTGTCGCAAGTTCTGATTAGAGAGTTGTAAACGTACTGTACTATTTAGGAGCTTCTGTTTTCTGATCTGTAGGGGCATGCTTTTATTTTTGACTGGAATAGAGTGACGCTGCTTTAAGGTGTCCATGATTCGAAGAAGGGTTCTTGGTAGACAGATATCTTTACATAGATATATAGTGTAAGAATTCATGGGATTTGTTTCTGAACTTGCATTAGTAGTTACAAACTGAATATCCCGATAGACGTGTGTGGAATGCAAATGAAGTGCCATGAAGTGAAATGACAGCGCGTCACCTTGTCTGAATTTTTTTCTGACATCGTCATCCTGCAGATGCAAACGAGTTTGGCACAGATAGAATTGGCTCTTTATAGTTCATGTCTATAAATGCTGTAATTATCGTTCTTGAAATCGATAAAACGATGATGGGTGTCGACTTCTTGGTTTTTTTTCCGTCAAAGTCAAAGATCTGTCAAAGTGCGAGACATGCTGAGGTTCCACTCATCGGGCATACACACGTCTGATCACATATTAGAGATGAGATAGTGTGTGCTCCCTGCCAAGTCTGCTGCTTTGATCAACTGAGCCTGCAGGCTATCAGGTCTAGAAGATTTGATAGACATAGGCTTGGATATTGCCGTCGCTTTAATCAGATGGATGGAAGTTTTGGGCATCATCGTCTGTGTTGAATGGTTCATTCTGACTGAAAGTTTAGTTCAACTATTAAGCATTGACTATTTGTCTATTTCGACACAATCCAGTAACATGAAGTGAATTTTCTTTTACCACTCAATCATGTTCTCATCAGCACATTTTCTGGATTATTCAATTACCTACACCATCTTGTTAATATTTAAATTCTTGACACTTATTGCCTCATCGCAAACTCCCCTTAAATACACTGAGTGACCATCCTATGCAAACGCAGTAAACTTTTAGCTGTGTCTCGCTCTCTCTCTCTCTCATTTCATTTATTTAGTGATATTACTCTAGGGCACTTTGTTTTTCATTGTTCTGCAGAGAGTTTACCAAATATGCAATCAAAAGTCCATTCAGAAACTACTATACACTCGTTTCATATATTAGGCAAACACTATAACATTTGTTTTTATGTTCACCTGCCGCAAAACAAGTACACCCTGTCGAAGGTGGCCAGGCAGCCGCCGGCCGGTCGCGCCGGCCGCGGACACAAAGTGTGCTTCTCCTTCTAGATTATTATGTTGGCTGCACAAGTTTCGACACTAATGGAATTTCACTTTAATTAATGCAAAACATTCATGTAACTGTAACACGCTGTGTTTTCTATTTTCGAAAATATAAAAGACGCTCACTGGTAGGTACATTTCGTACACACACACACTCACACACAATTATTTATTTTCAGAAATAGTATTTAGATATATAATTATTTTTGCAACCATCTCTCATGTCACGCTCCTGTCAAATTTAATTAATTTTATATCTTTTGCATATCGCCAGGTTCAAAGTGGCCTTCATTTGCCATTGACTGGACTCTCGCCGCCGAGAGTTTTAATGTGTAGTGCCTCTATGGGTGCCGAAGGATCGGTTACATTGCAATTACGAGAGGCTATTCATTCGTCGGATTCATCGTCGGTTGATGGTTGTTCATCGCTGGATAATGCTCTGACGATTGGTTATCCGGATCCGGATATGTTAGCCGATGTGTTAGGTACTCTACAAACTGCATGTAAGCCGGATGGTGAGTAGCGCGTGTGTGATGCAACTGTAATGTGTCCTTCTTTGCAGCACTCAACAATAACACAAACAATAATAACACGATGATTAGTGCCATAACTCTGGAGAGTGTAGATGGTAGTAAACTCAACGATATCGGTTCAAAAATCAGCAGCACACCCAACAATAGTAACAATAATTACGGTGGCGGGGGCTGCGGCGGCGGCCAGGGCCAGGGCCAGGGCAAGAGCAATAGCAACAGTAAGACCTGCAACAATAACAGCCTTATTAGCTGCAGCAGTAATCTATCGCTGAGCAGTCCTATTAGCGGGCAATTAATCAGCATCACCGGTAGTAGCAGCGCCAGCAGTGGAAGTAGTAGTAATTGTAGTATAACCAGTAATAGCAGTTGTAGCAGTAGCAGTAATGAGAGTATATCAAACGTATCAGTTCCTGGATCTAATCCACCGATTGTAAAGAAACAAAGACCCAAAACATCATCCCCCACGCGACATGGACCCCAACAGTGTCAGGTAATTGCATCACAAACATACATTGCTTTTTGTATATCAGTATATGTTCTGGCGGGTCCTAAAAACAGCTGATCCCCGCGGTTTCCATCGCACTACCATTTAGTCGTGAAACTCATATAATTTAACGAGAATCCGCACACTTCACCATTAATCGCTGGGTGTTGTCTACTTTTGTTCACCCTGAACGTTGTGAAACTGTTACCAACTAAATAAAGTGCACGACTGGGTCGAACGAAACTTTCTCGTTCATCAAAAGTTTGGTTGGATGTATCTTATTTTAATATGCAAAAATCTGAGCAGCGATACTAGATAAAAGAAACGGTTCGTAAAATATAGAAATAGTGTAAAATAAAATTGAATTTTTGGCTATTAATCTGATATGGCAGTACATATCATATAACAATGTGAGTTTTTAAAAGTTCAAGCCTCAGGAACTGGCAATTGTCGCATGTTCTGGTAGAGCTCCTACTGTATTTTTTAGAGGCTCTTTCCAAGATTTTTGAGTACAAGGGCAAGCTTAGTAGGAGTTCCTGTTTTTTTAACTGTTAGGGCATGTTTTTATTTTTGACTAGAATATATTTATTATAAACCGAATATCGAAGTTTTGCGAATTTGTAATTGCATGTAATTGTAGGACTCCAAACTCCAAATCCAAAGTTTGAACGAATCTCGATTTTAATTAAATAAACTATTAAAAAGATCCAATGGACGTGCATTGAGAAAATAGATTTTAAAAAACTACCAGCTAAGACTTTTACTTACAAAGCTTATAAGAGGTTTCTAAGAGCACTTTCGATTTTTAATGAGGTTGTAACAACTCTGTTCAGCAGATGTTTTATGAGGCTAATCTTACTGTAAGCACCGTCAAATATTCGGCCCCACCGAGGTATTCTTGGGAACGAAAAAACATACTCCATCGGAAACTCAGATGACATTCGAGGTGCCCATTTTCGGTAAAGAATAATTTAAACTAGTCTCGCTTGTGTTCGAAAACCGACCCCACCCTTTAGAAGTATTTAATACTAAAAACGTACCCATATTAATGATGTTTTTTTTTTTATATAAACGCAAAAGTGACATATAAATATCGATTGAAAATAAGTTTGACTCATGAATTACATTTTAATACGTCACTGAAAATTTAGAGCAACAAATTGCTGTCGAAAAATATTTTCCATAGTAGAATCATTGAATTAAAATTATACAGTTGCTTACTTTAAGGGATAGGTAAATAGCTTTCCTTCGAAAATGGGTTCTAATCTAAGATGTTTTATATTCGAAAACGTTACTATAGTAATATGGCGGTTACAAATTGAATTTCACCAAAATGGTTTCATTTAACTAATTAGCATTTTGTATGGGGAATTATGAACTTAATTTTTACCAGTCCTAATGACGACATACACCAATAATTTTTGTTTGTGCACATCTACGGCACAGTACCTTTCGAATGATCCAAGTTTCATGCTGACCATTTCATAATAAATACTTGAAAAGTCAACTTTTGATGTTTACGTATTAATATAATGATGCGATGTTGTATTGATTTGACGTCCTCGTGTTTTTTATGTTGTTTTTTCGCTTCATCTTCTCGTTTTCTGAAAAAGTGAATCGAAAATTTGTTCATTCTTTTAGTTTCGTAACATTAATTTAAATTTTTTGTTCTTTTAACTGCGTACATTTATTAACACTTCACTCGAAATCGTACATAAATTCAACCAAAAAGAAAAGGAACGCATAGAACAAGGCACAAATTATTATTTAAGGCCCCAGTTATAGCCATTCGTAAAATGCAACCGAAAAAGTGGGAACAATGTGAAAATGAGTTTTTTTACGTTTAGGCGGTCATAGCAAAAAATGTGACAGAACATTTTTCGTACGAAAACAACCACAACAAATCAACCACCACGGATTGGACAGCATCAGAAAAAATATACCTGACAGATGGAACAGTAAAGAAATGAAATATTTCAGCGGAATGATTTCGTTATTCGTTGTGGAATTGACTGAGAGGTAGATCGGAAAAAGTTTTTCGCACAAAAAAAATTAATAAATTATTCTTCTAGATAATAAGCACATTTAAAGACCAAGATTGAGTTCAACCGTTAGGTTTAAGTCGTCAAAAAAACCAAAAGAACATTTTTACGGTTTCGTCTTACGTATGGCTATAACTAGGGCCTAAGACTAAGATTTGAGTTGCTTTTATTGCAGAAATTAAAAAGATCAATTATTTTCTTACATCTATTTTAATGCTATACAAGCACAAAATGTACAAATTGGCATTTGAACGGTTTGACCACCATCTGTCAGCAATAACCATATAGCACAAAGAAATTTCTTGGGCTTATTATTGAGAGCTAAATTGTCACAAAATCCACCAAGGAATTTTTCACAACTTGCAGGAAAAAGTGAAAAGTCACCGTGTCCTCGACAATTTCAACAATATTTACCTATATACTACTAGTATGTCCAATCCAGGGTACAAAATATTTAGTTTGAAGGTTAAGAATGATTATTAGTAAGGCCCTATGACTACACCAAAGCTCCACTATGGCATCTACCGCAAGACTTATTCTTCTTTATGAACGATGCGCACGAGTAGGATATTTTTCAGTTTCTTGTCGTTGGACATTCAGCCTCTGGCTATGCAACAAGAAAATATTCAGAGTTGACAGATCTACACTTAAAAATTTGATATGCGTGCTTCTCTTGGTCCATTTGATTGATGGTTTGACAGCTCGGAAACTGTCATGCTGTGTGAATTTCTGAGACAGCCAGGCCATAGAAGAAGAAACTCTCTTCGCAGGACTTATTTAAATATTACAACTGAGACATTATTAGCCATATCGACCAAGGAACTAGTCCTTCAGCAAACGTATCCCTGATTCCTTCAATTCACTTAAGTTTGTTCTTAAGAGACATCCGATATCAGAGCTAGGGTATAATGAGACCCACAAGTTCGGGAGATTTATTTATACAATCTTAAGCCTTACAAGCCTTATTTTTACACAGAAATTTGATCGACGAATGTCATTATGTAACCTCAAAATTTTCTCGCACCTATTTTGTTCGCACTTCTTTATGAACGATGCGCACGAGTAGGATATTTTTGAGCGAAAACAAACCAAGTGCTGGATTAATCTGACAGCCGTTGACTGTCCCTTTTCTGTCCTTAAGTCATCTGCAAAGATGGGTATACTTCTTATGAATATGCTGAGCGAGATCCAAAAACCTTTAATATTCTCGTAAAAGTCATGCCGTGGTTTCTCATTCTAATATACATACTGATGTATTCCCCGAGACACCTGCTAAGGGTGTTGAGCGAAAACAAAACGGTCAGCTCCGAGAATAATTGAGAGGACCATCGGCGAAAGGATGGCAAGTTAAGGGTCTCAGCTTCGGTAAACCTTGCCTAGGAGGCTGTCGTGCACTACTCCCTTCAAAATCTATATTCCGCTCACTTTAAATGACCGCGAGGCTTTCGATTCATAGTACCCAGTTTCACATGACAGCGACTCGTTGATCGTCATAGCTTCTCCCCTCTAAACACTATTCGCATATCGTCTAAGTAAGTGTCTCCCCATTTAGTTGCCTTTGTAAACGCGCTGCCACTGTTTACGCCAGCTCACATCAAAAGTCTATTTAGCACCGTTTCAAATATGTTTTCTTAAATTCGAATTACGATGGCTGTTAGCCTTTAACTGTGAATCATAAAAATTAATTTCAAACAAACAATTCGGTCGCCTCTCCAGATCAATCATCGATGCACGTCCATCCGCCTGCATGTCAGTTGTGTGAGTTCAGAAACTTCATAAAAATTCACAATCAACACGCCCGCCGAGGTAAAAATAAAAGTTCAAACAGAATAGTTTTGATAGACGAAAATAGCGCCATCTGCTGCACAAAGCGCTGCCAATTAAAAGGCAAAAGCGACTTCGCACGCCCACCCGCACCCGCGTGCCTCTATTTTAAACTATACTCAACTATTTTCAGGTTTGCAATAAAGTATTTGGAAATGCATCTGCTTTGGCGAAGCACAAATTAACGCATAGCGATGAGAGGAAGTACGTTTGTGTGATGTGTTCAAAAGCGTTCAAAAGACAGGACCATTTGTAAGTACACCACCCACCGCACTCATGGAACGTTCAATTATTTTTTGAATACGATTGCGCCTCCCAATAGAAATGGCCACATGATGACTCATAGAAATAAGAAACCATACGAATGCAAGGCTGAAGGTTGCGGCAAGTCTTATTGTGATGCAAGATCATTGAGGCGGCACACGGAAAACCATCACAGTGGACTGGCGGCGGCCGCAACCACTCCTCAGAATCAATCATCCTCCCTTTCGCCGTCAACCGGGCCGCCAACAGGACTCAGTTTGTCACCAGCAACTGCCAGTGGTAAGAAAAAAAGAAAATTAACCATTTGACTCTGAAACATGCTTTACATCCTATGTATAGGAGATGCTAGTTCACCCCACGGAGCAAACTGTATTCAGTATACAACTACGGGAGGTGGTGACGACGGCAGTGGCAGCAGCACCAACAGCAACAGCTCTTTGAAACAATCATCGTCCGCTGTGAACGTCTCAGTGGTATCATCATCCACCCAAGCGAGTTCGTCTTCACAATGCTACTCATCAACGCCTTCTCCTGCTTCATCGCCTTCGCCGAACACCTCAACCAAATCGGTTGCTGCCAATGACGGACTCACTAGGCAGCAACTGGATCTCATTAGTCAAATTATGCAACAGACGAAGCAGGGAAATACCCAAGTGACTGTTGCAACCAGCACTGCGACTTTGAAGATAGCAAATCAACCGCCATCACCCCACCAGAGTCAGGCGCAAGGCCCACAGCAACAGTTGCAGAGACCAAGGACATGGAATATGCAGGTGAGTTTTATCATTTTCTTCTATCAGTTTGCTATACTTCTGGTTAAGGAGGGGGTTTTCCATGAACGCAAGCGAGGGGTCGTGACGTATTTTTTTTTTTTTTTTTCACTGACATTTCCATTGGAAGGGTGTTGGTCGAAGTGGAATGCACACGCCAAAGCATTCAACCCAGTGGCACCGCAGTGGGACGGTGCAGGGACTCGTACTATGTCCAGAGCGGAGTCGAAGTCAGTTCCTATGAATAAAATAAACCAACAAAGTCAGCGGAGCCTCAGGGACAAGTAAGATTGACTTTGTAATGACTTCCGGGGTCCCAAGGTTAATGTATGCTTTCAGTTCTTGAGCATTTAAGTTCGTAGGTCAGATACCAAAGAAGACTAAGTACACTATTTTAAAGCACATGGCCGAGGGAACAGTTTTGATGACGTAGAGGTCCTTAAGTTCCTTAAAAAAAGCGTTTCATAACACCTTTCATGGGCTGCCTGTCTCGCGGACTGTGGACTTCCAAGTGGAAGTTGAAGCTGGGCTTCCGATCATAGATGACAGCAAGATCATGTGAAGTTATCCACGCGTCCGATAACTTCATCTTTAATGTAAGAAATTGGCTCTATTTACATTTTGTTTCTGTCAAAGGATGTTTTGCCTTTTGACATCAATTGAATTTTACAAGCTTCTGGTAAGCTGCTTAGCTACACGCAGAAGATAACCTCTATAGTCCAGGGATGGAAAAGTCGATACAATTGTATTGAATTCGATACAAATGAGTTTGCTAGAGTACAAAAGTACAACTTGCTTTGATTCGATACAATTTATCTATCTGTATCTTTCAAATTCTCTTGCAATTATTATTTTTCCGAAAATAGAAAATCAAATCAACTAACGAACTATTTGTTTTAAGTTTCACACAAAGCATGGATTCTACTTTTCATTAGAAACTCATCCTGTTATGATTTTCAAGCTTAGGGCAATATTTTGCATATGAATCCCAAAAATCGTTGAAAGTGTGGATATTTTTCCAATTAACACATCTAACTTATTCGCGTCGTGCATTTTATTTGACTTCTGTCCAAGTTTTAAAAGTGCTGGTTTGTCCAAAAATATCTTCTTTTTTTTTTAGTTTTGTTGAGGAATAACACAAAAACAAACAAAATTAACGCAAAATTTGTAAAATGTGTTGGGCGCTTATGGAAGACATTTCTATCGCTTTTTTTCTTAAGTAGCCCAAATTACGACAAAGCGCCTAATCTGGCAACACTGAATGAGAGTATTAAGCCTGGCGAGCTCATCGACTGAAAATAAAATATTTTGAATTCTCTTTTTTATACGAAAAATAGTTTTCAATACAATTGACTCCATTTCAGTACAATCTTACAAGAGTTTTTAGTACAAATCGAAAATGGCATTTTTTGAGTAGGTCTGAGCCTGACAAATTCTGCAACTCCTGCCCCCATTCCCTGTTATGTCTTTTATCCATCTGAAAAGATGGGTATACCTCTTATGACAGTAATGAGGGAGAGCCAAACCTTTCTTAAATTTCCCGGCCAAAGTTATGCCTTGGTTTCTTATGGTCATAATCATACTGATGTATTACCCGAGACAGCTGTTTAGGATTCCGCTACTCACCATTGGTTGTCGGATTAAAATTTGTTACGGAATTGCGGCATTTGTCCAAAGAATTTGACAGAATTTCCGAGCTTTGCCTCGATAAGTAACCGAGAAAACATTCCAAACAACAAAAGAGCGCATTTGAAAAATGACGACATTATTTAAAGTTCCACTATTGATCCAGACTTCATGGATCTTTGGGTCTTTCCCAGGATTTGGCGAAGGTCTGCGGTTTTCAGGGTGAAACCGAATTAATAGGGTTCAATAAAGCTGTTGCTTAAAGGTTTTAGAAGTTCACACAATATTTTAGCTATGATCGCGTTCAAAAACGAAGTAGACATGTTGTTGGCGCTTTTGAGTCTACTTTTTCCATAGATTGGCCTGTAAGTTCGCTTATTATATTTCAAGGACCAATTCTATTGCATCATAATATACTTGAATAATGACGAACTTCTTGCAGACCCAGTTGCAGCAGACACAGTCAAAAGTCTCATCTGTATCGGTCATGGATAATGCCACATCACCGATCACCTCAATCTCCATCAATGAACTACTCAACGGAAGTGGATCGCATCAGCAGCAGCAGCTAACGAGTGCCGGCGGGATGAGTCAACAAATTTTGAATATTGTCAAACTAGAGCAGAAACCTGTAGAGTGCAATCTTTGTCATAGAAAGTTTAAGAACGTCCCAGCTCTAAACGGACACATGCGTCTGCATGGGGGCTACTTCAAAAAGGAGGCAGAGGCGAAGAAGTGTGACCGAAAAGACGGACTCGGTCCGCCGCTACAAACGGCCAGCATTGGTGTTCGAGCTCTGATCGAGGAGAAGATCATCAGCAAGCGATGTAAAGATTTGAAGGTAATTTGAATTTATTTAGAACCACTTCATTGGAATTGTTCACTATAATCACATTTTTTTCACAGGGTGCCTTTGTGGTTCCTGCTCCACCCATAGCGGCAGCCGTTAGACGGGCAGCCAGTGACCTAGAAAACTTCTTGGCCCCCAAGTCACCGATAGTACTACAAGCGGGTGGCTCACCGTCCGAAAGGAACGGCAACCTAGCCGACATCGGAACCACCACAGTGCTTCCGCCGGGCCTGCAAATTCAGAAACAATCAACGCCAATCCACCAGAAACCAACAAATGTCAGTGTTGGCACGGCGACAGTAGCGACAAACACTTCGAAGGGTACGTCCACAATGGACCACAAAGACGCGACTCTGATAGAGCTCCTGAAGCGTGGTACAAAGGTAGCGGTTCGCAAGACATCGGGCTCCGATTCTAGTCAAATATTCACTACCACCAATGGAACGCTTATGCTACCGTCAGAGCTGTCGCTGTCGTCGTCGGGCACATCGAACCCACCACTCGCGATAACCCTACCGAATGGAGAAACCACACCTTTGTCGCTGACAATATCGCAAGCCTCGAATGGTTCCGGTGATGTGTACACCCTTACATATTCAACTGATTCATCGGCGTCGTTTTTTGAAGACAGCGACGTGTACAGTGTATCTGAGACGGACATGCTCCTGCAGACGGTCGACTCTATGCAATTGCTGAACGAGTCCGAAGCGCCAGACCCAATGGATGAGATAAGCTCTCTGAGCAACTTTCCAACTGAGACCAGATCCTCGTCCAGCTTGAGGGAGATTAGTAGTCGGTCCAGCAAAGACATTCAAGCGGTGTTTAGTTCCCCCTTGCAAGAGGCATTGCCCAATTTCCAAACACTTCATTCCAAGGATTTCGTCCTATACAACAACGGCACCTGCAAGGCTTTAAGTGGTGGGAGCCAAACTGCAAGCACTGTTGTCAAAGAATCGCTATCTCCTCTTCCATCGCCGCTCGCGTACCCAACGCCACCAGCAAGTCATGAGACAGTCACACAATCGTCACCATTCCTGGATGACTCCCATCATTTTTCGGATGCAGCGAACTCCTTCTTTCAGGAGAAGTCCACGTCTGATTTTATTGACGACGCGGGCGGAACCTTCTTCAAGGACTGTTCCAATGACGCGCTCACCGAGAGCGAGAAAATCCTCAAGCTGAAGAGTGTACTCGAGGACAGTGGACAGTTCTTCAAGTCGAACGATAACTCGACGGATGTGTTTGACACCTCTGTGGTCAAGGTGGAAGACCTCCTTAACGAGTCGAATGACGAGGCGAACTGTGATCTCAAGGACTTTGCCGAACAGAATCTGTCGTTCTTGGATGACGCCCAGGGCTTTCTTGATGACTCCCGCAACGCAACTTCCCCGCTATCAGAGTCCTTCTTCACCAGTGGCATTGGCACAGCCGAAGAAGTGAAGGAAGTGCTGCGCGACGTCCTGCCCCACGAGTCACTTAACTGTGACCCGCAAAACTCCACCGACATCGATCTGTATTACCTGCCCGGATTGGGCCTACAGTCGCAAATGATGCCGAACTCGGAAGATCCGCTCCTGTCGTCCTCCCCACGTGACTTTGGCCACAGATTCCATGCGCAAGCACACATCCACCATCAGCAGTCACAGTTGCTACGCATGGAGCAGTCAACTGCGGCAGCCCTCCAAGAACAATTACTCCCCAAGAAACCTGATCCCGACTCAAGCTTCCCATTGCTAATGGCTACCAGTACATCCCGAGATGGAAGCACCCAATTCCATTTCAACATTCAGCAGCAGGAGATCAAGCAAGACAACGAAACCGACATTAAGCCTGACATATCCATGGTTCCACTGTGTGTAGAGACAGGGCCGCCGCCGGCGCCACCACTTCCGCCTTCGTTCAAGGATAATGCCACCCAACTGGAAACATCGCAGTTCTTCGTGCCAAGTGAAATCACCGCCCAACAAAGCCAGCCACTTAACGTTCTATCCGCGTCAACTACAGCTCCATCACCGCTGACCAGTTCCATCCTCAAGAGGAGATTGCGCCAGGGATCTCTCGGCGGCGACAGCAACTCACAGCACAGCAGTATTCCCCGCAAGTACGAACTGTACAAGTCGAAGCTGCGAAAGCCATCCACAACGCACTACACACCCCAGCCCATTCTCAATCCGGACCGCAAGGGTAACGGCTTGTACTCCAACCTACCCAAACCACCGACCTTCCATCAGGACGCCCTTCATTTGGACGATGAATTCGAGGAGGCTGCCAGCCTGATGGCCTTCCTCGATGAGTCCAAAGTGAACATAGGCACCGCATATCAAGCTACAATTCCAGCTATGGAGAGACGAAGTGACTCGCAAGCATTTAGCGGCCCAGCCCAAGCTACGGACTACGAAGAACTAATGTGGGATCCATGTGTGGCCACCGATGACAAGATTCTGACCCGATACATCGAGCTAAGCAAGTCCTCAGCCATTCCACTTGGTTACCACTCAGAAGAGGTCGCCCTGAAGGCACTACTCCAGGCCCAGGGTGACACGCCCATAGCAGTGCTGAATCTCTTAAAGTCGCAATCGAGCCCCTTCCAGCTGAAGTGGTCTTCGCTGGAAGTCGAAATGTTCCTCAGGGGTCTGGAGAAGTACGGAAAGGACTTCTACACCATTGCCAGAGAAGTAAGTTCAAAACTAATTGACGATACAGTTCCTATAGCTCATCGGTATTTCAGATCATAACTAAGTCAACCAGCGAGTGCATTCAGCTGTACTACTTCTGGAAGAAGCTCTGTGTCGACTACAAGGCGACTCACTTGAAGATCGAAACGGAAGACACAAGTCAGTCGCAATTCTCTGCGCACGCTTCGGAGCTTCGTCCTCACGTCTGCGAAATGCCAGATTGTTCTGCTGTGAGATTTTGATTTCGCCGCCCATACAAACTCAATGTATACCTTTCATCTGCTTTCAGAGCTTCACCTCTAAGGCGGCACTACATGGCCACACACGGATCCACTGTATCGG
Source organism: Cheilosia grossa (assembly GCA_963082955.1). Taxonomy (NCBI): domain Eukaryota; kingdom Metazoa; phylum Arthropoda; class Insecta; order Diptera; family Syrphidae; genus Cheilosia; species Cheilosia grossa. Next base: position 99,249,443 of record OY720144.1, read on the forward strand.
ACGGAATGTGCATCAGCTGAGCAACAACAGCGGTTCCATGATATTTGCCAACAATGGCCAGTTGCAAGCCCATGCAAACATAAAGGACGACTATCCCTGCAAGGTGTGCGGCAAGTAAGACCACCCCGAAAGTCCTCTCAGGGACACACACTCGCAAACAAAAAACACACGCACGACACAGAAAAAATACAAACTCTACTATTCAATTGGACATTGTTTTCTTTTCTTCTCGAAATGATTAGTAAATGTTGTTAATGTTTATTGTTGCCATATTGTTGTTGTTATTACATGTCCATAAACAAAAAACCAAAAAAAAAAAAGCATCACAAATTATCGTTAGACCATATGTTATGAACGCAAACGCTAGAGAGCCACATATATGTACGAGTGTATGAGTCTACCTACGCAACCAAATTTTCGTTTCATCTGTAAAAATTGTATCTATTCTTTTGGATTATCATTATGTAAGTTTTTGTTTTCATTGTTTTTCTTTTATTTCCGTATTTTCAATTTAGTTTTGTTTGTTTTTGTTTCTCATTATTTCGCAACGCCAGAATCAGTAGTTTTGAAAAATATACTTTAATGCTGCGTCAGAATGGAATACGCATTGCGTCGCACTGAAAACCAACAGTGGGAGCACTTTAAAAAGCCTCGGGTTCCCTGACCGTTTTCACGACGTCATACTGTGTGTAGGTATTAAATTTTGACAGCCAAGGCGACTCGACATTCAGTTCAATCCAACGCCTTAAATTGACACAAAATATTTTACTTTTCGGTGCAGTTTCAATGGAAGCGCCGAGAGCTCGATTACTACCATCCAATTTAATTATGTTCCCACCTTAAGAATGAACGAGTATGTGACAATTGCTGAAAATATTTATCTTCGGATAAAACCGGCAGAAAGCGACCCAAATGACCCTTTGGGAATTTTTTTTTTTTGCCTAATACATAAATGGCAGCAAATTATTGCAGACCTCTTATTTTGAAAAGCGAAAACTCGAGCTTTGAACCACAGCGAAAATATTAAATTGGAAAAAAGTATGCACAGTGCACTATTTGTGATGAAAGAGAATACGAACTACAAACGATTTTTGGCTTCTTTCTACTTCTTAGGACATTTGTGTCGAAGTAGTTCAGTCTTTAGTGATCCGAGATTTTCCGTTGGAAAATTTTATTGTTTATTTAAAATTATTATTTATGTTACGAGGTGATCGGTTTAGTCTAGCTTCCTTATAACTGCATGTTTCAATACAAACCTGAAGTTTACTATCATAAATGCATCACCTTGTGTGACGAAATAAATAACAACTTGAGCTGAAACCCATTTCAGAGTTTTCAACAAAGTCAAAAGCAGAAGTGCGCATATGAAATCGCATCGTCCTCAGGAAAACGATCCAACCAATCAGCAACAGCAGCAACCACCACCTCCACTACCACCACCAGCAGCACCAGCACCAGCACCACAACAACAACAAAATACAAACTCATCATAAAGCCAAATTAAAAGCAATTCGAATCAAATTACTTATGCGCTCTTCCAATTATTTTATTGGAAGACAAAAAAAAATCAAGTGTTGCAGATTGTACATAAAAAAAATAATTCCCAAATCGCTGTAAAGCCACATTATGCCAAGACACTTTCTATTATACTTATAAATAAGATTAACTATATTTTAACTAATTATAATATAATAAATTAAAAAAAGGAATACTTGTATTAATTTATTTGTAAAATTGACAATCGAAAAAATGTATTATACTGAAAATTATTTAAACAAACAAAAATGTGCATTAAAATTAAAAATGAATAACAAAACGAAAACAATTGCAAGCATATAACGTCCTAATGTTTTTTTAATTTCGTTTTCTATATAAGGTATTTCTCATTTCAAATGTTTACTGTTCTTATTTTCCTATTTAATTCGTACAAAACAAAACCAAAAAAGAAAAAGAAAAAAAAAAACCAAAAACTATAATATTTTTTTAGACAAAAGTGATAATGAGTGAGATTAAAAACAAAACAAAAAATAAATAAATAACGATTAAATTAGCTACAAGTTAAAACAAACACAACACGCGTATATACAAGCACATAAAAAACTATTAGTTTAATTTATAATTGTACTAACATGTTGTTGAAATTTTGTTTTCTGTTGTTTCGTTGTTAACTTTAATTTATTTTCTTGTATTATTTTGCTATTTCTCTATTAAGTTTTCATTTTTCTACAATGTTTTAATAGAAATGAGTGAAATGTTATTCAAAGTTATAGTTTTACACGACAGACATTGCTCATTGATAGGTAATAAATTATATAAAATATATTTAGTAATATGGTTGTATTGTAGTTATAAGTGTTTGTTATAATTATAAAAGAAAATAAAAACAGTAAAAAATCGCAATATATTTATGCATATACCCGTAGATTAAACCTATACTTGTATCTTACCATTTAAGAGCGTCCACAACCACATTTCATTGATAAATTATTTAGCCCCACACTGTGCACATCTTTCAAAGAACAAACACATACTCTCTCTATTTCTCTACCTATCTATCTATCCTCTTTCTCTTAGCCTTAACTCGAGAAAAAAAAATAGTCGGATTAGAATTACATTTTTGAGGTTTTTATTGTTAAATATTTATTTGTTAACACAATTTTAAATATACGAGTAATATATATATAGATCTACAAATACGTACGATGATTTTGTATTATGTACCTTGAAAAGATGCTAATTATATTATTATAGTGTATCTGTTGCAAAATCTGTTAAATAAATAGGTAAAATTTTTAATTTAGCAGTTCCGTTTTATTTATTTTCGCTTGTTTTGGTTATTTACTATTTTTATTCGCATGACACGTTTATAATTTTAAATTACCACTTGAAGCTCTTCACAAGCTTGGGTGACAACTGTACTATTCTTAGCAAATGAGGGAGGGGATGGATAAGGCTTGGAATTCTATAACAAACCGGCAAACATTTGATCGTATTATATTTTTCAGCATTAACTTATGGCAAATGCTTAAACCGTCAAACGTTTGACATTAAGTTAAGACTTTGATTCTGCTCCACTTAAATAACACAGCCACATATAATCGGGTCTGTGTGAATTTTCACAAATAGGTTAACCTCAAATAGTGTAAAACTTATCTTCTTTTTACTTTCAACTTGTCAAATAGCTTAACATTATAGCGTCTGGTGGCAAACGTCAGCTGGTATCAAATTTTGGTGTGGAGTCAAAGAACAGTCAACTACAGAAGGAAGATACTGATGTGTTCTTCAAAATTATCCGTGAATCGTGCGGCAACTATAATGGGACTAATGTCCAAGAAAAATGTCTTCAAAATCACCCTTTAAAGTTTACGCTGTCGAGACGGTGCTTAGTATTCAAAACAAAGAGTGAAAGCAATATCTTTATTCTCTTCGATTCCCTTCATTTGCAATGGAAAATGTGGGTATAAGAACCCTTACAATTTTGAAACACCTAATTTTCTATAATTTTCTAAAAAAAACACAATTTACTGAACTACTTAATCTCAAATTTATTTTTATTGAAACAAAATAAAACAATCGTTACCTATTCTTGTTATCGTTTTTCATACACTATATGAATTACTCATATGAAAAGATAAAACAAAATCGTGTACTACAAATTCATCAAAGTTGCCTCTTTGTCTCGGATTGGCAAAATATTAGTATGATTATAATATTTAATTAAAAAGGAAATTAAATTTATAATGTCAACATAGAAAAAACTTTCTCTTTTATAAGCCCTCATAATACAATTTCAAACAAAAATTGACCTTAGCATATTTCTAAGAAATGAAATTACGTTATTGCACCGTACTTTGGTGTTTGAAAAAAAAAAAAAAACAAAAAGAATTATTATATACACATACATACATATATATTAATATAAATTGACAATCCAAATACTAAGCAATACTTTTGAGTTTATTTATTTTCGTGTATATTTGCCTTAAATCGTGCTGCCCTATCCCAAATGCAAATAATTTTTAGAAGATTTCCTTGAAAAGCGTTTATGCAAAATGTATTTTTGGACATAGGTACCTTCAGTCAACATTTTAATTTCTTGGACGACATTTGTAATATAAAGTTGTTGGGAACATTTTATTTTAATTTTTTTTTTCTGACATTTTGAGTTCCTATACTTTTGAGATATATGTTTACATTTTAGCATGTTTTACTTACAGGCAAAGTAAAAATTAATGATACATGTCTTACATTTATTTGTGGTATGTAATCGTTCATTGTCCGACGACGGAAAAGAGTGTCGTTGAGCAGCAGCAACTAGTTCACTGAACTGGTTTATATAAATTCGTTTGAGTATATCTAAAAAAAAGTGACTCTAAAAAATGCCTTTTGATGAATGAAGGTTTTTCCAATGAGAGGTGTTATTGTGAATGACCCGCTATTTCGGTAGCTGTCACTTTTGAAGCTTTTATTCTATGACATTTGACAAGAAGAAACTACGCCATTACTCAAAATGGAACGATACACGCTTCAGCAACGTCGTGTCTTTGCTGATTGGGTCCTTGAAATGCATGTAAATGATCCGGAATTCCATCGAAAAATCATCTTGACTGATGAGGCCCATTTTCACCACGGTGGCTACGTCAACAAGCAAAATTGTCGCATCTGGGGCTCCGAAAACCCAAGAGTTATTGTTGACGAGCTTCTCCATCCTCAACGTGAAACTGTTTGGTGCGGTTTATGGTCCGGCGAGGTCATTGGACCTTACTTTTTCGAAAATGAGATTGGATCAACAGTTTCGGTGAATGGATTGCGCTATCGAGAGATGATAGCTTGATAGATGATGATAGATGATTTGTTATGGTCGGAGTTGGATGGTATTGATCTGGACAACGTTTACTTTCAACAAGACGGCGCTACGTGCCACACAAGCAACGAAAGCATTGATCTTTTACGGGAAAAGTTTCCGGACCGTGTTATCTCTTGAAGAGGTGATCACAATTGCACACCGAGATCTTGTGATTTAACACCTTGCGACTTCTTCGTTTGGGGCCACGTGAAAGATAAGGTCTACGCCTACAGGCCAGCGTCGATTCAAAACCTCAAAGATAAAATTCGTGAGGCTATCGAGGACATAGGGCAGCCACTTTTCGATTTGGTTATGGAAAGTTTCATGAAAAGGATATGGTGATATTGTTTTTCATTATGAACGGCATACCTTCCTCTTTATTATAAAATAAACATCCGATCATTTATCTCAAAAAATGGCATTTTTCTTTGAATACTAAAATAACACCTCTTGACCTACTTGACACTTCGAGACTCGCAAAAGTTGTTATAATTGCGTGCTGAAAATCCTACTTTACTTTGCTTTGCTGAGATGGAATTTTAAATAATTTTAAGTTTGCAAAAAGGAGCCGAACGAACCTATTATCTTTTCAATATCCCCGATAGTTCCCATTTCGGAGTTCATCAGAATCCCATGCGACACATTTTACATGCGAAATATTTAGTTCTAACATTGCAATCCAATGTGGACAATGCACCTCAAATGCATTTATTTGTCTCTAAAGTTTCTAAATGTTGAACAAATTCTACATTTATATTGATGGTGCAAGTTTATTTTGCAATATGTCTAATATTTCAGATTCTTTTTTTTTTATTTAAAGATGACATGATCTGAAATTCCGAATATATGGTGATGCAATTTTTTTAATTGTGTTCAAACTTTCTTATTAAATTTTTCGAAACGTTTCCTCAATGTATACGTATATCCTTTCAAATATAACATCTACTGCCTCTCTTTAGTTTTTATTTCAGTCATCAAAGTCATTCGCAAAGAAGGTTTACATTATTTAATAAAAAAAAGTCCTGCCGTGCAAAAGGGATAGAGCAAATCGTTTCATTTATATTTTCACAACTCATATGACTTGAGTAGCCCATTTATTTTGTATTTATTTAAATCACAAAAAAAAAACACTCACACATTTGGAAATACATATGTGTAATTGTCAAACCACTGAACTCATCTAATAACTTTTACTTCAATTTCAAAAAATGTGATGCATTTTGTATTATTTCTTTTATATACTCTTTACAAAATCTTTATTTCTAAAACATATAAGCAAACGAAAAAGGAAAAAAAAAACTCTTGAATAAAATTGATAACGAATGATAATAGCTCTTAGACATATCAGTTTTCTAGTTCTTAAGAACATGTTTAAAAAAAATGGTATATAGTGAACTTAGCAAAGTAAACGTGATGTAAAGAAAAAAAAATGAAATTGATATATATACATGTATATGAAACTCTTTTAAAACATTTTAGGTACCTAAAGTAAAGAAAGAAGATAACGTAAAAACAATATTTACTTTTCTATGGTTGTAAAAAAAACAAAACGCATAAGCTATCGAGTTAATTAATAGTATACATACATATAAATATAAATAATTATATTCCTACTGCATTTCCAAAGAAAAACTGTTTATTATATTGTGAGAAAAGGTAAAGTCACAACTTTATTGTAACGAAATAAAATAAAAATACATGTAAGGAAAATAAAAAAAAAAAAAACTTTAAATTTATATATGGTGTATAATGATCAAAATCAAATCAAAAAAAAATGATTTTTTTTACTACAACTTGAGTGCAAACTGTTGTGCTTAAATAGTAATATTAAACAAATAACAATATTTACATACATTATACATAAGGCCTATGCTCATCGTTAAATTATTTAACATTTGTACATAATTTTTATTGAATGTAATTCTGTAGAGAATTAATTTATTAATCATGTGTTTATCTATTGTTATATGAGTTTAATTAAAAGAGGAATATTTATTTATAGCTAACAAATAAGAAATAACGAGTGTACTTATTGAAAGGGCTGTTTTCTTACACAAGCGCTTTTTGTTTCTTTTTCCATTTCAACACTTCACATAAGTACACTGAGTACAATATCAGAAACATTGTTTTCCTTTTAGCCACCAAAGACATCTATGTTCGAATAAACTCATAAAAATATTGTTAAGTGTGTAGAATATGAAACAGTTTCGTTTTTCTTCTCCCCCAACAGTAGATACAACTGATGTCTTACAATTACTATTCAAAGTGTAAATTGGACTTAGGAATTTACGCTAAAAAAAAAGTATATACAGAAAGTATATACACAGTACACAGAAAGATTTCAGGTGCTTTGTATTTATTGTAAAAATGATTGTAAAATCTTTTCAAAAACACCAAACAAAAAACAAAAGAGAAAATCATTATCTCCAAACTTTTAACAATACTTTTCCAAATGAAAAATACTTTTTAGGTGAGAGAAAATTTAAAAAATTAAAACATATATAAATTTAGTTTTTCTGTGATTAAAAGTAATATAACTATAACTCTCTTTTTCTACATCTAACAACCTGGGAATGATGTAAATTATTAACGACGGTGTCTTTTTCTCGAAGTAAAACATATAAATGTGGAGAAAATAATTAGCTATAGTGTAAATCATTTATATACATAAATGTAAATACAAAATGATTCCGCCGAAAACAAAATTAGACAAAACATAGTTAATTTTACAATACATAATTGTGTCATTTGGATGTAATATACTATATCAGGTAAATGATACAAAGTGAATCGCCGGGCCTGTATATCACTAGGTAGTGTATTTTATAACAGTTCCTTTTGATATATGGTCCCAGCCAGCCAGCGACTATATATTGAACTATATTAATGCAAAATGCAAGAAAAAAATTAATGGAAGTAGAGTATCATTGGAGATGGCACATGGTGTTTCTTTAAAAAAAGCAAAATACAAATAAAATAAAAAACAAAAACCTGTATTTTATCTCATTATAATATGCATGAATTTATATATGTAATATTGTAAAAACAAAAATCTTCAAGTGGAAATAAAAAGAGAAATCTATTATAAAAAGGAGGTGTAGGACTTATTATTATTTTAATTTTCATCATCAGATTTACCTGACGCGGTAATCGCGTAAAACCGCGGATTGAGAAGCGATGACGCGTCTTGCGAAGGTTAGAATAGTTTGTTTGTAGCAGTTTTGAAAAATGGCAGCTCTTTCCCTCGTAACCTTCGAGAGTCAAAGGCCATTCAAAGCGAACAAAATGTTGTTCCTGGAGAAACTTCTGCAATGAGGTAGAGAGCACTACGGAAGCAGCTATAGGCCAGGAAAAATCCTTGCTAAAGAACTCATCGCCCTGGGCTCTCTTAAAGATCTTAATGGCCACTGGACAGAACCGTGTTAAGATACACTTGAATTCCTTCTTCACACTCATTTCCCAGGTTGTACACCCAATGAGAATACTGAAATAGAAGATGAGTACTACATAGATCACGCTGTCCCTGCAGAAATGATAACGGAAGAAAGGATAACTCTTTCCCACCGTACAAATTTCCGGGAATTGACGGAATCTTCCCTATGATGCTACAAAAATGCGGAGGACTTATAGATTCGCATCTAAAAAGCCTATTCCTAAGTAGCTTACGGTTAGGATACATACTGAAATCATGGCCAGAAGTCAAAGTTGCTTTCATACCTAAGGCCGAAAAACCCAATCATACAACTGCCAAAGGCTATAGACCCATTAGCCTAACCTCATTTATTCTAAAAGCATTTGAGCGACTTATTGAAATTTATATTCCGAATAAAGCGAACCAAGACGTTATGTTTCCGGATCAACATGCGTATACTAGGGGCAGAAGTGTAGAAACGGCACTCCATAATGTCGTCAGCACAGTGGAGAAAACTCTGTTGGTTAAGGAATACACTCTTGCAGCCTTTCTAGACATTGAAGGAGCCTTCAACAACGTCCAAACAGACGCAGTGCAAAGAGTTCTAGAAGACCTCAAGGTAAATATGATTATCAATTGGATAATGTGCATGTTCAAAAAGAGATTGATTAACTCAGAACCAGGGGAGGTGCGATCAAAGGTATCTTCATCAAGAGGTACTCCTCAAGGTGGGGTCCTTTCACCGCTCGCTTGGGTGCTCGTACTAAACGAGATTCTGATTAAGTTAAAATATAGTTGAGTCAAAGCAGTTGCCTACGCGGATGACCTAGCACTACTTGCGACTGGAAAATTGTCTACCCACTATCAGTAACCTGGACAAAGGAATGCGGACTGGCAGTAAGCCCACAAGAAACGAAATTATAGTTCTCTTTACCACTAAAAGGACAATTCCGGATTTTATTCTGCCTACAATTGAAAGGATTCCACTTATAATTTCTGATAACGCCCAATACCTTGGAGTTGTCCTGGATAGAAAATTGAACTGGAAAGAAAGAAGAAGAAATTGAATTGAAGAGAAAGAACAAAAGAGTCAATGATAACATTCTATGCCTGCGATAGAATTTTTGACCGAACCTGGGGTCCTAGTCCTAAAATAATATTAACATATGAAAGTTTAGTCTGGTGGAAAGCTGTGTCAAAGGCCACAAACCTCAAAACTATGACAAAGATCCAAATAATGACCTGTATTAGCACCACTGGAATCTCACGACCCTAGACCTTTTTGTACAGGAATCTGCAGCGAAAAGTGTCCTTCGACTAAGTCAGACTAAAAACTGGAAACATAGCCAGACGCAGATTCTAAAAAAATATACGGGAGATAAAGTATACATAGACTACACAGTCCCCCGTCTAGATTTCGTAAGACCATTTGTCACTAGTTTCCCTAGCAGCGATAAATGGCAAGAAGATCAACTGACATCCATTGGATCGACTAAACCTGTCTACACGGATGGATCCAAGATGGATACAGGAGTCGGCGCGGGAATCTCCTCCGATAGCCTTGAACTATCCAGTTCAATCAGACTTCCTCACTACAGCAGCGTTTTCCAAGCCGAGTTACTGGCAGTAACAATAGCTACTAAACAAGCCTCAATGATAGCAATACCTCACGCAGATATTACTTTATTCATTGGCAGCCAAGCAGCAGTAAGAGTGATCCCTGCCGTAGAGATAAAATCAAAACTTGTAAGCCGCTCCAGGTTGTTGGCGAGCAGCACAATGTAAAACTCTGCTGGCTTCCCGGACATAGAGTTGTGCCCGCAAATGAAAACGCTGATGAACTGGCAAGAAATGGATCTTCACTCGAGCTAAACTAAGCCGATACTACATGATTCCCCCCTAGTAGGTATTGGGTCGCTTGAGACTGGGAATTCCGTGCTAGAGTGAGAGGGAAGATATGACCTTGGAGTGAGTGTGTTTGCTTTGTCGTAAGTGTGTTATCTAGATATGTAGTGTGTTTGAGGCGCCGCCGTGTGTTTGAAGTGCCGCCGCCGCCGCTGCCGCCGCTGTTGGTTGTTAGTTTTTGTTATCAGTTTTGTGTGTTTTGTGGGTGGTGTTGGAATTGTTTAGAGATGAGGTAATTATTGGTATTCGTGTTGGGTTGTTGTTGTGATGATGAAAATTAAAAAAGAGTGATATGTGTGTGTGTGGTTTGAACTTGGTACGATGTGAGTTTGGGAGTTGGGGTTGTCGTAGCTTATCGCTATAGCTGTGCGGATGCTGTGAGATGTATGTTAAAGTGTTTGAATATATTGAAGGGGGTCCGCCGCGACGGGTATCGTGAGCCGTGACGGTTATCGTGTCTGTTGATTTGTATGGTGGTTCGTAGCCATGGTCGCTGTGTATGTTAATTAGATGTGTTTTTGGTATGGTTTATTTGATCGAAGGGAAATGGTCTTAATTTATCATATTTAATGTATAAGTAGGAATATTAAGATGGGTTGTTATAATTGGTAAACTTATTCATTGTATAAAAGAAGCTAAGTTAATGATTTTTAGTAAAATAAAAAAAATAAAACCATTAAATTAATTGTTTTTTATTTATCCATGAATTGTTAGTGGATGGGAAACCCAACCATTTGACATATACTTTTTCGCCTTTTGTTGCAAGAATCTTTTCCACGAGAAATATGTTGGGAAAATTCGTCTTTTGTAATTCGTGTGCATAGAAACTCCCTCTAATAGGCTGACCTTGAAAATCTTCAATTAGATATGTAATAGGGTTTGTTATCTGAACTTTTCTTATTTTGAATATTTCAGTTGTCCAATTTGGTGTGTATCCTTTTTCGAAAGCATGTTTAAACTTGCTTATTCGAACGCTATTGCCAACTTCGTATTTTCCCTTCTCAGCAATTTTTATTCGTTTATAAACTCCTGATAGTAATTCTTTGGCATTGTTTTTATTTATATCAACGGGGCGTTTTTTTATTGTTCTATGTATCGAGTGATTATATGCATGCAGCAAATCCTTATAAATGGGTAGCCATTTGTAGTTCCCATTGAAACTGAATTCTTTCCACATTTTCTCCTTAAGGGTGCGGTTAAAGCGTTCAACAATTGATGCTTTTAATGTACTGTACGTTGAGTAGTGATTAATTTTGTAGCTATTCATCAAATTTTGGAAGACCTTGTTGAAGAATTCTTTACCATCATCGGTTTGCAAATTTTTAGGTGCTCGATTTGAATTGGTAAAAATTGTTCTCATAGCTTGTGTTGTAGCTGATGCAGTCTTATGTTTCAAAGGAACGACCCAAACTTTGAAAAAGTATCAATTACGGTTAGTAAATAGTTGGACCCCTCATTCTCATCACTGTATGGTATCATTTCAACCAAGTCTGCTTGCCACAGATCATCAAAACCCTTAATAATAACTCTACGCCTTTTGAAATTCCTTCGGGCTGGCTTGTGCAGCTCACCAACAACTTTTCTTTTACTCATTATAAAAACGAATGAATAGAAACAAGGAGAGTTTTTGTATTTTATTAGATATTTTATTTGACCAATCGTCGATAAAGTAACATCAATTTCTTAATTCTAATCAATCTGCTTTCAACCATATAGCATGCGCAAGTATCTGGTCCTTCTTGACAGAGATTTTCAGACCAGGGGCAGTTTATAAAATGACACCCGTGAACAGAGGTGTTGGAAGATACGTTTTCAAAGTTCCTCAGAAAACTAATGCAATCAATAAATTCATTGAAATGTTCCTCAAGAAGAGTTTGGTTATTTGTTTTTAGAAATTTTAACACCTCATCGAAGATCGTAGACGTATTTACTGTAGACATGATTTCAAGTCGAATTCCGAATGCGTACTAAATTGGTGAAAAACTATTTGTTGCCCCTCTAATAGGTTCACCACTATTTTTATACTTCTCGAAAATATCCAACATATACTTTCTAATATTGTTTAATAATTCAAGAGTCTTCAAATTTTGCTCATCAGTGTATGACCGCAAATCCGCACCCATTTTTCCTAGTTTATCTTCGATGTTTTGTAGCTTCAATGCCTCATCATTTATAGTCCCCATGAGTGCTTTGAAATTGTTGTCTACATACCGTCGATGATTTAGCATGTTTTTATTATTAATGACTATAGTGCTATCTACATATTCCTTATTTACCGCCTGTGTTGGGTTTACAGGTTTTCCAACATTGTTTAGACATTTTCCCTGAATATCGAAATCACCATTAGGTAGTAGTCTAAATCCTACGCCAGCAGGTCCTCGGTTGTTCTATGAAATCGTTTGGAGCTTCGTCCGAACTTGTCAACACTCATTTTATTAATAATGAAGATTATTCTCTAAACGATGTCTAATATATAGATAATGTTCGTTTCCAACGCGAATTGATTTTATATAGGTCAATTTCTGAACCAAGTGTTGAGGTCAAATCCGGTCGGTTCCTATCCGGTCGGTTCCTATCCTGTCGGTTCCTATCCGGTCGGTTCCTATACAGTCGGTTCAGGTGTGGGACCATACTGATTTGCTTGCTTTTAATGAATTGAATTGATTATTAGTGTATGATATTTGATTCACGTAATTCTTCTACAATTGAGTTAACCTCATTTTGAAGATTATTATTGCCGGCTCTTTGAGATGCAATTAAAAGCCTTAATCTATTGACGAGTTCATTGGGGCTATCCCAATACACATATTCGATGGGTTTATTCGAATAACTCATATCAGATGAATTACTATTGTATGCTTTTCCAATTTTCTTTATGCCTCTCTGCGTTAGGTGTTGAAGTAAAGGTTGGATTATATGTTTGTACTTATAACCTCTGTTGCCTTTAACTTGTAAGTTACTATCATAGTTTTTCAAGTGTGTTTTTGTTTTTTGTAATATCTTTAGATATTGATCCAAGTCTTCATTGGTATATCGATCTTTTCTAGGTTTTTTTCGAAATATTAATTCATAAAGGCCATTCGTTCCATGGAAGATTTCATCATCAATGACGAAATTCTTGTGTTCGTTAATTACAAAACTTGATCTACCTAATTTCGTTGAATTTGATTCCACGTCGAAATGTGGACCATAGATTTTGTCATGATTCGAATCTGATGGGGATGATCGATTAATTGGAGTGCTTTGATCAAGGCTATTGTCGTAGGGTGTCCTAAATGAATTATCATTGTTCGTTGTCTGATTTGATTCTGGAGATGAGAAGTCAAAACTAGCATAGAAATGGATTTTTTTTCTTCTTCTGGGTATTGTAAACGTCGTCGTAGTAGTTGTTGATTCTTTATTTTCATATCTATATTATTGTAAGCAACATCTGCAGCAGCAGCAGTATCATTTTGAGTATGAGCACTTTTGACATTTTTCACGATTTCTTTTAAGGGTTCAACTATTGGTTTAAAAGTAGTCTCAAGTTCCGCAAAAAAATAGCCTTAAGTGCGGCAGATGATAAGCGATGCCCAATAGAAAATAGTTATTGTACATTACCATGGGGACATTACAAAATAAGCTAAACCTATTATAATAAAACATGATTTGAAAAAGCATCTCTTTAATTTTTCCACACTTATTTGAATATTGCTTTCAGGAATGTGATGTAGTCTTCTGGGGATATTGTACGCTCTCTCCTCAACCTCTTGGGTAATGTATGCTACATTCTATAAACACATCAGCCTTAGAACAGCCCTGTATGGAACAGCTCTGTATGAAACCGCCCTGTTATTAAACCGCCCTGTTATTAAACCGCCCTGTTATTAAACCGCCCTGTATGAAACAGCCCTGTATGAAACTGCCCTGTATGGAACAGCCCTGTATGGAACGTAGCCGCAGATAACAATAGATAAAAAAAAAATTACCAAGCAATACAAAACATATATATATATAGTTGGCGCAACAGGTCTGTAGAGACCCAAGGCCTAGCTTCTCACAACCATTCGTGTTGTGTGAGTTTCATTTTTTGGAACGAATGGAAGGGATCTACAATTTTAAGCCGATTCCAAACGGCTAATTGAGAAGCTCTTAAGACAGTTATACTCTCGGATGTTTGTCAGACGTTCGCGAGAGGCGGCGCAGTGGAAAAAACCCTAAGTTGGAATTTGGGTTTTTGCGGGATTCGAACCTGAGACCCCTCGCTTAGTAGTCCAACACACTAACCTCTAAGCCACTGCGCCTGCAAAGCAATACAAAAAAAAGCAATACAAAATAGACAATATTAAATACAAAATACTAAATTTCATCGATATTCATATTTATTATTGTATATGAAACAGGTTTCATACAGGGCAGTTCCATACAGGGCTGTTCCATACAGGGCAGTTTCATACAGGGCTGTTTCATACAGGGCGGTTTAATAACAGGGCGGTTTAATAACAGGGCGGTTTCATACAGAGCTGTTCCATACAGGGCTGTTCTAAGGCTGATGTGTTTATAGAATGTAGCATACATTACCCAAGAGGTTGAGGAGAGAGCGTACAATATCCCCAGAAGACTACATCACATTCCTGAAAGCAATATTCAAATAAGTGTGGAAAAATCAAAGAGATGCTTTTTCAATTCATGTTTTATTATAATAGGTTTAGCTTATTTTGTAATGTCCCCATGGTAATGTACAATAACTATTTTCTATTGGGCATCGCTTATCATCTGCCGCACTGTTTAATGTTACACGATCGCGTCATAAATTATAATCCACTCAGTCAAATAGTTTCGCGAGAAATCTAATTTCTTATTTCAAAGTTAACTCTTGTTGGGAAAAGACACGCACGCATAAACCATGTATTTTATACTTGACGTACAAGGTTTCAAAGGACCTAATAATAAGTTTATCGCTAAAGAAATAGCAATACTACACAATGGCCATCATCATCATTTCATCATCAAACCACCATTCAACTCTGACCAATTATCATCTGCATTAAGAAGACAAGTTCAATGGCTTTACCAAAATCATCATGGCCTAGCTTGGGATGGAGGTTTCACCGAATTTAAGAAAGTTCGGAAATACCTTCGCATGAAAATAAAAAATACAATTTTGTACGTCAAAGGAGTTGAAAAAGTTCAATGGATAAAGGAGTTACTTTGTGATGAAAATGTTGAAGCGATGAATATCGAAGAAGTTGGCTGTCCTAATTTCAACGAATTGAAGCGACTCTATCCTTGTGAAATAAAATGTTCGCTCCATAGCAAATGCTGTGCCCTACAAAATGTATACCTGTTTGACAAATTCTTATCTGGAAATTAAATAAAAAAAAAAAAACAAAATTTCTTCTTTTTTCTTTATTTATGTCTTTTATAACCATATGGAAGGGAACTATTGTCTTCGAGAAATCTACGTTTTTCTGACTTGGGTTTGTATGTTTTTGTTTCAGCAATTGTAATGACCTCGTGCTCTCGTGTCCGGCGAATATTATTTGATAAAATTTGGATATCATCGGCATTCGCAGCATTAAGTACAGCTTCTTTGATTGTCTCAAAATTAACTTTCTTCGATGCTGAATAATTCAAATTGATTCCTTTTACTTTACACACGACTTTTTCAGTGTCATCTTTTGTACTAAAGACTTTGTAGGAATAATTTTTGGGGCCTCCACTTACGAATTCAGTAATATAACTTCCATACCCATAGCATTGTAATTCGTCAGTCATATCCCCTATAAATTCACCAGTCTGTGGATCAGGTTCTCCTTCACGACTTACATAGATTACGGAATCGGTGTCGTAGTACAAAACTCTACCTCCTAATATTTCCAGGTAACTATACAATTTCAGACGAGCTTGTGCGGTAGTGTAAGCTGCAATACACACATTAACAGTTGATAAGGTCTCCGCTTCTTCTTCTTTATACAACCAACTTACTATAACATTTTCCTCATTTATAGGTAGAATGTGACAGACTTCAATAGTTGGATTTATAAGCATTTGGAATAATTCTGATGGACTATTAATTATACATGTTTTCTGTTGATTTTCTCTTTGTCCAAATTTACCCCAAAATGAATTAAGTATGAGCTTAGCAAAAGATCTCTTCCCAGGGTTATCACAAATTTGTGCAAAATCGAGTTTAACATCTTCATTACCCAAAAAGTCAGCTACATATTTCTTTTTCTCTTCCATTGTAGCACATTTATCTGGCCACCCTGATGCTTCCTGTTTCATTTTAATGAACTTATTCATCATTTGACTGAAAAGGCCATCTGATTTTTCCATTTTATTATATTGAACCATAGAATATTCCCATATTTCGAAAATATCTACTATCTTATACCCTTTCTCTATTGCTTTTAAGACCTCATCAATAATCCAGGTTCCGTGTAGAGCTCTTTCATCATCAGAATGGGCGCAGTGTTCGTCTTGAGACATTTGTTTGCTGCATGTTCTACACAATGTAAACATAAGCTTATTATTTTGTTTAATAGGCAATACCGGATGTAACAATTGCTCTGGAGGTATTATTTTACACTTTATAACCCCATTCGTGTTTTTTAAGTCGATTTGAGAACAATCGGTGGTGTGAACTTTAGGGTGATCCACTGGATATTTCCCGTATTTGCAAACCCATGGGTATAGGGAACATACATCTAAAAAAGCAGATATTGCCCTAGTTAGTGAGCCCTACAAATCTTTGGATGGTTGTAGCTGGATAGACGATATCTCAAAGAAGACAGCGATATGGACCTGTGGAAGCCACGCCATGCAAAAAGTCGGTGGGCCAGCGGAATACTTCGTAACCGCTAGGATAAACGGCATCCACTTCTATAGTTGCTACGCACCCCCTAGCCTAACACCTAGGGCTTATCTGAAGCTGCTGGATGACATTGTAGCTGACGCGCGAGGAAAACACCCAATTATAATTGCTGGCGATTTCAATGCATGGGCTACAGAATGGGGCAGCAGGATAACGGACGCAAGGGGTCGAGCTCTACTAGAAGCATTCGCAACACTAGATGTGAGTTTGGCGAACAATGGTGCAAAAAACACATTTCGGAAAGCAGGCAAGGGGTCTATCATAGATATCACCTTTATGAGTAACTCACTCCTGCGCAAAACAAAATGGCAAGTAAGCGAAGAATATACGCACAGCGATCACCAGGCGATCATATTTAGCTTGAACAAAGACAAGCCCAGGCAGCCCCCTAAACTAACAGGGCCAAAGTGGAAAGACACCCACTTTGACAAAGATACGTTCGAGGAAATGATGAATACCGAACTTGCATTCAGCAGCGAAACAGCGGAGACACTGTCACAACAATTGACGCAAACAATTACCACAGCGTGTGATGCAGCAATGCCTAGAAGATCTGCCAGTAAAAGAGGGGCACCGTGTTACTGGTGGAACGACGAAGTAAAAACGCTCAGAGCAGCTTGCCTCCGGGCTAGACGCAGATCCCAGCGATGCAGGGGAAGGCCAGAGTTTCAAGAAAGGCTATCTATCTTCAGATTAGCAAGGCGAGATCTCGAAAAGGCCATCAAAGAGAGCAAGGCAAGATGCTTTAAACAGCTCTGCGATGGAGCAGACCTAGACCCCTGGGGTATGGCATATAGGATGGTGATGAAGAAGCTTAAGGGCGGTAGGTCCCCACAAATATCCTGCCCAATAATGCTGAAGACAATAGTTGAGCACCTATTCCCATATAGGCCGTCAACTTTGATCATCACCACAAGAGACACAAGTTCGGAACGCATCCCTGCAATCACGCCGAATGAACTATACGAAGCGTGCAGGAAGATAGGTGACAACAAAGCGCCCGGACCCGATGGCATCCCGAATTTGGCGGTTAAAGCGGCCGTTCGAAAACGACCGGAGCTTTTTATTGCAACGATGCAACGGTGTCTGGAGGAAGGGGTATTCCCGAGGTCGTGGAAACTCCAGCACCTGGTTTTACTGCCAAAAGGGAAAAAACCACCTGAGGAACCGTCCTCATACCGGCCAATATGCCTATTAGATACAATGGGAAAAATCTTAGAACGGATCATATACTGCAGACTACTCGAGGTGGCAGAGGATAAAGGAGCTTTGTCTGATGACCAGTATGGATTCAGAAAATCGCGTTCTACCGTCGATGCCATTAAGGCGGTAGTAGATACAGCGGCTGAAGCAATACGGGGAAAAAGATGGAAAGGTGGGACGAAGAAATATTGCGCGGTTGTGACCCTTGATGTAAAAAATGCCTTCAATTCGGCAAGCTGGTCATGCATTAGGAGATCCTTGGTCAGAATGGAAACGCCGTACTACCTGCTGAATATAGTAGCAAACTACCTTACCGACAGGAAGTTAAGGTACCATACTGACGATGGCGTTAAGTACTACAACATCACCGCGGGAGTACCACAAGGGTCGGTTCTTGGACCTCTCCTGTGGAACATAATGTACGACGGGGTTCTCCGATTAACGCTGCCACAAGGAGTAAAGGTTATAGGCTTTGCTGATGATATCGCTGTGGTTACTGTGGCCAAACATATCCACGAGATAGAGTCCGCTACGGATGAAGCAGTAGCCAGAATCAAGAATTGGCTAGAGTCTGCAGGGCTAGAACTAGCTGACCACAAGACCGAGGCTGTGTTGATAACCAGCCGAAAGACTGTGGAATATGCATCTTTCCGTGTTGGAAATCAACTAATAAGATCAAAGGAGTCATTAATGTACCTAGGAGTAATGCTCGACAACAGGCTAAGCTTTAAAACGCACATCCAGTATGCCAGCAAAAGGGCGTCACAGATGCAAGCAGCTCTTTCCCGGATTATGCCAAACATCGGTGGCCCTGGATACGCCAGAAGGATTCTGTTATCCAGGGTGGTCAGCTCAATACTGATATACGCTGCACCGGTCTGGGCAGGGGCTCTTACAACTAAGGAAACAAGAAGGAAGCTCTCGTCAGCATACAGGCTCTGCGCAATAAGAACAATAAGCGGATTCCGAACAATTTCGGACGAAGCAGCCTGCGTTATTGCGGGAATGATTCCCATCGACATTCTCGCCAACGAAATGCAAAGGATCTACCTTAGGCTAACTGTCAACAGGCAGGAGTCCATCATAAGAAAAAGGATAAAAGAAGAAGAAAGGGCAACATCTCTAGCACTGTGGCAAGTCCGGTGGGATACCACGGCAAAAGGCAGATGGACCCACAAACTGATCCCAAACATCGAGGTCTGGACAAGAAGAAAAAGCGGGGACTGCAACTACCACCTCACGCAGTTCTTGTCCGGGCACGGCGGCTATCGAAGTTATCTTCACAGATTCGGCCACGATAGCTCGCCTCTTTGCCCCGAATGCCCAGATGAAGAAGAGGATACAGAGCACGTAATGTTCCACTGCAGAAGATTTTCAGGAGGAAGAGTGAACTTACCCCTTCCACAGCTTCTCATAGAGCGTATGATGAGCTCAGAAGACGACTGGCTGGATATATGTTCATACATAACGAGCGTACAAAACGAGCTAAGAAGAGCCGAAAGACAAAGAAGGGTCGAAGTGGCAGACATTGACGTTGAGGATTTAGCATGAGTTGCTAACCAGCCCCGCGAAGTAATACCTAACGGCAGTCCCGCGGGGAGAGTGGTAGAAGAGTACATGGGTGTGGTTTAGTACGTAAGGCGCGAGGCACTGGAGAAACATATCCCGCGAATCGTGCATGCTAGTAGCACGGGCAACTAGTATCTTTCGAAGATTACACATCCTTTGGACGCAACCAAAAAAAAAAAAAAAAAAAAAAAAAAAAAAAAAAAGGGAACATACATCTATGTACTTGATTTTTTCACCTTCCTTACATTTATAATAATTATATGTGTTCCCCGTACGGCCCCCGTAAAATGCGTCGCGAGGATTTAATGGGCTTTGTTGTATTAAAGGATGTGTTTTTAAATATTTGACATCATCAGTACTCAATTGTTTCTCGAATTCACATGCCCACATTTCAATTACCTCGTATCCGAACTGCCTTAGCCGTGTAGATTTAGCCATGGTTTGTTCATAGCGTAGATTTAACGTGTCGCACGGATCTTTGCTTAAAGGCATGTCGCGAATCGTCTTCAAACATGAGTGGCCATGATAATAACAACCGTGGAACTCAAACACCTGTTTGGTTTCCTTGCAAAAACCGTCAACTTTCACACCACATACCACCGCTTCTCGCTGCTTAGCTGCATGTTGAATGTAGTAATTCCGTCTCCTTTCTTCCAAAATAAGCCATTTAATTGCCTGGATCGACTGATTATCAGCTTGTCTATATCCATTTCTAGGTATTAAGCCTATAGTGTTTGGTTTAAGAAAATTACGACGGTACACCAAGTTGCATGCTGATGCTATAGTTACAGCTTCCAAAAACGGTACATTACACTGCTCAAGGAAAATATTTCTGAATTTTATACATGCTTCAGATAAGATCTGTACATCGCTTTCACAGTATGCAACAAGGTCACGCTGCATATTAAATTCACTTTGTTTATTTTCTTCATACCATTTAAAGAATACATCCCGATCATTTATCTTCATGGCATCCGGATTGTAATATTCTGCAGGCGGCAGTGGACCGATATAGTTTTCATTTTCGATGGTATTAAAGAAATGCGGAAAATACCCTTTTTTTAACTCTTGCGGTAAATCGAAAGCTTTTGGAAGAACTGATAGAGCCATGGGAAAATAGTTCAATGAGTCTATGAATTTCACATTCCCCAATCCCATGAGTATTATTTTAGTTCCTCTCATAATCAATTCGGGTTAAAATTTTGTATTTTGCAGGATATAGTTTAAAATAAATTGGTGATCATATGCCTGTCCATTATGAGCCAAAACAATAACTTTTGTGAAACTTTTTCGGGCGTTCAAAATGTGCTCTAAGAACTCGGATATAACATTCTGACCCTTTTTTATATTAAGTCTGAATTTACATTTCTGACAGAAGTGTAGATTATTCTCACCCAAACAAAGGTCACATCTTTGCTGGAAAACACATAAATTCGGTTCATGAAGTTTTACTGGAACAGCATAGCCTTTTATCACTTTTTCATCAATAATCGTTTCTTGACGACTCTCCAAATCATAAAACACATAGAGAACACTGTCTAATTTTGGTCTTCTAGTATCGCATCGAATATAACACAAGTGTTCTTGGGAAACGTGTTTATCACAGTTTTTACAATAGTATTCATTGCAAGTATGTTCTCTATCTCTTCTATATGTTTTCAGACATTCAACACATTTTTTAACTGTTTCACAAATTGCTCTTTTTCCTGTTGACCCCGAAGCCTTATGGTTATCAAAACATTCCTGTCCTCTAAAACTTCTATTGCAATCTTTGCATACAATTTCGGATAGATTTTGAGGACATATAGGTGATTGCTGACATTGAGGGCATGACTTTACACATCTATGATCGGTTTTATTATTGAATGGTACACTACAAATTTCGCAAAAATAAACACAACAAAATGCCGCTGTCAAAGATGTTATAACATTGAAGTGACCTTTGTAATACAGTAAATTTATTCTCTTATCACTGTTATATGTATCGTCTTCGAATATAATACTTCGTCCTTTTTGCTCATATTCGTAGACTGTGATCTTATAATTCTTCAAATAACTTTGAAAAGTGCGAAGCTCTTGAATACCACAACCTTCGGAAGGTATACTAACACCGGTCAAAGTTATTAGATTAGCCGTTCGTAGATCTTGAGATTTACCACTATTGCGTCGAATTTTTACATATTCAGAGTCTTTATCAATAAAGGCAATTGCAACAACTAAAGCACGAGGTAAACATAGGTTGTCTTTGTTTCTTATTACAATGATTCCCCTCCGCTTTTTGCATTCTTCATCGAAAGAATTGTATTTCTTATTTCGAACATTTCCTTGTCCTTTAACAGGTCTTATCGATGTAAGATTTATACGGAAAGTATCCGTGCTTAAGCCTTCGGAATTGCTTTGGAAAATTTTAGTGATTAAATCCCATACCTCGCTCCACTTTAAATCGGATGCTTTTCTATAGCTCATCCAACCAGGACCATAGTGTTCGAACTTCTTCCCTGTAAATGTTATACCCACCATATCAGAAGGATCCAAATCGTCAGTCACTTTTTTAAATATCCCTTTCACTGCATTCTGAATCCAGCTAGATGGTTCAATGTTGTCTGCTACATCCCTAATCCGGAATTCAATTTTACGACCACGCAAATTGAATCTTTTCACAAAGGATGGGTAATCTTTAACCACCTCAAAGCACTTAAAAGTCAAATAAACCAATAAAAAAGAAAAAGAGCAGTTAATTTCTTTGTTTCACTTTTTAATTTATTTTTTTATTTTATAAAAATGGTTGTGAGTAGAGAACAGGCACCTCATAGTTTTCCTCTGCAACAGGATGGAACTCCAACTCAAAGGAGCTTCCAATCGCTTTGATGACTTCCATCTCATATAAGGGGAGTTGGGTAATGGTGTCCTCCTCCATTGCGTTGAATCGGAGAGGCAAAAATACCTTTTTCGTCTCAAGCTCTACCAGGACCCTTGGTCCATACTTGGTCTGGCACCGCATCGCCTTCAAGATACGGTTCCGTTTCCCCAATTCGATCGTTTTCAGACCCTCTAGGGGCTTTACTTTACCCAGTTGGTTAAGGAAATCCATGTTCTTTGCCCCGATTAATTTGAAAGTAAACTGTTACCCAGTACCTTCAACACTCGCCTTTTATACATGAAAATACCTCCGAAAATATCACAATTTCTTTTCAAACAATGTGGTCAGTAAGATAAGAGTTACATGTTCCATCGTGCTACATTAACGACTGGTTTTTCGGATAACACCATGCTTCTTTAAAGAAATTCCAGAAAACAATATGGTCAAAATGATAAGAGTGACATGTTCCATCGTGCTACATTAACGCCCCTTCGATCAAATAAACCATACCAAAAACACATCTAATTAACATACACAGCGACCATGGCTACGAACCACCATACAAATCAACAGACACAATAACCATCACGGCTCACGATAACCGTCGCGGCGGCCCCCTTCAATATATTTAAACACTTTAACATACATCTCACAGCATCCACAGCTATAGCGATAAGCTACGACACCCCCAACTCCCAAACTCACATCGTACCAAGTTCAAACCACACACACACACATCACTCTTTTTTAATTTTCATCATCACAACAACAACCCAACACGAATACCAATAATTACCTCATCTCTAAACAATTCCAACACCCCCCACAAAACATACAAAACTGATAACAAAAACTAACAACCAACAGCGGCGGCACTTCAAACACACGGCGGCGCCTCAAACACACTACATATCTAGATAACACACTTCCGACAAAGCAAACACACTCACTCCAAGGTCATATCTTCCCTCTCACTCTAGCACGGAATTCCCAGTCTCAAGCGACCCAATACCTACTCCCCCTGTAACCTCCGACAAGAGGTCGGGGATAAAATACTGTGGCGTGGAATGAATTGTGGTGAAATGAAAACAAACTAAAATGGTGAAATGAAAACAACCCCATTAGTCACCAAACAAGTTCCACTTCCAATTGGAAATTGGAATCTGTCAATTCCCCACTAAACTAAATGGGAATTTATCAATTGCTGAAAAGGGGAAAAAGTATGTCAGCCAATTGTAGAACCAATTGGAGTTAGCTAGAAAGTTCTCGAAGAGATGGCAGAGCAGATATAAAAGGAGAGGTTGTAGAACAGGGCGACAGTTGATTTTTATCAGTGATTGGTTAAAGTTCGAGATAGTAATCGGTTGTAAAGATAAATAAGTGCAGAGTAATAAAGTTGAAATAAGTGATTGGTTTGAATCGTTGAAGAATTGTTTGAGTAATATTGTTCTGGTACTTAATAAGTGGATAATCTATAAAAGTGTAATAAAAGTGATTATACTAGAAAAGTTGAACAGAATAGTGTTTTATCTTTTCGAATCCCAGCCCAAATGTAACATTGGTGTCAGAAGTGGGATAAAACTTATTCTGTGCTAAAGCGTGTGTTACAAAGAAACATTAAAAAAAAAAAAAAAAATTAATTAAAGTGAATTTGTGAATTTCGAAATTACAAGTGACACAAAAAAAAAAAAAAAAAAAAAAATGGGTCGTGTATTGCTACAACTAAGCATACCCCAATTAAAAAGTGAATTAGAAAAGAGGAATCTCTCCACAGCTGGAGGGAAAAGTGACCTCATACTTCGTCTGCAGGAGGCTGTCGAAAATGAGGGAGAAAATTCAAAGACCATGCTTTTTGACGTGGCAGAAGAACAAGTAAATACAGGCGTTGATATTAGCGCTATGATGGAATTACTTCTTGCCAAGATGGAAGAACAGAAGAATTCTATGGAATCTAAGTTCGCAGAACAGAAGAATTCTCTAGAAGAACAGAAGAATTCTCTAGAAGAACAGAAGAATTCTCTTGAAGAACAGAAAAATTACATTGCCGCCGCACAAAAAGATGCCGTGGAAGAGTTTAAGAATGTTCTAGATGTAAAAATCGTCGCGATTGATGAGAAGTTAAATAAGCATGAAACCAAGTTTGAGGAAATTAATGAATCTCTTCATAGACACGAAACAAACATCGAGAACGTAGTTAAAGAGCTCGAAAAAGTCAAGAAACAGAAGGCTCGCGAATATTCTACTGACTGCCCAAGAAGGAAGGAGATGCAACCACCCGTTTTTGATGGTCAAACATCATGGCCGATCTATAAGAGACAGTTCGAAGCAGCTGCAATGACCAATGGATGGGACGACGAGGAAAAGTCGATTGCATTAACGCTCGCATTACGAGGTACAGCTGCAGAATTGCTTCAAACTATCTCAGAAGAAAAACAACGCAACTATGATGCTTTGGTTAAGGCTATTGAGATGCGGTTTGGCGACGACCATATGCAGCAAGTGTATAGAGTGCAACTGCGCAGTAGATTCCAGAAGAGGGGAGAAACACTCCAGCAGCTGCAAGCGGATATAGAACGACTAGCGCACTTGTCATATCCCAATGCCGGCGAAGATGTCATCAACGAAATGGCTATTGAGGCATTTACACAAGCCATAGAGGACAGACAGCTACAGATGGCTCTACGAATGGCTGGAAAGAGAACTCTTCCTGAGGCACTGGCATTTGCATTAACTATGAAAGCTGCTGACCAGGCATCTCAAGGATTCCACCGCGTAAGAGAAATAACATCCGTCGAATGTACATGCCATAGAACAGATGTAGAAGACCGGAACAGTGCTCGCAGGGGACCGATCCGTTGCTGGAACTGCAACAAAATTGGACATCTTCAACGACAGTGCAGAGCTGAACGTAGACAGGGTAGTTGTCCACATTGCAGAACTAGGAGTCGTCACGAGGAGGCATCTGAACAATCGGCGGACGGAACCTCACAAAGCCATCAGTCGGGAAACGAGTAAGAACCAACTTCGCGGGGCAGAAGCTGGTTTCTGGAATCGACGCCCCCATGACCACAATTCAGGTTTCACAGACCAAACGATGTAATAGGAGCCTGACAGTGGAAGCCCATATCGGTCAGAAAAAGTGTGTGGCCACAATCGATACAGGTGCCACCGCTTCCATAATCAGAAGGGACATCGTTCGCCAATCATGGCTGCACAACACCAGCAGCTACTGTCTGAAAACAGCAACTGGAGCAACGGCAAAGGTGTATGGTGAGGTACTCTTGACGATAAATCTAGCAGGAATAGTCTTCTCCCATGCATTCTTAGTGGCCGATATATGTGACGAATGCATCATTGGAATCGACTTTATGAAGACGCATGATGTAGTCCTCGACATCGGTTTGCAAGTTCTAAAGTACAGAAACGTCGAGATTCCAATGGTTTACGGGAACGAGAACGTCGCAGCTCTAAGAACAGTTGTAAGTGAGGACGAAATTTTACCACCTTCGTCAGAGACACTTATTTGGACAAAGCTGGAAGGTGATCCTGGGAGCCACCGATTCTTCCTAATAGAGCCAGATACAGAAAACTATTACCAGAGCTATATCGTCGGAAAGATGCTTGTTGAACCTAAAAACAACTTGGTTCCCGTTCGTGTCCTCAATGCGGAGCACAGAAGTGTAAAGCTGAAGCAAGGGGAAGTGATCGGAAAGTGCGTACCGATTACTGCGGTGACAAAGTTGTCAAAAGAAAGTCCTGCGAAACCGGTTAGACCTACGGAGATATCGGAAATGAAAAGGAATATACTCGGAGAGTGCGAGCTGGATCAGGAGCAGCGGGCAATGGCAGGGAGTCTAATCAACGAGTTCGCTGATATATTTGCTTCGCAGAGTAGCGAGTATGGCCGAACACATCTCGTACAGCACCGAATTGACACCGGGGATGCAAGACCAATTCGTCAGCCTCCCAGACGACTACCATTGGCCAAACAGACGGAGGTTGCAGAAATGGTGGCGACGATGGAAAAGGAGGGACTGATTGAGAGCTCAAAAAGTCCGTGGGCATCACCGGTCGTCTTGGTCAAAAAGAAAGACGGAAGTACGAGATTCTGCGTGGACTATCGCCAACTAAACAACGCCACCAAGAAGGATAGCTACCCCCTGCCCAGAATTGACGATACCCTGGACACACTATCCGGGGCCAAATGGTTTTCGACTCTTGATCTGAAGAGTGGCTACTGGCAAGTACAGATCCATCCAGAAGACCGCGAGAAAACAGCATTCACAGCAGGAAACGGGCTTTGGCAATTTACAGTAATGCCATTTGGACTGTGCAATGCTCCAGCAACTTTCGAGCGTCTAATGGAGCGTGTTTTGCTGGGACTGACGTGGAAAACCTGTTTGGTCTACCTGGACGATGTCATCGTGGTTGGTAAAACGTTAAACGAACATCGAAATAACCTCAGGGAGGTGTTCCAAAGGCTACGAAGTGCACAGTTAAAGCTGAACCCGAAGAAGTGTTCTCTATTCCGAACAGAAGTGAAGTATCTCGGGCACATCATCTCTTCCAAGGGAGTCAAGACTGATCCGGAGAAGATCGATGCAGTGAAAAACTGGCCGGTTCCCAAAGACAAACATCAGCTGAGAAGCTTCCTGGGACTTGCGACCTATTACAGACGATTTGTAAAGGACTTTGCCAGGATCGCAAAGAGTTTGCATCAACTGACAGAAAAAGGCAAACAATTCAAATGGTCAGGTGAGTGCGAAAACAGCTTCAAAGAACTTAAGCAACAGTTGTGCGACGCCCCCATATTGGCGTACCCCACCCCTGGAAAAACATTTATTGTGGATGCAGACGCTAGTAATGTGGGAATTGGAGCCGTGCTTTCCCAGGTACACGAGGGCCAAGAGAAGGTAGTTTCGTTCTTCAGCAAAGTTCTCTCAAAGCCAGAAAGGAACTACTGTGTTACCAGGCGCGAACTCCTTGCTTTGGTACTGGCAACAAAACATTTCCATAAGTACCTCTATGGGCAGAAATTCATCCTTCGCACAGACCATGCATCTTTAAAGTGGCTACTACACTTTAAGAATCCTGAAGGACAAGTCGCAAGGTGGATCGAACAGCTGCAAATGTACGACTACGAAATACAACATCGAAAGGGAAGTCTTCACTCAAATGCAGACGCTCTCTCTCGTCGACCGTGCAAAGCAGATTGTAAACATTGCTTACGACACGAGGAAAAAGATGTCGTGTCCGTTCAAAGGGTGAGAGCTATGCCCATTGGTGGCTGGAGTGCACGGGAAATCCGGGAGGCTCAAAAGGAAGATCCGGATATCGAACCAATCCTCGCCTGGAAGGAGCATGAGGGAAAACCAGACTGGCAGGAGATATCCAATAGGAGTCCCGAGCTGAAGGCATACTGGGCGCAGTGGGATTCCCTTTATGTCCAAGACGGCATTCTAAAAAGAAAATGGGAAAGCCCGGATGGAAAGTCGTACGTAATGCAGCTTGTTGTTCCCAGGACAAAAGTTACCGAAGTGCTGAGGGAATTGCATGATGGAGTGTCTGGAGGCCACTTGGGAATAAACAAAACACTCGGAAAAGTACGAGAACGCTTTTACTGGGTCCATTCAAGGGAGGATGTTGAGAACTGGTGCAGGAAATGCGTAATATGTGCGGCCAGCAAAGGCCCGAGAGTGAAAGTCCGAGGCCAGATGCATCAATATAATGTGGGAGCCCCTTTCGAAAGGATAGCCGTTGATATTGCGGGACCGTTTCCTGAAACGAACAATGGAAATCGTTACATCCTTGTTGTTATGGACTACTTCAGTAAGTGGCCTGAAGCATTCGCTATCCCAAATCAAGAAGCTAAGACTGTGGTGGAGCAAATCGTCTTCAACTGGGTAAGCAGATTTGGTGTGCCTATGGAACTGCATTCGGACCAAGGACGAAACTTCGAGTCCAGGATTTTCCAAGGAGTGTGCCAATTACTCGGGATTAAGAAGACAAGAACAACACCGCTTCATCCACAATCAGATGGGATGGTGGAGCGCTTCAATAGAACGCTGAATGAACACCTCTCTAAGGTCGTTGGCGATGACCAGAGAGATTGGGACAAACACATTCCCATGTTTTTATTGGCCTATCGAAGTGCAGTGCACAACACCACAGGACATACTCCATCTGAAGTCCTATTTGGTCGAAAAGTCCGCCTACCTAGCGAGTTAATGTTTGGATCTCCATGCGAAGAGTCCAAAAATGAGGAGGACTATGTTACAGACCTCAGAGATATCATCAGGGACGTGCATCGAGGGACTAGGGCTAATATTAAGATAGCCAGTGACCGCATGAAAACGAGGTACGATACTAAAACAACAACTACAGGCTTCCAAGAAGGAGATCTGGTATGGCTATATAACCCTCATCGACGAAAAGGTTTATCACCTAAGTTGCAACCAGACTGGGAAGGGCCCTACAAAATCGTAAAGCGCATCAACGACGTTGTCTATCGCATCCAACGAGGAAGAGGCAAGCTGAAAGTCGTTCATGTGGATCGTCTTCATCGCTACAATGGTGCAAATGTTAACGAGTTTGTTCGGGACGAACAAGTTTAAGAGGGGGATATTGTGGCGTGGAATGAATTGTGGTGAAATGAAAACAAACTAAAATGGTGAAATGAAAACAACCCCATTAGTCACCAAACAAGTTCCACTTCCAATTGGAAATTGGAATCTGTCAATTCCCCACTAAACTAAATGGGAATTTATCAATTGCTGAAAAGGGGAAAAAGTATGTCAGCCAATTGTAGAACCAATTGGAGTTAGCTAGAAAGTTCTCGAAGAGATGGCAGAGCAGATATAAAAGGAGAGGTTGTAGAACAGGGCGACAGTTGATTTTTATCAGTGATTGGTTAAAGTTCGAGATAGTAATCGGTTGTAAAGATAAATAAGTGCAGAGTAATAAAGTTGAAATAAGTGATTGGTTTGAATCGTTGAAGAATTGTTTGAGTAATATTGTTCTGGTACTTAATAAGTGGATAATCTATAAAAGTGTAATAAAAGTGATTATACTAGAAAAGTTGAACAGAATAGTGTTTTATCTTTTCGAATCCCAGCCCAAATGTAACAATACTGTCAGCGAGAAATAAAGATGGAAAAAGCTTGATACCTGCACCACTACCAAGATAATATGGCCACTCTATAACAAGCAGAAAACAGAAAGAATTCTAAAAAGGAACGGAAAGTCGTTGTCCTCTCTAGTAGGTGTTATCACCGGACATAATATGCTGAAATACCATACCAAGAAAATGAGAATCATCGAAGAGACTTATGCAGAGGATGCGGTGACGAGGAGGTGCATGAGGACACCCAATACTTCCTATGCCACTGCCCAGCACTCTGCCATATCCGAAACAAAACCTAGAGTTCAAGTTTTATAAAGTTTCTTGAAAATTAGAAAACAAAACAAATCATAGAAATAGATAGATTTAAGGCCGAAAGGCAATAATTTTAAGGATATTGATAAGTTTAGAGCGCTCGCTTGGAGCCAGTAAGCTAGAATAAGATAAATGTTAGTTTTAAATTAGATTTAATCGTTTTTGTCTAGTATGTAAGTTTAAAGAATGATCAAAATAAAAATGAATTTAAAATGAAATCAAAAAATTAATGAAACAAAACCCTTGGAAATACTTTTTCGAGGACCTGCGGAAGAACTCAACGAAAGATCTATAACTGGCCTGCTTAAATTTGTAAATGCCTCGGGATGGCTCGCCAATCCGTAGGTTTCTCCTAGGTTCCCATAGTGCGGGGGTCGTAAGCCCCAAGGGCATCACAAAGGATCCACATTGATCTAAGAGTGGCATGTACATGTCAAACATGTGGCGCCAACCCACTAACCTAACCTAACCTAACCTAACCTAACCTAACCTAACCTAACCTAACCTAACCTAACCTAACCTAACCTTACCTTACCTTCGAGACACGATTGATCCGGTTGTGATTACTAATGGAAAATGACGGGACAGTCCTATGGAAGCAACTTCGACAACATTAAAAATATCTTGGTAAACTAGAATATAACTGTGCGGAGTGTTGCTACCGGAACAAGTCAGACACCTTATTCATTTAAACCGTTTCCTAACATTTGTAGCATTTTAAAAAATGTTTTTTTTTTTGTCAACCTATTGGTCGAATTTCTAGTCAAATCAGAATATATTATTTGCCAATTGCGTACCTACTGTTATTACATGTGGTATCGAAAATCTGTACTGTTATAAAAATGGGTATGATCAATATGTCGAATATGAATAACATGTTTGACATATTGCTGGTATAGACTGGACGAAAGCGAATAACAAAGACGTGTCCTATTGTGAACTCTGCGTTACCCATTTTCTATTTTTGTTTAATTGTGATCCTTATATGGAAGGTATTCGATTGCACAGAAAGGAATGATTTTTCTTGAACTTTTGACTGTTACGGGAGTTTCTTTTTAGACTTTAGTAAACTTTTTCAACAGCATTGACGCACTTGACATCAATTACACCTATTCCTGTAAAATAAAAACGTACAATTTAATATACCATTTAACAAGAGACTACAAAGTATGTCGACAGCCAAAATACCCAATTCGAAGCACCCGAATCTCAGGTTGAAACAGAAAGGTTTTACTTTTTCCATTCGATTGATTGTACCGTTGCCGAATTTTTGTTTCACTTTGAAGCAGGGCCATACGTCACTGAATGTTGTGGAATTAACAAGCAAAACAATAACAAATTCAGTCACGTATTACTCGATCGCGGATGCGGTTATTGAACCCCAGGTCTTGCGTCTTACATTGCCTGGCAAATGCTATTGATAACAGATGAAATTATGTCTTATATCTGTTACCCATTTTTAGAGTTGGACACATTCGGATGTATGAAACAATATTACATTTTGGACTGTAGCCTATTTTTATATAAAAAAAAAACAACAACGAAATCGAAGAATTTCAACAAAATGTGTAAATAAATTCCCACATCTGCATGAAAGATAGATCCCGAAGTATTATCTTTGGTCCACAGTTTGGTGGTTGGAGCATTAGATTTTAGAGCTAAGAGTAAATGTCACAACCACACTGATCGTGAGCATTTCTGAAAGCTCTTCTCTTGTTGCGTTACGGAGAAGGATCAATCCGTTGATGAATTATAGAATTTTGTAGTTTGAAATGTGAAACCCCTGGAAATTTCTGCGGTCCTTGCAATCTAAATGAAACGATTTACTTTTACCAGTGGAAGGTAAGCTTCCCAAAAGCTCGACCTATTAAAAGCAACAAGCTTTAATGCATTACCATCCACAGTATTGTGGTTGTGACAGCAACTGCTATAAAGCCAAATTTAATGAACATAAAGCTTTTCCGCAAAAGTTTCCTTTCGACAGCCAGATTTGGAAGGAAAAATGAAAGTCCTTCCAACCCCTTGGCAATTATATTCACATACTAGCACAAAACAACCCCGGAAACTTGCGACGCGATGTGGATGTGCTCTTGAAAACATTCCTACCGCACACCAGTGTAGAAGTACCCTTGGATAGGGAACCATTCCTTTGCCCGGTAAGATATAGTTCAGTGTGTTGCCAACCATCCCATAAAATATACCTACCTTACGAAGGACTTTCGCTTGGCGTCGGAACAAACATTTCTCCACTTTTACTTTTAAAGGTATTTTTCGGCATTTCTTTTCTTTTTGTCACAATACATTATAGTGCAAGAAAGTGTGTATGATTTGTTGATTAATTGATTAATGGTCGTTATTTCTGAATTACATTTCTAGCAGACGTCAGAAGGCGTTTGTAATTTACAGCTGTCTTCTAGAGGGGTTGCTTTCGCTTTTCTTTTTCTGGTATTGGAAGGTCAAATAAACGGCTTCAAGATTAACTACTCAAAGTATCATCACAACGCTATGTCGCTGTCGGCCATAGCAAAGGTAAGTGACAGCGTCGTCTGTACATATATGTAGATTGTATTAGGATTATGAATCAGAATCGCACAAAGGATAAATCCACCATTTCCTGCTAAAATGTTTAATCGTATTTAAAGTGTGAATAAAAAGGGATAGCAAAAAAAAAGCGAAGCGCGTGTAGTAATTGCTGCTCTCCGCTCTTGGGTTCCACAAGGATAATTGAGTAGACGCATGCGCTGATAGAGCCTTCTGACATGACCAACGGCAATGACAACCGATGTTTGGATATTTTATTCTCGTATCATATACCGTGTGTATGTTGTGCACAAGGAGGATGTCCTTGACAGCTTGCTTAGCCTTTCTCGAAATCATACGAAAGGTTATTGCCCTTGCACGAGGTACTCAGTATATGGCTTTCGTTTGTTCAAATCAGTTAGTTGTCAACTAGGATCTGTGTATTGTGAATGTACGAGAGTATTTATGTAGGCCTGTACTAAGTTAATAATTTAGCTCTCAAATCAAAAGCACATAGCCATGCTTGAATATAGACGTACTCCTCTGTGAGTCTGTCATCGCCTATCTGTGTATTTGTATATACATTTAACCTCAGTTGAACTCTGGTTCAATGTTATATAGTTGGCACCTAGGTTTGCTTTTGATGTCCTTATATACCTATATGAGGAAGGCAGGCACCTACCTGCATTAACAATTTTCGATTGAAATTTAAGTTGATTGACAAGCAGTGGGTATCTGCTGTAAGAAATCGTTTTATTGGACAATTTCTTATTATTGATGACGGTAATTAAAAATGTATATTCACTTGAACTTGAATTATATCCAGGTACACTTTGGGGACAGCCGTTAAAGAAACATTTCGGCTGGAAATTTGTTTTAATAATAATTTAGAAATTGACGTAGGTAAGTAGGTACTGTGTGTGTTGGTACACCGACTACTTTCACTTTCTTTTGGTGGGATAGTTTAAGTAAGGCGTGGCGTTAAATTTCATATTACTTTCAATGCTGCTGACTTTTATTTATGCAATAGGTGCAGGTACGATTAGGCAGGCAGGCTGATGGTCTTACTTGAACGAAGGTATTTGACATTTTTCTGCTCACCCCTTGACCTTGTTTCTTAAACGCGCCAGTCGTTGATTGATTTTTGTTGCGACCAAAGTCTGGGCTACAAGCTGAACTTGAATTAAGCTGGGTAGTTTTTTCTTTTGTTCATTGCTTAGTTTGTCGATGGAGAGCTATGGTAAATGCAGTTGAACAATTTAAACCGCCATCATTCCAATGAAGAGCCTATATTTTTTTTTATTTTTTATTCGTTACAAATTGTTATGATATTTGCAAATAACTTGCACCCAAAATTAATAATAGGTACAGATGTTGGAATACGATCATACATGCTCTGTGAATGAGGTTAAAAGGTAAAAACCTTTTATTCTCATTCTTTATCACCTGACCGCAATGGCGATGCTCACATTCGAATTCCGGTTTACATTTACCCCCAAAAACTTTTGATTTTACAAGTGGATGTGAGCAAAATATTCTAAGAGTTGTGAAACTAGATACGAGTATGTAAATCTGGTTTCATTTTACCTGCTCTGTTGGTTTGTTGCATACATTAACAGCAATCAAGAAAAAGATCGCTCGAGTAGAACAACCGTTCAAATAAGCTTAATTTAAATGCACCTACCTAATCGTATACATGCAAATAATGTTTTGAAATAGAAACAGCACACAGGCTTGGACCTTGATTAGGGCCTTGTTGATAAAACTTTTAAATTTCGACTTTAAATGGTATGAGCGTTACTAACAACCCTTTTTTCAACTCATGTTTTTGGACTCTACGCGAATGAGACTAGGCATAAAATTTATGTAGTTATTTGTACTATGCTTTCTACTTTCAATTAACACATTTAATAAATTCTTTTCACTTTTATTCTATAAGCCGATATTGTACTCGTACTGGCGGAGTTCCTGCTCATGGCGAGTTCGTATCGCACTCAACCTGAAGGAAATACCCTACGACATAAAGCCTATTAGCCTCATCAAGTCCGGTGGCGAACAGCATTGCAATGAGTACCGTGAAGTCAATCCCATGGAGCAAGTTCCTGCTTTACAAATTGGTTAGTTCCATAAACAATAGTTAAACAAAACAATCTGTTTAGTGAAATTTCAACAGATGGTCACACTTTGATCGAGTCGGTGGCTGTTATGCATTACCTCGAGGAGACTAGGCCTCAGCGACCTCTACTTCCACAGGACGTCCACAAAAGGGCTAAGGTTCGTGAAATATGTGAGATCATCACATCAGGTATACAACCGTTGCAAAATCTTATCGTCCTCATACACGTTGGAGAGGAAAAGAAGAAGGAATGGGCTCAGCACTGGATCACAAGGGGATTCCGTGCCGTCGAGAAGGTCCTGTCGACCTCAGCTGGAAAGTACTGTGTTGGAGATGAAATTTCCATGGCAGATTGCTGCCTAGTCCCGCAAGTTTTCAACGCCAGGCGGTGGGTATTATTCCCCTCTTTATGTATGTCGGCATTCCAAGCACGTATACATTTGTTGAGAAAAGAATTGTCCACACATACCTGTCAATTGTACACACAGTTGATACAATTTCATTTAAATGCTCAAAATTTGTGATAGTGCAAACTAATATCTTATGTTTCGCCCTTCAGATTCCACGTTGACCTTCGTCCGTACCCAATCATCTTGCGCATCGATCGCGAGTTGGAGAGCAATCCAGCATTTAGGGCCGCCCATCCATCCAATCAGCCCGATTGCCCCCCAGAACTGCCAAACAAGTAAAAGCATCCAGTTGTGCTAACTACATAAATATTTTTTTTCCTTCTTCTATTTATATAAAAACCAAATCTCTTCGACAATCAAATTGTATTGGGGAGACAAAATGTTTTTCTATTTTTTTATTATCATGCTTATAAGCGTTTGTTTACTTATGGAAATTACAAATTTCGGATGAAAAAATTTAAGAAACAAAAAAAAAAAAAACAAATATTGTATCTGTGGTCACAAATTATATTATAAAAAGAACAAAATAATAATCAAGGACACACGTATACATAAAAACGCAATTCAGGGATATTCTACAATTTAATTAACACACAAATGTTTAAGTAACCGATTTACCTGTTCAGAAACAAGCAACTCAGTCATTAACACTATTTTAGAAATATACATAATACAATTCGCATTTTAAATAATATCTAAGACTAATCGAGCAGTTCCGTTAGTGCGTAAAAACATGGTTTATTTGCTTAACGCAAGACAGTGGTACAAACAAAACTTAACAAAGTGTATACTTTATATAATGTGTTTGTACGAATGTTGATGGATTTATTAATACACAAACTTTATGCAAAAAAATCTATTGAAACAGAATGGTAGATATGTAGAACTAATGTGAAAGAACAGACAATTGAAAACGTAGACAAAGTCGGCAATTAATGTAGAACCGTTGATATGAAATTCTTTTAATAATATCCAAGGATGAAACCAAATTGATTTGTATCTGTACTATAACGAAATGAATACTTTTAATAGAAATGAGATGTGATTGGATTGAAAACCATTAATACATATAATATTAAGCATTCAAGCGAATAAAATTGGACATAGTCACAATAATTAAAGAGTGCAATTTACTGTGTACAGGTTTTATTTTTGCAATAGTATTTAAGGTTTGTTTGTCCTTTTTTATTAGCGATTTCGTGGAGCATCAGTTTAGTCTGTAAGTTTCAGTTTTAGGACTGAATGCAATCTGAAAAATTTGACTTAATAGAGAAAAATAACAAGCAGAACACCCTCAATACAACTGCCTTCATTCTCAGTTTCGAGGAAAATTATTTAATTATCAATTCAGATATACATTCACACTATTTCCGATCCTGGAAAAAACCCAAGAAGTCCAGATCGATATAATCTCCATCAATTTGAAGACTGCATATAGAGACAAGCTGTACAGAGCCATGTTTAGTCGAGAACTCTCGCTGCTCCATAAAGGTCGAAAACTATCTCACCGAGACCTTTGATGTCAGCAAAACGATTTAGACAAGGTAATGCGCTGTCATGTGACCTTTTCAATATCATTCTTGAGAAAATTGTGTGAAACTCGCAAGCCAAAACCAGGTACAATTTTCCCAAAGTCTGTGGAACTACGTACTTGCACACGCTGACGCCAACGATATCATTGGAACATACAGAGAGCTGACACTGGTGCGTTTGCAAGTATCATTATGGAAGCGACAAAAATGGGTCTAGTGTTGCATGAGGGCAAAACAAAATACATGCTGTTAGAACGAAGGTACACACAACATCGACAACTGGAACTTTAGGTTATACGTAGGGACTTTGTCTACCTCGGCTCAGCTATTCACTCTGAAAGTGGCACTCCATAAAAGTCAACTGAAAAAGCTGTTCATGTGAACGATCTAGATCAATCAAAACTAAGACACGAAAAGTCCGCCTGCTGCCAGACGTACTAAACTAGATATATGAACGTCCCCAATGTCTTGATCAAATTTCAGAATTAGCCTGTCTGTATTAACATTTATGGCAGATTTATCACTCAAATTTAGTGAATGTGTAGATGTCATATAAATGGTTAACAAGTGATAGATGAGTTCTGAAGTAAAAATTAAGTTACGAGTGAAAACTTAAACAAAATACCGAAATTCTAGTAAAATTTCTTAAAAAAATTGTCAAACGTGATTATGAAAGAAGTCGGATTGCGTGTAGTAGAAATCAATAAAATATATCCAGCATAAATCTAAATAAATTGGGAGTCTTCTTGTTTGCTGCCACAAGCGGAAACTATGCCGGCATAGTCGCTGAAAGTAAACAACACGTTCGTAGATAAACAGGAAAGTCAGGTACTAGTTTTACGGGTTAGTTGCGCAGAGTTAACTAATCTTGAATACAAGTCAGTAAAATTAGTTCAGTATTCGTTGTGTGTTCATTGTCAGCACATTTCGAACAGCGAAGTATCTTCGGGATTTAGAAATAAACTTGACACCCCAACACCTAACCTTAATAAAATGTCATCTCTTCCATCCGAGTCCGAGAAGTCGATTCTCTACTCGTATTGGCACAGTTCCTGCTCATGGCGAGTTCGTATCGCTCTCAATCTAAAACAAATACCTTATGACATAAAGGCTATTAGTCTGATCAATGCGGGTGGCGAACAGCACAGCAAAGAATATCACGAGCTCAACCCAATGAACCAAGTGCCTGCTTTGCATATTGGTAAGTAATGACAACAGTTTTATGATTTCGAATTTGTTTAACGGAATATCGGTAGATGGCCACACCCTGATAGAATCACTGGCTATTATAAATTACCTGGAGGAAACTAGACCTCAGCAACCTCTTTTGCCACAGAACACATACGAAAGAGCTAAAGTTCGGCAAATATGCGATGTAATAGCGTCTGGTATTCAACCCCTCCAGAATTTGTGTGTCCGAAATCTTCTTGATAGCGAAAAAAAGGAAGGCTGGGCTCAGCACTGGATCATTCGGGGATTTTGCGCCGTCGAGAAGCTACTTACTGCAACGGCTGGGAAGTACTGTGTTGGAGACGCGATTTCTATAGCTGATTGCTGCCTTGTTCCGCAAGTGTACAGTGCCCGAAGGTATGCAATAGTTTCGTTTGCCCACTAAAGTTGCTCTTCAACGTTTTAATTTTCTTTAGGTTTAATGTCGATCTTAGTCCGTATCCAATCATTCAACGAATCGATCGGGAGCTGGAAAACAATCCAGCTTTTAAAGCTGCACATCCATTTAATCAGCCTGATTGTCAACAAAAACCGGCAAATAAATGAGTTTTTTGTTCTCCTTTGAAATATGGACACACATTTCATTCAAATTGTTGGGGCTTTCAAAATGGCTGCTATTCTTTTGGTTATATTTTATATCTGCTCTGATCTGTGGCAACAGCGGAATTGTGTATGTTAAAAGTTACAACATGCAGCGTTGAAGTAGCACATCTCGAAGTAATCAGACCGAATGTTGAATACGACATTCAAAGCACCGCAGATGTCCAGCAACGACATAAACAAAAAAAAATATTTATTTCAACGGGCAAAAGTGTTTAAATATTGAGCGTGTAATACAATGAAAAGTTACTGAACAATGTGCAAAAGTAGTCAGCAAACGTCATTTAGCATTCCAAAATTTTAAGTAGGCATCGTTCGTGTACTTTCAGCATAGAAAAATGAAAAATGTGAAATCTCACAAGCCAAGAGAGAAATCTCTCAATTTGAAGAGAAGTACCTAAACGTTTTCCTTACAAAAAGTTTAAGAGATGTCAATTTGACATTTGACAAGGTTCTCTTTAAATGCAGCATCTACATACAAAACAAGTTGGAATTGAATTTTTCATAAGCTAAAAAATACCTTTTAAACTTACCATTTTGAATGCGCTTATATGTTCTAGGAGAACATTTGATTACAACTTCTTCCTCTGACATCGTTGAAGACAGAACATATGATTACAACTTCTTCCTCTGACATCGTTGAAGACAAAAATAAATAGAGTTCTGCTTATCGAACTTTTGAGCTGTCACTTGGTGGTCAATTGTAATTTTTCATTTTTCAGTAAGTCGAAATTCGGCGAATAGAAAATTACGAAAAAATGAAAAGAGGGAAATTAGTTTTCTCCGTAATTTTTTTTCAATTTCTCAGTACCTACGTGGTCGCATTCGCAGAGTTTCTTATCTAATTTCAAATAATTTTACGTTTGCAAAAAAGGACCCGAACGAACCTTTTAAGTTTTTTTTCCACTACTGTTTTTGACATAAAGTACAGTTTTTATTTTTGATACAAGTTAAGACATCCCGCCTAGTATACCCTATAAAACACATTGAAGCTTTTACCAGATAAGCTTTCTTATCTTTCGAACCGCTTTTTTCCTGTCATGTGATCATGGGTTCCACACATATGTTTTCTCTCATAATTACGAATTAATTAGCTAGGTACAAATACCGATATATCAGTTTTTACCAAAAACATTTTCCATAAAAACAAAAAAATTGAATGACTCAAGGCTCTAACGAACATAGTTTCAAATAAGAGTTTGTCGTGAAACAGAATTAGTACAGTTTACAGTATGAACGCTTCGTTCATAGCTAACACATCTAAAGCGATCTCAAAATTTGCATTTAAAAGTCGATTTCTCATAGTTACGAGTAGTAAAATGTCCTCACTTTCACCAGATAAGACAGTACTTTATTCGTATTGGCACAGCTCTTGTTCGTTCCGAGTTCGTATAGCACTAAACCTAAAGAAGGTACCATATGCCTTAGAGGTTGTTAGTCTTCTCAAATCTCAGCAGAACGGGAATGACTACCAAGTTATAAACCCAATGAGACAAGTGCCCGCTTTGCGCATTGGTAAGTCATAAAGGTGTGTGGTAGAAAAAAATGTGTAACAAAATTTACCTAGATGGTCACACATTAATCGAGTCCGTGTCTATAATGCATTACTTGGAGGAAACTAGATCCCAGCAGCCTTTACTACCACAAGATGCATATAAGAGAGCCAAAGTTCGTGAAATCTGTGAAATGATAACAGCTGGTATTCAACCCCTCCAGAATCTATGTGTCCGTGATTTTCTTGATAGCGAAAAAAAGGAAGGATGGGCTGAACACTGGATCAATAGGGGGTTTTGTGCAGTCGAGGAGGTACTTTCTAAGTCGGCGGGAAAATACTGTGTTGGAGACGAAATCACCATGGCTGATTGTTGCCTGATTCCACAAGTGTTCAGTGCCAAGCGGTATGTATTTTTTGCTCACTAGCAATAGATACAAAGTTTTATTATGAATGTTTTAATTTTCTTTAGATTTCATGTTGACCTTCAACCGTATCCTACCATTTTGCGTATCGATCGCGAATTGGAGAGTAACCCCGCATTTATAGCTGCTCATCCGTTCAACCAGCCGGATTGTCCACCAAAACCTCCGAAGTAATAAGAGCTGTCACATATCACTGCATTTGTGTCTTCGAAATGTACTTGAACACCTTCCCGAACACACTTTTGAGTAAAATCGTCTATATCTACTACTATAGTATTTGTTCGCTAGCGCTACACAAACAAAATATAATCTTTTTTAAATGATTGAATGGCAGACCAAAAAGAGCACAACAATATCCGTGTTTTCTGCATCCGTCGCATTATGAAGTTTCATCATAAGTTATTAGTTAATTTGAAGAACAAGCAAGAATGATAATGTATATGATAAGTTATGTGTAACCCGACAATTTTCCTATAAGTACCTAAAATAGCGACTGCTAACTGATAGAATAAATTGTTATTTCCAGTGGACTCACTTTGAATGACCGGTTTGTTGTGAAGGACAGTATATCTTCGTTACTCGTACCAGCACATCTAGTGATCTCAAAATAAATATACAGCTAGTCCTCCCTTTCATACAATAAAGTAACACTGTATTCGTATTGGCCAAGCTGCTGTGCGTGGATAGTTCGCATCGCATATGACATAAAGCCTATTAAACTTATCCAATCTGAAGGTGATGGTGAACAACATTGCGAAGAGTACGATGAGGTCTTGTACCTGCTTTTCACATTGGTCAGACATAAAACATAAAACTTGATAGTTAACAATTTGCTTCGTAAAATTTTGGTAGAAGGTCACACATTTATCGAATCCGTGGCTATTATGCATTACCTGGAGGAAACTAAACCCCAGCAACGTCTTTTACAACAAGATGCTTATATGAGAGCTAAAGTTCGTCAAATCTGCGAGTTAATAACATCTGGTATTCAACCTCTGCTAAATCTAAGCGTCCGACAACTGGTTGATACCGAAAAGAGACAGGAATGGGTTCATCACTGGATCAATAGGTGATTTCGTGCCGTCGAGAAGATCCTCTCTTACTCTGCTGGGAAGCATTGTTTTGGCGATGAAATCAGCATGGCTGATTGCTGTCTAATTCCACAAGTGCGACGAGAATGCGTTTTTTGTTAAAATATATAATACAATTTGTTTCATTCTTATTGTTTTAATTTTTCTAGCTTTCATGTTGACCTAAATGCAGCAATATGAAGATGAAAATTATCGACTTTAGCTTAGCATCCGCAGGCTGAAATTTGGCGGTAGGGTGAAGTAACATCTTATGCGAGTCACCAATAGATAACAAAAAAATCTTATTTTTGGCAGCTTGAATCCGCGATCTATTTATTTTTTAATTCCTTCCCTTCCTATGCTTGTATTTTCTAAATGACCAAAAAGTAGATTTCCCTACATTGAAACAAAAGGGTCTTTCGAAAAATAATTTGTATCTTCACTTATACACTTAATATTTTGTAGGTGACAATGTGCAATTATGTATGGAAACTTTCGCTATCAAAATGCATCGCCCATTAAAAATAACTGATTGGCATTTGGAAGTATCGACGGAAATGTAACGTTCAAAGAAGATAAACCTAATGCGCAGTTCTAATAATCACATTTAGTGTCCAGGTTACATTTTACGAACTCACAATGGCACAATTTTGCGTATAAAATTACCCATTGTGACCTACAAAATATTTAGTTTGAAGATTAAAAATGATTATTAGTAAGGCCCATTGCTCGCTGACAGGACAGAATGAACGTTTAATGCTTTACAGGCCCTCTGGAAAATTAAAACTTCAACTCAGTTTTCTCATATACTTTTATTTATTATTACGGTAAAATATGTACGATTTTTAACAAATATATTTTCTCTATTTTTTTTTTTTTAATTAATTTGTATTATTCTTTATTTCACTTTATTTCTCATTCTCTTAACTTTTTTCCAGCACTTAATAAAAATTGAAACGTATCATCTCCATGTCTGTAAATAATTTCTTTTAATTAAATAATTTGTGTACATTGTCATTAGTAAGATTTTAAATGAATTCTCCAAAAATAATAAACCGATTTAATCTTCGTCAGTAACTAGAATTAAGCAAATTGAATATTATGCATTTATTAATTACAGAATAAAAAAAATCAATCATGAATCAATTTCAATATATGAAGTTATTAATAAAGATGGTTTTATTTCACGTTTCCTTGCTCTCGTTGATGTTTTAAAAGTGTATGTTATTTAATATATATTTTTTGTTTGTTTATTTACTGTGAATCTTTAATAAAAGAAAACTTTCGAGTTTTAAGCCTAAGAGCACATTTCGATTAACATGGTTTGTTTTATTTTTTATCTCAAAAAAAATGCGCATATTTCGTTCATCTCGAAACTGATCGTCAAGACGGCATAATTTTTTTTTTTATATATTTTAAACTTATTTCTGCTCTTATTTAAATTTATTATCATTTGTTTTTTTTTCTCATATTCGTAATACTATTCAAATTTAAACTTGTATATATATGAATGTATATATATATAATATTGTTTTTTTTTTAATTAAATTTATTTTTTTCTTTGTTTTTATTATTATCACAGTCGAATCATAATAGATTTTTGTTGTTTTTTCTTCTTCTTTTCTCTTTTTTTTTTTATTATTTTAGTTCAATTATGAGTCTGAGTGAAGTGAGAAGAGGTGTTCTTTAATTAAACTTTTACATGAAGATGTTTTTCTCTTTCTTAGAACGAAAATTGTGAGCAATTTTTACTGTGTAATTTGTTTAAGTAATAAAAATGTTATGAAGAAACAAGAAAATAATAAAAATACATATGAGACTGGAAAACATGTACATTTGAGCAAAGTTTGTCTTGTTCCACATTCTTCTGTTTCTTTAAGGTTTAGGCAACATTTTTCGTACGTTAATGGGGAAAAATGTTGTCTATAAAGTAGTTAGGTTTTTTTTTTAAGGTTATTAGGCAAATTTGAAAACTCTATCTCCGTAAGTAGTTGGAAAGTATGCAAGAATAGGAGATTTTGATTTTAAATCTTTGAGAGGAACTCCTTTTCTTTGTTGTTTTTTTTTTTTTGTTTTTTTTTTTTTTGTCAAATCTAAGGTTTTTTATG
Source organism: Cheilosia grossa (assembly GCA_963082955.1). Classification (NCBI taxonomy): domain Eukaryota; kingdom Metazoa; phylum Arthropoda; class Insecta; order Diptera; family Syrphidae; genus Cheilosia; species Cheilosia grossa. The sequence continues at coordinate 99,293,032 of OY720144.1, forward strand.
AAGTGGACTTGAATTTATTATAATTAATTTTAATTTTGTTTGAATGCGTGACACATACTTTTCTAAAGGTACTTATGTAATGACGATATAATGTTTCATGCAATTTTTTTTTTTTTTTTTCGTTATTACTTTATTGTAACAATAAGTTTGTGTTTTATGTTTTACTTTATGAATTCTCTATGAAATGAAGTAAATATGGCAAAAATTATGCCGACGAGAGAATGATCAGGGTGCGCTATGTAAAGAGGGATTAGTTAATACTTTTTCTTGAATTTTACGCCGCCCTGATCATCTTTATATATATATTTTGTTTTTGTTTTTGTTTTTATTGTTTATGTAAATATGTTTATATTTTAAATATCTACGTAACACACTTTCTCCTTTAGAAGGTGAAAGGCACGCCGCTTTGCATGCAATTTCTCTATCTACCGTTTGTTTAATTATTTTAATTCTAAATTAAGAAGAATGAATTTATTTATATTTTCATTTTTATTATTTGTTATTTATTGCACAGCAATATTCGTCTAATAAATGTTTTTCTGTTCGTAGTTTTATTTCTACATTTGTGTATTGTATATAGATATATATGCAATATACTTTTGTTTTCATTGTAAATACATTTATGTTTCAATTGTTATTAACAAATTTTCTAAACATCTAGTTGAATTATGTATAGAGATGTATAATTAAACTTTTCTTTTATTGTATATATTTGTTTTTTAATATCATGTACCACTGTTGTGTCATAGTTTTAAATTATTTTTTAATGTTTGGTTATTTGTTCGACCAAATTTAATTGATGTCTTCAATGTTTCAATTGTAACTACGAGATTATATTATGTTAATTTATTGCATCAATGGAAATTGTAGTTAGGTACTTTAATGATTTTTTTTAAGATTTAACAGGGTTTAGTTTTTGTTTTAAATACAAAATAAACTATGTATAATTGCTTTAAAAATTCTTTTGAGAAAAATCGATGTTTGTGGAGAAATATGTGAAAAAACGTTGAATAACAATTTACTCTAAGTAAAAAAAAATCATACCGCGTATGATTTAAATCTATTGAGTTATGCATCTACATAATGAAGTTTAATTGTTTCTCTAGTTGGAAAAATAAATATATATATTTTAAGAAATGAGGACATAAGTTTGCTAAGATTTGTTGGTGTTATGAGTATTCCTAACTCACTCCAACTAGGAATGAGAACTTTTAATTACCATCAAAATATTCGGTTTTTTTTTTTTTAATATAACGCAAAATTCAGTTAAGGTTGCTTATTGTACTGAAATGTAAATATATTTGTTTAGATAGGATCTCTCGATTGATTGTTTAAGGTACTAGAAAAAATGTCATGCAGCTAGAACACTTTAAATCTATTTTTATCGGTCTTAGTACTTGGAAAAAAAATTAAAAAAACTAACAATTGGTTTTTTTAAAAATATTATAATTTTATTCGGAAAAGAAAATAATTGTTTTACTAAATATATTAATGTGTTTTACATACTTTAGCCTAAGATATTAATGTAACAATTTTGCTTTTTTTATGTATTCTTTTTTTATTGATCATGATCAATATTTGAAATGAAAATATAATTTAAAATATTTTGATAGTTAATTAACGATGTTGGTTTTGCACATATCATACATACTAACTGTAACTGACTTTTGTTTTCATATATCTCTATTGCTAACAACGTTTTAGTTTTATTCGTTATAAAGATGTGTATACATGCGTATGCACTTGTTCATTTAATAGATGCACATAATTTGTTTAGTTATAATTATAGTAGCTTTAAGTGTATTTAATAGATTTTGTATTTTTTTTTTATTTGTATAACATTAAACTAAAAACAAAAATACTTTGTTGTTCAAAAGAATTCATCACGAAAAAGAAAATATTTTCGTTTTTATCTTAATGGATTAACGATAAAGTGGTCCTTGTGTGACCGACAAGTTAGTTAGTTTTTTTTTTTTTTAATTATTTTAGTTTTATTTATTTTTTAGTTGAAAGTATAAGCCATCTTGGTTTTATTAAATACGTTTTTTTAGTTACATATCACAGATCCAGTACTTTGAATTAATTGTTGTGATAAAAGAGTTATGAAGTTTGTGTATGTGTGAAAAAATGTTTAATGACACATTTCTTGACAAATAGTAAAGATAAAAAATGACGAAGTTTTCAAAACGAAATCAATGCACTTATTTGAAGTAGATAGTGGTTTCTTCTGTCAGGTGACTTATGTACCCCAAGTTTTAATATTAACGTTTAAAAAAAAAATACAGCTAGGAATAGATGCGCTCTTTGTTTATAAAAAAAAGTGTGCCTTCAGACTTTGCAAGTTAGTTCCCAAAATCATGCAGTAAAATCTATATCAACAAGCTGTATTCATTTGAGAAAAATGTAGCACAACGCAAAAACACAACGATAAAACAAAGAAATTAAACCAACTTTTCTGGAAATTGAAATACACCTTTTAAGCCAACGCTCTATCTCTAACCATTGTGAAAGATTTCTCTCTGTCTTTCTTTTTCGAACGATGTGGTCCACCGATGTGTAGTGTTCCAGTACTTTTCAGCCCTCTGAAATGTCCTGCAACGCGATGTCATTTGCGTGATCATTTCTGGTAGCAATCTCAAATACACTTTAATGCAGCAAATTTTGGTACATATTTTATATATAGTCTTCAAGTTGTAAGCGAAAAGCATCTTGTATTGTTTACAGACTTTTTAACACCTTGGTAAATAATGGGCTTAGACTAGAGTGCTTTGCGATTCTCCTGGTAAAAACGCGGTCGTAGATAACGTGTTTTCAGGGTAACATTTTTTGATGTGCAATGAATTGTAATTTTAATGGCAACTGCTAAAACTCTGTTACTTCCCCTTTTGTGTTTTCACTCTGAAGTCAAAGAAAGTCTTAAAAAATGCTCTACTTTCTTAAAATGTATTTCGTGGCAAAGTGACGCATCAAAATCAACTTGCAAACACGAGGAAACGCAGCTTTAGATCATGCTGTTTTCATCATGAAATGCTTCTTTAAGCCATTTTAGAAGCATTCAAAAATCAATTTTATTGATTGTATGAACCCGACAATTTTAGCCTTTTCACACGTTTGAAAATGATACTATCCAATTAACGATTTGAGAAGCAGCTGGGCTCTAGACCTGTATTCACCGTAGTAAAGTGTTTCACAAGATAATCAGCCTTGACTAGCGATTTTCATGCACATACTCAGGCAGATGAGAGCGGTCACAAATACCCTGGATAAAAGAGTTTGGCCTTTGGCCCAAACGGCAGTTGTTACCTGTCACTACTAGGTTCGAGGTCTTGAATTGCAGGCACTTAAAATCCCTCTAGGTAAAGCTATTCCTAAACTTTTTTTTTAATGCAAAACAGTATTGCTTTTCAAATACGAGTTTTCGAAAAACTTTAAAAACTTCCATCATCCTTTGTAAGGACAAAATAAAAATTAGAAAACAATTTAGATGTAGGTTTGTGTTTAAATACATAATGATCATAATGTTAACCATAAATGTGATGTCGATTTTCAGCAATGTATGCACCTATGTAATTATTATTTTTTATACAATATAAATTAAAATTGAACAAATGAGAAAATCTATATTGTCCGACACACAAGGATTATCTTCGTAAATTATTTATAACATATTGCACAATATATATGTATACATTTACCTTTAACAAAAAGAAAAAAAAAAACTTTAACAATGTTCTCTAATATTATGTCTTAGAACTATTCATGTATACATTACATATATATATATATATATAATATAATCTTTAACAAAAAGAAAAAGAAAATAATCAACAATGTTTGTATTTTTATTTAGGCATATATATAGATATATTTTTTTAAGAACTATTCATAACAATGTTATGTAGGTATATTTAGTTAAAGAACAAAAAAAAAAATAGACTAAAAAATAAGGTAATGATTTATATCTGATGATGAGCGTTTTCAGTGAAGACGAATGATAAATATGTGGTTTAAGGAGCGAAATGGTTTGATGTGAACTTATCTTTTTCCCGTCCAGACAAGAATAACCCAACAAACGAGTGAGGAAATTAAAAACAAGCACTAGTAACGTTTGAAACATAAAAATTTATTTTCTATATTATTTTTGTATACATAAAATATATAAACTCTTTTTTAATCAATAAAAACAACAAAATTATGGTGTATGATAAAGAAAAGTAAAACAAGAAAAGAAATAAAGTTGTGTAATATACAATGTTTTGTTTTTACATCTCAAATGTAATAAAGATAAAAATGGAAAAAAAAAATCTTTCTCTAATGATAGGCTAAACTTCTAGCATTATAAATGTGAACAAGGCTAAACCTGGTCTTTTCGTATCGTATATAATATAATTATCAGAATAACTTTGTAATGTCTTTCTTTGCTTCATTACACACAACAAAGGAAAATAAGTAAAAAGAAAAAAAAAATATTTAAACTAAACCAAAAAAAAAAAAAAGAATTCAAAATTGCACAAATAACAAAAGTAAAAACATTAAACTTATATCAAAACTATTTATAAAATAATAATTACAGAACTTTATTAGCTGAGCAAATTGTGATGGCGTTAAATTGTAAAAAGTGGAGAATATCATCAAAGCACAACAGTTTTTTCGACAGAAAAATTATAATAATCTAAAAAAACTTATTCGGTTACCCCTGGCGGATATGGTTGCAGATAACGTATTTGTTTTGTATTATATGCCAATGTAAAAATAAATTGTAAGTAGAAATCGAAATCGATGTTGTCAATTTGGTTTAATTGTTATTTTGTAGAAAGAGCTCTTGTTGTTTCTTTTTTATTATTTTTTTAACTCTCTGAATCAAGTCGAATAAGACAAAAGGGGCGCGCACACATTACCACTAACTATCCAATTGTTATACAAATCAAAGTAATCCATCGTTAATAATGTATCAAGGCAAATTTTGCTGAATTTTCTTCATGCGGGTTTTTTTAGAGTTTCGTTTCCAATTTATTTTCTTTTTTATATTTTTTTTTTTTTTTTTGTTAGTCACCATTTCGTATTAAATATAAAAAGAAAGAGAAAATTCAACTCCTTGCAAATGTTCACTTGAACTAATTTCATACTGTTGCAGCAAGAAACAAACTAGAGAAATGCAAAAAAAGGATTCACACCACTACAAAGGAAATTAAATTGGTTTACCTTTTTGTTAAGGTGCATAAAGAACAACAAAAGAAATAAATAATATAAATTGTACGCCTACACTAAATTATCAAAAAAAAAAAAAAACGAGCTAAAAAAATGTAAATTATGAAAATTAATAAATATTTACCTTGGATCACATATTAGTTTCTTTTTATTAATTAACTCTATACAACAGACACAGAAAGGATAAAAAAAACATCCTCCTGAGGATATCACTGAAAACGCTCATGTTCATTCACATTTTTTGTTGGATAAGAATGGTACAGATAGTAATTAGTTGTTTCATACACAATGTTGTTTTTTTTCTTCTTCAAACAAACCTAGAAAAGTACAATTGTTTCAATTCACAACTTATTGGAAATGTTATATTTGCTTTTTTTACTAGATTAATCGAATCTGTGGACACCATTGTTTAAATTTGACTAAAAAATGTGTTTTTTTCTGTAGTACCACAAAAACAATTATTTTTCTTGTTTTATAAATAAATATTCCTCTGTTTAAAAATTGAACTATGTGCATAATAAGAGACGAATTTTTCTATATATTTTTGTTTGTTTGCTTCTTTTTACTTAAACAATTTCTTTGTTTTAGTTTGCTTTAATTGTTTAACTGCGTTTGAAGGTTTCTCTGTGTAGGTTTGGTTTTTGTTTGTTTCTTAAAAATGTTGGTAGTTTTTTTTTTGCTTAAACTCTCTTTTCTAGTAAATTAACAATTAAAAATATAAAGAAAAGTTTTCGTGTGTGTTTGTGTGTGTGTGTTTTTATAGTGTTTAATTTTTTTATATTTTTAATAGCCATACACACGCGATTTGTATCTCTAATTCACAACAGTGGTTAATGGAATTTGGCGCGCCCTCTTGTTCTCCTCCTCGTTGATTTTCTGTTCAATTAAAAACTGTGCCTTTGCGATGGCATTCGGTTGACCAGTTATTGTGACAATTCGATTTCTAGTGCCAGGAGCGAATATGCCTTTTTTAGATATTTGTACATTAGCGCCAGATACGTGTTGAATTTCAACTAAACTACGACCGTTTGGACCTGCAATTTGTTTGGTTTCATTGGTTTTTTTTTTATTAAAATTGTTTGTAGCTCTTTTGTTTATTATATCCGTTGTCTTTTTTTTTTTTGTAATATTTAAGGCAAAAATGTATTAAGAAAAAAAAAAGTATATATATTCGTTGCATTCACCACACCTACATACTGCCTAACTATTGATAGATATAAATTGATTATGAACTAATTATTACCTGTAAAAATATACAATTGATTTGAGGTATATCGATTTAAACAAAATAAAAAATATCCAATTTTAACAAGTGTGTTTTAGCCCTAAGTATATTTAATATATATATTTTTTTAACTATCCTTAACTATAAGAAAAATATCATAGAATGTGATTATATAATTTTTTTTTAATATGAAGAAATGTGTTTAGTTTGCGATATGGAATGGATCTTGGAATTTCAACCGATATGTGAATGTCTTTATAAACAAAAGTGATTCGTTTAACGATTTATTGGAATAAGACACTTATTAGATATAAATGCAATAACGTTGAGTTATTGGAAGACTACAAATTGAACTAGTATCTACTACTTGTAAGTAACACTTCTGGTTGTGTTTTGAAAGAAACGTGAGTAAAAATCACCAGCGTTGCCAGACATAATAAAATAAGTCTTTCTCTTAGTTGTTTGGAATGTTTTTTGAAAAATAAAAACTGTTCTAGATAGGTATAAGGTTGTTTTGGCAGAGATTTTGGAGCAATACTGGGTGTCCTTAGGGTGGTGATACATAACCATGTCCTTCTCATCCGTGTTAGCAATGGGCTTACCAGTTGTAGTTATCAATCTTCAGTTTGAATATGTAGGCGACAATTGATATTTTTATGTAGAAAAGTGATTTCACAAAATTTACCCTGGTATTGAATTTGTAATACAGATTGCGAAACTTCGAAGCCTATCCCAAGCGATAAAACTAAGCACAATATCACTTAGATCTTTCAAAAGTAAGTCTGTTACCGGACGATAATGCATTGGAATATTTTAGTCGATTGAGGCCAAACAATGTTCCAAAAAGAGTAAACGAGAAGAAAGTATCGTGTCGTGACAAACTCCGGGAACCGCCCTATTATTAGTTAGTGAAAAATGGCGGAACAGAAAAGTACATTGCAAGTGGCAACAAATCTTCTACCTACTGAAATATGATAACACTGGGATTTTCTGGAAGCAAATCGGTGAGAAAAATTATTTAAATTAAATTGAGTGGAATCGAAGAGCCTGTACTTTTCTGTTAATAATTTTATTACTTCAAAACGATAACACTAAACCGACTTTCATAAAAGCTATTCAAATAGTGTAAACCTATACTTAACTTTATTTAGAACTTCATCGACAGAGCATCACCTCGACTTTTGTTTGCTTTTCTTAATTTTACTTTTAATAACATCACATTGAAAGCTCGTTTTTTGTCTCAATCCAGAGAGTAACAGCAAGAAGGTTAATTCTGCAAGAGCTCTAGAGCAAATTGTTCAATACCAATTTAGTTTGAAGTTTGGACATAACGCCGGTAATGGAGACGTTATTAATTTCGAGTATAACGATTGCGTCGTTTATGTTTAATAAAAGATTTAATAGAATGCTTAATAAAACAAAATAACACCAAGTGGCAAGACAGTATCGTAGCGTTGCCATATTAAACTATTTGTAATTTTAAAATTACAAACGATGGCAGGATTCATGTATAAAAGTTATTTAAGGATGATGTACTTAACAGTGTATTAATTAAAACGCTGGTTTGAATTACGCACATTGCCAAGTAAATGGGTGTATGGGTGTAAAATCATGCCCAGATGAACCCTTATTACAGATGAGAAGAACAGAGTGAGTAAGATATCGCCGCCTATTTTCGTACACCCTGTACAAAAACTACGTTCGAAAATGTTGAATACAAAAATAAATACAATGAGATAAGGAATGTTGTTTTGATTGCTTCGTTTATACTTTTCATAAGTATTTATATATATATATATATATATTGAGGTGTTTCAATCACAGATACTTTTTTTGTTTTTTGTTTTTGAAAAGATGGATGAGTTCTTATTTATTTAATTCTATGTCGGCTGAACGTTCTGATTACGAATTTTAGTGGTGCGTGTGTGTGTTTTTTTATACAATGATTTGATGCGGTCAAATACGGCAAGATTTTGACTAGATATTGCAGTGCCACGACAGACATGAGCAGAATAACATTAACACACGGGGCTTCGTTTTTCATATAATAACATTTGTGAATTGTTTTGTTTTTCATAGAATTTAACTCCTAATTTGTCTATAATAAGAAGAACCTACACTATTAGCATTGTCGCCCTAATCAAATATAAAAATCACGTTTAACAACGAAAAACAAAAAATCATATACATCAATGTATAGGTACTGTCCTTTGTGACACGAACAATGTTAAAAACAAAAAGAGTTGTTTCTTTTCGCAAAGAAAATAATAATAAACGTAAGGGGGAATTTGCATTTAAATCGGAAACAAAACAACAAAATAAACTAATAGGGGTAATAAAAATGGGGCCCACCTAAAATAGCGCCAACAATAACTTCTGGAATTTCAACGTTCTTGCTATCCTTTGCTCCCAGATCGCCCGGTGTGGGACTTTTGCTAAGTCCACCAACTTGCGTCGCACCAAGTGATTGTCCAGCACCGCCAGTAGCAGCTGCCAGGCCAAAGCTATTGTTATTAATGGAAATTGGCGCGGCTGCTTGGGATCCAAAATGTCGTAATTGGTCAAATTGCGCAGCAGCAGCCGCTGCAGCTTCCAATTGTGAGGGACGGGCGGCAGCAGCAGCAGCTGCCGCAGCTGCTGTGTACTGTTCCAAATTAACTTGCCCAACAGCACCGAAAACATTACCAGCTGCCGCTGCCGCTGTTGCTGCAGCCGCCGATTGTTCCAATGCGCCTAAATATCCAACAGAGGCGGAGTGTGCTCCATTGGTATGCGGCACCCCGACACCCATTCCGAGGACACCGTATTTAGCGAGCACGCCCAATGCCGCACAAACTTCTGTGGTTGCTTGTTCGGAGTAACCAGACCCTCGCATAGCCACCTAAATAAATGAAAAAAATTAAATGTTTAACAAAAATAGTATATTAAGGGAGGTTATATAATAATTCAATTTGATTTGTTTGATGAGTTGTAGTGAGAAAATTATTCAAATACCCAAGTGCATTGAGATTTGAAAACTTTTCGGAGACAGAAACAATGAAGCTAAGCTTGACAAAAACTGCCCTATATCAGGAAAAGAAAACACAACCGTCCCAACCGTACAAATCAAGTTGTTAAAAGAAAACAAATTAAAAAGTTTCAGTTAAAATTTTAAATAAAAAAAAACAAAATAAAAATATAAAATACAAAAAAAAAAAAACACACAAAAAAGGATTTGGAAAAATCTTCCCAGACTCAATTTTGAAAATACGATCTAAACTAAGGAGAATTTTTCTTGAAACGATAAGACAGAGGCTCTTCTCATCTGAACTTTGTGAGTCTAAATGATTTTTGTTTATAGTAAGTGACCATACGTACAGCGGTAGGCTGATAGCTCCAGTGATTACGATTACATCTGTCGTACCTGTCGTACATGTCGTACAGCATCGAAAGGTCTTCGGGATAGTGTCCACCATTATTCTAAATTTAATTTATTGTTGCTGATTAAAGATTGTTTTGTTTATGATTTGTTAATTATTTGTATGATAAGAGGGAACCTACAGACAATTCAGTTTCTATCTAACCAAGAATATTTTCAGTAGTATCGTATCGGGTTAGAGCTTCGTCAGTTTATGATCAAGTGTTTGTCAATAATGTCAGATGTTACACCATAGACATCTACGTCTTTTTTAGTTCCTTATTTTGCTTTGTCACTGCAATATGCTTAATTAAAAACGAGTAAAATAGTTATGAAGAAAAGTTATGCAGCAGATAGTGACAATGGTTATGACATCAGAAGTATGATTTTCCAATTTTCTAATAAGTGACATTTTAACTTGTTTTTCCAGTTTTTGGGGCAACGTGTACTCTATACTCATGAAGAACTGACAAACTGAAGTAAGCACAAATCAGTTTTAAGCTTTCAAATTAGTTGTTGAAAAAGTTAACCCCAAACAAAAACACGCTTTTCGGAAAGGAGAGTTGGCTTAGATTAGTATTAGCGCAATTTAAACACATGCGAGGCAAAGCGACAGTTTTGATAGACGAATATTTCTAGTGCCTGAATACCATTCAAATTATTATTTTTAATTACAAAACACACAGTTTAGAAGTGTCACGGCGTTTGAAGACGAGTTGCAGAAACCTAATGGACATACACTGAAAATTTACACGTTTTCACTCGGGCCTAGTAGAGCCGAATACTGACATTATCAAGTATAACAGTTTGCAGAATTGTTGGGGTGGACACATCCAAGCGCACAAAATAAACATTGAAAGAACCTCTTGCTGAAGTGACGGAAAACATAACAAAAATTACCCATAAGTAAATGGTGTTGGATAAACAATATGATGCGAAACAACAAGTTTTGTCATCTAAGGCCGACTAGGTTTATCCTGAGACCAAAAACTAAATTGATAATATCGCAATAATTAAGGCAGACACCCAATTCAAATGTGTTCTCAGAAATTCGTGACTAGATTTGTCGGATACCTTACATAAATGTCAACTGAAAAAAACAATACACACCTGATCAATCTTATCCAATAAATTTTAAAACATTCATATTTACTGTGCAAAACAAAAAAAAGTAGCAACAGACAACCAAATGTCACATATATGGTGTCTTCCACTTTTACAAAAGTATTCCATCGAGTTTCATTGAAAAGAGCAATTCGGAATTTCGGGGCAATTCTCTCGGATCTTCAATGAATGCAATTAGAGCCATCGCGTAAATAAGATGACTACAATTCTGACGCGTGTCATTTGAGCAGGGATACAGTAGTGTGCGCATTAAATTTTGACAGCTCGACATGATACGTCAAAAGACCCTACAAGCTAGTTTGCCTTTACTATGCATTTGGGAAGCGAAACTTCTGTCAAATACTTTACCGGTTATTTTTGTGCTGTCAGTTATATGTCAGATTAACTAAGATCGTTTTTTTGCAATTGACAGAAAAGTCAACGAAACGAAGCCATAAACGTGTTGTTAGGATCGTGATTGAATGCAACAAATCTTCAGCCATAGTTCAGTCCTTAGACCAAACATTTGTCCCATGTGGTACCACGAGGATTTCTTACCAAAGGGAGTGAAGACCTGCATGCATATTGTGAATAGGCACGACTGTCATTGCGGCGTAGCTTGCTCTCTTGAATACAAGGACTGTCTATTAAGTATCAAAAAACAATAACACCCGGTCGGCAAACGGTTTTCTCTTAAACAAAAAAAAAAAAAACGACGCAAATGGACAAACAACCACCACTAAAACCAGTATCTCGCAACTCACCTTAATGTGTTCCAAAAGTTGTGTAGCCACAGCCAAGTTGGGTGCAGGATTTGGTGCACCCAGATTTAATGATAAATTAATGCCCGTTCCATTGACTAGTAAACCTGAAGCGCTGCCAGCACCACCGATTGCCGAACCAAGCGTTGAATTTAATGACGCCGTACTCGAATTAATTGCATTCTGATTTGTGGCGTATGGCGATCCGGTTGGATTAAAATTAGCCACCGGACCATTAACATCGGCATAGGAGACATTTAGGCACGTGCCCGATTGCGGATCTTCAACGATTTTCGATAAAATCATTTTGCAGGCATTTTTATTGTTCTCCTTTTCGCCGATTATTGTGATGCATCGTTCTTGTAGTGAGATGTCTTTGGGTTTTTGCGATATTTGCACATACGATCCGCTCTCTTCCTTAATCTGTTTAATATAGGCACCACCCTTACCGATGATCATGCCCGCCGTCGAATTGGGAACTAGAATTTTCACTTGTTTATCTCGCTCTTGGGCTTGTTTTGAGTCGATGTCAACGATTTTTGTCGTCAAATCTGGCTTCTCGCGGATTTTGTCCATAATGAAGTCTAAGACATTCATTATGCCATCTACGGAGCCCGTAATGAGGCAAACACGTTCAGCGGTACCTTAAAAAAAATCCATTAAAATACACTTACTGGCTAAATGACGAAACAAAAATATCTCACCTGGATAAAAGTCATGTGATTTCGACATCTTCACCCTAGCGCCAGAGTCCTTTTGCAAGGAGGCAATTGTTTCGCCTCCCTTGCCAATGATGGCACCCGACGCTACGGCAGGCACTAAGATCTTCATGTGATAAGTGGAATCGCCTAAAATTAGAGCATAAATTGGTTTTGCAGAATTTAGTAGAAGTTGCAAATAGACGTTGGCACACACAACAAAATACACCAGAGTTTGTTCACTTGTTTTGGAAATCAATGTTGAAAAATTAAAAATAATAACATCCGAGAGAACTAATAAAATAATGAAATCAATAATGAAATGATTAATGTCATGTGAGAGATGGGAAGCGCGCATGTTGATATAAGGACTTAATGATGATGTTTGATGTTGCTTGGTCTGTGTATAGTAATTATGTCCTTTCGTGTCCTTTGCTAGGCTCACTGCAGTCGCAAAATACCGCATTTTAAACGTTAAAAGAAATAGCACATTGGCTGCGACTATCTTTTAATTGGGACACGACACGGAATTCCATGTATTGGAGTACGTAGTGTACACATTGCAGCCAGTGATGGCAAGGAGGACCCATTTAAAGCAAAAATGCAAACGAGAAAAGTGTAAAGTAATTATATGCTTGCATCAAGGACTTCTAGGTTTTCCTTCGCACAGAGTTTGCCCTCGTTCTTTATGCTGATCTCTTATTTTCTTTTCAGGACAATGGTTTTTTTTTTTTTCGGGCTGAATAACGTGCACCCTTATTTGCTCTATATCGTCTTGCTTTTCGTATTTACTATTGTTAACTGAACGGCCTATCTTCAAATCAATATATATGTTTACAGTAGGCCTTTAGTATACTTTCAAATTCAGGAAAAATATCAGCATATGAATCGAACCCGACTTGCTTCCAAAAAATCCTATTTCTCCTTATTTGGAATGCGAAAACCTAAAAGCGTTATTCATCCATGATAATATAGACCGAGTATGTTTTGCAGCCTAAAAAATCTCACGCCTAATTTACCCATTGGCAATTAGAAGTGTCCGTTAATGGAACCCACTTTACAAGGCTTTTGCAAATGGCCGCTGTTATATATTGATTCCGCAGAAATTGACTGTTGATATTTTAGATTGGACTTTAATGTCTATGAATTGGGCGTTTTTCAGCTAGAAAATCAGGTAGTACCGCTTTATTTAAAGTGCTCATACAACTTGTTTCGTTCCAGATTTTAAGCTAGACAACCATATCGATGTTTCATGTTTTTCTATTTGGTAAGATTTGACTATTGATGATAAATTTGTATAGTAAAAGAGTCAAATGTTTTTTTTAACTCATTTTTGGGTTATCAATCCCGTATAATGGAAAGGCAGATGGTTGCGTTTCTTCGACCATCAAGCGAACCGATTTAGTACTCGTAAGCCGCAGCTTCAAGGAAAATAATAGTCGTTTGGCGAAAGCTTACGCAATAATTTTCTGGAATAACAATAATATTTAACTTTCACGTTAAATATTCTGTAGATCACTATAGATAAATACTTCTGGAACATTTTATTACTGTAACTCCGTTAAGTTTAACCAGGACACTAAAAATGCTTTTGGCTGACTTACTGATCAAGGCAGACTGTAAAAATACATCAAGATGATTCCGAGTTTGAGTTTGCCTACAAAGCAAACTTAAAGTCTCATAGTCAATAGCGTTCCTCTATTGAAGCCATATTGAAAATAAAACCAGATTTCGCTGAAGCCCTTAAGGCCCCGCTGCACTCATGTGATCGGTGACTTTTTACTTCTGTCAATGTGAAAAAAAAATATTGCGCTGCTCGCGAGCTTTAATAGCAATTGAAGAATGGATTGCATGCAGGTATATTTTATGCATATATTTTGGAAAATGCTGAATAAGGGAGGGAAATATCATTTACAAATTCTTGAAATTTTAACAACTTCAGTCAACATTCGGTGTCACGTGTAGTCTTTCTCATTAGAAAAAAAAATACCCACTGTACATTTATTTTTATAAATTATTCTTCACGCTCATCATGACGCACATTTATTTAATTGGATTATGGATTATTCAGAAGTTTTCAGTGGAGCAACTCCTTACCTACCAACACTTCTCAACTACAAACAAATGTAAAGCAAACCTAGTGCCCTCCCCTAGTTCTGTCACTCGAAATAATTATCTCCACTTCAACTTCGCCGTCGTTTTTGTATTCACTAGCCGCAAGGAGGCCACTCTAAAGTGGTGTTTTAAAATGAATTTTTATATGCGACCAGAGGTATAACCACAAGTTTTTTTTTACAATGATTAAGGAGGCGCAACATTTCATTATTTATTGATTTTGAAATGACTTCTTCCAACCAAAATTGAGGTAATTTATTCAAACCTTCCGAAAATTGCCAGGCTTAGCTTTTAACATCATTAAGCAACCACTGACGCGTAATACGTACGCTTAACCAAGAAAAAACCACTCCACTTCGAATTAAACTAATAAAGAAATTAATCTTTAAAAACATAAGAAACATAAGAAACATAACTCAGCAAGAAAAATTAGCATACATCAGTATCATCCACTTAATAGGCAACATACAAAATGCAAATGTTTCGCTGCTCAAAAATAAATTAAATTAAGAAAACAACAGAAAAAGAAAACATGTGCAGTGTTAATAGTTATTGCAAAATAAAAATAAGTCACATAAAATAGTATAGTGTAGCGAAAATATAAATATATTATATACACAATACTGTTTGCAAGTTATTTCGTTGAGTGTTTGGTAAAAAAAGGTTTTTTTTTATAAACATTTATTACATAAAAGCGCATAGATTTTTTTTTTTTTCATTATTACAAGTAGGTAAGACATTAAGTCTGTAATAAAAGAAAAGTTTAGGTTCTATAGAAAGAATATTTTTGTAGGAGTTTTTCTTGTATTTAATTTTTATTTTTGGCGGTAAAGATGACAGATGACACAATGACTTAGCTTACCATGATGTAAATTATTGTTATTATTTTCAATTTCAACCTCAATTCCAGAACAATCTGACTCACCTGGAATTAAACAACAAAAGTTTGAATTCAAATTTAAATGTGTGTGTTCAATCGAAATTTTGTTTGTTTTGTGTGCATAAAAAGGTGGGTACAATAATTTACTTATTTATCACAAAAAAAAAAAAAAAATTAATAATAATAATACAAAATAGGTCAGTTCAAGTTAATTACATAAGCACACTTCACTGGACCGAAAAATAGTTTATGGTCACTTTGAGTTGAGCAATACGCGTTAGTAAATGTTTTTTTTTTTTGTTGTTTTTGTTTCCCAAGCGAAAAGTTCTTAATCGCAAAACTATGTGAATGGTAACATAATTCTGTTGAAATTATACGCTTCCGTTGCTTCGGCGAAAAGAATATGGGTCAAAATGCATTTGCATTTGCAGAAGAAGTCAAATGACAAATACCCAATGCCATTCGTATCATAAATGGCTTCAGCACTGTTTACATTCTACTCACGCCTTAAGAAAAGTATATATGTGGGTTCATAAATTGACAAATGGTTGGAAGGCAAAGCGGAAAAAATATCGTCTGATCTGAACTAAGTAGCAAGGTAGGAGCGATGGTATGTAAATCCTACGCCAAGGCCAGTTGTAGGATGTTTTTGGTAGAGGTTCTCAAAGGGGAAAGCAATTTCAATCTAAACGCACGTGTTTAGATTTATTTTTAGTCTTTTCCATCAATTGGCATTGAACTCATGACTAATGAAAGAAAAGAGAAAAAAAAAATTCAAGTTGAATTGCTTTCCAAAGTTTCCTCAAGCGTTTACAAACTCTTGCACAATTTCCAACTATCATCTGTAGGTCAAAGTGTGCACTGAAGTGTGTTTAAGTATAAGTCGTTATGTTATTCGAACGAAAGACTCGAAGAACATAAATATTACCCTACCACGTAGCAGTTCGGGATTGGATTGTATGAACTTTTCGGACCTATTGCACTTGGGTCAATAGTTCATTATTCAGCTGGGAATTTGGCTGACCTCAGCATAAGTTGGCAACTTCAATTAAAACTTAAATGCAAAAGTATTTGACATTTTACAGGACTGAAGAGAAAACGGCACTTTTCTCAGCGAAATTTGAAAGAATAGTGACTCTTAAAAGCGGGCAAAACTATTCACAAACAAAGGTTTAAAGGAAATTGTAGCAAAATGAGGTGTTTTAGGTGGTGAACGTCAATTCATTTGTTCCATCCCACTTGTCTGTCCCAAACCTAGTAACTCGCACAATGAATGACTGTGAATAACTAGGGGTCGGACTAATTGCGCCTTCTATTTATTCTTCTTGATTCATTTGTTCTATATGACAGACTATCCAAACGGCCTGAAAACTGTTCCATATGTCCTAATGTCTGAATCCTTGCTGAATTGCCGGCGTCGTGTCCCACAGAAACAGAAATCTAACTGCGTTGAATTGCAGCAAAGTCTAAACCACTTGGAGTTGCCCCATTGTCTTAGAACCAGAGCTCGTTCAATTCTTAACTTCACTTAAATTTATCGACAAAAACACTGTTACCGTCTTACTGATCAATGACGAAAAATAATTTAGCCATTTAAGAATGGAATCAAACACAAAAAGCGATAGATTTTGAACCGTTTCGGTATGAAACGTCAGTGTCAAAATTCAGTCAGTTTTATTTTATATTTTATCATATAGTTCGCCATAAAAAGATTTCAGCTTGGTATCAATATTTAAAATATCCCAGGTTACACGGTTTAGAAAATTATAACCTGGTAATCTGAGTACAAATAATTGTGAATAGTTGTGAAAAATGTCCGCATTGTATTCACAAGAATACGGTCAAAACCATCAAGTGCAAGTGTGTTTACTTAAACTATATACATCTCAACACTTTCCGACTGTCAATGCCCGATTGTTGCGCATTTGTTATTAGTTTGTGCCCCCAGAGTTCCGCGTGCATTGTATCTTTGTCGAAAGAAGTCTATGTACTCGTATGACAGCCACAAAGAAAAAAATCGTTAAGCAACGGCGTGGGCGAATATTTAATTCAACGATAAAAAATATACCAATGGTATTAAAATTGATTCGTTTTGGAACAGCTCTGATTATCATCTCAAATGAACGATTCTACTAACAAAAACGTGACATGGGTGTAAAACTAACTCTTGTCAGTTCCGCCACAGCTAGATAATTTTTTCTATGCGCTTCAATTTTGCTCTTAAAATAAATGATGGATAAACTGTGACGTTAATAATAGACATCAACAGAACCTTAACAATTGATTTGTAGTTGAAGGAGTGCGTGAATGGACAGAAATTCCTAAATACAAATTTAAAAATAGCACTGTCAGTCGTACTTAGTTAAAAAAAAGACACCGCAAACCCAGGTGCACGCATCATTTGCAACATTTTTGTTGACATTGGGCACATTCAAGAATCTAGTTATTTCAAGTCGACTAGATTGGTCTGGGTAAGATGTAACCGGACCGCAAAAACTAGATTGGTCGGGAACGTCATTTCTCTTACGTCATCCACATATCCGAACTGTCAACTTAGTACTCAGTCTCGAATTTCTGGACTAGATTCGTCGGCTACCCCTCCATAAACTTCAACTGAAACAGCTGCTCCTATGACCGATTTCAGCCAATCAGAACCGAGATACCTACATCTAGTCAGACAGCTGCCAGACTTACTAAAGTAGATACTTAAACGTCCCCATTACTCTGAAAATGTTATTTTCGTTGCTGTCACATGTCAGTCAAATAAAGTACGTACCTGACATCTTCACATATTGTCCCTACATATGTATGTTTCCGTTTCTAATTGTTGTTGGAAAACTCAACCGTGTTAAGTGTACAACTACAAATAGTTTGTATAGTATTGTCATTTATTAATTGGCAGCTGTAGGTACTCGTTAAGCGGCATGGCAAGGGAAAGTGACATTTAAATATTTAAGGACCAAAAACATTTATTCGGCTTGTTGTTTAGAAGCAGTGACACATAATATTAAAAAATATGTCTTGATAATTTGCAGTCATTGGCGGAAGATCGAGAGAATTATAGGAACAACATAATTGTTCACTTCCACCAAATTTGACATTTTCGACAGTTATCGCCATTAAGAATCTATAAACCGATTGACAGAGTTTCTCGCTTACGTCAAGCTGACAGCATCTCGGGAAAATTAAGTAGATAAAATATTTATCCAAATGCTGTAATGCACCAGTTTTATTTGTTAACACAGCAAAAAACAGTTGATGGCAATATTTTCTGTATTAAATATCATATTATTAATTGGTCATAGTCACTTGTTCACAAATAAAACGTAATGTCGGTTCCAAACATCACCAGTTGTATACATAATAGTCACATAATCTTTTGTATACATTTGTGGATATTTTTTCGTTTTCTTCTCTCGAAAGTGTTTCTTTTGACATTTGTTCAAATAAACACCACATTAAATATACACATGTACTCGTATGTATGCCTATTCAAAACACAAGGCAAACGTTATCTGCTGTTCTTCGACAATCCTCGCTATTCATTTGTGTTGTGTTGCTCTAGCAATCACTAATATAGCGAGTAGAGTGAGAGATTTTATCAAGTCCACATATGCATTCGAAAAACACATCTTTAGTTGCATATACACAGCACGCCGCGCCGCCAACGACAGACTTTGTAAAATTGTTCAAAGCAAACATTAGAGCTGAATGAGAAAATTAAACACGTTTTGGGTAGAAAATAAAACGCAATGTTTCTGCTTTTATACGGCACTGTTCCAGACACCTATTGGAACGAGGTTTTACAGAGGGAAGAACTCAATGATAAAGCTGCAGCAAATAGTTCGAATAGGTACTCGTAGCTAGAAAATTGAAGTTCTAAATATGTATCTCTAATACTGAATACTTTTGAAGACCTGAATCGAAGAAATCGTCAAAGAAATAGAAATTGAATTGCGGTCACACATAAACCATTACAGCAATTTACCGGCATAAGGCCAGTTTAACAATGCAGCGAGGCGAGAAACGCTGCCTTCGCTTAGAAATCGTTCATTAATGAAACGAATTTTCAGGGTCATCGGTACCTACTGCTATAACTTAATGTTGCAACATTTTCATATATCTATTTAAAAATTAAACTTTTATACTTAGAATAATAAAACTGTCCAATAATAATTTCTAAATATAATGCCCAGTGGTAGACATTCTATCATTACAGTAACCGGGCTCATACACAACATAGTGGAAACAAAAAATGTAGAAACATCATTCTCAACAAAAAAAAAAAAAACTAGAATATGTTGTGTTTAAGGCAGTGAACGTGGTTCTTAACCACGCGTATTTATATGTAAGATGACTTTTGACAGTTAACGTCTTCGTTGTCTTGCTGGTGCGAGGCGTAGAAACTCGCGACATTCTGTTTTCCTTAATAAATTTCCTTTGAAAAACAATTATTTGAACAGAAGCTTTGTTAAATGGAGATCATTTAAGTAATTTGGCTTTTAATATATTTTATTTTATGTTCACTTCTTATATTCCTATCCATTTTTGCCTTCAACCTTGGTAATATTTATTTTCTATTTTGCATAGGTACGTTTATTACATTTCAGAAGTTGTTTAGAAAATGTCCGAAATAAAATCGGATCTGTATAGAGAATATTTACTCGCTACTCGTTACTTTGATCATTTTCTCTTTCAATAGATTTTTTGCGGTTGCATCGATTTACACGATTGCGTTCTGGTGCTAACAAGAAAAGTTGCCGTAACATTTATTTGTGATTTGGGAATCGCCGCTTTTTGTTCAACTGTTTTAGGTGTTTTTTTTTTTAAATTGACGGAGCGAACTCATTGCTCGTAACCGATTCCGAATACTGAACATTAAAGCATTCTCATGACCAAAAAGCTTGCTAAAATGCAATTCACTCAGTAGAAAACTTAAAAAGCATAAAAATCTCTGAAATTGTACTACCAAACAGTCTGCATTTAAATCAGACACTCCAACTAGCAGGATTGTAGCCGAAGCAGCACCACCTACTATTTCTTTTGCCTTTGAAGCCGCTTAAAGCATGACCACAATAAACCTGCTGTAAATATATAAAATGACTTTGACATTAATGCTCCTTTTTTACGCTCCTAATTGGCTGAAACAATTTCTTATCTAAATGAAACCAAAAGATAGCATCTCCGATCTAGTTTCCCATTTGAAAGTAGGCGTGAGTGAGGTGAATTTAATTAGAAAAATAAAAAACACACTGATGGCATATTGATCTTGGCCCACCCACCTCAATAATAAAAAAATGAGCTGCCATTTAATTTTCTTTACAAAAAATACACAAGTGAACGTTATCTTTGACGATCTACTGTTCGCCGGAGAAATATATAGAGCACGTTTAATTAGAAAACGGCGGCGTTCAATTTCATTTTGCACAACACACAGAGCGCGTCTTCTAGTATTTATTAGAGTGTCCTTCAAAACCAATATACGAGTACATGGGATCATAACCATATGTTGGGTGTTAGTTCTTTATAATTGGATACTTGGAGTCGTTTTGTACCTTTCTTTGCACTTCTAGGTGAATATTTTAAAAATACCATCACGCGCTGAAATATAAATGACAAGCGAAGGAAAAATACATAAGCAATTGTTTTTCTTTCTATTTTTTTTATTCACGCGTTACGTTCGATTTGTTTTCTCCTCCTGACACAAATTTAGTTTCTCGATTTTTTTTCCTCATGCAATTATGGGTTGAATACGTATGTAGCTTCCCTCTCGCCGAAAACCCCCCTCAGGCACCCATACAGACATGTGGAGCTGGGCATTGTTTACATTTAAAGTGTGCTTAGATAAGGTGTTTCGTGTGTATTGGTTGAGGAAGGGTGAAAGGGGTTAAAATGCTCAACGAAACGACTTATATAGTTGGTATCTCCAGCTAGTCAGCCAGCCCACCCCCATTAGACTAGTCCGGTCTTAATCCTCAACCGCACTGAGTTCTGCACTGCATAGTGTCGCCATCGTTGCTGGTGATGCCTTTTAGAAGTTGAAGGGAAATACATGCAATAATTGCATGCTGCCCTAGTTTTGAGCACGGAATACTCCAGCACTACGAGTATAGATCTGTCCACGCGCACAAGTATAGAGTGGAATAGCTGAAATTGTGTTTCTCGCACAACAACAACAGTGTGTGAGTGAGAGTGTGGTGTGAGTTTTATCTCCAGTAATGAATCTCGCGCATACGCATTGAATATACTCTGCGGGTACTCAAGCTCTTAATGTGAGAATTTAAGTGCGATTTGTATACAGTAAGAGTTGCGCAGCCACCAAATGGCGCTCTTGCATGCGAATTTTCCACATCCGGAGAGCTAATTTGGGGAACTTTTACAATGTCATATGATTTGACAGAGCTTCGCATGCAATTCAAGTTGCCGTAGTTGTGCAACGATACGTGATGTGGATGTCCTTACCGCAGACTCACATTTAGCTTAGAGAGAGAGTCAATCGGAGCACTCAAAATGCGGCAGCTTTCAGAATTCGGAATTCAAATGATGCAGGGTCTCAGTATATAACAACTAAATATATATGATATGACACATGACTCTAGCTTGAGGATGACAACGCTATCGCATGAATTCACCAAATGCGTTCCGACTCTCGATGTCAATCGCAGCGAAGTACAATATACGCTTGACACAATTGCAACTTGTTCACTTGCACTAAGTAAGCCAGAGCCAAAATAATGCTTTTGTTTCACAACGGATGACGCGATTGTTTACCAAGATTCACTCCCCTTTAGTGGTGAATTTATTCGTGGAATGTACAAAATCCATTTTAACCGATTATTGCCACCACCGCACATATGAGAGACTTTATTTACAGCAAATTGAGAATCGTTACATCAAAAAAATATGTCTGTCCTCTCCTTAGCCAGTGAAGTTGTCAACATAACAGTGGGGACGTTCAAAACCATTATAAGTCTGACAGGAGGTAGCCAATAATTATTGCCCGAGATTGATCCCGTCAGTTATTGCAGCTGACGTTTATGGAGGAGTAACCAAAAAACCTAACCGCAATTATCGATTATATCGATTGCGTTCGATTTAACGCGCGTACGCGAATGAACCTAATGTGTTCAGTGTCACAAAAATGTAACTGTCAGTTTTGTCAGCCTTGAATACAGCAGAGAGCTTGAAAACCGTAATGCTTTGTTGCAGGCGAAGTTTTGTTGGTATATATAATTCACTCGAATGAACCTTTAAACATGATTCCATTGCAGAAAATATACCTATTTGGGATTGTACTCGTTTTTGTAAAAACAAATTGCAGAACTGGCTACTTAAGCAAAGAACTTAATGAAGACTTTGAAACTCGTTTTCATTTGCATTTGAATAGTTCACTTTAGCTTTAACTCAAAATTATATTTTTTTACCAAATAGTTTTGGGAAAGTTCATAAATACTAAAGAATAGACCGATAGAACAGATCAAAAAAGAGGCACCACTGACAGCAGAGTTGCTCGGGGTAAAAGTCTGTGTTAAAGAAAATGACTCGAAACTTTGAGAGTAATTCATATTTTTGAACATCTATAGAAAAATGTAGTTTTTTAGAGGAATTTGTTTCAAAATAGCTGTAGCGTTGTAATACAGCAATGTGTCAGATAACATTGATTTTCTCGTTGTAGTCTTCCGTCTTTCCCAAAACAAAAGGACATTCCCGTATGCTTGTCACTCGAAACAAAAACTTGGAAATTAAAATATGTGCGGTTCTGGGACTTATTTCTGGACACAAAAATAAAACAACAAAATGTTCGCGAGAGCTGCAAACGTGGACCTATGTTCCGGGCAAGGAACCTAAAACCTATCGTTCAGTAGTCCAGCATAGTTTCAACACACTTCGTTTTTGAAAAAAAAAAAAAGTAATGTAGGTCTGCTGTTTCCCTCCTGCAGACTTTTATCATTAGACGACTGCAGTGATTGCCAGTTTATACCTTAAAAAAAACACATACGCACAAAAAAAAACAAAGCAACCGACCCGACCTCCACATCAAACTCATTAAGCACCTTAAGCTTGTTTCCTTAAAAGTTTCCTTCAGCTGCAAATGTTAAGAAACTCTCCCGAAGAACCCTTGGGGATACCTTACATCCTGTTCTAAATATTAATTTGTCCCATTCCAAGCGAAAATCGTTTTTATATCAACAATAGCCTCCCACCGCACGGGCCTACGTCATTACATCATTATCAGAAGCAATTCAGCACACGGCAGAGGTTCAGGAAGGAACACCCCTGCCAATGGCTGCCCCAAAAGAGAAGTTGTTTACGAAAAAATTATGCAAAATAAAAAGTCCCAGCGTCTAATGATATCTACTAAGTTGTTTGGTTAAGCCCATGAGAACGGATTAGTTGACAGTTTCATCAGAGGTATTACCCAAGTAAATATTTAAATTTTGAAATTATTTACTCCATTCAAAGATAATCTACCTACCACCGCACCAAGTGGACCGCAAGCTTCGGATCCGTGTCATACAACTAAAGATGCGAACCCTAGATAGGGATTCTTATTTTTCTGTGTTGCCTACCCCTTTTTGACTATATTGTTCGTATGACATCGATGTGACGAAATGCTGAATAAACACATCCACCCACACAGAGAAATAGCAGCAACCGCATATTTGTAACAATGTTAAAAGGTCACACCTACTCGACAAAAAGAGGGGCATGCATAGTTCTTTTCAAACCAACAAGAGTCCTAGAAAAGAAAAATATGAAAATTTACTCGAGAAAGGACGTCTTAAGCTGCCGCATAAGGAATCGCAGAACTGGGTGAGAAGAATACTATCTGAAACTACTGTGTAGTGGTGACCCAATAAATTCGCATACATAAATCGATATAGGAAAATATTGTAAACAGGAAACTTAACAGCAAAAAAAGAAGACAAATCAAAGAAAAGAAGGCAAATTAAACTGAGAAACGTTCCCACAAATGTTTTAGAGTTTTCTTTTTGTAAGTTATATGTGCTTTTCTCGATGAAACACACACACACACACAACGAAATGCAAAATGCTTCAAATCAGAATTTTAAGCAACAAATTAGAAATTTAGAGGCACACTCACCAAAACACCAACAGGACTTAAATGGAGACGTACTTGATTGCGTCATAGTTGTGGAGTTTTGCTGTTGCTGTTGCTGTTGTTGTTGTTGTTGTTGCTGCTGCTGATGCATGTGGTTCATATGGTGATGGTGTTGTTGCTGAAGTTGAGTTTGTTGCTGTTGCGAAATCGATGACGAAGTCGGCGACGGAATAGGCGAAGGCGTCGATGATATGGAATGTCTCAGTTGCTGCTGTTGGGTTATGGAAGAAGGCGATGATGGCGACGGCGGCGATTGATGGAATTGCTGTTGATGTTGCTGCTGCTGTTGTTGTTGTTGTTGTTGTTGTTGTTGTTGTTGTTGTTGTTGTTGTTGCTGCTGATGGTGATGTTGCATATGCTGCTGTTGCGTATACATATCCATCTGGTGGCTCTGATTCAGCAATAAACCGCCGCCGCCAGATGAATCCACCACACCAGAGCCCAAGGCAAACGGTGATCTCATTTGATGTTGCATAGCTGAGTGCTGTTCGCTCATATCAATACTATCGCAAAACAGTTTGTGCCTAATGGACTTGTGGTGATGATTCGCCGCTTCCTTGTTGTGGTCGTCCTTCTCTTCCCTCTTGCCAGGTGATGTTGATGACGGTGATGCGAATTTTGTTGTCGGTGATGACGTTGTGCTATGACGATTCAAGTTAAAACTATTATTAATTTGGCTGCCGTATAAATTGTAAATGGACGATTGCGATGGTAAATTTTGTAGCGACGACGATACTATTGATGATAGTGGTGAAGGTATTGGTGGTGGTGGTGGTGGTGGTGGTGGTTGTGGATTATAATTATTAATGCGGTTGTAGCTATAATTAATTGATGATGTGACTGAAGTTGGAGTAGGCGAGTTGCTATACGTATTGTTATTGTTATTAGTCTTACTTCTATCGTTCAAATTAAAACTGCTGAAGTTATTATCAAATTGATGAAAATTTGCAAATTTTGCGACAGCAACAGCAGCAGCAGCGGTGTTGTTTGTGGTGGGATTGGGGGTGGCTCTTGTATTGGAACTATGGTGGCTGTGTTTGTGGCTGTGATTATGTGACGTTTGATAATGGCAGTTGTGTACTGAAGAAGAAGAAGAGGATGATGGTGGTGATGATACACAACTCACGGAATGCAATGTGTGATTCGACGAGCTAGTCGAAGATAGCGATGCTGGCGAGTTGGATTCTTTAGATAATTGCTTTATAATGCTCGCATCACTACTACTGTTCCGGCGGATTGATGATCCTTGCTGATGGCAATGGCTTATCGACGATGGTTGCAGGTAAGTATCTGTACTCAAATTGACCAAGTTAAAATTGGAGTCCAAGTTAGCAACGTCATTCCCATAAAATTCTGATGATGATGCCTTATCCCTTCGTTCTTCACAACAACTACTATTCTCGGTAGCGCCGCTGAATGATGACGGTGGTGATGATGGATTTCGATGTTCCGCAGTTGCAATGGATTCGATGTTATAGTGAAACTGATGTTGTTGTTGTTTTAGTAACAAGTCGCTATAATTGTTGGAGTCATTTGTTTGTGTTTCATGGCAATCGAACATTTGTTTTTTTTTTTTTCTTTTTATTTTAATTCAGTCCTTCGCGTTGTAATTTTTTATTTTTTTTTATATTTTACGTGACGAAATCACAGCGCACATTTGATTATATACCGGTTTTGAGACTATTGTTCTCGGTGACTATTTTGTTTATTTTTCATTTATGTAAAACGAACGAACGAAAAGAAAATAACTATGTGGGAATGTTTCTGCACAAATTTTATACGAAAATATATATTCGCTCACCAGATAGATTTGCGTGAATTTTTGAGAAAAATATTACAAAAAAATAAACAACGAAACAAAAGGAAAAAAAGCTCCTGCGGTATGAGTTAGACTTTTGGTATTCGATTACTGATATAAACTGAATTCTGTAAAAATCATTTTAATTATTGTTTTTGTAAAGCAAAAAATGGTACGAGATAGATTTCACAAACAAATAACGAACGAAAACAGAAAACAACGACAAATTTGTCCGAAAGATGTATATTTGAATCTGAATTGAATCTGAGCCGAGAGGAGATCATGTGTGACACCGCTGCGTTTCGATATAGAAGTCAACCACTACTACCTACTCTGACATCGAAAATGATGTTAAATGATGGCCAGTATATTGTGGTGCGGTGGGCTATAGTCTCACTACAAATACGAAATTCAAATTTTGCAACACGCAACAGGGCTCTTTTTTTTTTTTGTTGGTTAACCGAATTTTTATTTCATTTTGCCATTTTTTTCTGATTTGATAATGTTTCTGAGATGTGAAGAGGAGTCGGAAAAAAGAAGAAGACTGAATGCTGCTGAGAAAGATGTGTGCATATTGCACAACAGAAGGTGGTGGGTTATATGCTGTTATGAGAGGCAGACTTTTTGAATAGTTAAATATTTAAATTAGTGTGCATTTGTTAAAAAGGTCTGCAACGTAATAAAGATATGTACGAGGCTATAACAGATGCTATTGAGGGCGCGATCGTAATGTCCGAATATTAAATAGGAAAGTGGAAAAAATAAAACGAATTGCAAATGCCCGCAAAAAGCATTGAATTGCGAGTGTGAACAAAAAAAAAAAAAACGAAACAGAAGCAAATCAATTCAACCTACAAGAAGGAAAAAAAAAACATTTTGAATGATCAAGCCTGCCGACTTTATGTTTATTTCCTACAACACAAAAGGCATATTTCAAGGTTAAGATACGGTTGTTGTTTCTTTCTTATTTAAGTATTTTCCCTAGCCCATAGTCTTTGAATAAAAATGTTCGCCTCAAAGAGAATAGGAGATTACAATCAAACACCATCATCTCAACATCCAACATCACACAAAATAATAATTGGTATGCAGATACTGTTGAAGTGTGGTTAGAGTGAGCATTGAAAAGATTGCCTCACACAACATGTATGTGGATTTCCTTCTACGGTCGAACAAACGTGTGGAGTAGTCAACCGTTCGCGTAGGCTCGAATAACGAATCAAATACATACGATTATACACTCGTATATTTAACTAAGCTAGTTTGACATTGAACTAAATTTCCAACAGCAGTAGCACAACATCGCTCTACTCTATTGAATGGTGTTTGACGTGCGATGTGTGAATTCGTATTGAATTGAAAGACAGTAAAACACCGATATGTCAAAGCCAAATTTGATACTAGACGAACCGGTTCAAGAGCGGTACACTTGCTGTTCTTTGCTGCGGCTGCTGGTGTGTGATATTGCGTAGTACGTAGGTACTCATTATTTGATCGTATAGACAGGAAAAAAGAACTATGACAAATCGCGGTTACATTCCAAGGTGAAGTAGATCATACTCGTATCAAATGTCAGTATTGCAGATACTTTTCCCACATTCCGCACTGTGCACGAATTTTGTACTACACACTATTGGCAACAAAAATATTCTAATGAAAAAATGCGCGCTTGTTTACTCTCGGGATGATATATGAGTACATATAGCAGATACACGTCGAGAAAACGGACATACAAAAATATATATAAAACGACAGCAAAAGATACGCAGATACTACTTGTTGAACCAACCTAATGAGCGATGTGCCTTCACTCTTATAAATATATAAATTCTTTTCAAATAGATGACTTTTTTTTTTGTTAGCATGCGTCGTTTTCCGCTCGAATACTCAGTCTTGAAAATATTATGAAATTTTTTGTGATAAGCAACGTACACATATTTGATCTCTTGGATGTTGTTCGTGTATTGGGTGAAGTGTACTCGTATCTTACAAGATACCCAAAAATTATATTTTATTTTCCTTTAACGATTGGAAAACAACAAAAATAAAAAATGAAAAAAAAATTACGAAATATGCGTTTACACGATCGTTCAAAAAGCTCACGATACTCGAACGATGGAGATTGTTTTTTAGAACACGGCACACACGAGGATGTTAATGTTAGAACCGAAGTCGACTAAAAATCATCGACATGGAAGATGCGCGACACGTTTATAGCGTATATAGATATTAGTTTGGAATGAAAAAAAATATACATTACGTTGGTTTTCCATTTAAATTCGTGTCGGAAGGAGGAGGTGAAAAAAAGCCATCTAACTCTGCTGAGCGCCGCTTGATGAGAGCGAGAATTGCCGCGCGGCCATTCACGCATACAGTGCCGCGAGGCGCGAATATAAATAAGTAAAGATAATGAATACAAAAAAAAAGATGTCGAAGCAAAGAGAAGCAAATAATGAAATGAATGAAAGAAGGAAAAAACTGCGCTAAACACGCGCACAAAGCTTAAAATGAAATTAGCCAAATGTGGTTTAACCACAATCACACTCTTCGGCGAGAATAAAGCACACACTTGATTTTTGTTTTTCTTTGCTTTTTTGCAAAGTTGCTTCTTCTACAAAAAGAGTGCCAGCTATATAGTGTGACACGTCTGCTCCTCCCGCTGGACTTGTTCGTGAATTTTGGTTTTTGATTCGCTTTTTTTTTTCCTTTTTGTTGTTGTATGCTGCGCTGCGCTGCTGTACTGTCTCTCTTTCACCAAAATTGATTTGAAAAATTTGTTTTCGGACAGATAATCTATACCGAAAACCGAAGGAAACAGAAAAGTGATGGTATTTCCATTTCCACCTGTGTAAGCCCGCTCGAGTGTTGAGTTAGATAATAAATTCAGCTTAGTTAATTAATTAACAGAGAAACAAAAAAAAAAACTGTGGACCTTTATTTTCTTCTCTTTTCGTCGTTTTGTCATTCTGTTTGCAGCTTTTTATCTATACAATCATCGCAGTTTGCGGTTGAAAATAAAAATTTTATTGTTTTCTCCTTTTAAATGATGTGTGTGTTTTTTATCTGGAGACTGAACGACCGACGTAGTATATTGCAATACATTGTGCAAGATTGTTAACAATTAAAACGAGAGGTTTTTCGAGTCGTGGATAGTATTATAATAATATAAACGAGCTTTGATAATGGCGACATTGACATTATATTCGATTGTGAAGACATCGTAATGTGTTTCTCTGTCTGATTATATGCAAATGGTAGTTTGAAATGAGGATGCAATTTTCAAGATGAAAGTTTATACTGCGTTATAGCGTGACACCTACATCTATAAGCATGAGGTAAACAACAACTACAACGAAGTTTGCCTACGTAAAAGTAGCAACATTTGATGATAAATGTGTCATGTACAAGGGCGCAGGTAATTGCAGTTTGGTCTGGCAATGATTTGCGTAGTCATGTTAAGTGTGAACTTTAACGATGTATTATTGTTATAAGTTGTAAGACTTTTGAAAAATAAAAGCAGCTTGCGATATTATTAGACAGTGAGAAATCGGACAATGCATATAACATCCCTGAACATTGTATGGGTTTGATTTAAGCTTGAGTTGCTGATAGGTGGGTATTCAATTTTAGCTAGTGGATCGAGCATCAAGTAAAGAAAGTGTGGTTTCTGATAAGTACAAGTGGGATATGTCACCACAGGCAAGAATACAGTTTCATGTTTGCAAAAGGTCTAACCTGCATTGCATATCATAATGGCAAGTGTTGTGATACCAAAAAACATTCCTTTTTGGATATTATTTAAAGGCATTTATCGGAGAAATGCGTCCTTTAGAATAGATTTTCAATTGATGCAAATGATGCATGTAAACTGTCAATATTGGTAGAATGTAATTTTCATTGTTTCGATTAAGCATCAGCATTTTATCATGCACTTTAACTTTTTAACAATTACGAGCGTACAATCGAACAATGCAACACTGTCATAGATAAAAGCTGCTTCTTCTTACTCTCATTTGTCACTGACGTTTTGCATAAACTACGCTTCTGTTATTTGTGGTCATTTTCAAATTAACAGCTTGAATCTAGTTTTTCACACTTTATGACAGCTTTTTCCAGTTCAATCTACCAAATACCTTTGGAAGATAATGTATTTAATGAAATCTGAACTAAAAACTAGTAGTGAATATTAATGGTTCTTAACAATAAAAGTGAAATAATGAAGATGTAGCACAGCCATTAAAGCTTTCATTCGGAAAGTAGCGGATATGGTTGCGCATACGCCCTAGTGAACGCACAGAAAAAAAACGTTGCTATTATTAAAATGTTTGTTATTTTATTTATTAATCTTGTGTTTAGAAGATAATGGATCATATCCTTTCCAATACTGTTATTGAAGCGTGATACATAATTAAAATGAAAACCCCTCAGTGACCACACTGTCAGCTAAAGCCGCAGCGACAATCCATGTTGCACAATCATACTAAATTTCATGCGTACATGCCATAGCATGTGCTCACTAAATAGCTGTCAACATCTTACAGAACCATTACTCAGTGTACAATCGGACGCACTTGACAAGCAGCCGCTTTTCCATATCGCATTATTGCTTTTGTCATGAGTAGTTTCTCAGAATATTTCTTAGTATTTTTGCAAGCAGTCCTTTTTTAAACAAAACCACAAATTGCATCTGGTAGGTATAGGTGATTTTCGTTCACATAACCTACTATCAGTGATGAATTGGAATTTCCATACTAATAGTTTGGAAACAAAGCGAACTGTACACCTGCTCTTGTTATGGGCTCCAATTTACAAAAAAATTACTTAATTATCGTGATAACATTTCAGTACATACTTAATATTATAATTTGTGACGCAAATTTGACAGTGAAAATTAACTGTTTTTGTATAAAAAATGGAATATGTATGTACACCATATTTTCAGGAAAAAAAGTGAACATTCCCCGATATAAATTAAACATTTGAACCAATTAAAAAAAAAAAATATACAATTTCTACAATCTGTCATATCAATGACCACTTGTTTAAAAACGCTTTGCGCACTCAATCAAAGACTGATGTGACACTTCGGTCCCTTCTTTTTGACAGAATCAACTTTCCTACTCAAATCTGAGAAAGTTGGCAGCATCGGATACAGCAAGAGTTGCATAAGAATGTGAGAGGCGTTACTATTAGAACAACTTGATTGTGCTTCTGTTATTAACAGCAGCCGATTTAAAAAATATAAGCCAAATCCGTTATACCTGTTTGTATTTGTACATTCCAAAGAATAATGCAACAAACTAACAGAAACGACTCCCCTTCTAAACTTATGTCAAATCTATCCTGACAGCGGTTAAACGTGAACCAGATGACATGCTCTCCCGAAATTTATGTCGTTTTCCATTGGGACCACGAGAAATCTTTTTCAGATCTCAGATTTTAGGCCTCTAATTATTATTATTTATTTGACAGCAATATCAGCTGCTCAAATTGCATTTGTTTTTTGCAAAAATCACAAATGGATATCGGGTTCTAAAATGTTTTCCCCTTCGTAGATACAAATTTAGTATTTTAATGAAATAAAACAGCTGTGCAAAGCACATTGGTATTGAGGTAGTATGTGAAGATCTGAAAAAATATCGAGATCTGCAAAAAGTGCTCCGAATCGAAAAGAAAGATTGATTTTTTTGCCCAATGGAAAACGACATTACTTTGCATCCAACAAATTTAATATCAACTGCTTTATTGATTTAATCCTGTTCAACTGTCAGAAAAACTATGCGTCAATATTGCTGCCAATTCACACACAAATGCCAACACTTTTAAGCTAAGTCAATACAACCCCTTTAAAAATTATACCTTTCCAACAAATTAGACACGCAAATTGTTTACCATATAAAAATCCATTCGTAGAAACATGTCCTCAGCGAAAAACAAATGCTCAACTCGAAGAAAAAAAACGGAACGACATAATCTAGGTCATACTGAGTGAAGGATTGCTACATAATTCTAAATTTAAGTAGATGACAGTGGAGCACTTTCATGTGATCCAGATGCATGCGAAAGGAGCTTTTTTGCGCAAGCATCTCTTAAAATGTCTTTTTGCCTCGAAACGGAATACTAAATGCACTTTTGCAGGATACGACTTTAGATGCCAAATAATACAAATCAGCTACATTCGTAGACAGATTAAGTCTTTTTTTTTCTGTTTGCCTGCACCTGTGTATTTGTGTTTGTGTTTGTATACACTACTGGAATTGCTGATTAAAGTGGCGGGAAACCCCATTATGTGTATATGAAAATCCTTGGGATCTGGGCGGCCAGGAGTTTTGTTTACACCACCCGAATACAGCATGCTTATTATATAACTGCATCCGAAAATGGTGAGTTACATTTTGCTTACATTGTTCCACACCGAGTCGCGTGGCATGTACTCGGCCTGTATACAGTTGCACATGGTTGGTTTTTCTTCTTTTTTTTATTTGCGTTTCCATGGACTTTTGGTCAAGTGCTCCTTGGGAAGCACTGAAGCACTAACGGCATCATAGTTGTGCCAGCCAACCTGTGCGCAGGACACAACAATAAAAATCACAATAAAGCAAAATTTAACTAGGTCAGCAAGACGACAGCAGTACCACCAGCAGCAGCAGTAGCAATGGCTGCAAGAAACACAAACATCCCCTAGTTGTTTTTTTTTTTTTTTTTTTCTTCTTCTTCTTCTTTTTTTATATATGCCTGCATGACAACATAGCTTTACAGAGTGTATAGCTATGGGGCTATCGGACTATCGGATGAAAGCGGTATTTTGGGGTTAAAATCAATTTGAAAAATTTATTGCAACCTAAGAAAAAAAAATAATTACGTAACAACCTGGTGGGGTATTACTTTAAACAAAATTTGAAGGGCGCCAAAAGCTGCAGCAGCTTACAAACCTGCCCAACAAACATTAGCACATGATGCAACTTCGCATATATTTCGACGAGTGTTCAAAATTGAAACAAAAGATACTCGTACACTCTCCGACTGGCTGTATATAGACTCAGCTGCGCTAATCAAATGACATCATCGAATGCCAAGGGGAAAGTGCCACACTGATGCCGGACGACACGGCCGAAGTAACGAGAAGAATGATGCATCTTCTTTCTATTATTATAATTCGGCGTTGGCTATACTCATATACTACCGATAATCAATATACTGGCGGTTGCCGCACACCAAGTTTCGTAACCATCCTCAAAACGGGTATCATTCTCCAATTAGACAAATCACATGTATGTAGGTACGTATTTTAAATTTTCAAATAAATAAGCGAAAATAACGAGGAGCAGGCCGGCTGGTGCGGGTGCGGGTGCGGGTATGGATGATGATTCCAGTTCGTTGTTGTATTACAGAAATATATAGATGTCCAACAATACAGTCATTAAAAAAATCCACCAGCACCAGATAACCTATAACGACGAGTTGTCGTGTGTACACGTAACGTCTCAATGTGGATAGATATAGATAGTACCTACTAGAGGCGCGCTCTACACACTGAGCGTTAGAGCAGTGTAGTTATAGTTATAGCCCCAGCCAGTTCACCTTGGACTCGTGTTAGCTATTGCTTTTGATGGACAAACACGAAATTGAATCGGCTTTGGCGGCGTACACAGATACAATCGTACATAATACTCTATCGGCGATAGAAACTTTTAGGTTGGAAGTTTACCTACAGTAGGCATAAATATGCACCAATGCGCTAATTTTCCTACAACTACACGCTCGCGTATGGATTGGATTTTGTTATTGGCGTGGTGAAGTCATATACTTTGTTGTAACTCACGCGTCTATTACTGCTGATCGCACCGTGGACAAAAAAACCGACTAAGCTTGTGCACATTAATTTCTTCGAGTCGATAAATCGCTTGTTCTTGAATTGTTGTACAGTTTCGTGCGGTGGGGATCATGCATAGGGTATACCTTTCGAACTTGAGCTGAAGGCAGTCGGGTATGGAGATTTGTTTTTATTTTTCTTCTTCTTGATGGGTTTCTAATCACATTCAAAAAGAGAGACTGACTGATGTCTAGGGTTACCCTAGTGCATTTTAGGGGGAAAATCCATTCATCAATCAGCGTTATTGTTCGATGAATTTTATGGTTGTCCTTAGTCCTTAAATCGCTTGAAATTGTACATTTAAAAGAAATTTCTCACCAAGATGTCGCTAAATGTGATGTGACATAAAGGGATTCGCAATCAAATATAGCTGTTTCTTTTTATGTTTCCGCAAGGAAAATATTTTATGTTTCGAACGATTTTATACAGCAAAGCGACCACTTATTTGCGGACTTTTATTGGGGTGAACTTCAGATGTGTGTATACACTGGATGTGTGTACACGAAACTTTGTGAGGGGTGGAAAATCGAATTGGGGTGTTCTTATTGCATTTTTAATGGTCGATTGATCGATGAGATAGTGGAAACTACTTCTTGAAACTATCCTTTCAATTTGTATCGGCCAATGTTAAAGGGTGAACGTTAAACAACTTCCAGTTCTTATGTATAGGATTGTCGGTTCAAAGGGAAACATTTTTAGGGTATGGATATCGTCGTTTATGACAGGGGTGCGGCATATTCATCGTTATCGGGTTATAGTAATATTGATTGTCCGTTTTATTCATATCTAACTATTGCTTGGACTATATTCACCAAATGAGCGCCAGTTTTGATGAATGTAAATTTTGATAGTGTAACAAGTATTTAATCGTGTATAGTTTTAAGGAAAATTTGTTGGAAATCTAATACCAAAATTGTTGTTAACATTGTTTCTGAATTTTTTCGAAACAACCTACTTGCCATCAAGGTCGTCCACGGCTTTGTAACTGTTTCAGAATTTTTGGGAAAGCAACTATCTACCTATAAGCACGCATAGCTTTTCAGACGACAGTCATCGAGAAGATCTCTAAAACTGATATCGTGTGCTAAGGTAAAGGGTGTGCAGTAAGCAGCTAAAATGGCGCCCAACGTGCGTCTAGACTCCGAGGGAATGAGCTTTTTCTCAGTCAGTGGCGATATAATTGGAATTCTTATCTTATTACTGATGAACAATCACTGTCCAGAAAGTTGGACAGTGAGTGTTATTACTTAGTTAAAAGATACAATTTCCACTCACTGTCCAACTTTCTGGACAGTGATTATTTATGACGGTCTAGCAAGTTGGGTTAAAATTAAGAACCACGTCTCCTATTCGAATGCGCGACATTCAAAACTTAAAACAAGTCCCACTTAACAACTGTTAATTAAATAAGCAATGATCAAATCTTCACCAAACTTGTTTCCTCAGACAAAACAAAGTAACTTGCCTCGAGACTATTCAATAACAAATACCAAAACATTGACTTAAAAATGACCTTCACAGCAATAAACCAAACAATAGTTGGCATGCAACATCTTTAAATACTGTGCCCATCATATTGTCATTTCCATAATGCAATTCGTTAACAAAGGTCGCAATCATTTCACGAAAGAGAAAAAGAAAAACTTGTATCTAAAATATAGAAAACTTTGCGCGCAATTAGCTGCATTCCGTATAAAGGTTTAATTTAAATTAGATACAAATTTAAGCAAATGTGTAACCGATCGTGTTTTAACCTTTGACATTATAATTAATTTGTCTTTGTAACCGGTTTAGAACCAAGGACAACAGACAAGTTTAAGATGCTAATTAGTTAAAAAAAAACGGGAAGATTAGAAGATAGACTTCATTGTGTTCAATGTTCAATTTCGAATCAAGATTTTTTGTTAAATTTTTGTAGAATGCTGCAAAAATTAAATGTAATTTTTATTTATCTCTCGTTGGATAAAAATTGACACAGATTGGTTTCATAAGCGGATGCATCAATTGCGTGTTGTGGGGGGCTTGTGTAATATCATATACTGCAGTTCAAATTAGCTCAGCACACAAATGTCTAGTAGGGTGGAGACTTGTAAAGCTAAATTTGATTGCTCTGGTATATGTTTATATACACACTGGCAATGAAAGAAATATGATTTGCAAAAACTAGGAAAGAACAAATTCGAACGCGAACCGCTCATTAACGCGCCGCAAAATTGTATGGAGGAAACAAACAGCGTTCATTATTTTACAAAAATAAACTTCCTATTTACTGCTTTGGTATTTAATCGCTGTAATTGTTATTGTTCGATTAAATACAATGGTCGAAAATTCGTTCGTTTACGCATTATACAAATGCATGTATTGATGGTAATTTCCTCAAAACTTGCGTTGTATAGAAAAAAACTCGATGGCAACATTTACCGTCTATTTACATTTGACACTTTTTGTTTACTGTTGGTGTAGTCGAAACACTAACGCCAATTGTGTCGTGCAGCACGTTTTTGATGGTTGAAGTTCATTGTAATTTCAACGCCACAGAACTCACGCTTAAATGATTTTTTTTTTATGGATTTGCTTGCTTAGTTAAATTATTCTGACAGTTAAGTGAATCTGCAGAACTCAAATAAAATACTAATACAATATTGCTCTTAAGTAATAGCGGTTGTCGCACAAACTATAAAGCCACTTTGCGATGACAACTACTTTGCAGTTAAAGTTTATTATTTAAGTACGTGGTTAAGTCATATTAAAGCACATGTTACACGTTCAATACTAAAGACAAATGTATGCATACGACGAAATATATTACGACTGTCAGTGTAATAAGCATACGAGCAGTAATCCACGTATATAAGACAAATAAAGCCAAAGATAGAGACGGAACAGTATAATAGACTTTTCATAGAATGTGTTTAACTTTGTTTTCCTTTGACAGCTAATACCAAAATAGGTTTCAAAAGTGTTGCTACATACATTATTTTTACATTCCACTTTTCAGACATGTGCCCTTGAATTTTATTTCAGGAGCATTTTCATCAAGGCAAATTGTAAGCACACGCATTTGTAGAGCTATAAAAGTACACTCAATGTGAACGATGCGAACGTTGCGAACACCCACAAAAATAACACCAATTTTATTTAAATTTAGAGCGATTAAAGTGATAAATACATATATCGTTGCGAACAATGTCTTTAACTTTAGCTGTCAAAATATTAAGTTGCTTACGCATTTTATCAACTTTGCTTTCGTTTTCGACATTTATTCACAACTAGTTTTCCATTTTCTTTCTCTTTTTGATCGGAGTTTTTTGTGTTGGGCAGAAAATCTTTTTTTAACTAGATTTGTTTTTACAAAACTAGATTTCGGCTCAAACATTTGTCTTTGTCTTCAGTAAGAAATTTTGTTTACCGACTTTTAAGGAATAAAATGCAATTGTAACTCGATCAAGGTAAATTTTTATAGTAAAATTGCTGACATGCGCTTTTTGGCAGTGCAATAAAAAAATTACCAATTACCGCAGATTGAAAAACAACATAAAGTGTTTCACCTTCAATTTCAAAATTTCATGTACAGAAGACTTAGAAAAAATATGCTTATTCGAAGAATTGCGGAGTTGGAAAATGCTCAGCTCGCCTATGGACCCGAAAACATAGAATTCTAACCAGTTATAATTACAGTCACCTTCGATGAAGATTCGGCTAGTAATTATAAAACTGGGTACCCATTTTGTGTGATTTATTTTGTCATTTACCCATTTATTGCTCAGTGGCAGTAATCCAAGGCAAGCAAATAAAAATATGCAAGACTTTTCAACAAAATGCCAAACACCAATCAAAGTACGTATTTTCAATTCCAATGTGTTTGAAAGTTGTAATAAAATTGTTTGTTTCTTTTAATTTGTTCTCTCTTAATTTTTCTCACTAGTCCTTATAACGCAATTGTCCTAAAAGCCCCTAAGAAAATACAATATTCTACGGAGAATATATCCGTCTAAAGAAAGCCGTTCCCTTTCAACCTCTGAGCAAAGTTTTTGTTCATTATTTTTACAAGTAAATGAAAATATACAAGCTGATTTTATGCAACGCAAAATTAAAGATGTTAAATGTATTTCATAGAATTTTATCAGGAAAGAGTGCTCATGACAACAGGGTGTTTAATGTTAAAAGCGTCATTTGGTATAAACTACGCAATGTCCCTATTTAAGTTTTTTTGTGTTTGTTATTTGAAAATTATGTTATAGACATGTAGTTTCAGTTGCTTAAAATCATAAGAATGTTGCAGTGATTATTGACACCAAAGTTTTTGTAAAAAAAAAAAAAACAATTACAGTATGGTAACAATTTTCTTTGAGAAAACAAATATGGCATCACATGACATTAATCCCTTAAAAAAAATGGTATGCTTTTTGAATATCTAAAACATTCCCATGAGAAACAAAAAGGGCGACCATTTTTATTCTAAATAATAATCAAAACGAAAAACTGTCTGAATTTCCGAAACAAACAAAAAAAATTAAACACAAAATCTCTGTTATATGCATGTGATAAATTAAATATAAAATAAATTGAAATCAAACGATCACAATAATAATAATGATGGGACTTACCAGAACTAAAATGTGAGCGTTTGGTTTGTTCATTTTCCGGATCGGAATCAAGTGGTCTTTTTCTAGAATCGCCGATTTCAGGGCTTGGGCATGTCTCCATTGGTGCATCGTCAGCCATCTTAGCTTCGTACATATACTTATTTTTATTTTCAAGTATTTACAATATTTCTAATCTGGCTTTGAAGAGTAGAACAATAGGAGAATAGATTTTTTTTTTTTTTTTTGTTTTTGTTTTGGTATTGATTTGTACAAATTTTTTAATTTTCGTATTTATTTTTTTAACGGGAAGTACTGTTTTGTATCTTGTGATTTCGTCGCAAATAAGCAATGCAACACTCGTTATATGATGTTTTCTTATATAGTTTTATTTTTTAGTCCTTATTGTGGGTGCGATTAATGTGCGAGAACGATATGGAAAAAGAAAAAATATGATTACATGAGTTAATAAAATCGTTTGACATAAATAGATTGATGTATAGGTAGTTAAATAAAATAGATGAGTGGTTGTAATTTATATATGTAGAAGAGAATAAATATGTGAACAAGACATAAACGAATGACGTTGCTTATGTTACTTTATTTACGACTTATTTGACGCCGAATTTTAGTTATATTGACAGACCCACGGGTGTATCTGTGTATGTCTTGCGGTGAAGTATAAACATGAATGGTTTAAAGAAGCTCATCCAATTACCAATTAGCTCAAAAATCATACCCAACTTATGCAATATTACCCAAAAGGGTTGTAGGAATTATACAAAATTAACATTTAAGCAAAATTACATAAGCTAGACATTGGGGCTTGGCTGGTACCAATTTGATTTATTTAAAGTACAGTCGTGTTTTGTGAAATTTGTGAATGTCTACAATCCTACCATCTACCTACTACTGCCAGACGGCACCCTGCCTACCAGTGCAAAACAATGTGTCAGTCATTCCTGCTCCAATAATTCCAAAAAATTGTTTCATACTTAATAGCATTAGCGACCACCTTAAGCCATATTTTAATGTTTTTTATAAAAATATATTTGTCCCTGCCGTTGTGCTTTCAATAAAGTCTGACAAGCAGTGAACATGTTAAATATAAGAGGATGAATTTAAACGAAATTTAGTCCCAGTAATGATCGCGATTATAAGGCGAAATAATAATTGCCAGAGTAATTGAGTTGCACAAAAAAAAAACCGTCTCAACCCTTAATGGATTACGACTACCCTTAAGAATGAACTGCATGTGCGAAAGGAATGGGGATTCTTGTTAATTGGTGTTGTGGACTTTGTGAGTATTCCTCGTATGTCCCATGGCCCAGAGGACGGACAATATCTAAGAAGTCTTGGTATTTGCTCAGCCAACTCGCCTCGCGTTGGGCGCTATTTTCTCTACTCAATAACTACTCGCCACACCACAAGGCACACTTGCCTTGCCTGCACCCACTAAGAATAGAAAAACTGTGAAGATAGCACTGCACGTGTTAGGAACAATCGAAAACTCACCTCATGAAAAATAAGATTTTGTGTCGTAGTCCAAAATTAGCTCGCAACGTTCAAATATTTCAGTATTGTGCTAAATTTTATATATATTCTAGTATAATTGATTCCCTACCCATCGCAAACATAAATTCCACCAACCTTGAACTGCTGCTACGGATAAATATAAAAATAATATATTTAAGACAAATGAAAGCTTATGACAAAGAGATAGCCCGACACCTGTGAAACTGTGTGAATGTATTTCTATTTTTAAAATAAGTAGAGTGAAAAGAATTTATATAGTGAAAAGCGTTAAATCATATGACACCTTGCCAAATAATCTATTGCACATGGTTTCAATTAATTCATTTTTATTTTCATTTACACTCATTGATATACAGATATGTGTAGATATGCGAAAATAAAAAAACATTGCTGGATCGATAATCTAGCAGATACTTTAGAGCCGCACTCCTTGTGATGGCACATTCTCAGTTTACATAATACTAAACCATAAAAGAATAGTTGGCTCACAAGGGGCCATGCGAAGCAAGATTATTATAAATAAAAAGAGTTTACGAAAAAAAAAAATTCGAAAGAAATAATAAACTCTGAGGTGATGTTGTATTTTTTTCTTTTAAATATTTTCACCTAGCTCTTGTGCCAAGAATCATCGACGGTGATGACTCTTCCCCTGACATATAGAGAACATACGTGTCTTTTATATTAGATACTAACTCGCTCTCTCTAGTGCACATTTCTAGTGTGCAACACTTGTCCTTGAATCTATTTAAAAGCATCTGTGCGCTCTACTGTCAGGTACGTGCATCTGCAAACAAGCAAATAGATTGGAGAGACATTGAAGTCACATTGCCAAAATGAAACGTTTTTTACTGTTCGTGTTTTTTGTTTTCGCTGTCATTCGTCTGTGTTATTTTTTTTCTTCTGTTTCTTGAAGACGGCTACCTCACCTCGTAGTACAGGCGTGCAAATTTAGCACAATATTGTGCTTTTTAATCAAGCATATAAAATAACTGCTTATCAATAGAACTACACACGCACATACGAGTGCGCACAAATACTCTCAACACCTAAACCTAAAAATAATTTTGTGATATCAAGAAATTTCATGTCCGGAATGTTAGCATAACGAACATTAACATGCTACAACAAAAACTTTGCATGCACTACATAGCGTATGCTCCTCAAAGTGTGCGTTGCTGTATGACGACGGTGGGTGGAAGGTGGCAGAAAATGGGGCGGCAGCGGCTTTTCTATGTTGAATTGAATTGACTTGACACGAATTCAACATAAATTTGTGTTCTCTATCTCTCTCTCTCTCCCTCTCTTTCTCTTCAAGTTCTTCTTTTTCGTTTGCTTCTTCAAATTTTGTACGTTTCGGTTTTGGGGTTTAAACGGTTGAGAAGAGGGACCAGCGCTTAAGAGCTTTACCCAAAGTAGAAGAGAATGTGAAAAATAAAGTAAAATACAAAAGAAAAAACAGTCCAGAATATAGAAAAGAATACGGAGAAGAAGAACTCATACGACACGACATAGTTTCTCGCTATAACTATCACAATCCCAATCGCAATCGCACGCCCATTCTACAATTCATTTTCGTGGTCTTATCAGACAGAACAATGATAGAAATACACTTTACCTTAACTCATTTCGTCATTTAATTTGTTTATTGTGTCAATTTCTTTGTGGAACTGAATTAACGATTCCCATACATATTGGCTTTTTAAACAGAACTGCCTGAAACTTGAAAATTTTTTTAAGTCGTGTTCGACGTCCCGACACGTTTCTTATCAAGACTGTATTTTTCTCCGTGATAAGAAAAACTTGTTTGTATAATGGAAAACTCAAACGTATAGGACACTTATCGACTAAAGTTCACGTTCAAATGGTTATGCATGTATATTAAATATACTTGAGGTTATAAATTATGAAAA
The DNA here is from genome assembly GCA_963082955.1 of Cheilosia grossa. Lineage (NCBI taxonomy): Eukaryota > Metazoa > Arthropoda > Insecta > Diptera > Syrphidae > Cheilosia > Cheilosia grossa. The sequence goes on from OY720144.1 coordinate 99,335,244, forward strand.
AAATATATATAATTTCCGAACCAAAAAAGTACGAAAAGCAAAAATCATTTTGTCTGAAATAACAAAATATTTGCGTCTGTGGTTGTAAATATTTTAGCGATTCACATGACAGTGCTAATAAATCTGTTAGATTAGCACTGACACTAAATGTATTAGGTATTTTAAAATTTCACTTTTTAAAAGATATTTCGCTGAGATCCGAATACAGTTGCTTGTTTGTAATTTACAAAATGCAACTAATTTAATAATAGCCTGATGAGGCCAAGTTAATTTAAATATTTATTACTTAAGGTTTTTTATGCACAAAAGCAGACAACTAATTAAATGTGAATAAAAATGGTAGTTGCGAAATCACAAACGCTGACACACGATATTTGAATGTTTTGATTAAAATTATGTGCTGCCAAACAAATAAGTGGCACGGTCCCTGACATAATATGCTTAAAATATGATTTTCTATTGAAAAATCTGAATTTTGAAGTGATTGGGCAGCATTGTTTAAGAGATACCGCATATTTTTATTTTATTGAGCGCATACTCAATGCAAGGTCTAGAAGTTGGGCACATTATGAACGTCTTGAATGATGCATGTAACTAGTACTAGATCGGTCGGTTATGTCCAGCCATAGAATGCGAATGACAACTTAATACTCAGTCAGGAAAACGTCAACTGGTCGATCGTGGTCGATGTAGGCCAATGCAAATTAAGACATACGACGCCTCCTGTCAGACTTAGTAAACTAAAATGTTAAACCCATGATGTAAATTGAAACAAACGCTATAAGTAAGAACTTCCTTTTCACAAAGTACAGGGTGTTCGTCGGGAATGTTTTTTTTTTTTTTTGTTATTTTATTTTTGTATAAACATCATGAAAAATTAAAACCAAGTGGTTTTTGAATATTGGGAATCAATTACGATATACCAGCTAATTGTCCGACTCTAATAACTTTACAAAGGTTGGGCACAATTTTGAGCAAATTTTCACACATTTAAGTGATTTATCCGTTTCCCACAAATGGTTTGTTTAAGCTTAAGTCTAAATCATCCAATTGCAGTGTCAAAAACTCATCAATCATGTAACTTTAACGTTCTGCAGTAACGCTTTCCAAAACGCTTCGTTATTTGGACGCACTTTGAACGGATATTAAACTGACTAATGATTTGCAATTGCCCAGAAATGACTCTTTTCATTATTACCGTATCCATTCAGTCGGAAATGGGTCTAATCAATAATACTTTTATAAAACTTTCATGTGATTCTCTATAGTCATCACAATAATGATTGATGATTCTGATAAAACGATTTTACGATTAAGACACTTATTTATAAAATAATTCCCGTCTTTGCTTCAAAATTCTCAAATACGATCTATCAAATTGCTGTTTAAATATTCTGTTTTCTGTGCATAGGAGTATATTCGTATTCAGTAAATGTAAACTTGGAGAACTGTGTTCTTTCGCAATTAACGGTAATTTACTTATTAGATTGTAGTACATACTAGGCGCTTTACTCCATGTTGTACAACAGTTGGATCTCGAACTTTTTTTTAAACCATATAAATCAATGACCTATAAAGATCATGTACGTAAAATAAAAAGCACCATCTGTGGCCAGAAGCAATGAATGTATCGGAAAAACACTTTGATACTTAATTTTAAGTTTGTAAAAAAACTGACACATTTAAAAAAAAAACTACAGATTCTCATAGAGGGCTTTAATCGTAATCGTTACAACATATTTTAATTTTTTTAATTTCTTTATATTACTTGTTGTTGCAAAAAGCGTTATTACATTTTTGTCTTAAGTCGACTTAAGCGGTTTTCGCTTATGGTCCAAGTATCTCCGCAAAAAAGAATTTGGCGGGGACTAAAGCTACGTTAAGGGGACTTTTGATTTTTGTTGAACGGAGAACCCTCTGGGGGCCAAACGGGCATAAACTTGCAATACTTTTTTACATTCGAAAGAAGTAATCCGTCACGTATTGCCTTGGGCGCCACTTTATTGTTTGTCAAGAACAAACAAATGAAGACGAGCGAATGTTGCATATACATTTGCTCAGTGCAATATTTAACCTGCGCATAGTCATAGCGTTCGCTTGTCAAGGGAAGCCCCAAAAAGGGTTGTGCTAAGTACCAGTTTTCTTAGTCAATTAAGCTTTTAGTATATTAAGAACGAATGCCTATTTGAAAATGTCATCAGTGAGAGGAATTGGTTTACCCACAAAGGCTCGACGTTTGCAAGCGAGCTCTGCTTGCGCCTATATTGGGCTCAACTTTTCAAAATGCGATCACCGATAGATATACGGGAAGGATTGACGGCCATGACCCCAATAGTAAATAGTTCAGAACTATATTCAACCTGCACGAAGCCACCATATTCGCAAGTCTTTAGTACCTGCAAAAGGTTTAGTGCTGGGCGCCATTGTTTTATAATGCCGATCTCCAATTTGCGAAAATTTTCATCTAAGTGTGTTGTTAATAGCTAAGCTTCTGCTTTGCTTTTCATAAATTTAAATAAGTTTCATGGGAAACCTATAACACCTTAACGTAAAAGATGCCAGTACACCTCCATAGATAGGCTTACAAACTACTATACTATTTGGCAACTGGTCCCAAATCGGCCCACGGGTAAGTCCCAATGGATGGCATGCATAATTGAAAATAGAAATGTGTATATTCAACTTTGTCGCTCGCTGTATGTTATTCTCAGGATAGTGATGTAATCATAAAACTCGTTAGCTGGTATTCAATCACAGAGGTAACGAATCATATTTTGACTAGACCTTCCAAGGGACACATTTAATGTGTTGCTAATAGCGGACAATTCAATTGCCAACTACTCATATCTATCGATAATTGGGACTGTCCCTTTCGAATAACGTTTTCAATTCACTTTTAATGCACACGAAACGATGTCCCATCGACTGGTTTGTTTTCCAGTTCTGTCTAGCTTAATTCGAATATAATTATATCCTTGACACCAGCAGAACTGTGAAGCGAACTGATTTCTCAGGTGTACATACAAGTTACACACAGCTGTGCGAATATGGAAATGCTATAAACAGCTTATTTCTAAACATCGACCAACTGTCACAAAAAATATGACAACGAATGACATTGAAGTTGAAGCAACTTGCTTTGTCTTTGGCTTATGATTTATGTGTGCGAGCCGACGACCGTCGGGAGGTGGTTGCGGTTTGCGGATAGGGGGACAAAAGTTGTGCGATAATTTTCAGTGCAGCACACCCCTCACTTGAAATCTCAGTTCTATGGGAGAATGTGTGCGACTCGTTAATTACAAGCCAACGCCGTCTCGCGCCATACAGTACATACCCGCCGTAGTCGCGGTCATACAACAAAATTTATTCATTTAATGTTGTAGCTTATGTAGCCCCCCAATTGAATGTTTCTATGTGGCTACATTTTTTTTGACTCTGAAAAAGGGTCGATTGGGAAGAAGCCATGTGCGCTTCATCGAAAAGCTGCTGCACAACGAAAAAAAAAAGAAAAACTTTCTCTACATTTCTTTTTTCATCCGGCATATATAGAGTATCGGTACATATAGAACTAGCAACTAGAGTTGGTGGTTGGTAGGTAGGTATGTCGTAGCGCTGCCTTCTTTACAGAAACAAAAATATAGGTCAATACCAGGAAATTGATGCGCATGCCCTCTTTATAGCAGTTATTATGCAACGAATTCTTCTTCACTTCCTTACACGGTTATGGACGAAAATTGCACTAGATATACGTAAAATAAAGCTTGCGACACGTAAAAATATGCATAATAATGTTTATCTGAAATAGGTATAAACTATAGAAATGTTTTCTGCGGGGCAATGACTAATGGGGGGAATTCAAAGTAGGTAGAACACAAATCAAAAATTGCTAAAGATAGTTATGATTTTTGGGCAAAGTGGTGGTGAATGAGATTTCGAATATAGGTAGGTATACGAGCAGTATGTACAAAAATCGCTTGTTTCCTGTGGTGCTGTTGTTGTTGTTGTTGTTGTGGTAGTTGTTGTTGCAGTTAGAAGTGTACAGTAGAGTTGGTTGATATATTGGCAAAATTTACATTTTCTACAGTTTTACTAAAGCATTTTAGAAGCAATTTGGAGCATTTTTGAAATGAATTTGATGTTACATGTGATATGAACACGAAAATAAATTAGTTTCTGTGTGAAGGTACTTTTTGTTGTTTTAGAACAAGTAAAGGTATCTTGAGAAGAATATTGAAATTTGAGAAAAAAAAAAGTAGTAGTAATCACCTTTTTGCGATACTCTGTGTATATTGAACATAAATTGCACTATTAATCCATTTAATTTGTATATATATTTCGTTATTGGGTATGTTTACTTTTTTGATTGTTAAATCTCTATTACTCTGTACGTTTTACATAGTAACTTCTTCAAAATACACCTGAAAGCAGAAAACAATCTCCTCGTTTGAAGTTATCTTTTGTTGTTGATGTTTATTTTTTTTTTTTTTTGTTTTTTTTTTTTTTTTTTTGATAGAAAATCAATAAACTTTTATTTTTGAACTAGTTCTAAACGAAGTCCCACAGCTTTGCGTAAAGGAATTTATTTTTCTTCACAAGTGTCTTCGCTTCAATATGCTCTTTTTCACCCGATAAAACTTAGCGCTGAACTATTTTCGAAAAGAAAACCATTTGTAGGGCACTAGGCTTTACACACTTTACAAATGCACACAGTAGCACACTTCTATGTACATAATTATCATCGCCCGTCGTTGACACTGAGAATAAATTTAATTAAAGCCAACTGAAATAACTTTTTTGTGTCGTTTTTTTTTTTTTTGGTGATTTTTTTTTTCGTTTAAATTCCAACCAAACGAAGACGAAACACTGCGACGTTACTCTCAAAATTGTGTGTGTTTGTAAAAGAATTATAGATACACAAGAAAAAAAAAGATTGTTCTCATATTTTATTCAATTGAGTTGTTTTTTTGTTTTTAAACTTTTGAAATTGTACTTATTGGGAAACGTTTATATAACCATCGCACGCAATATAAGAGACAGTAGAGAGTTTTATAGATAAAAAAGTAGGAACAATCGAAAAACAAGAAGTAGGTAATAATAATAAGAATAATAAAGGAAATATGTATATATTACTAGTATCTGTGCTGATGACAAATTGTTAATGCAGAGAAATTCTATTATGAAGTCGAAACTGACTGAGTACTTGCACGAAAGTGATGTGATGTTGGGAATACCAGCAGAAACGAACGATACTCACTCTGTTCGTGTGGTATCACAAATACGATTATTTTCATTAGGTTAGGTTACGTATATAGTGCGCTTGAAGAGAGCCCACAGCTTCGTACTATCTCTGTCGTGCCTTCTCTGATATTGTGTGCTGCTGGCTCTGTCAGTTGTTCATGGGGGCTTTTAATGAAAAGTGAAACAGAGCGGTCAACCGCATGCATGGAGAAACACGTGCTTGTGTTTGTGAATAGGTGTGACTCAAATTTGACATAGATACGAAATACAACAATTGGGATTTTCTCTTTGGTTTTCCAATTCAACACAAACCAACCAAACCAACTCCAAGGGGATTTTCTCTTGCTCTTTGGCGAGCCGGAAAAGTGTTGTGTCGAAATGAAATCGAATTTTATAAAGAGAGAGACACACATTCCGGCAGTGCTTAGGTGGCATTTCAAACTACCTTGCACTGTTTACCATCGATGATGTATTTTTTTTTTGTAAATCAAGGGATGAAGCAGACAGCGGCAAAAGATACAAAACGCCGATGATGCTGCCAGGCGCACATCACAAACTGCACGTGGAAAGCTCAAGCTTTTGTACGTTTCTTAAAATAAGGCGAAAGCAACTTCCTCAAATACCTACCCACAACAAAAAAGAAAGAAGAACCGGGTAGGTTCGTGTTACAAGGTTATAAAAAACATATACGAGTAGGTGCCTGCCACTGGAGGTTATGATAGAGAGTTTGGTGGATTTGGTTGACTTGATTGGACCCAAACCCAATTAAGAGGAGCATAAAGTGGCATCAACAAGAGTACCAAATTCGAATACCTACCCACAATTTAATATAATCTTTCAAAAAAGTCAGAAAAAAGCTATGCGATTATAATATATATGGCACATTTAAAAATCGAATTTTTGGCTAGATTGGTCTGGACAAGATGTACCCTGAAGGCAGGGCCAGATTTAGAGGAGGGCATTCTCCACAAAAGGGTGTTGACGTAAATTTTGTTGTCGCTGTTTTACCTACACCACTTTGTACAAACATAATTATATTGTTCTTAAATATTAAAAAACAATATTTACCTATATTTCTTTACTCCAATCACTAAAATACCAATGTGTCAAAAGACCCTGATAAGCAAATCGTCAGCGATTTGTTGTCTAAAAGAGCTCGAAAGGTTCCGTTCGCTAACGTTAAAATTTAGTTTCGCATAATTCTAAGTTTGATAAAAAGAATTTACTTTGTTTCAAAATAAAATTATTTATTGAAAAAATTGTGTTTAGAAAATAAGTAGGGCACAGGGGGCCTCCACTCCTTTGTTGCCCCAGGGCCTCCACAGCTCTAAATTCGGGCCTGTCTGAACGCAAGAACCATATTGGTCGGTAACGTCACTTTACATACATAGGTCAGCCATATAATTATACGAATTGTCAACTTATGTCATTTTCCATTGGGATTTTAAGATTTTGCTCTCAGATTTCAGATTTTTCGTGGCCAATGGAACATAAAACGAGATTATTATTTCTTTGCATTGATGGTGGTGCGTGTTTTAAGGGTCAGCTGTTCTTAAATTGTCATTTGTGTGTATAAAAATCTATTCAATTTATGTTAATATCCATTGCAGCGGCCAAATGTAAATTTATCTCTATTCTTCACAAGCTTGTCGTCTCTAAAAATGTAAAATAAAACACTTTAAAGTCAACACTTTAAATGTCAACTACTTTCAACATCTTTGAAGGATAGCTTATTGCTAGACAGCAGTTAATAATAACAATACGTCAAAAGCCGACCTAATATCATAAACTAAATATTATATAGACCGTCAGCTCTTCCGTCTTAAGAGAGTTTGACTATAAGCTGTTTTCCGTGTTTCTATGTGCGAAAGAATGTGTGCCATGTTAAAGTAAATTAGACGCACGCATACGCTTGCACATAGCAACCTGACAGATGACTGACAGGTCATTCTGTGGTGACATTGGAAAAAATTCAAATAATTCAAATTATTTAATACTAAGTTTATGCCTAATTTATTGGTGTTTGGTCTTAAGAGATAGAGATTCCAGTTCCAATGTCGTTATATTTGTAAAACGCCAATCGAGTTAATTTTCATCTTAATACCTACAAAGTTTCACAAATAACATTTTAAAGTCACTTCAGATTCGTACGTTAGGTATTTGAGAATACCGATGACACCTTTTGCATTCAAACTAGGTTTTGACTTTGTTTCTTATTCAAAAATGACAATTTCATACGAAAACTTACTCTATCGGGAGTTCATAAAAGTTAACCTGCTCACTAAAAATGATTATTGGTACAGCACAAAACTCTACTACAAACGTTAACTCACTGATATAATATGCGAGATTAGATAAATAACGAAACTAACTTTAACGCTGGTGTTTTCGTCTTGTCGCTTTATTTCTTTGTTTTAGATTATATATCCTATATCACATCACCGGCTGTGGGAAGATATTTATTGCTATTGGCAAAAAAAAAATTGTACACTGTACAATTGGCATATTACCTGATACTAAAAAATTAGTTTTCGACGTTGGTAGGTATATGAGGTTTTCTTGGCTTAACTCCTTCTATATGTAGTTACTAATCGTAGTTGTGCGTAATATGAATTGTGTATGGCTTCAGATGATACATTCTTAAAGAAAACGAATTTAAAATCGAATCCAATATTCTTCGCTTGGATTCAAAACTACCTTCTTATAGGATGACCTAAAAACGAACGTATACGTTACGTCAGGGTTACATAACCGCTGACCCAGTTCATCTTCTGTTGGCGCTAAAATAATAACTGCAAAAAAAACTTTGAGCTCGGTCCTACTTGAAAATATTTATTTATGGTTGATAACACAAGCACATGCCAAAGCCTGATAGCCAACGGAGAACATGTTCTCCGTTTAGAAATTTTTTGTACCGTATTATGTATTTAAATAATTCACTTGTGAGCGGTTTTGTTGAAGGCTGGCATTCTAATCTTGTAGAATTATTAAAGACTTAATTTTTTCCTTTGAGCGGTTTCAGATGGCAGAATGGATCGCATCGGGAAGTAGTGCGTTTTATCGCAGTCTTCCCCAGTGGGGAAGATCTCCAAATTGACATTAGAGAAGCCTCTACACCTTCTATATAAGAACATCGATTGGCGAACACAATTTGTGGCCTGATTTCTGATGTAATTTTATTTGCAATGTTTATCGAGATAGAAAAAGTCATAAGAGTTATAGCTGTTTATTCTTGATAATATACTCTTAGTCTTGCCCCCAACATTGTTCCGCATTCGTCAGAATATTTGTAAACGTCCCAGTAGTAGTCCAATGCCAATATCATCAGCGTATAATATGCATCGTGCTGTGAATAGTCGGTCGATTGTAGACTTACAGGGCTTGGATCCGAACTCGCTTCAACCTCATGAAAGTAATAAGTAGATAGTACAGAATTGTTAAAAACTGTTTCGCACAATTTTCTTAATTATATGATGTTGACAGCGCATCACCTGTTCTAAATTCGTTTTTGACATCAAAAATCTCGTTCAGATTTTGTTAATCTAATAAGAGCGCTCTCCATTGTCATTCTGACGAATTTGACAGGAATGCCAAAGCTAGAAGTTATTCTTTTGAATTAGATTGAATAAAAATGCTGTCGTATGCAGGATTGGAATCAATAAACATCAGAGATGTCTTTAGAAGTGGTGTTGCTCTATGCTCAAGACCGGCTGTGATTGCACTGCAAGGTTTCATCTCTGCTGTCATTTAATTTTATGAAAATTGACAACGGTAGCACTGATCAGAGATTATGCTTCTGTTTTTTCTTTTTTCTTTTTTAATTCTTATGCTTTTTAAATTTGTTCAATCTCTTCGATACCTACTCTTTTGTCTGAAAATGAAAACGTGCTTCTCTTTATAGTACAATATAAAATCAGTTGGCTCTCAAACATGTGTGGCAAGAAATAGGTTGCTGTTGCTGATAACGTCATCTTTAGACAGAGGACTACAACTTAATTCTTAGTTTATGACTACAACTACACATATACCTAGCTGACACATGACATGACACATTCCAAGCACAAAAACCCAACTACCTTTATTACTTCATAAGATTTTAAATTCATTAATAACTAGGCGTCAAAAAGTATCTATGGCTATGTATTAACGTGTTTACTTCTCTTTCGTAAAGATAAGAAAAGTCGAATTCATTGTGGAAATAAAAACATGTGCGGAGATTTCTTGTCCTCCAGATCCACACAATACTGAACGTGAACATTCATGTAGTCATTTAAGTATATACTGACTGAAGTAGTTTCTTTGTCTAAGCAAGACTAAACTTAATCGAAACCTATTTTAAATGTACCGAACTAATATTTCTCCTAAGAAAGTCGCTCTTCTAAAACATGTTCGAAAAGAGATTGTTGCGGCACGGACATCGGATACGGACCGTATAATATGGGTGTGTTTGTAATCTACAGACAGAACTATACTTATGATTATGTTGTTATCACCTTAAATAAACATTTTTTATCTCAGTTTATCATACGTTTTATTTTTTTAAACAGATTTCCATTTTTGTAAATGTGTGCATTATGAATGTTATCTTTGTTGCATGCTACAGAACTAATCTGGTAATCGGGAATTAATGAAAATCAAGACCCTCGACTGAGATCGATAACAATTATCTGTAGTTTGAGATGATTGTTACATTGAACTCATAAGGGCCGCATTCCACCCCATCTATTATTAAAGTAGACTTATGCTAGGTATCTGACATGCAATTCGAATTTATATACGGGCTTGTTGTACGGAATGTATTTCGTATTCCTGATGGACAAACGATTCGAATTGGAAACCTGCAAGCTAAAAGTGCATACGATTTCCCAATGATAATGAATAAATGAATCAGTAAAATATAAGCAAGGGCATAAGAAGGCTTCACGTAGTGGTTCAACCGCAGCAACTTGGGGAAGGAAGTTTGTGTGGATTGACAGCGAAATCACCATCAGTTTTGTCTATTACCTTTCCTTCAAATTTTCATAGCTGTCAACGCTGAGGCTAAAATAGTTGGGCATCTAGTTATCTTATAACGTTTTTCATTGAATATCCGAGAAAAATGCCCCGAAATTCAGAATTGCTCTTTTCAATGAAATTCGTTGCAATATTGGTAGACACCATTTATGCACATCATATGTGAGGTTTGGTTATCAGTTGCTACATTTTTTTGTTTCTACAGGAAATATAAATGTTTTTATAGGGCACATCATTATGATTTAAGTTTAGTGCAAAATTTGTTTCTAACAACACAAAACAATCTGACAATGCTAGTGTGTGTTGGTGATTTCAGATGGTGAAATGGATCAGAGCGTTATTTGACAACAATATCAAATTGCGTTGCATTCGTTTTTGGAAAAATCACAAATGGATATCGACTTGAAAAATGTTTGCCCTGTTGTAGATACAAATATAATATTTTTGGTAGTTCGTTGTTTCAGATAACGAGGAAGACGATGAAGATAATAACTGCTCCAAAATTTTCACGAAACCTTGCATTTGTTTTCCAAGCAAACTTCTTAAAATGACGTAAAACAGCTGTGCAAAGCATATCGGTATGGTATTATGACAGTATGTGTGAATCTGAAAAAAAAATATGGAGATCTGCAAAGTGATCCGAGTCAAAACAAAGAATTTCTAAACTAGACAGTTGAAAGTCCACATTAACAAGACCAGAATTTGGAATGCACGCTAGATTTATGTTTTACATTCCTATGCATTTAATCTTTCCAAAATATTTTTTTTAACAAACGCAATGGTTTTTTTTTAACTATTGGTTTTGTATCTGATATTTTAAAAGTATAAGTTTGTATTTACTTGCAGTAGTTAATATGATAAATTAAAGAAATTTAGAAATAGAAATACTAATTAAAATTGCACAAATTGTGGCAAAACCTTTTTTCACTTCTGTGTATGCATTCGACTTCTGAATACACTCACTGCTGTAACATTTTTTTTCGTTTTTGTTTTTTGACATCTGAAAATGTGAAGGTTTGGCACCACTTTTGAAAATATATCTCCGTAATGGCCGCGCCACGGGACAATAAACAATTTATAAATAGGAAAATATTTTGTATTTAAAAATGTCATTTTGTCTCATTTTCTTATTGTAAAATACTTAAAAATAATACGTAAAAAGACCTACCTATGTGAAGTGTTTTTATTTTGTACCCAAATAACGCACATCCCACAACGAAGTTTTTTCGTGAATGGCTTTGAAGCGAAAGGAAAAAAAAATGGTGCATCGCCCTTAAAATTGCGTTTGGTATAAATTTTCTTGAAATGTTTATTTTAGCGAATGTTAATGTTTTAAATCTAGCGTAGGCAAACAAATTTTATGTTTTGCAACGATTTTGCAAGTGTTAGTCTGAAATAACGCGGAGAAAAAACTGTGAAGTGAAAAATGTTATACAAAAATAATGGCATTGGTCAGGTTTCACCTGCTAACTCGACAACGAATAACACAACGCCTGTGAAAGCCTTCGTCAATAATCCTCCAATGCAGCAGCAAATTGTTAATATTCAAAATTTGCAAAACTTGCAGAATTTGCAGAACCTCCCGCATCAATTTATTCAGGCGGGGGGTCAGACGGTTATACAGAATCCATCAGGTAACAATATGTTTTCCATTGTGCAACCAATGCAAACTGTAACCATAGATGGGCAAGAAGCTTTCTTCATTCCGAATATAAATTCTCAATTGGCTGGTGCTCAGCCGGTTAACTTCAACGGTCAGCAAGCATTTCTTACTCCCAATGGGCAAATAATACGAGCTCCTATGCCAGCAGCCGCAAATAATGCAGTACTGCCAGCTCAGTTCATACAAAATTTAGGGCAGTCCGTACAATTGCCCACCGCAGGGTCGAGTGGGAATGGAGAAGCTATGTTTACAATTCCTGGTACGAACATTCAGATCCCCATCGCAAATGTTACAAATGCAAATGCGGTTGTGCAAAGTGGAGGAAATAACCAAAATGCTGCAAATCAAGGAGCACAACAGACACATCAACAGGGGCAATCTCAGTCACCACAGTCGTCACAAGCCCAAAACCAGGCGAATCAACAAGCGGCCAATGCCACTGCACTTCCAGCTACAATCACCATACCAGGTACAAATATCACTATACCCACATCTGTGGCTGCAGCAAACGGTTTGTTGGGCAACATCGGCGGCCTATTAGGTCAAAATTTGAATACAATCAAGTTGGAAGGGCAAAACATTCAGCTGCGACCGGCTGGGGCTTCCATACCCCATGTTGTGCAATTCCCAACGGCGCAACCTATTTCACAGACAGTTGCGGTTCAAATTCCCATTCAAACTGGAAATGGACAGACTATCTATCAGACGGTTCATGTGCCCATGCAACAGCTTGCCATGTCGGGATTGGTGCAACCGCCTCCTCAGATGCAGATCATACCACAGTTTACCCAAATCGCCAACGTAATAACACCCAACGGACAGATTCAGCAGGTGCAGCTATCCGCAATTAACCCAATGGCACTGCATGCAGCTCAGCAGCACCCCAATGTCATCATCAATCAATCGAATTTACAAAACATTGCATCTGCGGCAGCTGCACAGGCTGCCCAAGGTGGCAACCCTCAAGGAGGTCAAGTGCAACAGAATGGTACACCATCAGCTGGTGGTAGCAGTGCCCAGCAGCAACAGAATCAAAGCCAGCAACAACAAGAAGTAAATGCAAGTTCTCAGCAGCAACAACACCATCAACAGCAGCAGCAGCAACAGCACAACCAGCCTATCACTATCACAAACGCGCAGGGCCAACAACTGACTGTGATTCCAGCTCAAGCCTTGCAGCAATTTCGGCCGGCGCAAGCTGCCAACGCGGGCAACATTATCCATTTGCCCAACCTTCCAGGGTTGCAGGCATTACCGATCCAGAACATTCCCGGCATAGGAAATGTTCAAATAATTCAGGCTCATCAACTGCCACAGAACCTGCAAAACCTGCAGGGATTTCAAAGCTTTCCCAGTGCGGCCCAAGTAATTTCGGCAAATGTCGCACAGCAAAACAGTACCCAACAACAGCAGCAACAACAACAACAGCAACAGCAACAAAATCAACAGTCGCAACAGCAGCAGCAACAAGTTATCGTTACGGCTTCAAAAAACGGACCACAGTCTCCCCCCCAAATTACTCAAACACTTATCACGAATATTAAGCAGGAGCCCCCAGACATTAAATGGGTGACTGCCACTGCTGCCACTCCACAGCAGCAGCAACATTTGCAGCAGCAGTTGCAGCAACTTCAAGCGCAACAACAACAGCAGCAGCAGAACGCTAATGTCCATCATCAAGGCACAACTCTGACTGTGACAGAAGTTTCCTCACCCAGTCCGATTCACATTGCATCACCACCCCTACAGCAACAGAGTCAGCCAACTTTTACCACAGTGTCTCTGGGTAACACAAGTATAATGCAGATTCCAGCCACCAGCACATCCACCACACAACATCATCACCAGCAGCAACAACAACAACAACAACAACAACCGCAGCAGCAGCATACGGCAACCACTCAGTCGTCAAGTCACCAGCCGCACCAGAGCCAAACCTCTGTCAACGTGAACATCAACGTATCTGGTGATAGTTCTGATCTGAAGCCGCGTCTTAAACGCGTCGCCTGCACCTGTCCCAACTGCAAAGAGGGAGAGAAAAACTCTGATCGCAAAAAACAACACATCTGCCACATCGCCGGCTGTAACAAGGTTTATGGCAAAACATCCCACTTGCGAGCTCACTTACGATGGCACACTGGCGAACGGCCCTTTGTATGCTCCTGGCTCTTCTGCGGCAAACGCTTCACGCGTTCCGATGAGTTACAGCGTCACCGCCGCACACACACTGGGGAAAAGCGCTTTCAGTGCCGCGAATGCAGCAAAAAATTTATGCGCAGCGACCATCTCTCCAAGCACATCAAAACCCACTTCAAAACCACCCGCTCCTCGATCGACCTGATGGACATGTCCATCAAAGAGGAAAAGGACCTCGAAGGCCACGTAACGGAGCTCGGTCATCTCGCAGGGGCCAAGACCATCACCAGTTCCAACGGCATTGTGACTATTGAGCTACCTTCGGTTGCAGGTTCAACCAGCGACATGGGCGGTACGCTCAGCATATCCCCAGAGCCATCCTCGGACAGCTGCCCCGAAGACGACAGCGGCGACGAAGAAAAAATGATGATCACAATCGGTGAAATCGCCGAAATGGGCGGCGACAACTCAAACTAGCATACGGGTACCCTGTTCATGGAACAGTTTGGGAACTTTGACTCAAGTGGTAAATTCACCTTCGAGGAATTCGAATAGATTCAAATGCGCACGGCCATTCCTGTACATATTCATGCGTATCTTCGCTTCAACATACAAATCAGATTATATTTTGTAGCCTTGCAACCCAGACACCCCCAAGCAATGTGTATCATATTTCATAAGTACGACTCTGGATCCGGTTTGATGTTGATAATCGCTCTCAGATCCCCCGTCATAGACCCAAATATAAGAAAAAAATAATTCTATCGATACGATGAAACCAACAAATATCCTGTGAGTAAGAGAAGACGTGCGTTGAGCCGCATGTTCTTATTATATATATTTTTTAATTTATGTTTTCACTTTTGTTGTAAAAAAAAAAAATATCTTAAATAGTCTTTCAATGGTTTTGTGTTTATAGCCATTCAAAAAATATAAGAAAATATATTTTTAAGAAGAAAGTAGAGCTAGGGTTCGTTAAGTTTTCTTAAGCGAGCTCACAAGCAATATTATCGTAGGGATTTATGAACTGTATAAACAAAAATATATTTAAATGTAAGGAAACTTTATTTTGACAAACATAAAGCGATCCAGAGGAACAACATCAATTTCGAAACGCAGTTGGTGTTCATCTTTTTAAGTTTAACTGTTTACACTCTCCGGTGGATATCGTTAGCTCTTGTGTAACAATTTTTAGTTGGTTTAACATTAAAATAAAATAATTATTCTTAAACATACAACGGCTATAAGTATTTTATTAGCTTTTCAGTACCGATTATTGTATTCGTTGCTGCAGTAAGTTTCTAAAAAACGAAAATGTAAAGCATTACGACAGCTCCGGGAGACGCAAGGAGCCCACCAGTTATGCCCGTTAAGTCACCAAGCAAAAAATGATGTTTGTGCAGTTCTTTGAAAAGTTTGTATTTACTGCCCAAGCGAAAAAGCGAATAAACTGGATCAATAATAGCCGAAAACCTCCACTATTCTCACATAATATACACAGTCTTCGACGTTTGATATCAGTTCTTTAATCAAGATTACAATAGACACGTATTAACTATTAATTTGTATGACGAACGCGCCTAGACCCTGATCATCTTCAACATTGTTGCATTTTGTAATACATGCCTTTTGTTTATTCTCCGAGTGATATTTTATCACCTTCTCTTTCGAATAACTAAATAAACAGATGTGTGCTGTTGGATCCCAGTATTTGTTGCAATATCAAGCTCACGCTTATAGCATTTGACCCAAAGGAATGCAACTTTGTTGGATCAGTGTCAGTTCATGATACACCATTCAAGCAGGCCATTCAAAATGAATAGATAAATGATAAAACTTCAATACAGATGGACGAAGAAGGAGAATGTGTTCTCTCAGATAGAACATTTTTTTCTATTTGTCTTTTTTAGAATATTTGTTGGCTGAAAGAAAACAGAAATATCGGATAAAAACCAAGCGGCAATTATATCGTTGGAATAAGTTCCTATAAACTTAAAAGTTCCCGTAGACACTCGCTCTTATCAGCTTTCCCATATCGCTGAACTCGGCAAACAGGAACGGCAACACCTCAAGAGAAAAGTGTTAAATTTACAATTGGTACAACATTTCAACGACAAAACGTATTTGGCCAAACCTGGATCTGAAACCCTCCGAGTTCAACCTTATGCCACAGTAGGCGTCATCATTGTTCCCAGGCAAGTATGACAGATCTGGTGTACCTACATTAAAACCGTTAAGGTTCAGATGTGATCTAGAGTTTTCCATAATGGGTTTTAGCCAACACACACATCGAATGCTTTGGCCCCAAGTAATGAATGTTTTGGAGCGTTGGGTGCAATAAGGTGTTTTGTGTAGGTAATAAACTTCTATCTCGGGCCAAAATGGTGATGGTTTTTTTTAAATTAGTGCTTTACTTACCCATGTTATGTTAGTGACGATTTTTCAGCGCCCGTACATTTTTGGCTATTACTATTTAGCTGCAATATGCTTACTGTGCATTGGTCATATTTATATGGATTTTGCTGTTATTTTGGTTCTTTTCGTTTGTCCCCTGTACATGAGCGCGTGCGATTGCGTGCGTTTGGAGCCGAGGCAAGGGTATGGATGTCTTTATTTTTGCCTGTGTTTAGGATGAAGTACGGCATGGAAAAGAAGGCCACCCACAGCAGTAGATTAACTCAGTTTCATTTCTGTTTTTTGGTGCCTGTCAACAAAAGTAAAAATTACAAAATCAGAAAGCGATTTATCAAATCTATGGTGAGTTCGAGATAAGGACAGAATATAAACATCAATTCTTCGTTAAATTTTTTGATTTCTTGAGTTTCGTAATAAAATTTCAATTTTCTTTACGAAATTTAAAATGATTTGTATAATAAATCTCTTGGGGAGCATCGATTGTATGTATACATAATTTAAGCCCAATTTCAATCGCATTTGTTTTTTTGTTATTAGCCGCTTTGGTTTAATTTATATTTTTGACACTTCGAAGATCGAATAGGGTAGTTCGCGACAACGTCAGTGTCAAATAAGAAAAATAAAAAGAAAAGTGACCACTAGTAGGACAACAGATTTTATAAGCAGTTAATAACAGAGACAATACTATAAGCTGACTATAAGTATAAGTATAATAAGTATTGTCTCTGGTTTATAGGTACCTAAAAAAGTAAAAAAAAAAAAAAAAAAAACAAGTTAAAAACATTGTAGAATTGAAAAATTATGTATGTTAAACTTATTAGGTAACAGCTGATAAGTTCATGTAATTGGAATTGTGAACAAAACACTACTCTGGCCACTATAAACCAGCTTTATTCTCCCACAAGTTTTTTTTTGACGTTTGAACCAAAAAGTTAGTCCATCTCTTTGACGGCTTGGCTTCGCGAAACACTCTATTATCAAAAATTCCGATTCTTCACTTTGTTCCAAGTTAATATTTGTTAGGTACCTAACTAAAGGAAAAACTATGTTGCATTTAGTTACTTTTTAAAAACTGCCTCAGCTTTTGTTTCTAATGTCAGATTTAAAATTCAGCAACTACTACTAGCCTCTCGCAAACATTCCCGCTACGACGGATTTTATGATAGTTCTTTCGGGGTTCGTATCAAAATTCTGAATACCTACGACGGATTCTGTGAAAGACGTGATTAGGTTATTGTTGTATCTGAGAAAAAAAGAAAAATCTGAAAATACCATTGGAAGAATGGATTTTTATAAACACAAATTACAATTTAAGAACACCTGACTTTTAAAACACTCACCACCACAAATCCAAAGACAGAAAGAAGAAATGGCAAAAAGTTATAAGAAAAACACTGGATTTTTTACCGGAACATGTACTTTCGAAATTCTTTCAACAGCAATCTCAATCCCATTAAAAGGTTACAGACAGTTGGTTACATGAGTTTTGACAAATACATTTATTTGTGGGTTATAGCCTTTTCACAATACCCAATACCGGGTTTTCGCGAAAATACACGAAAACTTTATCGAAAATAGAAGTTTTTCCAAACATATTTCAGTTTTCGAAACGAGTCGTTTAAAGTCATTTTCGTGGAAGCCCAATCGTTGGGCTGACCGAACAAATGTCACAACTCACATCTTAAAATCATTTTCCATAGTTAATTGATTGGCTAGTATTATTTTTAAATGCACTAAATTCATTTTATTTGTTAATTAATGCGATCGAAATTTGTAACCAAAATAGTTTGTACCGAAGTTCAACGACTAGTGTCTCACACCTTGAAAACGTTTGAAACGTCAAACGAAAACTAGTTGATGGTCGGTGTGAATGCATCTGAATTCTTGCCCCGACAAATTAACTGGGGTCAGTTCAGGGCACAACTAGGGTGCCCTAGAAGCCATGTCAAACACAGGTTTTCAGAACCAGGGCGAGCTCAGAGTTATATCGAACACATTGGGGTTAACCGAGTGCGCACTTGGGCCCACGTCAAAGAACCCTATTGACATCAAACTAGTAGGTTTGTTTGACCAGTACGCACAGGTTTAACCCTAATGTATTCGATATAGCACTGAATGAATTCGCCCTGAGTTTTCAGGGCTGTGCACCGTTTTTAAAAGGTGTGACACTTCTCAGCTGCTTCTCAATGCGCACTAGTGCTAGGCACCGTCAAACAAACCTAGTACCCACTAGTACCTATAAGGTA
Organism: Cheilosia grossa; assembly: GCA_963082955.1. Taxonomy (NCBI): domain Eukaryota; kingdom Metazoa; phylum Arthropoda; class Insecta; order Diptera; family Syrphidae; genus Cheilosia; species Cheilosia grossa. Next base: position 99,353,955 of record OY720144.1, read on the forward strand.
AGGATTTAATCACCAGTAACCCCATTTGACCCAGGATCGGGCCCTAAGGACACGTGTTTGTGTGCAAATATTTAGAAATCAATCGGGACGGAAATTTCGAATGTTTTAATATAAAATCTAACCAGTGAATGGAAAGCGCATAGAAAAGTTTCGAAGACTACACATATTCAAGTCGCACGAATATCAACACAAAAAAGAGCAAGAGCGTTTTTATGTTCGATTAGGCACACGAAATCTGAAATCTGAGGGCAAATCTGAAGAAGCCCAAACGAATACCACATAAGATTAGACTGTATGCCAACTAAGCATATGAATGCTAAAAGGCAAATGACCAGATTAGCTGTCAAATAAACAAAATGTTAGGATTATCAAAACTGTATATTAGACTATATGACCAAAATTACCAATATGGTCATATGGTCATGAGGCATTTGGTATTTATTACCAAAAAGAGAACGAAAATGAAAATGAATCACAATTCTACGAACTCTAACACCGATGACAATAAAATAATTCCTGTTACATCAAAAATGCCATTAATGCCATAACGAAATTTCAATTAAAAGCATATGGGCATATAAGGCTATACGCTGGCATTCGTACCTATTGTCCCATTACACCATATCCTGTTTGGGCATTTTTATCTGTCAAAATTAGCCTGGTCATATGTGGCATTCAGATCATTAGAGCATATGAGATATGCTCATTACATTGTATGACAATATTTTGACAGGAGAACTGTCAGAAATTGGCATTTTATGACCACTTGGCATACCGTCTAATCTTACCCTAACTATCACAATCAAACGATTGCATAATGTCAGATTGTCTCGGAGGAAGTGACACTAGGTGTTGTACCTAGGTACTTAACTTTCGCTGAGATAGGATGTTTGTTTTAAGTCCTACAACAAAAACAAACAAAAATGGACACATCTTCAGAATTTTATATTTCTGTCGGTTTAGAGGATGGAATCTTAATTTTTGGATGCACCCGAAGTGGAACAAACCGGTGCGTCCAATAAAAAAAACCCTCTGGCTCCTTAACGTAAGTTTAATAAAATTCACCAGGAAAATGGCGAACCCCTGGTGAATCGGGATCGAATAAATTACAAAATCGCAAGAGCTGCAAGCACTGCAATGTTATCGCTTGGGTGGTGACAGTGTTGTCATTTGTTATGACAGTAGGCGTTTTTGTAAAATAAAAAAAAGGTCGGAAATTTGCTTTGCATCGTATACGGGGAGAATTTTGCTTCATTTACACCAAAGAAAAAGTACGTGCATAAGAGTGGGTGTGACAGTTTTTAAAGAAATCGGCGAGAGCACTTAAATATCAAACTTTATCAATAATCACAGTGCAACTTATAGAATACTTAATTGACATGCAAACCGTAAATAATGTCCGAGAAACAGCGAATACCGATTGATACAGCCACTCCCACTGGTTATAACACACCCACTCCCAATGGTGAAACAATTGGAACATCAATTTCCAAATTGGAAGCGCCCTTTAATAAGTCCATGAACATAATAGCGCCCAACTCGGTTTTATTATCACCCGACTCTGCAACAGATTGTTTGGATCCGAAAAAACGTTTTGTTTGTACTATTTACGGATGTGGTAAGGCCTACGGTAAGAGTTCTCACCTGCGTTCCCATATGACATGGCATTCAGGAGAAAAACCCTTTATCTGCGACCAACCGTTCTGCGGGAAAGGTTTTACTCGATCCGATGAACTAGCACGCCACACCCGTACTCACACGGGAGAAAAGCCTTACGAATGTACCCAGTGTGGGAAAAAGTTCTCACGCAGTGACCATCTGACGAAACATATGCGGATACACTACAAATATTCTAAGATGGACATTGTGCCTATGCTGGAGGTGTCATTAGCCGAGGAAACTGCAGCGAATGAAGAGCTGGATTCTGAGGTTATTCAACCAAAGCTGGAAGTGGTCACGAATAATGACACATACCCCAGTGACTCGAATCGCCTTGGTTTTGGTGTGTCTGTGAAGCAGGAGCTAGATGAGGAAGCTGAAGCAGCGTTCCAACATTTTGACAAAGACTATGAATGTGGACCGGCGGTAAGCGAAATAAAAACGGAACCTGAAAGGATTGCCACTCCACCTTCTTTCCTAACAACAACCATGCCATCCGGAAATATTGAGTTGAAAAGCGAACGCAATCAACTTAATGGATCGACTCCTAGAAGGAGAAAAAGTCCCAAGATGGTGGCGGGCGATAGACCATTCCACTGTTGGCATACAGACTGTGGTAAGTCCTTCAGACGACAAGACGAACTGAACCGACACAAACGAATCCACTCAGGGGAAAAACCATTTTCCTGTGATCACTGTGAGAAGAGATTTTTGCGTAGTGATCATCTAAAGAAGCACCTTAAAACTCACTTTAAGAAATTTCAAGCTACCGATAGCTAACCACTTAGGAATTCCCCTTCCTAAATAGAGAAATAGAGAATAACATAAAGAGTATTTGTAAGTAAATAGTAAATTATCTGTCAAAACTATGTGCGGATATAACTATACAAATAAATTCATAGCAAAATATAAATTAAAATGGTCTTTCTTAATTTGTTGGTGAAGCTAGATGTTAAAGTCACTGCGTGGTAAACTAACAATCATCCATTACCAAAGGAGAAAATCATCTGTGCCAAAAGCAAAATATTCCAACTCTACATGCGGAGCTGGGACTCGAAGATCGTCCACAGTACATACATGAGCTCGACGTGACCATGGTGTAAGCACCGTCCTGGATTGTGGAGTGAGAGGCGCCCTCGTCCATATACTGTCAACCCTTTAATGTTGTATTCTTTAGCATAGCCGATCCGAGCAGTGCAAATTGTCGGAAACGATGAGATCCACTTCTGCAGCTGCTACACACGCTCCTTTTTGCTTTTAGGAATCACGTGAAGTTCCTAAAAATCATTGTACCCGACGTTTAAGGAAATCACGCAGTGGTTGATTCCGCCAATTTCAACGTTGGCTACGTTTTAGTGTGAAACACAATCCCCAGAAGATCAACTAGCAGAGGTGCAACTGGTGGTAACAGAACTTAAAACACAGAAAACCGACTGCCCCTCCTTCGTCCAGCCTACAAAAAGTATACACCGCTGCTTCTGTTCGACAACTTCCATTTTGCAGCACTCCGTTCGTAGCTCATATCGACCTACAATTTTTTTTAGTTCTAATGAACTTGAAATAAAATTAAACGATTTTTCAAGAGAGTTGCAACTACCCTTTGCTTTTATTTCATTACCTACGCTCTGATTAGATTTTGATTTAATTTAATTTGGGCATTAATAGAAATACAAAGGGTTTCGTTATCTGTTGGTAGTGTCGGCTTACTTGTTATTATTATATGTACTGTCAATTCTAGCTGCCTAAATTAAGCATTGTAGTATTAAAAAAAAAATAACAATAACGTTAATAATATCACAAGGAAAAAGAAAAGAAAATAATTACAGAAGATATTACAAATACAAAAAAAAAACAGTGTACAACTTTCAATGGGTGAAAGGTAGAATAATTTTTTTTGTTTAGCTTTGATTTTGTCATCTTTGAATTATGAATGCTTTGGTATCCATTGGGCAGAATTTGATTTCATCGGTTGTTATATCATGCTTTTTGCCGATAAATGTCAGAGGAGTTGAGAATATGTTGATATTTTCTTCAGTCGGAATAGTTAGCAGTCTTTTTATGTTTATCTGAAACGGAAACAACATGCGAGTTTATTAGAAATGTGATTAGATAACTAATGGGGTGTATGACGAGCTATTTATATAGTACACGAGCATGTTGCTTGATCTTTATGTCGTGTAAAAACGATTGCCCATGTCTGTAAAAATATAGTGTATGCAACAGAAGTTTGCAAATCTTAACCCTCACCAGGCAAGGCCTCGATTGAGCGATATTTAAGTGTTCGACCAATGCTCCAATACTCCCAGTTATCACTTTTGAAGCCGTGACCTTCACCCTAAGATGGTACATGATTAACTCAAAGAGAGATGGAGAAATGGAGATTCTGGGAATATGAAAACCAGTAGCGAATTGAAGAAATTTAAAAAACACCCACACATATTACGAAGGCGAAATGAACAAAGGGACCACTTGAAAGGAGATATAAGGAGAACTAACAGAAAAATGTATCCACACAGCACAAAACTAAACCAAGCTGTATGATGAAAAAGGTCACAGCAGTTTTTTTGATCTTACCAAGGATTGTCAGTAGGCTTCGAAAGCAAAATTCCTTGTACGATCTATGGAATTTGTTACCATTTACCTTTCAATGTGAAACACTCATAATAAGACTCGCGACAAAATCCTTTATCAATATAGGACACTTAAAACTCAACAAAATTCGACAAATAAGACTTACCACACCAGAGCGATGGCTATCACTGTTGCATTCCATTAAATTTGTCCGATGCACCACCAATCCAGTGTTCAGCTTCGGTTTCCTCCTTTTACTAACCACATCTGTGTGTAGGTTTCTCATGACGGCGATTTGAACACCATTCTCAAGTTGTTCGTGATCTTCACCAAATGATCTCTCTACGCCAATCCAATCGTTCTCAACCCAAATGAATTTATCCACTGGATACAATAGAGACTGATATTCGTTGAATGCGCTATTGGTTAGGAATCCACCGGGATACTCTTCAGTTGACTTTGTACAGGATTCGATTTTTTCCAGCACCAAGCGGAATATGTGCTGTACTGGCCGATTATCAAGTACCCCCTGACCAAGACCCCGTTCGTCGTCCTGTGCTAAGCGACGATCTTGCATAATTTCGACTTCACCAGATCTCAGAGACGAACCACCAAGGGGTTGGGCAGAAACAACTGTTAAGCGCATAGTGTCGTCTTCGATAAAAATGCTAGACGGTATGGGATAGTAGTTTGCCTGTAGGGGAATCTTTTGGAACCGTTTCCTCTTAATCACCTAAAAGAGAAAGATTCTCAGAAAGTGGCAAGAGAAGCTGCAAGTGTTTTTTACTTGTAATCCATTGAGATCTGTGTAGAAAGTGTCTTCACTTTGGATGCGAGTGGCGATTCGCATTACGATTTCGGTGTTGTCCATCGCACCGATGTCTACAAAGTTTCTGATCTCGGGATGACCGCCTCGCAGTATTGTTTGGTGCACAGCAAATGGCAAACATGTAGTGACGCTTGATTCAAGGGGGCCTTCTTGAACGAGGACAACAGGATTTACGATTGGAAGAGGACTCGCCTCACCGTAGGGTAGGAAAAGGTATGCACCACTCATAGCGCCCGTCATACGCGTTCCATATCGCAGGAAGTTAATGTTCGTCGGGATGTGCGGTGAAGAATCATCAAGTTGAATTGATTTGAGAAGACCATTGCTGTGGAACGCCACCGTTGGCCCATCGCCCACATGCAGCGCGATCTCCTTGGGATCTGCAAACTTTACCTGATCGGGATAGTCGCCTAAACTAATCGAGTATGGCGACACTGTTAGGATAAGGTTCGATCCAAGTGCTGTGCTCCTAAAATTATTATTTTTGTTTTTTTTTTTAACCACCACTAGAAGATGTACGAGTATGTGCTCAGACTTACTCTGGCATAGTTTCTCCAGATTCCGACTGGACAATGTACGTCATCAAACCCAATGGAGGCACATTCACCCGGAACAGCAATCTATATTTTGTCGTGGAGGCTTGGGGAAAGGTTGTGGTGCCTTCATGATGGCCATGCCAAGTCCATACGGGACTTATCTGAGCAGGAATGGCTTTGTTGTCAAAATCTCGTACACTGATGAAAGGCTTTGAAACATACAGCTCAACCAACTCTTGCCTCCATTGGGGAAGCGAATTATGGAAAACAACATATTTTGTGGGTAACTCATCCCCCAAGATGATGGTGGTTCTCCCGTCGTCTGGGCCTGGCCAGTGCGACTCGTCAAAGTAGAAGTACGTAAACTTGTAGTCTGGGCTGTAAATCTGCAAAGATATGGTGTTAATCCGTGTCGCTCCAAAAAAAACATTGCACACTTACTGAAGGCTTTGTCAGTAGCCGATAGACCGCTTGCTGCATAACAAAACGAGAGTCTTTTATAGCCCTTAACGTTCGATTGGCATAATCCAATACTACATGTGTCTTTGCTGTACCAGTGATGCCATCATGATGCTGGAAAAGGGACAACTCACGTCTTGCATTTTGTAGCATTTCGTCAAATTTGGTAGTTGTTTCCCAGTCGTTCCACGCATGAAGCATTTCAGCGGAGCGTATATGATGCAGAAGCACTCTGTCCATTCTCTTATGGTATGGACGGGACGTGTAATATCCACTCCAGTAGTGATCATCTCTATCAGCGTAGGTGAAGAAATCTCCACTAAGAGTAGGAAACGATGACAACTCTTGCTCCCTGCGCACAGAGTCGAAATATTCTTGCAAAGTGGCAAATTTCGCTTCGATATACATTTTGCGTTCGTTATTGATGTAATCGAAAAGCATTTCAAAATTTCTCATTTGTGCTTCCCACTCGGTGCTCTGGCTGTAGCGGAAATCGTCGCCTAGCGGTATTAGAACCGAGTTCGTTCTGTAGAGTTCAGCTTTCTTGCGCCATTGATCGACAAGCATTTCTGCCCTGTTGTCAGAAGAAAAGTTACATAAAAAAAATCACCTCAGGCTAGTCATAACTTACCTTCGTGCAACGTTCGCCTCGTCGATTGCCTGTGGTTGTACACGCCATGGGCAGGATATACCAAATCCAGGGATGCGCTTGAAATCAAACTGGCAACAAATTTTTGGATCCGGACCGCATGTGTGCGGAATATCGTAAGAGTAGAACGGCATCATGTGTGTGAAGAGTTCCGTTCGACCGGATACATCTACAGTTGGGATATTTTATTCACAGCATGTAAAAAGTGAGAATTAAGTTTAGTTAAGAACAAGAATAAAAGCAAAAAGCAGGCGTAAATCAAAATGTGCCACAAGATAAGTTAGATATGGTGTCGGTCGGCGTGTTTAGTGTTTAGAATATTTTATAGAGACTCGGGCAGGTAAAGATACGAAGATACTGGCGAAAGTACTCAATCAAATGGTCTTACCCCAAATTTGCCTCCATCTAAATTCTAGCGTTTTCATGCGAGCCATTTGCTTCTTCACTGAATAGTGCGTACGCTGTATTAGTAAATTGTCAAACCCAGAGTTTTTTAATATGTACGGCAGGGTAGGACTGTGACCAAATGGATCAATAGCCCACGACGATGTCGGTGTCACATTCAAGTGCTTCTTTAGCCACGTATGGCCTTCAGTCAATTGCATTAGGATGCTCAGCCAATGGGAATTGGCTTCGTCAGCCATGACCCAGCCCCCAGTCACAAAATCCAACTGACGATTCTGGATTAATCTGCAAAATTTCAATAATTAACCAATCATCCAAGAACCCGTCCATGGTAGTGCATACTTTCTGATCTCCAATTTGGAATTAACACCAAGTCCTTCAAAGAAACGAGAAAAATATGATATTTCCGCCCATATGAATTTCATGTCGGGATTCTCCTTTAAATGACGTAGCATATTCGATAGAATATGTTTCGTGTCATGCTCGTAATACGCGTCAAATGTCTTTATCCAACCTTATCAGTAAGAAAGAACATATTCTTAACACCATTTGTACAAATATAGTTATTTACCTGGATCATTGTGTGAATGTGGCACAACAAATACCTTAAGCTTGTGGTGCTCGTTGAACTGCAACGGATCGTATTTGATATTCCAGCCCTGCTTCCACACGCCACCGTCGACATTATCGAAAGAGATATTCTTGTATACCTCCAGCATCTGTGTAAACAAGTGTCAGGGGGGGGTATTCGTATACGAACTTGGATATTCACCTACCTGAATGTTGGCTTGCGTCTGTGGTTCCACATTGATGTCACATTGATAGTTATCTTCTGCACTTATAACCATCTCCTTAAACATTTCCTTTTTATTCAGCTGTTTTGCAGAGAATTTCGGTTGCTTGAGGAGGCGCTCTTCCATCGGATTGGGGTCTTCGTAGTCTAATTTATTTTTATTGTTTTGATAGGTTTCAAGCTTTTCTTTGAGATGGCCCATTTCCTGTTGGTGCAATTGCAAACCATTTTCGAGCTGTTTTAGTTTATTTTCTAAGTTATACACGTTTCGCTACATTACAAGACAAAAACAAAACACAAAACCAAATAAAATAAAAGAAAACTTTACAATATAAAATGAGAAATACCTGCTTGTCGGCCGGTACGGAATAATTTATTAGCAAATACAGAAACAGAAAAACTGCTACACATATTGCGCACAAAATCAATGTGAACTTTCGCGTGAGTCGCAACATTTTTTATGCGGCTGAAAGGTTTGATTACTGTAGCACATAAACAATTTTGAACTCTGTGCAAAGTTTCATTCACATAGTTTGTTGAACTTTACATATACATAACAGAAACGAAAAGGTGTTTCACATTACGGAAAATAACACAAAAAACTTTATAAACAGATAAGCTGAAAATCGTAAGACCGACGTGTGCTGTAGAAGATGTTTATTTTTCTCTCCAGCACTTTTTCCGCAGTGACAGATCTATAGAAAATAGATAAATTTTCGACACTCGATGAACAAGTCTCGGAGGATGTCTTATGGTGCTGCGATATTCATGAGGCGTTTTTCTTTTTTGGTCAGAGCTGAGCACTGAACTGAGCTCGACCTAAGTGAAGCGAACATTTTGATAGGTATTAATTTGTGAATGCATAGGAAGATTATGTTAATTTTTGAGTTATGTACTTACCACAAGTTAGTACTTAAAAAATTTTGTAATGCTATAAGTTAACTTGTGGCAATTTGTTTATTAAAACGTGAGTAGATATATATTCCAAGTGCGACCGAATTTCCAGTAGCAGTTTAACTTCAAACTATTTTGAAATGAGCTCTTCACTATGCTAGCTTCTGCGATATTCACTTTTCATATTCAGAGATCGGGAGCATATTCGTCTAATTTACTTTGCTGGGAAATAGAAGCTCAGTTCAATATTGTTCCAAGACAGTTTTAGTCAATTTATTTCACAGAAAAGATGTTTTATACATATTACTGTTAGTGAGAGTTTGTGTATATTTTTCAATAAATCGGGATTTTTAAAAAGTTATAAAAATCAAAAAAAAAAAACTATCACTAAACAAAGTTTTCCGTTTTCAGTTTATGGAGCAGATTTAAACAATTCTGATTCATGTAATATCTGGGTTTTTATTTATGTTCAAAGAAAAAATATTGTACCTACTAACAGTAGGCCTGCTTTTTTCAGTTTCGATCTCAGCAAAGGAAAGTAGGATTTTTAGCACGCAATTACAACAACTACGCTCTACTTGAACTTCAAGAACTCAAAAGCGGCTTTTCTTTTTTAGTTCAGAGCCGAACACTGAACTCAGTTCGAACATTATGAGCGCGCTCTGAACCGAGCGTGCTCAGAGCTTTCTGATGTTTTTTTTCTGTCGAATGTGACTGGAAGTGTGCTTGTATATGTGTAAAAACGCCTAAAAGTGTCACAGTACACTCCCATGATAAATACTGTTTCTTTTAATCAAAATTGTTTTCAAAAAGAACTCACCCGAAAGTCGAAGTTTGTAACCACTGGCTAATTTTTTTATCCCGTTCGTTCGATGGCATTTCTTGTGTGAAACGGCCATTGTTGATTTTTTGACAAGGAAAGGAAAGGAAAGGTTCCTGTGGAAAACTCTTCAAGTCTCACAAGAAAAGAAAAAAAATACTTTTTAGGAAAATTCTTTAACTGCATCATATTGTTCACAATAAGTGGAAATACTTTTGCTACTGTTTTAATTGATCAATCCGAATTAAACGAATGTAGTTTAACTCCAAAAGTTATCTTTTTATTTGTAAATGGGAAAAGGCAGGAGTCTTTTTTCATAAATAATGTGCGACGTGTGTGCTGATTTTTTGCATCTGCTGGAGACATGTAAGTTGGATTTGGTGCTGCCCGCTAATAATATAAATTCGGCAGCGATAATCTTTGTCGAAAAAGAACGAACTATTTGTCGAAATTAGACAAGTTGCATAGCTTTGGCGTTTGAGTAACTTGGAAGTGGCATCGGCATGTAGTTATATGAAAAGTGCGCTTACCTTCAAATTCTTAATTTTGTAGTATCTATGGAAGATGGGAAAAGTTCATACACGTCGAATCCAATATTATTTTCATGTCTGTTAAATGTATTTGGTAAATTTTATAAAGACAACGTTCAGTGATTCTATTTTTTTCGTTTGAAGAAAATTCAAATGTATAATAGGTTTTGTCATTAATTAAGGATGAAACTACTTACATGTTGTGAACAGACTGATCAGCGCTCGTACTTTACATCAATATCCGGGAATAAGGTCGATGTCTTGGATGATTTAAGAATATCTAATTATAACTAACTTTGTTTACTACTTTGAGAAAGCAAGACATTAGAACGAACCTTGCAGTCTAATTTGACTAAAATAAAAATCGCGATAGCTTGCATGCTTACTAGCTGAGAGACTGGAGGTACATTAAGTATTGCGCCGGCAAGAAATATGACGAACTCTCCCGAGATGTCTTTCCAATAAGTAACTGTCCTCCACTAATTACCTACATACTAAATACAATAATAAAACAAATACAGTTTTGTGAAAACAATAGGTTGTAGTTGGAAACGATTTTGTTAAGAACTAATGGAAGAATACAAATTTGGCGAGATAAACTGTGCTATGTTACTGTATCTACCTGTATCTAATAATTATCGTCACTCATTTTCTGTTTTTTAATTTTATTCTATGGTCGATCACGTTTTGCTCCTTCAACATGGGTAATAGCTGTAGGAGCCCTACTTACGCTGTGTACTTAAATTATTTTAAGTTCTGTCAAGGGATAAGTTAGCCGAGAGCGGTGGTTCCTTAGGAAGCATTTTTCTGTCTAGCTTATTCAGCAGCCGTCTACCTCAATGCAGAAGGCTCTCCAAAAAGCAGTAGGTAGTACGTATTTATTACTAGCTCCTTCTGAGCTATTGAAATTCAAACATTGCACGATTACAATGTAAATTTAGTACTTAAGCTTAGCGAAATCGATACATTTTCTTTTTAAATATAAAATGTTTGTTTCGTTCTTTGTGGCACTCGGAAACTCGTTAAATTTCTATGCAATTTGTTTCGCTTGTTTTATTATTACAAATAATGTCAAGACTAGAGTTATTTCTTTATAATAGAAAATTTAGAAATTGCCACCTCTGTGTTGATCTTTGTGCAATCGCTTTGTATATGATGAGAGTTAGGATCACATCCTATATCCAAGTCCCAATTTCCCTTCTAACAGGTTGGACAAGTAGTACTGTAAGCGCTGATAGCATTCTTTCTGTTGAATCGTCGTATGGCATAAAGCAAAATATTATGATTATGATCTTAAAAAATTAGGAAGCCACCTATCATACAAATTTATTTATCCTGTTAACGGTTTGAAAATGCTTAACAAATCTAAATTTAATTGCGCTTTGAGATACACCACCCCTACGATTGATTTTTTCTCTTTTCTTTCAGATGAAGCGAGGATAACCAGCAATGACGCAAAACATACGGCTCTACTTAAAAACGAAATAGAAACCGCTTTCGGCTATATCCAGTCATGGCCTCAAAGGTGCTTTCATTTAGATTGAAATTTTGTTCTGTTTCTTTACATATGTATTTACTTAAATTTTTAGGCAATGCATGTGTTTGTACAGAGATATAAAAAACTTTGAGCGCTTCAATCTCATTGTACAGTCCATGATATGTCTCGCATTGCATTATTTGAAAAACGTTCACAAACTAATTGAGGAATTCAAGTGCATAACTGCTGGCAATGTAAACTGCCCGCTAAGCAAGTTGCAAACTTCGGCTGAAGTTGATCAAAAGCAGCAACAGCCTGGCGGAGAAGAGAACAAAGCAGAAGCTGATAAGAGGCAGGCAAGCACCTCAGCAGACGAGGAGCTACAGCGAATTGTCCAGAGCGAAGAGAAATGGATTTTACCGGAGGTGGAAAAATTGTTGATCCTTGTTTCAAAGGCATTTCTACTCAATTTCCCACTTTATATTGCCTACAAGCATGGCACACATTCGCGTCTCGATGAAATCTCCTCGGAAGAAGCTGCGCATTTAAGTATAGTGTGCGATTTGCATGACAACGAAATTCCAGTTTACCTGCTGCGGAACATCAGTTTGTTTTGCAACTCGGGTGGTTTCTCAGCAATGATGGCCTGTTTCGATCATCCGGACTTGCCAGTCACCACAGCCCATGCCATAACAGCTACGGTCTCGAATATTAAGCTGTGGCTCAACTACAGATGTATCATTCAATTGTTTGTTCCATTGCGAAGCAAAGTGCTGCAGTACATGTGCCAGTTATCGGATCAGAATCTACGATCTACGGCGACGCGTTCAATGGCGGACTTTGTGTGGTCCGCAGTGAGAGATCCACTTGATTCGTCGGTGAATTTCGACATCGAAGGGCTCGCGTTGGCCTTTAAGTATTTTAATTCAACAACTTTAACAATGCGGCTGGCTGGTAAGGAAGATACACTCTTTTATTTCTCTTTTGGCGTAACTGTTTTTGCTTTTTAATCTACAGGCATGGCACAAATTAATGCACACATCAACTTATTCAATGAAATCTGCACAACAGAGACCGTTGGCGAAGTGGAGCTAGTTGGTCAGAAACTCGGCGATTGGCTAACCGAGAATCAAATCATCGAACACTTGTTCGGACCAAATTTGCATGTTGAAGTAATTAAGCAATCACATGTGGTGTTGAATTTTCTTGCCGTCGAAAATCAAATCACGGAAGAACACATAAATCTGATTTGGCAGGCTGCTCAGTTGAAACACTGTTCAAAACCGGTTTATGATATTCTTCCGTCTTTGGTGAAAAATCTGGCTCCCCGTCCTGCATTGCATTTGTATTCGTTGCTCTGCCGTTTGGATCCAAAAGAACACACTGAGCAAAGTATTTACATTGCCTCAGCATTGACCAAATTGATTTGGTCACGAGATGGTGGGCGATCGCAAATGGAACTTGTGCAAGAGAATCTCCTGGCTGCGAATGTCACTGCATCGAGTTCCGATAGTGGGAGCATGGATGGAAGCAACACCGATGAGGAGCAACAAGATGACAGCAGTTCAACGAGTCGTAAGAGTCCAATCGACATTGAAAATGGGGGCTCAGATTCTGGTGCACCACCACCATGCAAGCAGGCACGGCGAAAGCGACATGTGTGCGATCCAACAGAAGGTAATTTTGTGTAGTAAAGTGTGTAAAGTCGATCTAATTTCTAAGGTGTTCGACGAAACCACTGTCGCTTAGATAGCACCTAAGTCTAAGTTGCCACTTCTGATACTGGACTCGTTCCACAGCCGTGGATTGTTTTCTAATGTGTTTAGTTCGGTATATTTTTCATTTAAGTGTCTCGCAGCTAAAACTGCTCTTTTTTCGGAATTTTGTGTCATTGGACTTTATGGTACATATTTTCAATTGTATAAGCGACAGTTGGCAAATAAAATGTTGACTAGTTTTGTTCAAGCCAAGCGCACCTATTTACCAATCGCAGAATAAACTTTTTGTTTATTTCAATTTACTTTCACCAGTTTTTACGTATTTCTATTCCCTCCTAGAAACTGCCAAAAGTAAGGGCGAAGACATCTCCGAGCTAACTGCTTTGAAAGCTAAAACAGATCTCACGTAAGTTTAGACCCATGTTTTTATTTATTTTGCTGTATAAAACACTTTGCCTCCTTCTAGATTGCAAAACCATCGAATGGTAAACATTGTTGACAACTCCAGCAGCGAGGAAGACCTCCACCAGACATCGGTTATTCCCATACGCAAGAAAACACGTAAACGAAGGAAAAACAACAATATTCCGTTGACGCGTTTGGCTCATGAGCTTGTGGAAACCATTTGGGAGGGAGAATCTCACAGCGAAGGTGAAGTACTAAACGATAGCGATTGCAGTGATAATCCTGTTCCCGCTGTAGTGCTTAAACATCTACATGGCGAGGGTCCCTATATCAGAGCAATAGGTGAGGCACACATAAGCGAGTTACTGAGTGGTGTGGAGAATGATGGAAGCTATTCATCGCCAATGAGTAACAAATCGGAAAAAAATCTAGCAGACTTTGATGATGATGAGTCTCCGTGTGAGGAAGAACTAGCGCAGCTGGTCAGTCGTACACATAGTTGTATTCCAGGATTTGCGTTACCATCGATTGCAATGCGCGAGTCATCGGCGTCGGGTGAGTCAATAAAAGTCATTCAATCCGGATCGTCAGCCAAGGGCCTGCGGTGTAAAATGGAGGAGACAGCTGCAATGGAGACAAAGGAACTGCAACCAACTTTTAAAGTAAACGACGTGTGCTTGCCAGGAAATACTTTATTATGGGATCTCTTGCAGGATGATAAAATTGTAAGTATGTTACCTTACATTGGCTCACATGCTCAACTGTAGAATAATTACAGGGCCAATTGGGTGAATCTTTGGCCTTGGAGGCTGAAAAGGCTCTCGCCACTTTGCTGTGCTTTAGCACCGATCGTTTGTTGCGAACGAAATTCATCGAAGGCTGTCTACACAATTTGGCAAACAATAAGAGTGTGATTGTGAGTTTGAAATTACTGCCGAAGCTATTTGCTTCCTTTCAGCAGTTCCGAGCGGCTGACACGCATCAGGTGACGATGTGGGCCGAGCGGCAACACAAAATGATGTATCACTTCTTCAACAATATCAAAGCCTACTCGAGGGCAATAGCGAATCGAAGTGAAACGCTTGTGCTTAATTCCAATGGATCTCCAATGTACTCCCACAAGACCCAAGTGTCGGTGAGGTTGCATTTTCTTTCGTCGGTCTTCAGTTCGTTGGGCTCTCCGAAGAACTTCAGGTAAGCAGTGTGTTGGCGGCCGTTTGCTGATACGGGTACTGTTAGCGATTTCAGTTCCAAGTGAACTCTAGTCTGATAGTTTATGACTTACAAAGAGTATCACATAAGCACTTAACTGAAACCGTTATGCGTCATATCAAAAAACGGGCCTATGTCGTCCAGTGTAATAATCGATTAACTTCTTTCAGATTGAGCCTAGAGCAGGTGGATGCCCTGTGGGAATGGCTGGCACATGACCCGGAGTGTTGTGACTGTTACTTTTCTTGGCTACAGAGTCAGGCGAAGGGTGGTGATCAGCACGCTCTTGGAATTGAAGCATTGCAGCACTTGTACTTGAAAAAACTGCCCGAGCTGCGACCTGAGGAGTTTTCAATGGTTGCACTGGGTCTCTTCCAGCAGTTGTGCAGCTTAGCTAGACTTGCCATTGCTCATTACGAGAAGCAAATGGACTCTGTGTCGACGACATCATCGAATATCGTTGGAATGTTTCATCTGTGGAAAATTGCTTTAAGGGCACATAATACAGAAGTGTCATTGGCTGCCATCCAATATATTAACATGTACTACATGGGTCAGCAGCTGAGGCTGGAAAAGGAGTTTGTGTCTCAGTGCATGGATCATTTGGTGCAAGCTGCAAATGGTCTACAAGGGTAAATTACTTTATTTCTACTTTCAGTTGAGTGTAACTTCCGTTTGGTTTAGTTGTGAGGAGGAGTACGCACTGATGTGTGTACAACGAGGGCTTATGCTGTTGAATACACACTTGGAGACCTTTAGGCGTAGATACGCATTCCATTTGCGGCGGTGGGCTATCGAGGGCAAAGGCATTGGGTCGCATAGCAATCTCAAGAATGAAGGAGCTGGTCCATCTATACGAATAGTGTTGCAACCAGCTGGTCTATCGGAGAAATCTCTGCTGCATATGCACTCCTGTGACTTGATTGCCGAGTTGAAGGCCGAAATTTCAAAATGGTAAGGGGGCAGCTCACCAAGTTTGTTGCAATAATTTGTGTTTCTTCTTTAGGTGGGAAAATCTACAAGGTGGTGCGCGCGCATCAGGTGTAACTGCTCCTGTGTTGGGCCTGCTCTTGAGCGAGGGACCACTTAGAATCATAACTCAAGGGCAAGAGTTGACCTCAGAGTACGATGAGAGAAGTTTGGGCGACGTAGGTTTTAAGGATAATCAGGTAAATACAATAGCAGTAATAGGTTAGTCTAAATATAGGAACATGGCGTGACGCTGTCGTTCTGAAGATTTATTTTTATTGCATGCACTAAATAGAAAACAAAAATTTGGTAATACGAGAGAACACTAATTAAGTTCTCTTCGTTCAGATTTAAGTTCGTCTTCTGTTATAAGCGTCAAATCGCAAAACATAAAGTTCAAACTGAAACATCTAGCATTGAAATGGCCCTGTAATTATAACTTTGACCGAAGTCGTTTCTTTAAAGTCGAAATCAAGTTGCAAATATGCGCGTATCTGATTGTGCCAAATACTATGCAATTTGGTTTTTGTATTCCAGTCTTACAGTGTAACCCATTTAACTAGTTCATTTTGATTGGTTCCAACACTTGACACTAGTTGAGAGTAAGGTTAGGTTTGAAATGCTTCCGCTTACTGGAGAAAACTTTCACAGTCCGGAAACATATTCGTCCGAATTTGTACCGTCTTTACTAACACTTCCCTTAGGCATAACCAAAAAACCATTTTACAAACCATTCCCGTCCATTTCAGATTGTGTACGTTTCTCTGGGTGGCAGAGGAGCTCGCCGTAAGGAACCCTTGGACCATCCAACATTGCAACCACCCCCTCCCAAGGAGTGTCTGCCTACGGTACTATTACTTCAGCCAAAGTACTTTGAGAAACTCTTTCGTTTAATGCAAACCCTGGGCGACATGGAAATCCATGGTAACAACAACATCCAGACGCACACCAAGGCACAGTTACTTTCGCGTCGCGTGTGGGATATCTTGGCAATATTGCCAACAAACCCCAATATTCTGGAATCCTTTCAAAGTCTCACTGTGGATCTGTTCGAGTGCGAAACGGCTGACAACCTGGAGGAGCGAAAGTTCAGAAAGGACGCCATCAAAAGAAAACTGTCGGAACTCCTGCATCCGGGCAATCTTCAAAAGTTCATGTACTCTTTGCACATAGTTGAAAGCTTAGCCGTAAGTAACTTGTCGTCGTCTTCGGGTGCCTGTTGTAATGGAGACTACCACAGCGTTAAGACAAAAAGTATAAACCGTTTGTTCAGCACGTCTTCATCGTCGTCATCCAAGAGCAATTCGAGTCAATCTCCACGGAAGAGCAGTCGCAGGCGGAAGGTCAGTCCAGGAGAGAGTTCTGAAAGTGGCGGAGGGGCCGATGCTACAGTAAGTGATGAAAAGTCATCCATAAGCGAAAGTGCAGTTAAAATTGTTGAGCAGCCAAAGGTCGAGGCAGTAGCAGCAGAGGCTTCTGTGAAAAAGAAGCCAGAAGAAACCGATGAAATCGAGTTCCAACGGGATGATGATGAGGACTATCCTTCAACTCCGAATCCACCATCGCCAGCTGCCTACGACATGAAGTGGAACGAGATATTTATCAAGTGTGGCGGACTTCAGCACTTGTATGACATTTTTATCAGTGGAACGCTCCAAAACGGACACCACTCCATAGACAACTTCAACGAATGGCGGCATGATTGCCTCGCAAGTTTGCTGCGAATTCTCTGGCTGTTAGGCTTTGAGGAGCATCGCTCAGAGGACATACCTGTCGCAATATCAAAGCCACACGGATTCATGCTAGAAATGATGGAGGTTGACTCGTGTCTTAAGCGGTTGGCTTTAATTCTGAACGACGAAGCCCATACACACTTCATGAACCAATTGCATATTCGCACTGGTTTCTGGGGTCGAGCACAGGTAGTGCAGTACACAATGAACATTATGGTGAGCTTTGTGCATTCGTCTGAAAATGCACGATTGGCGCTTTGGAATGCGCCAGAGTACTGCGGTTGGGTGCGGAAATTCATTCTCGAAGACCCTGAGCCGTCTGTGCGCCGGGAAATCTGCGCTGGTCTATACCGGATATGCTTGGGCAACTCGCAGAGCTATCAGGAACTGTTGGCTCCCCTGCTGCAAAAACTTATATCTTTTCTACCGGTTGCTGAGAAGATGACATGCTTTCAGCAGTCGCATTCACACTTTGTGTCGGATGAGGGAAAGGAACCGTATGGGCCAGCATGCCGTGATTACTTTTGGCTGTTGGCGCGGTTGGTTGACACATTGACCCCAGATATGGTAAAGACCTCACTCGACGAACCAGACATTAGCGCAATCGACATCGAAGGACTATGCCATACCGTTTCGAAAAGTATTCTAAGTCGAGACTTCTACGAGACCAGACATGGCTATCAAGATGATGGTCTCGTTGGGCTCATCAACTTAATGACCAACCTCGTCAAGTATGACCCTCCATTCAAGTTTAGCGCGGATGCACTCGGTTTTATTGAGAAAATATTTGAGTTCCTGTTCGACATGCCGTCGCCGACTAATCGTCAAAAGCCCAAGTGCAAATCGCCAACTTCACGCGCAGCCGCCTATGATTTGCTTGTAGAATTGAGTAAGAACTGCGCCAACAATTACTCGCTCCTTCACGGAAAACTGCTGGAGCAACACACTCCAGGACCTCATCCCCCATATCCATGGGACTATTGGCCACGAGACGACGGACGTTCCGAATGCGGTTACGTTGGTCTGACAAATTTGGGCGCCACCTGTTACATGGCATCATGTATTCAGCACTTGTACATGATGCCACAGGCACGCGAAGCAGTTCTTTGTATACCGCCGCAAGCAGCACAGAAACACGGTCCAACACTGCACGAATTGCAACGCATGTTCGCCTACCTCCTTGAATCGGAGAGAAAATCCTACAACCCTCGATCGTTTTGTCGGGTGTATCAAATGGACCACCAGCCACTGAACACCGGCGAACAAAAGGATATGGCTGAGTTTTTCATTGATCTCGTTTCGAAACTTGAAGAGATGACCCCTGAGTTGAAGGACTTAGTAAAACGGCTTTTCTGTGGCACCCTGAGCAATAATGTTGTTTCGCTGGATTGCGGTCACGTGAGTCGTACAGCCGAAGAGTTCTACACCGTGCGCTGTCAGGTGGCCGATATGAGGAATTTAGGTGAATCACTAGACGAAGTGACCGTTAAAGACACCTTGGAGGGTGACAATATGTACACATGTTCGCAATGTGGCAAAAAGGTTCGTGCCGAGAAGCGTGCGTGCTTCAAGAAACTTCCTCAGATTTTGTGTTTCAATACGATGCGGTACACGTTCAATATGGTCACCATGCTTAAGGAGAAGGTTAATACACATTTTTCGTTTCCAATGAGATTGGACATGTCCAATTATGTGGAGAAGACCCTAATGCCCCATCAATATTTAGGTGAAGCACTAGATTATTGATGAAATGTTGTATTCATTGTTGTTATTTTACTTTGCAGAGGACCGGAAGAATAAAGCATCTGTCAAGACTTTGGACGCTGGTGAAAAGAAACAGGATGACTCCAGTAGTAGTAAGGTGTCGCCAGACACTTTAGCTGATGAAGAAGACGAGATTAATGAGTAAGTTGGAGAAAGGATGGGGTAGTTTGAACACTTTATTCGCAACATAATTGTACTTGCCTTAGACGATTGTATTGCTACAACTCTCTTCATGAGAACAAGGTTTAGCTTTGTTTTTGCACGCGTGTTTAATTTTAAAGCGATTTTATACTGCATAGGTTTGTGTCAGTAATTGCAGAGAAATCTTATGTTGTTTTGTGGAGATCTGTCAGCAAAAGTTTGTAATTCTGTACTGTTCAAGTACTATCAAACTAAACAGTCCCGACCAGTATTCAAACTGATACGAAAAATATCTTTCATTATAGGTACGAACTAGTGGGTGTAACAGTACATACCGGAACGGCCGATGGTGGTCACTATTATAGTTTTATAAAGGAAAGAAACGAACATACTCAACTGCACGATCGTTGGTTTTTATTCAATGACGCAGAAGTGAAACCATTTGATCCATCGCAGATTGCTGCTGAATGCTTTGGTGGCGAAATGACTGTAAGTTCATGTCATGTCAATTGTCTTGCATTGGATTTCTTTGCAATAAAGATTTGGTTCTTTCAGAGTAAAACATACGACTCCGTGACAGAGAAATATTTAGATTTTAGTTTTGAAAAGACGAACTCAGCTTACATGTTGTTCTACGAACGACGTCCGGCCAACAACCAAATGTGGCAGCGATCGAAGATCTTAGAGAATCCATGTAGCTCTCAAAGTATACTATTACAAAAGTCGTTACACATGAAGAGTTGTACAGAAGAACCCGCCAAGGCATTGGAATCATCTGGACCATCACCACAACCAACCACATCATCAAGCGTCAGCGATCAGCATAAACCGGAATCAAATGAGACTGAAGCAAATGCCGATAGTATAAGTAGGAGTAGTACTGAAAATTCAACGAAAACCAATAATCTAGCAACACCATCAACACAAAATTGTGATATAGACGTTAAGAGTTTTAATGGAGGTAAATTGAAATCAATCCAGCACCAGTCTAAATGTAAATAATGTTGGATTTAAATTTCCTAGGAGGCGGTAGTAGTGTGATATCAAGGGTGTCGGACGGTTGCCGCAAGTCCTTGCTCAGCAAAGAGCTGGAAGATTGGATTTGGCAGGACAACAGACACTTTTTGCAAGATAGGAATATATTCGAACACACGTATTTTAAGTGAGTTCGGTCTTTTATAATCGAATTTGTGCTAAACCCATATGCTTTTGTAACTTTCAAGTTTTATGTGGCAAATTTGCGGCCATATACCACAGACTCTTTTGATGCAAAATGATGTCACGTGCATGGCTGCAAAACTGTCTGTGTCGTTCTTTATAGAAACGTTTATCCACGCAAAGGAAAAGGTTGGTATAGTTGCAAATTTTTGTTGACCATAAGACTAACAGAGTTTATCTATCCATTTTAGCCAACAATGGTGCTTTGGGTTGAGTTGCTGACAAAGCAATTCAATGCAAGTCAAGAAGCATGCGAATGGTTTCTTACTCACATGTCCACGGAACCTTGGTGGCCTGTTCAGGTGCTAATCCAATGTACAAATCAGATGGTTCGACAAATGTTTCAACGTCTTGTTATACATGTTATTCAGCGGTTAAGGTGAGTTTATGTTGTAAGCAAATGCATGCCACCTCTTCGAGGTTCAAACATTCAGAAGCATGCATACTTTATTTTCAAAATACGCTACATACGCAAATCGTATGTTTTCAAACACAATCTCATTTGATTGCTGCATTGGATTGGCCGGCGAATTTGTTAAATTCACTTGTGCGATTCGTTCTTATTTGCACATTTTAATTTAAACCTCGCTTCTCCTTGCAGATCATCACATTCGAGCTTATATCTTAAAGTTGAAACCGATGAGAGCGGCAAAGAGGTGATTGGCAATGCATCGTGCATTACTCGCTTCATATCATCGCTTATCCTGCTAATGGAGCACGGTGCGAGGGCTCATCTGCGCCATTTGTCCGAGTTCTTTGGATTGCTATTTGAGTTCTCACGAATGGGTGATGAAGAAACTGTTTTCCTGTTACGCATCAATGTTATTCGTAGTGTAGCTGACTTTTACTTAGGCAACAAAAGCCAAGACTGTGTAAGTAATTTCATTTATTTTCTGGAGAACCCCATGTTCAACTTGTCTCTGCAGATCGATGTGGGTTCTGATAACGACGATAATTCATCAGATGAAGCACTGTCCGTCGACAAGTCTCGACCAGCTTCATTGGACAAAATGATCGCGTTGGTTGCTAACTTGGTGGAACGATCACGTGGTCAAGACTTTCGGCTTCGTTTGTCACAGAAGGATTATAACGCAATTGCTGGTGGAAAGGTAACTACCAGCTACAACAACATTGGTCTTTCGAATTACATCGCTTGTCTTTTAGGGTTTTCCATTTTTATACCAACAAATCAAGGACAACATCAATCCGCATCAGACAAGACACCTCATCCACGCACTCTGTCGATGGGACGATCGATTGGCCAATCAGATCATCACAATGCTATTTGCGTCCGTTACCAAGCACACAGAATTGTGTGGACCGTTTTTCAAACTCTTAACACTGCTGACCGAACCGCAGGGAGGTCCATCAGGCCTGCCATGCTTTTCGCAACTTGTTCTGCAACGTGTGTGGGACGCTGCGGAATATTGCCCGCAGTCTGCGCTCGATTGGTTGGCATTTCAAGCGCCAAAGAACAAAATCGCTCACGCATGGATACTCCAATCCGCCGAGAGTTGGGTGGAACAGTTTCTCTTGGCCCATAACAATTCGAGAGTGCGAAACGGTATACATTGCATTTTTACCAAATTTCCCCCTTAATACATGTGTTACGTGTTGTTTGCAACAGCTGCATCTTATCT
Source organism: Cheilosia grossa (assembly GCA_963082955.1). NCBI lineage: Eukaryota > Metazoa > Arthropoda > Insecta > Diptera > Syrphidae > Cheilosia > Cheilosia grossa. Next base: position 99,376,377 of record OY720144.1, read on the forward strand.
ACTAGTGTCATTGATTCCATCCCCGCCATTCCGGGCGCACTATAGAACACACTCGCTGCACAAGTTGGCCAATAACACGAGTATATCGCAAAGGTAAGGCAATCAAAAGACAGTTATAAGTCCATGGTTGGGAGACGTTTATTGTTTTATTAGGAATCTCTTGCTTTACAGGGATCTGAGCAGCGATGCGCAAATAATCCTCCACAACATAATCGGTCTGCTGTTGCGGCTGCTGAGACCTGCCCGTTCATATGCTGATATTGGGATACATGGAACCACCAAGTTGACGGCATACTTCAGTCTGCTGACTTACTGCATGGTTTCGAAGACTGAAAAGCTAATGGTAAGAGCGGTAATTTAGTATAGAGCTGTTCTTAACATGCCTAATTCTGCAGCTTGGACCGTATATGCGCTCGTTGTGGGATCTTTTTCATCCACGGTTGTCGGAGCCCAGTGTACCCGCACACCATAACAAGCATGCTCTGTTGGCATTCTGGCATCATGCGATACTGGACTGTCCAGAGAACGCCCAAATAGTTGCTAACTGCCCGGAGATCACTCGAAATATTGCATTTAATTACATTCTGTAAGGGAATTGACACATCCTCACAATGGTTATAGAGAAAATCATAAGCTATACTTTCTTTTGCAGGGCGGATCATGATGACTCCGAAATTGTGGCATACAACCGTGCTATGCTGCCTGCATATTACGGTCTCTTGCGTCTGTGTTGTCAGCAAAGCAGAACTCTGACGCGGCAATTGGCTGCACATCAGAATCTTCAGTGGGCCTTCAAGAATATCACTCCCCATCCGACTCAGTACTCAGCTGCCGTCGATGAACTATTCAAATTGATGACATTATTTTCGACAAGACATCCCGATTCGACCGAACAGGAACAGCATGAGATTTCAACGTTTAGGAGGACCACTCTTTCGGCGTACTTAACCGGACTGGATGCGCGAGTCTCATGGGGAACCCTTATCAATGCCTTAAGGATATTAGGTAGGACCTTCTTTTGTTTTGTTTTTCGTTAGCCTTACATGGCATCTCTTGCAGTTGACAACGATGAAGACCGCCTACTGGTGATATACAACGGTGGAATTGAAATGTGTTTCGAAGCATTGCATACTTTACATTCCATGCATCATGAGGCTACGGCTTGCCATGTGTCGGGCGATCTGCAGGAACTCCTTACAGAGCTAGTTCTGCTGGTGTCGACCCTGCGTCAAAGTACGCGTATCGATAGTCCTCCCAAAAAGCGTCAGCAACCATCCAGTCAGAATAATCTAGTGAAAGGTCTGCCAGAGGCGGTCAAACGATTGGCAACTTTCCTTAATACATACAATCCTCAAGAGATTTGCAATTTATCCGTTGATGTACTGAAGGAACTCGTACGCAATACGAACTTGGATGTGACCAATATATTGGCGCCTATCTTCACCAATTGTCATCTGTCGGCGCAGAATGCTCCGAATTCAGTTGGTCCATTGGGACCATACTTTCCAAGACGTGGAACGAAGCCACCATGGCCGTCGCTATCGAAGAATGCTCCCCGTCCACCTCGGCCAATGGTACAAATGAGCATACCGCAGAATGAAATAATTCAACGCGGAATCGACAAAGAGTATGACGCGCGGTTAGATGCTTTCTACAGGCCATACCATGATTTCCTAGACATTATGATGCGTATGGCTGTCAATACAAACCAACTGAACGAGGCTCTAGTGAAGTTGAGTTGCTTAGCGGCAATAGAGGCCGCTCCGCTGCACTTTAATCTGTTTCCAAAGTTTTGGGTCGGCATTTACAATAACAAAAGCACTAACAAGTAAGTACTGGTGTTGTTTTCTTTCGTTTAATTTTATCTATAAAACGTTGAAATGTTTTCGTGTGCACGAAAGATTTGCACGAAGTTGCAGAAGTAAATCGCGTTCACTCACACGAAAACGTTTAAAAGTTTCTGTTTAGATCTGTCCTTCCCTGGTGTAAGTCGTCAGCAAGGCATTATGCGTCTTTGGATTTTAAGTCCACAAAGAAGTGTATCCGTAATGTGACGCGATTGATGTTATTTGATTTGATTCGGAGTTGGTGTTTAGCCACAATCTTTTTTAATTTTTCGGTAATCTGTTGTAACATAGACCGTTGCAGCAAATTCTACTTCTTTCTTCTTTGTCGATCCTTTACTCTTCGGTTAGCCTCCACTAACGATAAGTTTTGAGACACCTAGGGTCCTTTATAGACATGTTGCGCCAACTAAAAATGTTTCGTCGATATGTTGCTGTTTTTGAGATACTCTTTTCGGCTGCTCTTCTTTCCTTATTTGGGTCTAACCTATGCAGACAGTTATAAAATGAAGGAGTATATATTTGACTTCTCTTCTTACAGATACGTTGAGCTGCTGTTGGGCAATCCAAACCTAGTTGAGTACATTCACATTATCCTGCGAGACGAGCGGATATCGTTGAATGATCAGTACGTAAGAAGTTTTTTGGAAATCTACTATCCTAAGGTAATTATCGCGCGCGTGCCGCTCTCATGGCTTCGAACGGTCTAATCCAACTCGTTTCGTTTGCAGATCAAAACAAGTCTTCCAATATCTCGTCTTTTGTACACAATCAGCTACTCCTTACATGCGAAGGTAGATCTAGACGAGTTGTGTGGGGATTTGTTTGCGATACGTGTCATAGCACAAACCACAGGTGTACCAGCATCCGTCCGGAAACAACTTAGAGCTTCACTGAAGGCAGTGCTATCGAAAAACTCATGTGATATTTCAGAAAATGGTAAATACACCTACAAAATAGCCATTTAGTGTTGTAATCATTTGCCTCTCCACACAGAGGACGTGCGACCCAAAAAGAAACTCAAGCTTAACCAGCAGAACTCAATGGATGTTACCGACACCGATGAGGTTGTCCAGAAGAAAGACATAAAGAATGTCGATGTTATACTTCCCTTAGCAGACGATGATAAAGCGAAAAACGAAGAATCTCCTGTCACCAATGCGGCAGAAAGCTGCAAACAGAAAACGACGGCAGATGGCACATCGCTCGCTTCAACAAACGCTCCCGACGACGAGAAACCCCTTGACGAGAGCAATGACGCTGACGACGAAGAAGACGATGAGGAGGTCAAAGAGCTTCGAAAACAAAAGGAACTCGCCAGAAAATCAGCCGAAGAGAAACTGGCCGAAGAACGTCTAAAGGAACAGCAACTGTTGCGCACTATTGAAAATTATATCAAAACAATACTCGATCTTATCCAAGACGAGGATATGTCTCAGGATGATGCATCCCCAGACAGCAATTCCCCACCGGCAACAACATCAGCAACCGCAAACATTGCTTCGTGTAGCAACACTGCTGCAAAGATAAACAGTGAATAGTGCACATAGCCGCCAGTAGTCCCTTGGATTATTTTGCTGTAAATTCGATTATATCGTGCGATCAATATATGTACATGTTTTCCACATACGAACAGAAAGAAACGCACCACCATTCCTTTTCTGTTTTCTTAATCACTTTTTATCACATTGATTCTTCACCACACATTTTATGCTTTTGGTTTTATGCATAATGTTACAAAAAAACGTATTATTGGTTAAATTATTTATTCAAAAAAGATTTCAGACAAGCATGAGGTGGAAATGAAGAATTCGTGTAGTATTGACGTAGGTTTTTGTTAAATATATATATTATTATTCCCTCCCCCCTCCCCCCAAGAAGCCTTCCGGGTTTTAGATAAATAAGCGAATTTACGAATGTGAGAGAGAGAGAGAGCGTGCGCGATATGTTATTACTTTATTCTTTACCAGTTTTATAAATACACCTATTTTTTCAAAAAAAAAACAAGGATTTTTTTCACGTTAAAACTGCTTTGATGAAAAAAAAAATCAAATATATATATTTAAAAAACAGGAATTGACCCGTTATCGTACGGATCAATTTGGAATGCACTTTTATGAAACTACTGAAGATAATTATTTAACAATATAATTATAGATGTTTTTATTATGTATAAAATGTAAGGAATAATAAAATGATAAATTTATGTTAATGCGACCATTTTCAGTTTGTACGTACGATGGCCACAAAGGTGGCACCCTAACCCTACTCAAGACAATTTTTCTTTTAAATATATTTTTCATGCTGGCAGTTTATTATTATATAATAATTTTGTTTGTCATAGTTTTCATCCTATTTATTTATTGCTCAATATGAGCTTATTTGCGATGTTCGTAGTCCACTTACCTAAAGGGTTCTTTCGGGGTGAAAATAAATTGGTTGAATGATCGTTTGCGAATGGGCGGCAAAGCATGTCTATAGTTGGATAAAATAAGAGACACAAGTATTATATTCTCATATTCTATCAAAAGTTTATTTAATTCAAATAATAAGAATATTCGCAGTGGTCGGATTCCTACATGTGTCGCTTTTCCACAGCCGGTTAGTGAAACTTTCATGAGGTGAAAACGGCAACGTTAGATCCAAATCTGGGTGGTTTGCGGATTGATTACGCGGCTTCCTTACAGTTTACACTTTTAATTGCGAATATTATTATGCGGAAGCATTTCAAGGCTTATTGTTACATTGTTTCATTTTTTACATGGAAATAAAACAGAATGAAACTAAAATTATTCAACCTTCTAACAAATCAATTTATGAACAAAATTGGTCTTTTGCTATAACATAATTATGTATATACGGCTGCTAAAGAGTAGTATTAAAATACGCAAGAGTTGTTTCCCACTAGCTGTATTTTTTTACTCTATTGATCTGATCTCTGGATAGTTAGTGCCCACGCCAGGCGGCAGCAGCCATAAGCAGCTAAAAATCGATGTTATATCCGAAAAGTTGAATGATGAGGCATTCCCAGGAAACCACTGTCTTACATGCCTATAATTTGTTTACTGATGTGCGAGTCTATTCCAATGACATAACATTCTGTTCGTCAATCTAATTTATAATAGACAGACTTGCTGGTGACCCTGTCGTGAGAAAATCTTTTTTGAGTATTTTTTCAGAGAGAATGATGCTCAGTTCAGCCCCGAAGGTATTATCTAATGTGGTATTCGATTGGGCTTCTTCTGATTTCAGATTTCGTGTGGCTAATCGAACATAAAAACCTCACTTGCTCTCTTTTGCATTGATAATTCGTGCGATTCGAATATGTGTAGCTTTCGACCCTTTTAAAAGCGTTTTCCATTCACTTGTTAAATTTTATATTAACACATTCGAAATTTGCGTCCCGATTGATTTCTAAATATTTATAAAAATAGGTTTACCATGTCAAACTCAAATGCACTTGGATTGGTAAATCTGAAGCAAATCTAAGAAAAAAAATCGAGATTTGCAAGTGCTATGAAATCTGAAAAAGATTGTTTTTTTTTTTTTTGTACCAAACATAAAAAGTGCTCTGAGAGCGCCCAATCGAATACCACATAATAAAATGAGTGTCATAAAATGCCTCATTTTTGTAGGTCCCCTTCTCCAATCAAAAACATTCTAATTATTTAAAAATATGTTTATTTTTATTTATTTGTTCTTACTCTATTTACAAAAAAAAGACTATTTGTATTGTAATCCAATCATTAAAAGAAATAGATAATTACGAATATAGATTTTAATACAAGACCAAAGGTAATCGAACAAAAAGACAAAAATATAATAAACTATTGTTTATTTATTGTTATTTTCAAACATTTATCCTAGTCAAGTTCCCTTGATTATTCATCTCATTTGTTTGTTGATTTTATGTTTTATGTAAATTCTCAAAATCTGGGTGCGTTTTCTTTACTTTACCCAACGCCAAATCGAAGCCAAGTGATTTGCTGCGCTAGTCATTAGTCCTTCAGCAATACTGGTTGTCTGTTGATTTGGCGGCAACATGTTTGGAGGCGCTATTTCTTGAGTTGGTAAGCTAGATACTGCCTCCCAGTCCAGACGCAAGGAGTTCTCATCTAAAAGAAAGAATGTACATAGAATTGTATTTTTAAAACAGAATGAGGTATACAATTCGCCCTTGCTTACCTTCAGACTCTGATTCAGTACCTGTTTCAATGCCGACGAGCAGTGAATCTACAGACTTCATCAACGGGGCATCGGCAACTTCATTTGGACCATATCGCCCGAGTTCGCTTTTATCAGAGTCCAATGTGGCTATTACATTTTCAAGGGTATGGTTCTCGTTTAAGAGCCGCAGCTTTATACGCTGCGTGTATGCCAGGTACATAATATTTGTGTTTAAACGGGACACCTTGCGCATGAACTGTTCCTCGTTCAGCTTTTTACAAAAATCCCTGAAAGATTTCAATGCAAATAATTTAAAAGAAAATTTCGTTTATTTATAAAAAAAAAAAAAAAAAAAAAAAAAACACCCTTGACGTGTTTTCATGCGGAAATGAAATCAAAAGCGAGCAGAAAATAAGAATATGTCAGAAGTCGGTGAATATTTTCTATTTAGTGTTTCAATATACATAATTTTATTGAATAAAAATTCTGTATAAATGCAATTCTTTACACAGCTAAATGAACTGTTCTATCTATGAGTTTTGCCGTTATGTTTGAAATGAACAGGAAAACTCAAGTGCACATGAATTTCAATGGTCATGGGTAGAGAAATCATATAAATGTGTGTAGAAAAATGCATACCCATATGCGATCTTGAATGGCAACCGCACATTCAAGTAGAAGCTCAGCAGATTTGTCAACTGCGTTGTGTATGTCAGCGCCCCAGCAATACGAAATGCAGCAATTCTGCTGGGCGAAATTTCATTCGTGTCCGACTTTGGAACATCGTCTTTATTCTCCGTCAGCCAGTCCAAGTATGCCGAATAGTCACCGTTTGCAGGCAGTGATGGCGCTATAATACGATACTGCATTTCACTGATGCCGCTTCCATGGAAAACCCATTTGCCTCGTATATAAGATGTATTCTTGGCATCGGCTAGAGCAGCAATTGTATCAGAATCTTCGGCAACTGTCCCAAGTGTTCCGCCTTGATGCAAAACGATTGCTCGCTCCCGAACCTCATCTTTTAGTACAACCTCGGATATCGGAAATATAAACTGAACCAATTTTTGAATGTCATTGCATGAAATCGTCTTCAAATTCTCTAACAAATCATTCTTTTTGTCACGCAGTTTGTTGATCTTTTCAGTGCGATCAAGTACGTAATCCTCTAATTCTTTTACTTTAATCGGATACTTTGGCAGATGTTTGTTCTTCTCTGCATTGGCTGCCCTTAGCTCGTCTCTTTCAACGATCTTTTTATTGATTTGTTCTTTCTTACCAGCAATCAAATGTTTAAGAAGGGTAATGCGTTCATGTTTTCGTTTAATCTCGAATCGCATATTTTCCGATGCCTTTTGCTCTTTAATGAGGCGCTCAAAGCGATTGCTGTAAGCCTTTAGGCTAGCTTGAATCTTTAGGTATTTATTTTGCTTTTGGGCCAAACTGAAAGGAGAAAGGAATTTCATAATATTACCCGTTTAGCTAGAAGTAATGAATCACTCGATTCTAACAAACCTTTCTTCAAAGTGATGTGAGGAATGTATAAACTCGCCCTTGCGAACGCAACTGCGGCAGTGGAAGCGTTTCCGTAACGTTGCACATAACGGACACTTGAGTCGTAAGTTGCCGTTGCTTTGGCTATCCTCATCACAGCCATCGTTTGATGATGATACGCGAAATTTTTCTGGAGCCTTACTGTTGCTCTCATCTGAATCGCTGCTGTTGTTGCTGGATGCCATAACATTTCTCCACAGAATCCCTCGATTGTGCTTAAATCTACTTTAACATCATTTATTTATATGATTAGTATACAACGGAGGCTTTTTATGAGAATAATTTTTTTCTACACAGTAAATTATTAAAATACAAAACAAGAAACAGCTATTGTTCGCAATTAAATACACAGTCGTGCAAAATAGAAAATTATTGACATTTGATTTGACACTGCTGTGGGATCAGCTGGCAACAATTGTTCTAGCAGTTTTCACATGGGACTTTTTGTTTGCCTAAAGGGTATGCTGCATCGAGAATTTGGAGATTTGCTAATGTGGTATTCGTTTGGGCTTCTTCAGATTTGCCCTCAGATTTCAGATTTCGTGTACTCAATCGAACACAAGAACGCTCTTGCTCTTTTTTGTGTTGATATTGGTGCGACTTGAATATGTGTAGTCTTCGACACTTTTCTATGCGCTTTCCATTTATAAGTGTTTTAAATTTTATATTAAAACACTTGAAATTTTCATCCTAATTGCTAAATATTTGCACATAAATAATTTACGAAAATAGGTTCACCCGATACACTGCCTTTCTTTGCTATAGAAAAAATTCACGCAAATGTAAACAAAGTCCACCAGTTGTCAAACTCAAATGCTTTTGTATTGGTAAATCTGAAGCAAATCTGAGAAAATATTTAGATTCATAAAAGTGCTCTGAAATCTGAAAAAGATTGCTATTTTTTGTACCAAACAAACATAAAAATTGCTCTGAGAGCAAAAAAAGTGCTCTGAGAGCGCCCAATCGAATACCACATAATGGTATATTCACAGACACTTTTCTTTTAAATAAATAAGGTGAGTAGAATGCTATGGGATATCACAAACTAAAACAAATTGTTGGATATCTTGTTTACGTAATTTCGTTGAAATTATTTATGTATGACGTTTTTTTAAATCAGTAATAGGCAGGCAGTTTCTTATTTGGTTGCAATATTGGTGTTCGCCTAAAACTCCGTATTATACGTAGATTAACTTTAAGAATAGTAAAGTATGAGTAGTACGTCTTTCTGTCACTTTTAAAATTAGCACTTGAGTATTTATTCGAAGTTGAAGTTAGTCAAACCTGGGACTGCGAACATACTCTTTTCTGAGTAGGTATAATGTTTACTTCAATGCTCAATTTTAAGGCTTAAGCTACTATCAGACGGTTTGTGAATACGCAGAATTTTGTGAGTAAATGTTTGTATAATGTGCACAAGCCGTCTGAACCCCCAATTAGAATTTGTGTATAAACACAGTATCTACAAACCGTCTGATAGTAGCTTTATTTAAAACAAGTAACACCCAATTGTTTTATTTAGCATGTCCCTGCTGTTATTTAGAACTTCTCGTTGATGTTAAGGGTCCACCTTCTGCTCTCGGTGGTGAATTTACTAATTGCCCCTCATTATTTTTGTAAGCTCGTTATTTGTTCGAATATAACCTATCCACCCATCAAAGAGGTAGGCAAGATTCTATATTCTACCTGTAGTACAAATCAAGATACATTACAGATTGTGTACAGTTTCCTTAATGTGGTCTGAAATTTAAAAATACCTACGCAGTACACATTCATTATACAGAGGAACGTAGATGATGAATGGCGAAAACTGCGCATTATGCACGTTTATTACACTGTTTCCTAATAGCGTGACAAAAAGTTGTCTTGCTTTAAGTTCATATGAATTATAGGAAATAGCAATATTACACTTAGTCCTTAATTTCTTCCTGTAACCTATGACCTATGTTTATGAAATGATGAGGCTGAGTACAGCTTAACGTGGGCATTGTCTCTGCATTTAACAGTAAAAAAGACGCTTTTTGTACAAAATGTTTATATTAAACAATAAGACCGATAAAAAGAATTTAATATTATGAAAAATGTTTGAAATTCGAGTAACAAGTGATCGCAGCAACATGCATCTTAGAGTTCAGAATGTTTGAAGATTTGTCCTTCAATGTTCTCTTGGATCTTTTCAACTTTTCTCGTTTGTTTCTTAATATGCTCTTCCATTTCCTCAAAACGACCTTTTTTATCTTGATGTTGCTTTTCATTCTAAACTTTCAAAGGAGATCGTTAACGGATGTCCGCTTTTTTAAGGTAAAACTTCACATACCTTATATTTATCCTTTTGCAGTGCATGCTCAGCATGCAAATGCCTCAACTTGAGCAATCTACTCTCAAAGTGATGCAACTCACTTTTGATTGATGACAGTTCATTTTCGGAGAAGTTACTCGACATGGCAATTCGCCAGAGTCCTTGCACCTTGGGCTCAATGAAATCTTGGCTATGTGGTCCACTTGAGATCATGCGCTCCAGACGATCGTAATGATCTTTTATTCCGCGATGCTGGTCCCGCAGTTGGTTGATATTACTGTGGTAGTTGTTTTCTTCTATGGATGGTGTTTTGATTTCATTATCGTTGTCGCCAGCCGACGGAATGATGTTGAAATTCTCTAGTTCATCCTCATTAATGGCATCTGGGAGATCGATTTATTATTGAATTTAAATTTTTAAGTAAACAAACAAGCTCACTTTCATGATACTCAGACTTGGGCAGAGATCCGACATTCTCTAACAAACTGTAGTACACATCGACTTTATCTTGGTGGTGCAAGAACTCCTCCTTAAGGGACTTTAATTCTTCTAAGGTGAAGCCAGACAGTTCAGCTTTTTCCCAGAGTCTATTTAGTTTTTTGTCCTTGAACATGCTCTTGTTTATGTGGCTGTCCGTTTCGTGAAACTTCTATATATCAGGAGGAATATAGTAGAAGAGATTGTATTAAGCACAAAATAATTGTTGAATACCATAGCTGTTTACATTGGCTTAGAATTGACAGACCAGGGGAAATACAATCTTAGATCACTTTAGCCCTACAGCACAAATGGATGTTCGTAGTGTACTCAAAGTATGAAGTTTAAGAGAAGCGTTTATGCTCTACCTATTGTACAGATGGTTACAACGATGGCCAAAGCTGTTGTACTGTTAACGCACTAAAATGTATTTACTTTTCAGATCTTTGCTTTTTTTAAAGTGACAATATCGAAATTTTTTAATGCAGCGCACAAACTAACCCAGGTTACCTCATCTTAAGTCGGAACAATCTGTAGGCAGAACTGAATTTCTTTTACATGAAAGCAGATCTATACATTGTGCATTGCGACTAATTAGGTGTACTAAACAGATTGAAAATCTGTATAATTTGATGCAAATTTGTCATAACCGGCGAACCACCAATAACAACAACTACTAATGTACTACTACTCTGCAGTGACGTGTGTAGTAAGAGGCTTATCGTGATTGTGCTTAATAGCAGTAATTTGTTTACCAATTCTGTGCCAATCAAATCTAGCTAAACCTGTAAAAAATACTAAAACAACGGAACAATAGCCAGAGGAGTTTACTGTACCCTACCTTATACGGTTTGGTTTTAACGGGATCCTGCGATTCCTCGAAATGATCCAATAAATCGTAGCTGCTCATAATTCCAATAAGTTTTCCTCTAAGTTCGGCCTCTTTAAGACCCTCTTTGTCCTTGTGTTGTGAGTTTAACTGCTTCCATGCGATTTCCTCTTTGTCTTGTATCTTCAGCTCCAGGTACAATGATTTCAGTTTGGGTTCTGTGAGTCTCTAAAACAAAAAAAAATAATTCAGTTTCCTAATTACTTACGAATTGGTTCACCCACATGCTGTGCCTTGGCCCAAACTAAATTCAGTTTTGACATCCTAAAGGGACGCTGGAGATTCCGAAAATCGGGGTCATAGCTCTCAGTTGTTAAATAAGGAGCATTCGCTTCTTTTGAATACTTTTTGCTGCTCTTTTTATCCCCATTAGTTTGTACAATTGTTACTAATAGTATGGCACAAGAAACTATCTTTGGAATAAGCATCTTCTCTAAGGTTTTTTTTCTATAAAATGATGCACGATATTCAACACTGACTATGCAACTTATCGTTATGATCTATGGATTTTCCTCTGTATTCAAGATCTTCTAATTCTAATCAGCTATCTACAAGTACCGCAAGATCTTCTAAGTCATTTATCTACGACGCAACGCTACTTTGATACAGGGATATGTAGAAACAGAGTTTTTAAACTGCGAATGGAACGGTGTAATTGAAGGTTTTATTTCTATGAGCTTAATGATCTAAAATGTACAACGATTTATTGCAATATTTGCAATTATTAGAAATAAAAATAAAAATATATTTTCTAACTACTTCAACAGTTGTCAAATTGCTAGATGAAAAATTGACATATTACCAAGGGTAGTTTTTTTTTAACCTACACCATACCTACACTTTCCGTTTTTTTTGTTCATGACTTGCATTTTTTGGGAAAGAAGCTTGTAGGCAGCGGCCCTTCTACTGGAAAGCTTTTTATCTCTGTATTCCATTATCTTTGCCCCGAGTGGTCACGTGATTAGTTTTTGCAGTCGACGTTAATGGAGGGGAAGGCGACAACTATAGTTAAGGAAATTCTGCATGCATACTCAGTTGACATTTCAAAGTGTCAAATTTAAAAAAGCCTTTCTGGCCCTGGCAGAATTCTGAAGAGTCGAGAAAAGGGCCGGTGAGAGAAATAGGTGTCATATCTAAAGCTACTTAGAAAATTTAGAATTTTCGAACGATATTTAACAACCATTAGTTCGCATAACACTATAATAGTGTTCTTTGAAAATAACTATTTTTGAAAAATGTATGAAGGGCCTTTTCCAAATAAAAAAGGGCAATATTAAACAAAGGTAGCGCTGATCGCGAGAATACAATAACAATATACGTTTCTTATTCAACGCATTCGGATTCCTAGTCCCGACAAATCTAGTTGACGTTTTACATAAACTAGGTATCCGAACATCCCCAACATGTTGTACCCATATAACGTACAAGGCGTGGTGAGTTTTAAATGAAAACGGCGGAAACGCAGCAAAATTAAAATTCTATAAAATTATTTGAAAGGAAAATGATAGGGGATTTGGGAAAAGTGCATTAAATACGTTTTTTTATTGAACATCTCTAGGCGTGTTTTTTTTTAGCTTCGATATCAGCAAAGTAAAGTAGGACTTTTAGCACGCTGACAGAACAGAGTAAAGTAGAATCTTCAGTTAGCAATTATAAAAGCACCACTCTACTTTACGCTTTCGAGATTCACACAATGTAGTCATGCCGAGTAAAGGTAATATTACAGCAGCAAGCAGTTAATTTCACCTTTCTGGTTTTTGTGCATTTGTCTACTTTGCTGAGATATTTGTTCAATAAAACATACCTATCCATAATGTGTACCTAGGTACCTATAACCAGACTATAAGGTTGGTAGAATGTTAATAGCAGAGACAATACTGAGACCCCCAACTCGCAATCCTCTTGCCGCTGGCCCCCTCAGTTTTTTTTTGAATTCGCCATTTTGTTTTCCTATCGGTGTTATGTCAATTTAGAATCCGAGTGAGCTTCAACAAAAAAAGCAAAACAAAAAAAATGAGGTGAATTTCTTTTGACAGAAGTCGAGTAACAACTGTCAAAATATGGAAAACAAATTGTATATTGAAAAATCACCACCCTATTCACTATAACATCTATTTGAAGCAAGGTGTCACCCCAATTATTGCTGGAATATTCTAGCAGTTGTTTAGCTAGTTACCGCTGAGCGATGCTGCAAGCCAATATGCATCCGGAAGACATGATGGCGATCCTGACTCGAGTAAATGACGGACACGAAATCGCTTTAATAAAGTTATAAATATTGCGGTTTAATTCATTCGGTAATAAGAAAAAATATACGAAAATACAATTATAAAAGTTTGTGAATTCAATAATAACATTTTCATTTCGCTACGCCAATCGCAAATAGCCAAAAAGTCCAATTGAAAATTTTGCCCTTTACTTTTTTTTCTTCTCTTAAGCTGTCTATTGTGTGTTAATGTGTAAGTGCTCGAGCCAGAGTTCATTATTTGAAAAAATATTCTCATGTTCGGAGAAACAAGAGAAAAAGCGAAAATTTTTGTCGGAATTAATTTTGAACATTCTTCTGCTTATGCGTTCTGCGTTATTGGTGATGAAATGAAGGGGAAAAATATTGGATAACAAATTATTTCCCTTCATTTCGTGAATAATACAAAAATTGTGTTTTTTTCCCTTCGCAGGTCTGAAATACATATTTCTTTTCTTTTCTGTTTTTAATTTGTGAATTGATTGGACTGAAATACATAATTTGTAATTAATTTCTTAAGAAAAAATCGAGAAAGAAGTAAAAAAAATATATAGTGAGAAAAAGTGAAAAAGAAGTATTAAAAAAAAGAAAAGCAGAGAAAGAAGGATAGAAAGAAAAAAAAAATGAATAATGAATCTGATAAAAAAACCGATTTAAATGTGTGTGGTAATACAACCAATACATGCACCCCAATCACCGACGATTCACCAACATCAGCAGGAATAGCAGAAACAACAACTGCGACAACGACTACACCAACAACAACAACAACAAGAACACCATCTTCGGCAGCAACGGCGACGACAAAGTCAAAGTCAAATTTATCGCAGCCATCGACGTTGTTGTCATCGTCATCTTCTGCTTCGTTGTTATCAAAAAAGAAGAACAACACAATAGGAATGACTAAAAAGTCGTGCAAGAACTCAGTCGGAGGTGGCAGTAGCACCTCTGCAATTAATAGTAGTACCAACAATAACCAAAACAATAAAAATTTCAACAAAAATCATTTGAAAAATCAGAAAAATAGTGATAGTTGTGTGAATAACACTATTAAAACCGCAACGACAACTACAACCTGCAGTACAACAGGAGGCAACATTGCTAGCAGTAGTGGTGTTGGTGTCGGTGTCGGAAGCGGCGCTGGGAGTAGCGGTAGTGGTGGTAGTACTGGTATTTGTAGTAGTAATATAAATAATAGCCGTGGTGCGAATGCAAATGGCAAAAATGTGTCTAAATTGGCGACGATGGCGATTACATCGCCCTCTCTAACCATAATGGCTGCCGTTGCTGCTAGAAATGATTCCTGCGCCGCCTCATCCTCCTCCTCTTCCACCTCCTCCATACAGTCAACTTCTACGACATTGCCATCGACATCAGCTGCAGCTGCAGCGGCCGCAACTGCTGCTCTATCAACGAAAACTAATAACAATTTAGTGAGTAGTAAGAAGTCCACCTCTCTATCGGTAGCTGCATGCAATCAACAACAGCACCATCACCAGCCGGAGCAATTGCACCAACAGCAACCGCCACCACCACCACTACCGAGGCAACAACACCAGCAGACATCCACCGACATTTGCGGTGGTTGCGTAAGTATTGGTGTTGGTAGTGACCCGTGCGATGGTGCAGCAGAGAATGCAGCAGTATCAGCCCCTAGTACTAGCAGCCACCCAGTAGCTGGGGATTGCAATATACCAAATGCATCCACCTCAACTACTGTCGTGACCCAAACGGCATCGGCAGCAGGTCTGAATCAGCAGAATTCATCATGTTCAACGTCGTCTTCGATATCGTCGAACTCGTCGTTGTCGTCGTCATCCGTTGGAATTGTGAACGCAATATCAACCGCACTGCAAAACATCATCACCAGTGATAACTCGGATACCGACACTGAAGTTTATCCACCGCCCAGGGTCACAGATTTATCTGAATCCGACGAGGAGTCAGTCTCAGAGGTAAGCACTATAATACAATACAAGTCATCTTGATAAATTTCCTTTTTCTAAATATAGAGTGTGCGACTATAGGTGTTGAGAAATTTCGTTTCGGCAGTGGTGGGATGGTGCGATATTATTGCTTCAAACTAGTTTTCTTTCCTTTTTTTTAGCCACCGAAAAGACGCATTTTGTGTTTGTAAAGTCTGTTAAGCCCTGCAGCAGTACCCAGTTGTTCAGTTTGAGCAAATTGTTTGCAACAAAACCTTACTGCACCACAATAGACACTTTTTTGAGAAGAAAATTAAATGGTGTATAGCAAGATTATGTTAAATTTGTCGAATGTTTTTAGAACTACACGAACACAGTTTCACTCGGGTTGGCCAGTTTGCAAAAGTTTCCCTGCGCATACCTACATCCCTACAGTAATTTGAATCTTGTCGGTATGTGTGGGATGCAGTAGTTCTCTCCATAACAAAAACAAACTTTCAGAATAGATATATAAAAGTTACAACGTCGCCATCAATGGGATCGAACACTCGCGGATTTTTTTTTACAAACATAATTAAGCTCAATTAATGGGGCTAGTAGGGTGGAACCTCGGTGTGATTACTCATAGGGCAAAACGCGATTACAAAGTCTTTCTTACTTACCAGTAGGTATTTATTCTTAAAGCTAGACACAAATATACCTAGTAACTTTATGTAATTTAGGTTGGCAGGGCTTGAATTGCACGATTTTAAACATGGATATAAAGGCACGTTGGTTAATGTTTTGATAAGTTGAATAGAATTGCCAATAGCCAAGTTGACTAAACAATTTCCATCTATTAAGGTACCTCGCAACATGAAGTACATTTTTACAAATGCGCCCCTATTGTGAAGAAAGTGATTCCAATATTGCTGTCAGAGTAGGTATAACTAGATACATTTTTATTGTCTTTCTAGTATGAGTTGCAGCAGCATTTCGTTGAGCATATTGAAATGCATAAAAAGATCTCATCAATGAGTAACACATGTAAAAAATTTTAAGAGCGTTGAAGATGTGCTTTTTTCTGTTCAGGTAAAAAATTAATGAACTCAAATGACGCATCCCATACGCTACCAATTTATGTGCCTTTTCCTATTTGCTCTTCAATATAGGGGTTGATTGACCCCGTCACGAAATGATGTGAATTCTACATGTTTGTATGCTCAAGAATGGAAATTCATTCGATTGGTTTTGTAGCAAGGCGCAAGATTTCGCGCTAAATCGTTAAACATTGAATGGACATACCTACGCTTAAAGAATAAAGCCGGGGTTGCATTTTCTCCTAATAACAAACTTAACCTAACCTTTGCCCATCTTTTCGCAAATCCTATCGATCCAATGTTTCCGGTTATGACGTTCCATTTATGATCGTGCTTTGGACGTGAGCATAGAGGTGTTGCGTTGATCTAGCCGAGTCCATTCAAGGTTTGCCATCCTAACTGTATTGCGCGATTAAATAGCTAACAAAAATACAGAAACAAGACAAAAAATAATGACTTCCAAAAAAGTATGGATGTCATCATTGGACCCAACCTACTTATGGATATCAATTACCTACCATAAATAGGTACCATGCTCATTCTGTATTGCTTGTTTAAGGGCGTAACGATATGCCAAAAATAAGTATGTGTTATGTAAGAAATTTTCTTTATGCTTAAGCAATAAGTAGACATTATTTCATTTGCATCGGCTGAATCTTCGGTCCTTTGTCTTGCAAAATATAAAATTCCCAAAAATACCTACTTCCTTCTCAAATACAATTGCATTTTGTTCTTTTATGGGTTTATATACGAGTATCTAGCGCTACAGTCAGTTGGTATTGTTGGTACATATGTCACCTCATTTTCGTTCGTTGCACAAGTTAGTCCACAATTGTTTACCTACATGTTTACCATGGACATCGCTCAAATATAAACCCATTAATTTAGTAATGTGGCAGCGCATTTGCTGGCGCATTTCTCATGGCATTCTCCATTGCGAGTGCTTCTGCCAAACAGTATTTTCCGATAACATGCGTGGGTGTCTTGTTGTAATTTAAAATTTAAATGTCGACTAAATTTAGTTTCTAAAGGGTTTTTCAATAAGAGCGCTACAAAAGTTTTTTTTTTAAATAAAACAAAAACGGTTTTGTATATCAATGAAATTCTTTATTCCTGTGAAAGTACGTTCGATGCCATTATGTATGGAACTCGATTTCTTTTGCACGGCCACCACGTTCTCCAAACTTGGTTTCCAATAAATTTGTTGTGACATTCGCTGTGTGGCTTGTGGCGCCTTCCTGTTGGAACCACATGTCCTCCAAGTCCATATCATCTAATTGGGGCCAAAAATATTCGGTTATCATTGAACGGTAGCGATTCCCATTCACAGTAACGTGCCGGTCTTGATCATCACGGAAGAAGTACGACCCAATGACGGCGCCGGCCCATAAACCACACCAAACCGTAATTTTTTCGGGATGCAATGATGACTCATGGAGTACGTGTGGATTGCTGCCTGACCAATTCCGCATATTTTGTTTATTGACGAAGCCAATCAGTCAGAAATGAGCCTCATCGCTGAAGATGATTTTTCGATGAAAAGCGCTCTTAACGTTGAGGCCACTGACGCCGATTTTCGGTAGTAAATTTTAATAATTTCAACTCGTTGGCTCGTATATCTTTCCATCATGAAATGGCAAACCTTACTGAAGAGAAATGTCAACAGAGCGACAAGAAATTCGGCGTCGTTTGCTGTCTCTGTCGCTCTACTTTTGTAGCGTCCCTTTTGAAAAACCCTTTAGTTTCATTACAGTCAAACAACCACTCAAAAGCTTTTTGATTTTGACATTTTCCGACGGAGCCTTAATAAATTTGCTTATCCAGGCTACATTTTTTAAACACACTTAACTTTTATCCATGGATTAGAAAATTTTCTGTATTGGATACCACACCCGTAAATTATGTAGGTATGCGATTTATTCAAGCTGTTTACACTTTCCTCCGTTTAGTGTTTAATTTCATGTCATATACCTACCTATAACATTCCTGTTATGGTTGCTTCTTAATTCGGGGGCATATTGAGGAACATCCGTTTCCATACGGAAAAGAAGGAAACTAATTTGAGATCCGATCCGTCAGGCATATAATCTGTCTTCGAAATGATGAGACACGTACAAATTACGGCTTCGCTCTATGGAAATAAGTATTTTCGGTATGGGCCTTAGTAGGGAGTACAGATGCAATTCTGACTTTTGTAGATGTACATCCGCAAGAGCGGTAAAATTTATGTTAGCCCTTGATTTTATATTGTGATTAAATTGTAAATGTGATCTTTTTAAATTCAATATTAAAGTTTGCTGGGTATATTTTTTGAGAATGAGGTGGTTCATTAGAAGGTACATAGTTTAGCGTTATTCAAAAATGCACACTAGAGGACAAGACTTGTAAATGGCATGAGCAGAAGCAAAAGCAAAAGCGAAACCTTTGATCGCAACTTATTGCAAATAGTTTGTTTTTAGTCATCTGATTATACAAAACAACTATTTTGCGAGTCAGTATACTCGGGCACCTAATACGTTAGTAAATATAGCAAATAAGAAGAGCAAACAAAAAAATTGTTGATGGCGCATTGCATGTTATTCGAGATATTGAATGCCCATTTTAGCATATTTCTAGACTATCACTACTTCCAACTTACATAATCAATTCAAAAACTAACTCTAATCTGTAGGAATACATAAAACAAAAAAAAAAAAAAAACAAAAGAATTAGAGAATAACCAACAGTCTTTTTGGCTTGTTTTCTTTCAAGATAGCGGCTTAATTTTCCAATCTTTTGCGGGTAAAACGTTGATCTTACCTGCCATGTCTGGAGTATTTGGTCAGAATATTCAAATTGCCAAAAAGAAATATTGGCGTTCAAGGTACAATCAAACCCCAATAATTTCACATTGCTTAATAGCACAGTCCGTTTAATGTCACACTATAATCCGATGTATTTTGTCGCCAGTTTAAAGTCACATTATTTTGCTGGCCGTGTAATGGGACATTAAGCCGGGTTGACTTTTATTATGTTAATGTTTTTAACACTTCAACACGCATTTTCATAACGTATTTGCTAATGTTTTTCCATGCTCTCAATCTCTTTTCCAAATGTACTGTTCTCTTGTCGACTGGTTATGCTATTTACATATGTTTTTCGGTTTTTTCTATGTTCTGTTAACCAAGCACATGTGTAGCCAGCTTTGAAACTATGATAGTCCTCTCTTAATCATTTAAAACCAAGTGATAAGAGAAAAAGTTGATTTAATCGAAGTTTATTTGAGTTTAGGAAGCTAAATAAGGAAAAGGCCTGAAGAAGACTCCGTTTTCATCATTTGCCGTGAGAGCATCCATGTGTTGCAAAAAAGTCATCGATTCTCGGGCTGTAGGTACTGTTTGCTGAATTCTTATAGTTTCTGGTAAACAGTATGCAAACTATTGAAAATAGAAACCAACTACCTACATATTAATCGAATTTAAAACTATAATCTACCTTCTTCCGAAATGTATTGACGAACCCCACTGCCAATTACGGTATCGTTTCATTTTTCGTTGGGTGCGGTATGGCGATTATTTATAAATACGGATGCTTTATATTAATTACGAAAGGTAACATATTTTCGTAACTTTGTTAGGTAATTCGATGTTCCCTTGCTTTTACTGTTAAATCCTAACAATTTTTTTCTTACTAACAACTAGTACTTGGAACTGCACCATATGAAATTCGAAATGTTAACTTAGTAGTCAGGCCGAATTTTCTAGACCTGATTTTTTGGTTCATGTGGTCAACCTAGAACCTTGACCATCCAAAAGATAGACGAATGCTGTCAGATTTACTTTACTACAAATTCGAACGTCCTCATTGACACACCTCGTTTTGGGAGCATTCAAAAATCGATTCGAAGTCGACTCGAACCCCCAAACAAAACAAAAAAAAAAAGTCGACTGGATTGTCGGGTAACGTCACTTTCCAAATGTCAGCCACGTATACGAACTGTTAACTTGTGCTGACTACTGAGTCATTAAGTTCCTGACTAGATTTAGCCCTGAAAGCTGTTCGTGTGACCAATTTAGGCCCATCAAAACTGAGACACATCAAATCATCCAGCTGTCAGACTTGGGTACTAAACTAGATACTTGAACGTCTCCAATATACCGACCTAGACTGAGAAATCATTTTTTAAGGTATATTTAGGTGGTTAAAGTACTGAACATACAGCTGGTCATCTACCGGTATGCGGCCATTCTTTTTGTCGAAGCACTTTAATAAACCAACTCCTCTGAAGGACAGGTACAGAACAAATAAAAAAAAAAAAATCAATTACCCACATATTTATGTTAATTGCTACAAATACAAAATTTGCTATACATTTGCATTATAGCGTGCCACTTTATGGGACATCGCTCCCTCGCTTACCTAGTTAAACATGCCCCGGTCTATGAAATGCATACATATAGATAGGCATTATGACTTGACGAATTTAATTGCAAATCGTTACACTTCCAAAATCGCAGGATAAGTATCTAGGTTGTCAAATTATCACTGCGAGGCTGTATTATGTTTACTGTTTTTATTACTCCTGTGACGTCTACGTCAACTTATTGTCTGACTATACATAAAAAGATTTCACTACTTTTCTATTTTTAACTGCAAACATGTTGTACACCATACACTCCCTACCTATATAATCTACACTTTTCAAGAGTGGATACCAAGCTAAATTTTAAATTAAACAAGCAAGTGTGTATTTACCACACCAATTTGAACAATACTTTATAAAAAAAATACATTATCTATTCAATGTTGCAATATTTGGGTATACGTATAGGGGAAAAAAGTCTCTTTGCAAGTAGTTTGTGCAAAACATAAAACTGCTGAAAGTGCATCATATCGGGGAACAAAAAAAATAACCTGAACCGAATATTCGTTCTCTATTTGCCCATCGTCATCGTCATCATAGTGTGGACTTTTTTTTATCCACCTATTCTCCCCATCATCAAATGAATTCCCCATTGAGTTCTTTTGTAACCCCCAACCTTCCCCGCCAATGCCAAAAGCCAGTCATGCTGAAGAAATACGCGGACCTACTTTCCGAAATTCACTCATACACCAACCGGTACGTTTGAGAAGGGTGAACTCAAATCCGACGAACACCATGCCCATGCAGATGTGTATACGCCGCTTCTTGTGGGTTCATTTCACCTATAGTATGGCTACGGTGTATGCCTGTACACTGTATGTACGGACATGGTTTCGTATGTGTAGTGGTACAGCAGTTGGTGAACAACCACACCATCATGAAAGAAAGAGAGAACCGGAGAAGAGCGCAATTGAACGAACAAGCGAGACAAAGCGATTGACAGAAAAATTACTCATAATCAGGAATTTACACATTTTTCATTTCTTTTTTTAAATTTTTTTTCGCCGATTAATATAAAAACTGCAGAAAATATGTTAACCATATAGTTTAATTGCATATTTATAGATAAAAAGGAAAGTGTGGGGTGTACCCAGCATACATTTGCGCAAGAAGGAACATCAATATACGTGGTTAAAGCCAACAAATTCGTTGCGAAATGAATCAATTGCTTGGTTCGCCGTTTGCTATGTACATATAGGTACCTACCTCTAATAATTGCGCGATCAATTCTGTACTAGCTGCACAGCAGTGTTTTGTTTTGTGCTCGTCCTAATGACTAGACACTAGGCTATGACATGGGGTTCTTAATGAAGCAATGAAAAAAAAGTTGCGTCTGCCTCGCATATTTATTTTTGATAATGAAAAACATTTTGCTCTGTTCGGTGAAAATGTGCGATAACCTATTTGTTGTGTCATAAAAATCGCATAAGTAGGTAGAGAGCTGTCAATTATGCATTTATGTGTATCAATCAGAAACCCTGTAAAAAGGTTAGGTTAAAACGGACCACATAACCTAACAAACGTCAATACTTCACGATTCTAGATAGACACTACCTAACAGCTGTTTTTATCATTATACATTCCTAAGCATTATCTAAAAGAATAAACAAACCAAATAAGCCAATCTTCTACCGTCAAAAAACACAAAAGCTGTTAAACAAGGCTGCCAGTCTAGAAAACACACCTAACCTAACAAAATTCCACAAGAAACATGAACGGAGCAAAACTACAATCAAACAAAAGGCGATAACAAACAGCATGATTTTCTTTTTCATCTTTGAGTAGTAAGACCCAGCTAGCGCCTACAATACAACCTTTGAAATACACGTCAGAAAATGTGTTTTCAACTATTCACTTGGTTAGATAGATCTGCCACTACTACTGACGAATTTCACTTTGTGATTGACGTTTTGTAGGTATAAGTTTTACTTGATTCGTTTCGTATCAGTTTGTGGCCCGGTCGCGGGTCGCGAGAAGCAGAAACATAATTTGCTTATTGCTGGCATCTCGTCTCGCTGTGTAGAAAGGTGTGAGTTAGGTTCGTGTCGTGAGTTCGTTTTTGTTGATTTATTTTCTTTTTTTTATATCGTATCTTACAATTCGCTGGCAAGACAATGAACTTAGTTAAACAAAAAAATAAATAACTTATCTTTATTGGAAGTGAGAAACCGTCGCGAGAGCTGGAACAGTACACCAGAGAGAACGATTGCATCCGTCTGCATCTGCCTTCTTGCTCGCAAACTAATCGTGATCTTAAATAGATATATTAGCGAGAATTAGGCGCGACTTCTCTCTTACTCCCGTTGCAACAATAGGAACAATTATAAATAAAACAAGCCTCTCGATCATCATTTAGTTACTAATTATTATTTTATTTTTCTGGAATTTTTTTTTTTTTTCATTTATAGATCCTTCTGGCATGCTTGTGTCTAAGGCCAGATCTCTTGGTAAGTTCGCGTTTCGATGCATATTAGCTACATACCTAAGCTTAAACAAAAAGATAACAATTTTCAAAGAATAAATTCCAAGACACACCATATTTTGATTAACAACAAATTAAATTGCAACAGAGGATGTGTAACCAAAAAAAAAAAAAGTCGTGTTTTGTGTGTGCAATTAATTTTCTAATTCAAACAACTACTTATCATAACTCCGCGCAATCCTATTACATTTATCTTATTGACGTATAACTTAACAACAAATGCCCCAATACAAAATGAAAGAAAAGAAAACGCAATTGATATATGTAGCTACTATGAGATATGTATCAATTGCAGCATGCTCTGGCCTTAGACATTTCACTGATTGTAGCTTATGAGTGTTTCACAAAAATAATTTATGTGAGGAGGCAAATGTACATACAGAAATAAATTTTGCGGAAACTTAAGTTCTTCGCCCAACCTACCACTGCAGAAAAAAAAACGTATTTTCTACTTTTTCAAAGTTACTTACTAATAATTAAAATTCAACTTGTGCTTTAATGTTTTATCTTTGTGCGTATTGTACCTACTTAATTGATTTACTAACATATATCGAAATGTGTATTGCTTAGGATGATATTCCGGAATCAGATCCAGAAAGCTGTGGCAATGATGGTGAAGGAAACGACGATGAAGACGATGGAGATGATGAAGAAGAAGATGAGGACGATGAACTGCAAGAACCCAATGAAGTTGGTGGCAATTTCCTTTTGGACACGGCTACGGATCCAAGGGGAAACTTGACTGCGTTGTTTGAAGCTGCAGGTAAGTCATATAATTAACCTTTATTAATGATTTAAACAAGTTTAAGATGATCTTAATTATAATATTTTAGCGATGGGTAAATCTGCCTCTGGGGGAATATAATTTGGCCATTTTGACTTATAATAATCGGTGGGATATGACTCTTAAATATTTATCCGTGTATGACCAGACGGTCCAGTTGTCAAAGTTATATTCTTAAATAAAATAGAGGTCATACAATTTCAAGCCGTATTACAAGGGATGATTTCAACATTTTTCTCATGGAAATTAGATTCTTGAACACGTATTGCTCAGTAATGATGCCTCTGCCATAAGAATAATAAGTAAGGTGTGGCTTTGGTATGCACACCTGAGATGGAGTTAACATCGTGATAAACAATTACAGTGACCCTTAAATTAAAAATGGTCTTCTTTTGTCCCAGAAAATCTGTATGATATTTTTCAGGGACCTGGGGTTGAATTACCGCATCCGTGAACGAGTACTACGCAAGTGAATTTCTTATTATTTGACTCACCGATACGGTAAGTCGACCCCTGTTGAATTGCAAGGTTCTTATGATAATAGCGGCCCCGCCGCAGTCCCAGATTGGGAATACGAATAAAGCAGATTGATTTGTTGTATTTTGGACAACATTTGCCAATATCGCATCCCCACCTGAGATAAAAATGCCAACCATTTGGAAACTCGACTTCCTCTATTGACTGTCTAGTATAGCGCACTTGTTGAGTTGGTTGCTTGGTAGACCATTTTCGTTTACAATCACTAAGTGGAGGCTTGCATGAAAGCAAAAAGACGTGTTGCCCATAAAAAATTTCTATACCAACTATATCTTATACCGAGTTAAATTTGTTGCTTAATTGGCTGCTCGGTCAATGAAATCTTACAATTATGTACACTTTATTATTGTCCCAGTACTTTTCATTTGGTTCTAGTGATGAATTACACTAAAGCGGAATTACTGCATCCGTGAGCGAGTAATACCTGACTGAATTATGCATATTTTACATGCAAAACGAAAACAAATTCCCTCCCTCCCTTTTTGGCAAATCTAAAGTAAAATTCGTATTTTATGTTAAACAGTTAAGTGAATAATAATTAAATCATTTGGATAATGCAGTCATGTTCGGGACAGGATTTCAATAAAATGACCACCACGGCTTTTATGGTGTTCTTAGCATCACGAGCATTAGTAATTATTACTCTAAAGTCTAAAGTGTTTAGTATGTGCTTGAAACACCACTTCATCCCTTCCTCCTCCCGTTCCGAATCCTTTTACTTGTACTAGTTTTGAATACCGCTCTTATGCACAGTTGCAACTGTCTCATTGCAGTGCAGTTCAACATCTTTTATCGTTTTTGCCACAATCATAACGACAATATCGCTGTAAAGCCGACGCTTCTTTCGGAATCGATAGGCCCGAGATTTTGTCATATATAACGTTCCGAAGCAGGAGGCCTAGACCTGAGTCTTTGACACACCATCAATTATTTCGTACTCGACGGTACATCATGTCGATCAGCTGCATTTTCGAACGCAGCTATGAAGGCCTCGGTGGTTTGGTCACGTTTGTCGCTTCAGGCATATCAATACTTATGACAACCAGTTAGTTTTCTGCGTTGTATATTTTTTTTATCTGAAATTGTATTTCTATCTGCTGGTTTGGTTTAACTAAGCCTGTTGCGAGAATGTACCCTATTTCGTATCGACTTATCTATTGAAAATAATATTTACCCAATTCGTGCCTCTGATGTTGAGGCGTAATTAAATTTCGTAATGTGTGGGAGATTTAGAGAACTATCTCGCCTAGTTCAAATCTAATGAAATCCTCCTTTAGACAGAGGCGTTGATCCTTACTTCTAGGCGTTACTACATGTACAACTAAAAATTGTGTTTTTTTATTACTCGTAAAGGTACCGATTATTATTTGAGATCAGATAAGCAAGTTTATCGCACCTTACCAAATGTGATATCTTTACAGCTTTGTAAAGAACCTACACAACATATTCACTTGGTTAATATTTGGTTAATTCTTTTGATTACAGCAAACGAAAAGGCACCTGCATTACGACATGCAACGCATGCCATTGACGAGACCAAGCAAGCCCTGACTAAAATGCGATGCGCAAGTAGTCCAAGGGACAAAACGTATGATTGACATCATCTGATTGAATTGATTGGCTTAATGTAATCGTGTAAATTTGTTTTTTTTTTTAATTGAAGGATTTTCTCGCGTACTCTGATCGCCGCTTGTAACGATAACGACGTAAACACTGTTCGACGCCTCTTGGGCAAAGGAAACATTAATATCAATGAATCCACCGACGATGGAGAATCTCTCCTGTCGATGGCTTGTTCAGCTGGTTATTATGAACTAGCCCAAGTGAGTAGCGCACTGAGAATTTGGAAGATGTGTGATTATTAATTTGATTTTCGCGTGATTAGGTCCTTCTGGCAATGTCGGCAGCCCAAGTGGAAGATAAAGGTCAAAAGGATTGTACACCGCTTATGGAGGCGGCTTCTGCTGGCCATCTTGATATTGTTAAACTTTTGCTTAGCCATAATGCTGACGTAAATGCTCATTGCGCCACTGGCAACACACCATTGATGTTTGCATGCGCCGGTGGTCATTGCGATGTAGTTAAAGAGCTGCTGAAGCATGGAGCTAATGTCGAAGAGCAAAATGAAAATGGCCATACCCCGTTGATGGAAGCCGCATCCGCTGGACATGTTGAAGTCGCAAAGGTGAGTAAATTAGGGAGAGCTAAAATGAATGTTCGTAAGTGTGGCAAGTGATTAAAACCCGAGATACGAGACTTTTGAGTTGATATCCACGTTGATTGAGTTAATAGTCCGTGAATTGAGAACTCTGGTCAATGAGAACCTTTGATCTTATCTGATACACCACCCTGCAATCATAAGGCGTAATTCTTAGTTGATTGCAAGTGTAATCTAAGCAATGCTATGTATTTTTGTAGGTCTTACTGGAACATGGAGCTGGAATCAACACACATTCGAATGAGTTTAAGGAAAGTGCCCTTACACTGGCCTGTTACAAGGGTCACTTGAATATGGTTCGATTCCTGTTACAAGCCGGCGCAGATCAAGAGCACAAGACCGACGAGATGCACACTGCGCTTATGGAAGCCTCAATGGACGGTCACGTCGAAGTGGCACGTCTGTTGCTTGATTCAGGAGCGCAAGTGAATATGCCAACCGATTCGTTTGAGTCACCCCTGACACTAGCCGCATGCGGAGGTCATGTGGAGTTGGCTACATTGTTGATCGAACGTGGAGCAAACATTGAAGAGGTCAACGATGAAGGTTATACGCCCCTCATGGAAGCGGCTCGTGAAGGTCACGAGGAGATGGTAGCACTCCTTCTCAACAAGGGAGCTAACATCAATGCAACCACCGAGGAGACTCAAGAGACCGCACTCACCCTAGCATGCTGTGGAGGTTTCATGGAAGTTGCAGAGTTCCTCATTAAAGAGGGAGCCAACTTGGAATTGGGTGCATCTACACCGCTAATGGAAGCTGCCCAAGAAGGTCATACCGATTTGGTAAGATTCTTACTGCAAAACAAAGCGAATGTTCATGCCGAAACCCAGACCGGAGATACTGCACTAACACATGCCGCTGAAAATGGTCACACCGATGCCGCAGAGGTGCTCCTAAGCTATGGAGCTGAATTGGAACATGAATCTGAGGGCGGGCGGACACCGCTAATGAAGGCGTGTCGTGCTGGACATCTTTGTACCGTGAAATTTCTAATTCAAAAGGGCGCAGATGTGAACAAGCAAACCACTAGCAATGATCATACCCCATTGTCGCTTGCATGTGCTGGAGGGCATCAAGCTGTAGTCGAACTTTTGCTTAAGAGTGGGGCTGACCCCTACCACAAGCTGAAGGACAACAGCACTATGCTTATCGAGGCCGCCAAGGGCGGTCATACTCGTGTAGTTGAGCTGCTGTTCAAGTACCCCCATCTCATACAAAATCATCAGAATGAGCTGCAGGCCAATGGGATTAATAATGCCGCCAATACCGCTGGTCAACTCCAGTTGATCAATATTCAACAGCAGAAGCAACTGCAGCAGCAACTACAGCAGCAACTTCAACAGCTGAGTGCACCTCCGGGCTTGCATGAAGTACCTGAAGCTGTTCGAGTATCCAATCAACAATTATTCCACCAGCAGCAGTTTCCATCGGTTGACTACCTGGACGAACCATTGATAGCTAACTCTACAGAAGGCTTTGCCATCGATCCGAATTCCCTTAATGCGCAGCAACAAGAGGCTCTCATTGCAAAAAGTCGGCTGTTTCATTGTTTCGAACAGGGATTCGCTCACGGAGTACGTGCTCAAGCGGCAGGTTTAACCATAAACCCGGCGCACGGTAGCTCCAGTTCCACCAACAACTCGATTGCCACCGCAGCAACCACAACCGCGAGCAGCAATACGAATACCATCAAACAGAAGAGTCTTTTGCGCAAAAACCGTCAGCCACCGGCACCATTTGAGTTGAATTTGACCAGTTCGGAAGCTCAGCAAATTCGGTCCCAGCCATTGGGTGAAGATGATAACTCTGTTGGGATTGCTGGTGTGCCATCAACGTCAACTGGTGGTCCCACTACGTCCAATGAAGAGGAGAAGCGCCGAAGGCGACAAAACATTATCAGAGAATTCCAAAAGGTAATAATCTGCACAGACCGGGAGAAAGTGTCTGAATGCTAATTAGTGAGTTTATTTTATATTTGATTTAGAACATGCAGATGGTACGCGATAACAAAGCGCCACCATCATCGTTACTTCCTTCCTTTGATGTAACTAGTGCTGGAAGCGGACCTATACCAGCAGCGCCAGGTAAGATGCTTACATGCCAATTATTTTAATGCCGTTTCAATCATTTGCTTGTAACTCTAGGTGCTAAAGATGATGCGCCGAATATGCCACAGCTACTTGCCTCAGCCTTACAAAATGGAGCAAATATGGCAGCCATCCCTGATGATACAACCGCAGTAGCCGATCTCTTTAAGCCCGGACCACGCAATTCAATTGCCATCTATGGCAACGCCTTGCTGGCTCCATCGTCGTCTGATATAGCTACATCGGTTGCTCCTCAAAACAGCAGCAACATCACAACTACAACCACCACCACCCAAATCACAACACCTTCAGAAGTGTCCCAAAGTACAGCTATAAGTGATAGACCAAAGGTTAAGCCTGTTTCGAAGAAAGACGGCAAGAACCTGCGAAAGACCGTTTTTCCAGCACTACCACTCTTGCAGGAGAATCAAATGGTTTCCATTTACAACAGCTTGGTAAGTTTTTCTTATTAAATTAGCTTCGGTACTGAGAATACAATATGAAACGTTACAGCCATTGCTGCTGACATCTGAGTCGAATAAGATCGATAGGAACCAGCAGGCGTTCATGCGCGGTGTAGTAATGGCTGCTCAGATTGAGCAGTCGAAATTTAACAACACTCCAATGCCTGGCACCCCTTCCACATCAACGGGAGGTGAAACTATTCCCATTCCGCAAGGACTGCAGCATAACCTGATCGGTTCGCAAACTTTGCACGAAGCCCTTCAGGCAGCATGCTCTCAGGCGGCATCTTCAATGGTTCAATCCAGCGACTCTAGGTATGGGGAAACTGAATGTCTTGGGATTGAGGAGTCGTGTTCTTCACTTCTTGCTCATTTCAGGGACATGACTGCGAACATGCCATCTGGTTCGTGCGAATCAATTAACTCAATCGGTTCGTCTTCGGCCGCCGATCCCGAAGAGTACAATCTTGGGGTGAATACTCAGTTTAAAATGTTGCAAATGGTCGCTGCACAAATGCCAAACTATCCGATGCAAAAGACCATCCAGCGTCTGTTTGTTGATCATCCCAAATCTCCAACCGAATCGCCGCCAGCTAGCTCTGTTTTCAGTCAGGACTGCAGCGGTGTTGTTGGCAGTGAAACCGGCACGGAAGTCATCAATGCGGCCGGTGCCGAAGTAACGTCTACTTCGAGCGTTGGTAGCAACACTGCAACGAAACGTAGCGCCACTGTGGAGGAGTACGAGGAGGACGAAGATGACGAGATTGACGACGACGATGATGAAGAAGATGATGAGGACGACGACGACGATGATGAGGATGACGAAGACGATGACGAAGATGAGGAGAACGACGACGAAGAGAACGAGGACGACGAAGACGAGGGCGATGAAGATGACGAAGATATCGAACTGGATTCGCCTACCAAGAGTCGCAAATTGTCCCATCGGCTCGGCAACTTGATTCTGTCCAATGTCGCACTCAAACCGGACGACATAACCCAGGCACTGTGCGACTTTCGTCCCGATCTTCATGCCACCGACTTGGTGCAAGTCTTTCCTCAGATAAGCAACTTTAAGTCGGGCACCCTCACCAATCTTCAGCAGCAATTCACCACACAACAGGGTAAGAATATCGAATGTACTTTTGCTGAAGAACAGTTTTGCAACAAGTATTTAGTTTATTCTCTTGGTACAGCAACGTTTGCCCCAAACGACGAGCACTTCCGCATGTACGACAACACCGACGATGATTGCGAAATGTACGCCCCCCTCGGCGAAACGCTCGAGCAGTTCAATGCCGAAGATGATGGAACCCGTGATCGAATCTACGATATAACCGTTGATGAGATCTTCCAAGTCATTCACGATCCATCGTTACAGGTAATTTTAGAATAGTATTTGAGTTTACGTTGTTTCTAATAGTATATTGTGCAGGAACTTACAACAAACCTGAACTGTTCCGAGTTGGCTGACATCGGTCTGAATTCGATTTGCAAAACTCGTTGGAATGGTCATGCTCAGCACCTACAATCAACCAGCGCAGCCAATATGTGTCTTTCGCCCGAAGAGCAAAACGAACAGCAAAGACAAACAAATCAATTGCTACTTGACTACCAGCTGCAGCAGCAGATTCAACAGGCGGAAGATCTGCAGATTTGTAATCAGCTACAAGTAAGTTGACATCTATTGGGTTTTTGGGGCAGTTTTGAAATATATGTTGATCTATTCTTAGAACCAGCTACAACAAACAACATTATCTTTGATTCCGATTGCCTCGGATGACCAGCAACAGGCGTCCAATATTGGCATTCAAACACTGCCCAACAACCAAGCTGAGTTGCAACAACTCCAGCAACAGCAATCTGGCAGCGGTCAGACAATTTCTCAGTCACTTCTTCAAGCGGCTGGGCAGCAGCAAATTCTCCAGCAGCAACAACAACAACAACAAATTTTGTCTGGTGATGCCCAACAGCAGACAAACTATGTTTTCAATGTCGATCCTGAGAAATCATCTCAATCGTTGCAATTACTCTTCCAACTGCCATCTGTCCAGCAGCAAGGCCAATTGCAAAAGCATCAGCAGCAACAACAGCAGAAAATGCAATCTGCAGTCTCCCTCCTGTCGGCGCAACAGCAGCAGCTTCAACAGCAGCAACAACAGCAGCAGCAACAACAACAACAGCAACAGCAACAGCAGCAGCAGCATCATCTTCAGCAGCAGCAGCAGCAACAACAGCAGTGCAATACCGTTCAGGAAATCGGTCCAGCTGGAGTAATTTGTCAGCCAGTGGTGCAAACGAATCAAGTCACACAAACCAATCTTATTCTACAACAGCAGGCTGCCTTGGCCCAACAGGTATTAAACCAGCAGGTTCTGAAGCAAAAACAACAACAACAACAGCAGCAACTTTTGCAATTCCAGCAGCAACAACAACAGCAACAACAACAGCAACAACAGCAGCAACAACAGCAGCAACAACAGCAGCAACAACAACATCAACAACAACACCAACAACAACAACACCAACAACAACACCAACAACAACAACAACAACAACAACAACAACAACAACAACAGCAGCAGCAGCAGCAGCAACAACAACAACAGCAGCAGCAGCAGCAGCAGCAACAACAACAACAACAACAACAACAACAACTGCAGCAACAGCAGTCATGTGCTCAGCATACTCAGGTAAAAGTTATTGTGAGTGAAGATTGGTTTCCACAGTTTTACTTACATGCAATGATTTCGTTTCAGCAGCAGGTTCAAGTGGCCACTCAAACCCAGCCGGCTGTAAACAGAAATGCTTCTACCAGTCAGTTCTGTCCATCTATTCCGATATCACCAGACGTAAGCATTGGTGTGTGCACCATAACATCGCAACAACAACAACAGCAGCAGCAGCAACAGCAGCAACAACAACAGCAACAGCAACAACTCCAACAGCAACAGCAGCAGCTACAGCAACAACAGCCCCAACAACTCCAGCAGCAACCCCAACCATTAACTACAACGAAGTCCTCGGGAGGTATTGCAAAGAAAGCAATAGATAAGGCCTCACGCAAGGATCGCAATCGTTATTCGTTGCTTCGTCAAACACCTGCTGGAAGTCAAGGTAAGTTTACAACTTTCATTGCATATATGGCGCAATTTGTACGCTCTGCTTTTTATATGAAACATAAGCAATGACAATTCTTGGCAGTAGGACAGGCAATAGTTCTCGGCAAACTGAAGGAATTTCTCGGATCAACAGGGGATCATTGCTAGAGAATTTAATTTTTCGCGGCATCAATGTTGCCAAGCGGTAATGTCTGTTTTGAGGTTAGGTAGAAATGTGCTGCAGTATCAAATAACAGACGAGGTCGTGTAATTTGTTGCGAGTTTTATCGTTAAAAGTGCTTCAGAATTTGCAGACATTACTTATTTGGGCCTATGTTTAAGCATAAGCGCTACTCTTTCTTCTTATCCATTTCGACTATAATTTTGCAGTTTTACCTAACTGTCCATCTTGGCATTAATTTTTCAGCTCTATTGCCAACATTGCATTGCTTGATTGGATTTACTTGTGTTTTTGTTGCTTCGAATGCGGGCTTACAATAACAACTGGATCTGGTTTACTTTTACCTTTCAAGCTATTCCAAGTTTTGTTTAAGATCACATCAAAAGGCATTTATTGCATTACATACCAAGCAATCCAACTTGTATGTCTTGGTCTCAACCACCTAAGCGTATTGAGAAAAATAACCAATGCTCTCCATAATTGGAGCAATGACCTATCTTTTGCACAACTATTTTGTAACCAAATCAACAGTGATCTTCATTTCCACTTCCTCTTCTGCAGATGGTTCTCTGTAGTTCTAGCTTCGAAATTCTGTATTCTATAGTTGTCAATACCTTGGTTCGGTAAGATTGTATTTTACTGAAGACTATTTTATGTTGGTAGCCCCTCACGTCGTTCTATTCGAATTATTTCAACTTGCATAGACCCAAAAGTTTTTCTACTTATTGCCCCACCTGGTATGATACACGAAATGTCAACTTATACTGATGTACATTTTATTGCTATCACTCTTCTCTAGCCAACACTACAACTCAGCAATACCAGCAAGCGGTCACAACCGTTGCCACTACTCCCGACAAGATCATTGATGTCGACTCGGAAACCGACTCTAATCATGACACCGCTCTGACTCTAGCTTGCGCTGGTGGCCACGAGGAGCTGGTCGAGCTTCTTATCAATCGTGGAGCGAATATAGAACATCGTGATAAGAAGGGCTTCACCCCATTAATACTTGCTGCAACAGCTGGACACGAGAAAGTAGTTGACATTCTTCTAAAGCATGGCGCCGAGCTGGAAGCTCAGTCGGAGCGTACAAAGGATACTCCTCTGTCGCTGGCCTGTTCGGGTGGACGCTACGAAGTAGTCGAACTTTTGTTGAGCGTTAGCGCTAACAAGGAGCATCGTAATGTCTCAGATTATACCCCGTTGAGCCTGGCAGCCAGCGGCGGCTATGTGAATATCATAAAACTCCTGTTAAGTAATGGAGCGGAAATAAATTCTCGAACTGGCAGCAAGCTAGGCATTTCACCTTTAATGTTGGCCGCAATGAATGGTCATACAGCAGCGGTTAAGCTGCTGCTCGACCAAGGCTCTGATATCAATGCCCAAATCGAGACGAATCGAAACACCGCTTTGACCCTTGCATGCTTTCAAGGTCGTCACGAAGTGGTAAGTCTCCTGTTAGACCGCAAAGCAAATGTCGAACATCGAGCAAAAACCGGCCTGACCCCACTGATGGAGGCGGCGTCCGGTGGATACATTGAAGTTGGACGAGTTCTACTTGATAAGGGAGCTGATGTAAATGCAGCACCAGTTCCCACGTCGCGCGACACTGCACTCACGATTGCAGCCGACAAGGGTCATTTGAAATTCGTGGAACTGCTGTTGTCACGTGGTGCATCCGTTGAGGTGAAGAACAAGAAGGGGAACTCACCACTTTGGTTGGCAGCCCACGGTGGCCACCTGAGTGTTGTCGAGACATTGTACAACCACAACGCCGATATCGACTCGCAGGACAACCGACGGGTGTCCTGCTTAATGGCTGCGTTCCGCAAAGGACACACCAAAGTCGTCAAGTGGATGGTTCAGTTTGTGACACAGTTTCCCTCCGACCAGGAGATGAATCGTTTCATTAGCACCATCAGTGATAAGGAGTTGCTGGAGAAGTGCTACGACTGTGTGAATATAATTCGCGCTGCCAAGGAAGCGCAGGCGGTAAAAGCGAATAAAAACGCCTCGATTCTCCTAGAAGAGCTCGACATGGAGCGCACTCGAGAAGAGAGCCGTCGGGCAGCAGCAGCTCGTCGACGAGAACGCAAAAAGAAGAAGAAGATGGAGAAGAAGGAAGAGAAACGCCGACTTCTCCAGGGTTCCAACGGAGATGATAACACCGGTGACGGCTGTGATAAAGACTCCGAAAAGGACGATGATAGTGATAAGGAAGATCAAGTCGGCGACGAAGAAGATGATGCGGTAAACCACAATCCTTACCGTGAGGAAGGGGACTCGGGAATTGACCAGGGTTCCTGCTCCAGCACTGATATTAAGGCAGCCAATACACAGCCAGACAAAGGTAACAAGAACAAGAACAAAAAGAAGAAAAATAATCAAAACAATGTGAACGCGCGTAACTCCAACAGCCCGACACCAAACGCGGTCGCAGGTGCTAGTGGTAGTCAGAATGGTGACGAACCAGTGCCACCACCGCCGCCGCCCGTGGCCAGAAAGGAAAAGAAGAAAGCGGATGAAGTCGCTTCCACAAGCAGCAAGAACAAAAAAGCTGAACAACCCACTGCCACAAAAGTAACCGAATACAAAACAAAGGTTACCGCGCAGCCACAACCGCAGCAAGCTGTAGTTGAGACCCAAGAGAAACCCACTTGCAACAAACGCGATGAGAGCAAACGCAAGGAAGCGAAAGAGTCGCTCAAACAGCGAGAGAAGGAAAATCTCGCGCCAAAAGAGGAGACATCAGCCAGTCAACAAACGTCTACGCGAAAAAACGCGAATGACAAGAAAGCGATAACAGTTGAAGCGGGAGCTTCATCGCATACACCTGCAAACATCACTGCAAGTAGCGGCGCAGTACAAAAGCCATTGCTAACCGTCACGGTAGGAAGCAGTCGCAAGTCGATGGTGTTTTCCTCACGGCACGTCAATGCCGGGTCGGAGAAGGATGATAATTCACACAGCAGTAGTAGCAAGTCACACCGCGAAGGGGTCCTACATGATGAACAACATACAACATCCAAAATAAGTCCATTGAAGGCGCAGTCAGGAGTTGCAAGCGGAAGTGGCTCAGTAGCAGCTAAGCGTGGTGAAGACGGCTGGAAAGAAGTGGTGCGCAAGAGCTCTACGCAACAGCAAACTTCTTCGAATTCCTCCTCTACATCGTCGTCTGCCGCACCCGAGATGACGTGCAAGAAAGTTCAAGTTCCTGTGAACGCAATATCGCGAGTTATTGGCCGCGCTGGTAGCAATATCAATGCTATTCGCGCCACAACAGGAGCACACATAGAAGTAGAAAAACAAGGCAAGAACCAATCCGAACGAAGCATCACTATAAAAGGTCTTGCTGACGCTACGAAACAAGCGCATATGCTAATTTCCGCTCTGATCAAGGACCCCGAAGTGGACATACTTCAGATGCTGCCAAGGATCAATCCAAACATTAAGCCTGTGCCGCTGGTAGTTAACTCCTGGGACAAAAACACCCCGTTAACACAGTCATCGTCAAGCAATACG
Source organism: Cheilosia grossa (assembly GCA_963082955.1). Taxonomy (NCBI): domain Eukaryota; kingdom Metazoa; phylum Arthropoda; class Insecta; order Diptera; family Syrphidae; genus Cheilosia; species Cheilosia grossa. Next base: position 99,412,640 of record OY720144.1, read on the forward strand.
TTTAGTAGCAGCTCTTCTGTTACAACGACTACTTCAATGTCGTACGCCAAGAGTGGCATTTCATCAACAAAGCCGACTACTTCGTCGTCCTCATTGACTACGGGAAGCAGTGCAAACAAGTTAATAGCCGCGTTGACCTCGCAGCCATCAGCTGCAAAGTCATCGAGCAGTGCAATCGTCAGTGCTGGTTCCTCCCGTCTGCAATGCGGTACAATTATCGCAAAGGGCTTCTTCGGCCAACAACATCCCCGCGGATCGACTTCGTCTGCACCAAATTCGACATCGTCTCAGAAATCACGTAACGTGATCGCAAGCGACTCCCTATCCTGTGCAACTAAGACTACCACAACCTACACCAACGTGATTATTAGTCAGAGGAATACCGCGCCCAAAAATCAGCTACCGTCGTCACAAGCACAACCTCAACCATTTGCCGCTGCCGCAGCTGTGACAAGTGGAGGTCAAACGTTCGCTGCCAAGCTTACTTCCAGTGCGGGTCACAACAGCAGTTCGGGGGAAAAGCGATCTGTAAGTGGTAGCCAGCAGCCAGCCGCCTCTGTGCAGAATCAGATGTCCGCCTCTTTCCATGGATCTCCAAAGAAAGGCAGTAGTAAGAACTCGAGCAATAATTCCAACAGCATGAACAATCTGAACACACTCGCCGGTCCAATTGGAACCTTTAACGTTGCAGACGTTGCTGTCAGCATGGCAGTCGCCGCGGTTTCACAAGCTGCCCAACAGACACCATCACAACCCCAAGGACGTTCCATAACACCAATTGGTCAACCGATTAACGCAGCTGGAGGGCCCCAGAGCTTATCCGCGAACCGAAATGTTTCTCCATCACCAGTTGTAATGTCGATGCAGACGAATGCGTCTGTGTCAACGACAACTTCTTCAGTTGCAGCCTCCGCACTAAGCACTGCTACGAGTGTGGCCATCAAAGCACCTGCTATTGTCCCAACCTTGCAGTCGAAGATCGGAAGTGAGTACTCGCTATTCAATGACACCTATCAGAACCAATGGGAAAGCAAGCCGATGTACAACCCCACGAACAGTGACTCGATTCCAAAAGCCGATGCATCCAAGGCTCCCGGCTATAACCGTGGAAACATAATCAGCTCTCCTGTTAGCTCCAAGGCATCTAGTAGTAACTCTACATCTCCACCCAGCAGCTCTGTAATCGTTCAACCACAAAATCTTAATATTTTGCCAGTTTCGGTTACAGCTACGTCTCCGGGAAGCTCTGCGCCTTCAATGTCTGTCGTTGGAGGGCAGCAACAGCAGCAGCAACAACAACAACAACAACAACAACAACAACAACAACTACAACAACAACAACAACAACAGCAGCAACAACAACAACAGCAGCAACAACAGCAGCAACAACAACAACAACAGCAGCAGCAACATCAGCAGCAGCAGCAACACCAACAACAGCAGCAGCAACAACAACAACAGCAGCAGCAACAATCACTATCGATTGTCTCCTCAATGCCAACGATTCCGACTTCATCATCAATGAACGTAGGCAATGAAGTTGTAATGCCAAATGTCCTCAACAAACCGATTGTTGGTGATGTTAATCAGAACCTTGGAGGTTCGGCTGTGCAGCCAGCTATAGCGCCTCCACCAAGCGGTTTAGCTATACAGAGGCCAATCGGCGGCCAGCATCGTCCAGCAACATCTCAAATCGACACCCCAGTAATGAATTTCGGCCCCATCGGATCGAACTCTGGTAGAAGTGTGCCAGGAGCTGTAGGCGACCATGTGCAAAACTCTCCGGCTGCAAGTAGATACTACGACCAGTTGGCACAGTCGCGTCAAATAAACTTCAACGTTGACTCGTTGCTTCCGGCGTATCATCTCAGTGGTGGCGGTGGAAACGGTACATCTGTACCCTCAATGGGAGGGGCTGGTGGTGGCCCCTTGAACAATTCCTCTACAAATTCACTGCACATGTCCCGCTTGAATCCCCGAGCATCGGTGTTTTCACAGCAAAACAAATCCAACCAACAACTAGGCGCCGGCGGTGGAGGCAGCATGTTCCATCAAAGCAACGCCAATATGGTGATCGGAGGAGGTTACAACAACGGAGCAGGTCAAAAGCAGTTGGGTGGCCTATCAGCCGCTCCAGGTCGTCCGCAGTCTCAACCGCAGTCCGGATCAGGCGGGCGTTGGTACCCAACGAATGATTATAGCGGATACGCTATGCCATCATCCGCAAGGGAACTGCTTAATCTAGAAAATGGTCTCTCAACTGGAATGGGCGGCGTTACAGGCGGCTCACCGGCAGCCATGTCACCAAATACTCACAACGTTCAAGCTTCACAAGCCAACGGCTTAATGCCGCAACAAATGAATCAACAGCAGAATATGCCAGGCAACAATGGCAATGTGGGCCAAGATGATATGAGAAAAATGCCTCGTCCCATTGGCACTGAACGTGCTGCATCATGGAAATACAACAATTATCCAAATATGAACACAGGCGGCATCAACAGCGGAGTTTCGCTTGATGCTGATCCCAGCAGTGCAGCTGTGGGTGGCAATCCAGCTGCTATTGGTGGCCCAATGCCACCATGGTTGATGGATAAGTCTCAAAGCCAGCAGCAGCAACAGCAGCAACCTCCATCGGCCTTGAATCATCCACAAAACAACTGGATGAAGTCTCAGTACAGATTCTATGCAGGCGTTGGCGACTATCATCAACAGGAACAGTACCATGTAAGTCTTTTAATTTTTTCTAATCGAAAGTATGTAAGAGTACAGTTTGTTTGAATGTGAGGGATATTTCTGTGGAATAAGATGTTGTGCGCCCTATTTATAAATTGTTTGTCTCCCTACCAGATGATGGATTACCATACAACTGTTCCGCCTCCAAGTGTTAATCAGGCTCAGCCAATGAATCTTATACCAACCTTTCAATATCCGCACTACGTCGGGCATTCGGACCTCAACCAGATACCAGATAAAATCGAACTGTGGGATCATCACGATAAAAACGTAAGTACCAATCAACAAATCATATAATCGCGTCCCATTTCAAAACCACACCTTTTTGTTTATCTACCTCAGACATGGCCCTCAAATTGGACTAACTAAGCGAATAATCTGAAGAGAAACTGAATTAAAAAAAGAAAGAATTATCCTCGTCAACTCTATCACCGAAGAAATACGAAAATAATATTCGAAATATTATCAATCATTTTTATTCTTTTTTTATTTCACATACAAAATACTTACAACACACACTTACATTTATATACTTCACCCGCTTTGTCTTGTGTAAAAGAATAATCGATATTTAAATTAAGCAAGAAGCAAAATTTATTTATACACCACACACGCTACATTTTCCACTCTTATTCTCTATTATTATTATATTACAACCATATTTAATTTTTTGTTTTTGTTTTGGTTTTCAAACAAACAAAATGAAATTCAATGAATGTTATTATAGTTTAGGTTCATATAATCATCATAAAAATTAAAATACTATTCAAACTATTCAACAAAAACACCCACACACACAAAAACGTGAATTACAAGAACATGAAAACATGTATATTTTAAGCAGGAATTCTTTTTTCATATTAAACATATAATATTATATAATCAAAGGAAAAGTAAAATGAGAAAAAAAAAAACAAAAACGAGAAAATCTCAATCTATAAGTGTATTTATTTCGCATTATAACTACAATGAGAACATGCAAGGAGGACGGGGGACGTTGAGGTGAAGGAATCCACTGATTACTATGCGCTGCGTCAAAGCACCGAGCACAGCACTGGTGAAACTGGAGCGGAGATTATTTAAATCTAACCTAGCGTAAGAGTTATATAAACAATATATAATAAATATGCTATCAGTTCGAGCAGAATAATCTGCAAATCAAATTAAGAAAAAAAAAGGCAAATATAATGCGTTGAGCACAAATAGCTGAATATAGAAAGTTAACATTGGCAACCTTATAGAAGTTGAACTCTGTTTTGTTTTTATTTTTTAACTTTTCGGGTCCGCAATATAGATATATTTATATATATATATATATTCAATAAAAACTAAAAAAAAATATTCAATCAGTCACAAAATTCTTAACGGTTAACAGTTATATTACGAAAAAGAAAACAAAAACCAATTTTAATTAGACGGCTTATTCAGAAGCTACTACCGAACACTTTGCTAAACAAATCCAATACCAATTACATGAACAATGGAAGAAAAAACATTTAAACACACATACTTCTACTATAAAACTTACTATACTTGCTATAAACAGAAAACAAAAAAAAAAATGCTTATATTCCGCAAAATGACTAGAAAAAGTACATAATAGCGACAGGAACCATGAGTAGAGAAGGCACCACATAGATCCCACCAAAGCCGAATTGTTTCGCTTTTTTCTTCGACGACCATCTCCACACAACAAAAACCAAACGACGATCTAAACAATGTTCATTCTCTTCTCATCAGTGTAGGAAACAAAAATGATTTCTTTTTAGACACGGTATTCGTTTTTTGCTGCTCACTCTTCTATTTAACGGCAGCTGGGATTGGGCACCCGGCTGTACCGATTCTTTTATCGAGAGACAAAACAGCAATCGAAGTTGCATTTTATTGATTTTATTTCTCCAACACGTTTGGCAACAAAACAAGAATGCATATTAATATTCTTAGAGCGCTCTTCAGCAAAATCTTATTCAAAATAAAACAATCTATTTCGAATGAAAAACTTGCATAATAATAATAGAACATTTTCAAAATGTAATATTTTTCAAATTATTATTATTACTGTCATAATTATCATCGCTATATACAACAAAATATATATTATTAAGCCAACAAAAAAATATATATACCACACGATAAACAACAAACAAAAGTCAACTTTTAACCTATTTATGAATGTAAAGAGATCACTGGAAATTTGATGGTGATTTTAATGCATATATATTAACTGCGCATAGGTGTCACTTTAGAAAACAACAAAAAATAAATATTATTAATGCGATAAAAAATAATTAGCTGCAAAAAAAAAACAGAAAATTCCCAAAAAAAAAAACTCGTACGTTATAGAACGTACGAAGAATTTTTATTTTTTCTTATTTTTTGTTTACAAACAACAATATTCGACAACGTACACACAACTTGTTCTGTTTGAATTATACTTTTGCTATGATTAATATTATTATTATAAAACTATTATATTCAGAAAATACTTCAAAGTACTGAAGAAAGAAAACAAGCAAAAAACTAAAAAAAAAAAAATCAAGAGAATCAATTCAGCCGATAAAAAAATCAAATTTTAATAAAACATTAAAATTTTAAAATGAAAATAATCAGAAAATTATATAAATATACTATATTATTAATATTATGATTAATGAAACATTGCATAAATAACAGAAAACATACATTAAAAGTGTATGTTATATTGAATAGAAATATTATTATTATAATTATTGCTGTATGAGAACCTACGGACATATTATTAATTATTATATTATTAAAATATGAATAAAAACATCATACAACCGACTTTTTTATTTTCGGTTTCGTCACATTGCGTACTTGAGAGCGTCGACTTTATCATGGGACAAAGCAATTTTCCCATTCGTAGAGTGGCAAGAGTACCTCATGTTATGTGCATTAATAAAACCGCTGGTTCATATTGTAGAAGTGTTACTCCACGCTGGATAAACTACTGCGCAAGCTTTTCCATCTCCTATTTTTCTGATGTTATCCCGAGAAAGTGGAAAAACGATTCTTGTTCTCCCACCAATTACCGACCCATAGCACTAACATTCATTTTTTCAAGTGTCATGGAAATGCTGATCTTGAATCATGGAAGCTTCTTTATGACCAGCAGTATGGTTTCCGTGACAAATCCACTGGTAATTGATGGCTTCTCTCACCGAGAAGTGGAACCAATGTCTCTATTACTCCGGTCAAACAAAGGTTGTTGCGCTCGATATTTCAAAGACATTTGACAGTCTCTTATTCAATGGATGAGAAACTACCTTTCTGGCTGTTTCACTCAATTTGTTTCGGATGGTTTCAAGTCTGAGGCTCACCATATAAATGCTGGTACACCCCAAGGCTCGGTGATGTCTCCGACTCTCTTTCTCATTTTTATAAATCATCTTTATACCTTTGTCGATGACGGTACCCTCAGCTTTTCGTATACAGGACTCGCGTGTTAAACACCAAATTTTCCGTTAATAAAATTTGAGTCTTTATTGTTTGAGTTCTTAATTCCAACTGAAGTATCGAAGATCGCTGCTATGCACACGAAGGGTCCCATGCTTATCCTTCGCGTCAGCATAATTCGCGACGTTCGCAGAGGATGTTTATTTAGATATCATATTACCCTTTGGGTCGACGTTGAACACTTGAACAAACATACTCCGCAACAAAGTATATGACAAAGGAATATTGATGACCACCCATCGTTATGCATAACACCTCCCTTCATAAAAATAAACAATATGTTTATAAAATTATTGTTTATAATCTATAAAACACAATATTGCATAACAAAAATATGCACGACATTTACACATTATATATTCATCAATCTAATTCAGTTTCCATTAATTTTCTTCTTCTATATCGAAATTATTAACTTTAAAAACGTTGGAATTAGGTCTTTTTATAACCGTTCTCCTTTTCTCATTATCATAGTAATGAACAATTTTTTCTTTTTCTTTAATAGGGTTTCTTATTTTCTTATTAAAACAATTTCGGAAAATAGTTATCCCATTTCCTTTTATTAATTTCAGAGTAAAGTAAGTTATGATTGCAATAATAAGTATTCCACTTATTCCTAACACTGCACCTTGAGCGTGAGGTGGTATATTTCTTAATTTTCTAGTAATATAACTTTCTTGATTTCTTATTTCAATTGTTAAATCTTGCAATTCCTTTAGATTTTGAAGTCTTATTTTAGGCATATTAATGTTCTCTTCGTTTATATCATTTAATTTTATATTTAAGCAACAATCCTCTGGAGCGAAACGGTATATATCTTTATTTTCAATTAATAACTCCGAGTCATGTGTTACAATTCTTGATTCAATTGTTTCAAAAGTACAATTTGCGTTTAAATTTAAAATGCCAATATTATTAATAAGACCTTCTTCATTATCTTTTTCTTTTCTGCATTTACATTTATATTTAGTTTCTTCGCTTAACGTATATAAATATTTGTTATCCGAAATTTTGTGAAATATTTCAACATGATTTATTATCTGTTTAAAATTACAATTATTATCTCTTCTGTTCATAAAAATCGTTAGCTCACAATCATTACTAGCAATACTGTTTTTAAATTCTAGTTGATTACATATATAATGATTTTCAAGTTTCTTACAATCGTTCATTAAATTTTTACTTAAGAAATACTCATCTTTATGTTCTTTTATTATAAAGTAATTCATTTTTTGTTCGATAACGTACATCATTCCATTGATTTTATAAGGTGTATTAATCATTTCATAAACTTCTGATTTTGTGCTCTCAACTACTGGTACTGATAAAACAACTACAAGTCTATTATCCTTTATATAGTATACAAGATTGACTTCCTGTATTATGTTATTATATGCTTCTAGGCTTGGGGTATATAACATTTCCTCTTCTTTGTCGCTATTCTTTAGTAACTCTATAAACTTTTTTGGTTCTATTATTATTGGATGTATGACTTTGTCCTTCAAAAATAAAATTGCTTCAATAATCTGATCGATAATCATTTCTGTATGGTTTATAAGGAAATAAATTTTAAGTTTCAATTCAATGAAATATTCTCTTATAATAGTGCTTTTTCTTTGTTTGTTCATGGTACCTATCAATTTTTCTAATTCATTATTCATTTTAGAAGTTAGGTTACCCAAATCCAAATATGCTTCTTTCATTATTTGATTCTGTTTGTTAAGACTATCAATTATTTTTATTTCTTCTTGTTGACTTTTATGGATAAATTCACTGTTCTCTTTCGTTGTTATAATTGCTTCTTCGTAATACTTAGCATCTTCACTATCTAGAGTTCCGAATAACAGTTTAAATCCTGAGCCAACTATATTTATAAGACCTCTTTTAAATCGTCTTTCAACTCCTAATAACTGGTATATAATTCGTACACTTTTCTTTAATTCTAAAATTTCTAGTTTGGTTTTTCTTATAAATTCCACGCATTCAGGAATTTCCAATATGCAATCTTCGTTCATATTGAGTATGAAACGAGAAATTACATATGTTTGCTCTTCAATTTGATTTAGATCAATATTTGTGATTATGGAGACTTTTCCCGTTATTTGCCGTAGTTCTCCGATGTTCTTGTAGTATATACCGTTGGTTGGTATATTTTCCCATTGTATAGACCTAACGTAGTTTATTAATGTGATTCTGTGAATAATATTATTTGTTAAATAGTTTAATTTTCCTTTTATTATATTTCATAGGTCTATTGTTACGTTTAATTATGACACAATCGTCTAGAACCTTAATAATTTTGTAAGGACCTACATATTTTTCTGCAGACTTGTCCCTTTTATCGTTTTCTATTAAAACTTTATCATTAACCTTATATTCTTTTATCCTAGAACCTAATCTCTTATCGTATCTTAATTTAGCTTTTTCTCTCATATTCAACATATTCCTTTTTACATCAACCTCTAGTCTAATAAGTTTCAACTGCAATTCCTGTACATAATCACTATAAGTTCTCATTTTTAAACTCGATTCAGATGGTACATTTGCTTTTCTTCCAAATATTGATTCATGTGGAGTAAATCCAGTGCTACTATGAACTGTCGTGTTGTGACAAAACGCAGCATACCTAAATAATTTAGCATATTCTGGTTTTGATTTGTCTTTTATCATTAATCGTAAATATTCTCCCAATCTAGCATGCGATCTTTCAGCAGATCCATTTGCTTGTGGATAAGCATTGCTGGTTCTTAAATGTTTAATTCGGAATAATTTACATAATTCTTTCATTAAATCGTTTACGAATTCTCCTCCATTGTCAGTTAAGATAAATTTTGGAATACCAAAATAAAGTATCCAATTGTCGGTAAAAGCTCTTGCGACTGTTTCGCATTTTTTATCATTAATTGGAATATAACTAATGTACTTACTCAAGTCATCTTGAATAGTTAGACTATAAATCGTTTTATTCCCTTCCTTATAAGGACCTGTCAGATCCATTGATACCTTTTCTAAACTGTGATCTACGCTTGATACAATTTTCATGGGATTTTTCCCTGGATGCCTATTTATTTTCTGCTTCTGACATTCTGGACATTTGTTAACAAACTCAATTACGTCACTATTTAAACCCTTCCAATAATATTTTTCCCTGATTCTGGAAATCGTGGCTTTTTGTCCTCCATGCCCCCCAATCAAACCATCATGATTCTCCTTGATGATTCGTTGCTGATCATTTCTATCATTGATAACTTCGACATCCGTTTCAGATTCATTTTCTGAGACCTCCTCGTCTTCAATTTCATTCGTAATCGTATTTTGGTTGCTAGTATGACTCGTACTAGGTAGATTCCTACATTCTTTATCATAAATGTTTCTCAACAGAGTTTCATTCTCTTCTTCTTCATCATAGAAATCACTACCAAAAATATCTTTTATATTTCTTCGAACTTCTGTGTCGACAGTGTTGGCTTCTATAGGGTATACGTTCCTACTTAGTTCGTCAGCTACTACGTTATCTACACCTTTCTTATATTTTATCTCGTACTCATACTCCTCTAATTTCAATCGCCATCTAATCAGACGAGAACCTGGATCCTTAACATTGAATAACCAAGTCAATGGTCTGTGATCAGTTTTTATAATAAATTTCTGCCCGTATAAATATGATCTAAGTTGTTGTATTGCCCAAACGATAGCTAGACATTCCTTTTCCGTTGTGCTGTAATTAATTTCTGCTTTATTTAATGTTCTACTCACGAAGTGTATTGGTAATTCTTTACCTAAATGTTCCTGAGATAGAACTGCGCCTATTCCTAAATTACTAGCGTCCGTCGTTATAACGAATGGTTTATCGTACTTGGGATATTGTAATAGAGTAAATTCTTTCAGTAACCTTTTTAATTCGTTGAAGCTTTGAGATTGTTCTTCTCTCCATACAAACTCGATATTTTTCTTTAATAGCTTAAATAAAGGTGAAGCAACAATGCTGAAATTTCGTATAAATTTCCTATAATAACCTATCATTCCTAAAAAACTTTTTATTTCCTTTGGATTCTTAGGCTCTTGTAACTTGTCAATTGATTTGACCTTTTCTACATTAGGGAGTAAACCTTTACTTGTAATGAGATGTCCTAAATACTCGACTTCCTCCTTTAGAAATTCGGACTTGTCGATTTGTATCTTTAAATTAGCTTTTTTCAGTCTATTGAATACGTTTTTAAGTCTTTCATTGTGTTCCTGTAAACTACTACCATATACTACTATATCGTCTATATAAACAAAACATTGTTTACCTAATAGATCTGATAAAACAGTATTCATCATTCTTTGGAAGCAAGACGGGGCATTTTTGAGACCAAAAGGCATCCGAGTATATTCGAAATGACCGTAAGGTGTCGAAAATGCAGTCTTTTCCATACTATCTTCGCTGAGTGGTATTTGGTGAAATCCAGATTTCAAATCAAGGGTAGTAAAATACTTCGCAGCTCCTAGCTGATCTAGTATTTCATTTATGTTCGGAATCGGATAACAATCTGAGATTGTAACATCATTTAGTTTCCTAAAATCAATGACCATTCTCCACTTGGGTTTGCCACTAGCATCTACCTTCTTCGGTACAACCCATAGGGGACTAGACCACGGTGATTGGCTGTGTCTTATGATTCCTTCTTCTAATAGTTTCTTAATTTGCATATTCACCTCCTCCTCATGTACCTTTGGGTACCTATACGTTTTCGCATTTATTGGTATATCGTTTATAGTGCGTATATGATGTTTGATGACTGACGTTTCTGTCAGCTTTTCCTCTTCTAATCCGAAAATATTAACATTTTCCTTTATTAATTCACTAAGCGCTTTTAACTCAAATTCATTTTTGATGTGGTCAACTCTCAGTTGGTTCCATAATTTATTGAACTTTTCAATACTTTCAAATGCTTTATTTGAGGTAACGTTTCGTTGATTTTTATATGATTGATTTTTTGTCATACATCCTTGACATTTTACTAAACTAGTATGTCTCGGGTGACAATTATCAATTAAATCTTGTTTACATTCAGTACTTTGGTTCTTTCCTATTTTATTAGAAACGGTAAGAGCTCTATTTTCCTGAAGTTTATCTTCATCCTCATTGAAAACCAAAACCATTATAATTTTATCATTATACATGATTTTCCGCTTTAAATTTATACAGAATTCTGATTCCTTTAAGAAATCAATTCCAAGAATTCCATCGTAATGACCTATAACATCATCCGTTACTACATGAAAATATATGTCAATCAAAAATATGTCGCTGTTTTCCTTATCTTCATACTCTGTTGTAATATTCGTACTGCCTATGCTGCATCTATTGGACTTACCAATACCTTTAAAATTCATTGTGTCTTCAAAGTTTACGTCATTTTCAAATATACATTTCGTTTTTATTAGGCTAATGCAAGCACCTGTATCCACTAAAAATTTAAAATTTTTATTATTATATCTCAAATTTACATGAGGGCTTTCATTATAACTGGAGACAATGCCCTCGTTCATTGCTCCTTTTGTCGAAAATTTATATTTTTCCTTGTGCTATTGTTCGAATCTTTTTTTGTTTCTTTTCTATCTTCATTATTTACTTTTGTATTGTAACCTTTAGGATCCGAGTATTTATTCCTATTTTGGCTACCTTGATTTTCTCTTCGATCTACTTGTTGTCTTTTAGGTAATCTGCAGTCCCTACTAATATGACCAAGTTTATTGCAATTATAACATTTTATTGCGTTGTAATTAATTTTTATTAGGTTCTTTGCAGTGTACTCTCGGTTGTTATAACCGTATGTTGCTCTTTTCCCTATCAACCTAGTTTCTTCCTGTATGGCTAAAGACGAAGCCTCGGCTAGTGATGATGGTCTTTGGCTATTAGCAAATGTTCCTATTTCCTCTTTTAAGCCATTTACAAATGCGTTTAGAACATCTTTTTCTATCATATATAGTTGTCCGTCAAACAACCTATCGTTTTCATTATTTAGAAATATATCTTGAATACGTCGTCTTTGAAGAGTTTCGACTCTTTGAATATACTGTATGACCGTTTCGTTCTTGCCTTGTTGCAAGCGGGTCATTTCTAAATGCAGTTGCATGGGGGAATATATCTCCTTGAACATTCGGTTCAATTCGATTTTCAATTCCATCCACGAATTAAGTTTCTTGTTCATTAGTATTGTTTCAGCATTTCCCGAAATCTTACTTTTTATGAACGGTAAAAGACAAATCTTTTGTCCAGCCGTTGCTAAGGACATGGCATTGTCAATATTTGTTACAAAATGATGGAGTTCATTTGGATCACTATCAAACGGCGTTATTAATTTGCAAAGCAAGTCTAAGCTCATTTGTGGTACACTAGTTTCCATAATTTCCCTTCCATGATTATTTACAGTTACGTTACGCGTATCGTCTATTGATAATGTTTTAATATTATCGTCAATATTAAGTGTTTTCTTTTTCGGAATTGTTCCTGTTGTATTTAAATTCCTATTTCTATTAATTTCATCTCCTAATTTATCCATACATTTATCGTTTTGTTTGTGCATCCTACTAGTTTCAATCTCATAGTCCCTAAGTTTCTTAATAGTTTCTTCTACTGATGGTAGTTGTTCATTATTTTCACATTCCTCTTCTAATACGTGTAAAAATAATCGTCTACGATAAGTTCTATTCTCATAATACACTAAGTAATCTTCCTCAACATCGTCTACACTAATTCGGTAGTTATCTAGTATCTGTAATAATGAAAGTTCTGTTACTTTTCCACTTTTACTTCCAATACACTTAAACACTTTCCATAATGTTTGTTCATCGAACTGGAATTCACTTATATCCGTCAATACGGTTGCCATTGTAATATTTTATTTAATTATTATTTGTATTCGATATATAATATACTTAAATGCACATAATTTAACGCATAGCTTACAGTATTATGTTGTTCAATTGGAGATTCAGCATCCTGTCTTCTGATCGTATTCGTCTTAGAGATGATTAGTAATAGAGTAAACGTTGTAAATATTTTTAGGCACTTTATTTTCAGTCAACGTTGTAAATATTTTTAGGCACTTTATTTTCAGTCAACGTTGTAAATATTTTTAGGCACTTTATTTTCAGTCAACGTTGTAAATATTATAAAACCACACTTCGAGTTTTTTCGACTATCTTTATGTAGCGATAGTATGTTACTTGGCGTTTTTTTTTTTCTCTCTTTTTCGAATTACTGACATAAAAGAGAGTATTTTACTTTTATGTCTCGAAATTTTGTTTGTATTCTACCGTTTTCGAATTATTAACGTAAAAGAGAGTATTTTACTTTTACGTCTCGAATATTTTTTACTCTACCGTTTTTCGAATTATTAACGTAAAAGAGAGTATTTTACTTTTACGTCTCGAATATTTTTTGTTCTACCGTTTTTCGAATTATTAACGTAAAAGAGAGTATTTTACTTTTACGTCTCGAATATTTTTTATTCTACCGTTTTTCGAATTATTAACGTAAAAGAGAGTATTTTACTTTTACGTCTCGAATATTTTTTATTCTACCGTTTTTCGAATTATTAACGTAAAAGAGAGTATTTTACTTTTACGTCTCGAATATTTTTTATTCTACCGCTGCCACCAATTGTTAAACACCAAATTTTCCGTTAATAAAATTTGAGTCTTTATTGTTTGAGTTCTTAATTCCAACTGAAGTATCGAAGATCGCTGCTATGCACACGAAGGGTCCCATGCTTATCTTTCGCGTCAGCATAATTCGCGACGTTCGCAGAGGATGTTTATTTAGATATCATATTACCCTTTGGGTCGACGTTGAACACTTGAACAAACATACTCCGCAACAAAGTATATGACAAAGGAATATTGATGACCACCCATCGTTATGCATAACACGCGTCCCTGTTTTTCGGCAGTGGAAGGTTGAACTGGAACGGCAATGTATGCTTAACTCATTAAATTCAGTCCTCGACAGCATCATGAAACGGGGTTCAGTCAATAGAGCGAAATTGAATGCTTCTAAAACACAATGCTGTCTTCTGTCTCTAAAGCGAAGCCATAACGAAGCCGAAAGACTCCATTCTCGGTATCTTGTGTTCATGACAAATCTGCGTTGGAATGACCATATACACGAAATTGCCAAAAACGCTGCGTGGTGTCCAGTAAATATATGAAAAGATAAAATAAAATAATATCTCACCCCTTCTGATCTGGCTACAATATAAGGCATTTGGTCGCCCAAAACTTGAGTACCCACGACTCCCATATCGATCAGCGAATGCCGAAAACGGCTCTAACAAATGAGTAGGTATGCAAGTAGAAAAAATAAAAATACCCATTTAGACGATGAAAGCTCAGTATTATTTTATTTTAACTCCGACTAATACAATTTGAATTAAGTTCACATATTAAACAAATGGCTCGATACTGATTTCAACCACAGAACATGGAGTGGTTAACTCAAATGCTTGAAGAACAGTCGGATGCAAAACTCCAATTTTTCCAATAGGAATGTTCTTGTACATGACATTAGCGCAACGACCGGGAAAGTAGCTGGAATCTGCAAACAACCAAATCTCAAGTATAGCAACTATGGCATTTTCTGTTATTTACCTTCATTGGCCTGTAAATAATATCCCTCTGCCGATTTCCATGGAACTTCAAGCAACTGCATAACGCGGTCCAACAAGCCATGAACAACCTCGAATCCAGCCGATTTACTGCAATTCACTGCACACAGTTGTCGTTCGTTTCTAGCTCCAACTTCTATTGCGAAAAAAAGCAACAGAAATAAGCTCATCCGGATTTAATACTGACAATTACCAACTTACCTCCTTCATCATCAGCCAAAACAACATCGCTAATTTCGAATAACTTCAGAGGCAGTGGCATCTTTCGATTTGCTGCCAGAGTTTTGAGAACTCCCGGTAACAGAGATGTTCTTGCGACTTGAAACTCTAGCGTTTTCGGATTGGAAATATGAACAGCCGGCAAGTTTTCAATTGCCTTGTTTAATTTCGTAGCTATGTCATCTCGGGAGCACAGGGTGAATGTAAGCGCCTCAGTGAAACCAGCTTGCGCAACTTGTTCGCGCAATTGTTCCGTCAGCTTGTTCAGTGGGAACTGTTTCGCAATGTGCATGAATGAAGGTAGAGACTTCTTTATGTTGTTGTAACCGTAAGCGATGGCCACGTCTTCGTAGATATCACAAGCGTGAATAACATCGTGCCGTGTTGGGGGAATTCGGACAAGAAGTTCATCGTCACTTCCCAGCGTTGTCTCTAAGAACATCTTGGTCAACATATTGGCCATTTGGGATGGTTCCTCCGAAATACCGACAGCTGAATTTGCTTTTGCAACAGATACCTTCTCTGTACGATAGGCGATTGCAGGATAAGTGGAGACAGTGCCATCTGGAGATATAACATTGCACGGCTCAATGGTGAACTTCTCGACGCAATGTGCGGAAAACATGCAAACCATTGTGTCTAGCACTACTTTCGCCTTGGTCAAATCCGTAGCGGTGCACTCGATGAAGACATTTTTTGTCTTCAAAGAAATCTTTGAATGATCGCCGTTGATTATTGGAGGAAGCGAAAGTACAGTGCCCTTGGAATCGTAAATAACTGGATAGACTGGAGAGTCTTTGATTATAGGGAGATACTGCTTAAGCTGAGCATGATTTGCGTATAATTCCATCAATTCGTTTCCATTCATTGCTTTCGCCTGATTTAGCGGAATAAAGTTTATGTCTGCTGGGTCGCGTGCTTCGTAAGTAAATGGACCTTGGATCGTATCGAGATCATGAGTACCGATGGCAACCAGTGTGCGCTTCCTGCAGATGTTGTGATGTAGTTTATCCTACAATGTTAGAAATAAAGGTATAGCGATGATACAAGACGAGCTTTGATTTTGTTAAGTGTTAAGCTCTCAAGAAAAACGTAGGAAAGAATATATATTCTATCGGTGTATTTCTAACTTACTTGCAAATCTATAAATGAATTGTACGACTCCTCAGTGAAAACAATATTCCTAAGAACTGCAGCAACCGCAAAAGGTCGAATTTGAGCTGTATCCGGTAGGATTTTCAATGTTTGTCGAACTGCAGGTTCCCTCAATTTAAATTGTGGTGGCTGTATTCTAATAACGACATTACAATTACTAATCACAGGTTAAATTGGATTACTCACTTTCCTTGGAAAACCAGTAATCCAGTTACAAGTCCTTCCATGCACAGCAAATCATAACGATTAGCTGGAATATCAATTCTATAGATGATCTCCTCGGACGCGTCTTGAGTGGCTGCAATATCTCCCTGCTCCTTGGTTAACATTTGTTTCTCTGTGGTCTGAAAGATGTATTTATGTAAAAAGTTTAAGTATGATTTGAATAATAGCAAAGCAGCTTACCACTTCGTCCAACTCCAGACCGAACGCGAAGCACAATTGCTGGAACTCATCATCCGCTACATTTTGGTAATATGGTTTTACATTTTTTGACAATTACTAACAGGCACTTCAATGTTTACTTACTGTATTTCTTTCCAAGAGCATTGAAGAGTAAATCGCGTTTAACACCAATTGTCGGCATCTTATGTGGCAAACAATTCTAACTTGGATACTCGAACTCAACGTGATAAATTCAACAAATTTTTGTTCAGCAGAAACTCGTTGGCGTTGACGTAAATTTTTTTGTGACACATCGAAATGTTCTGAGTTCAGGCAGGACAGTGTATCTACAAAAAATTTTAAACGTCATATTGGTTAAAACCAAAGAGGATCCAAACTAGAGGGCCAACTCCCGTGCACCTACCCGATTTTCCCCGCAAATTTTGAATGACAGCCCTCTCTCGCGCGCTCTTTTTTCTCCTGTCTGTGAATACATGTTATTAATGGCCGCCGAGTGGAACTTTTCCAATAACAAACAATTTGTAAATGAATTTATAACAATAAATATAAAAGGAATAAATGTTGAGTATGGTGTTTTAGATAGCTTTACTTGTTCTCTATCCATCTTATGCGCCAAAAAATGTTCATCCATTCACATTTCAGGTTTTTTTTAATTTTTCTACATGAAAAATCTTTTTGACAACAAAATTCATGAAGCTACCTTGGGGAGTTGTTCCAAAAATAGGTTAATTCCATTCAATTTAAACCCATGTTTTCACTAGGGCAAAAGTGAATTCCTTAAAATATTCGCAAACATTGCATAAATTTCTATTAGGCTTGGTGGGTGTTTTCAACTTGTTTTTTTAGCACCGTATTTGTACAAAATGAAAATATTATTAGGAATACTGTGGTTTAATAAGAGTGAACAGTGTTGATGTAACTAAGGAACAGAAAAAATGGAAACTTTATTCATATTTTAAAAAAAATATATATTATTCTCGGAAAGTAAATTCGTAAAAACGAGTACATATGATTAAATTCCTAACAAATAGATAATATAATGTGGTGTTTAATTTGATCCGATTTCAGATTTTGCGTATTCAATCGAAATTAAGAATCTAAATTGTTTTGTTAATTTTCAGATCCCGTATTTCTATAGGTAATGTGCTTTTGCATTTTGAAATGTTCGCTGATATTTTTATAAGCCTCTCTAAATTATTAATTAACAAAAACAAATGCAAGAAGTGATATTTCGGAGCACTTTTTTGCCCTCAGAGCAATTTTTATGTTCGTTTGGTACAAAAAAAAAGCAGATTTCAGATTTCAGAGCACTTTTGCGAATTTATATATTTTCTTAGATTTGTTTCAGATTTACCAATACAAGTGCATTTGAGTTTGACATCTGGTGGAGGTTGTTTACATTTGCGTGCATTTTTTCTACAGCTAAGAAAGGCATTGCATCGGGTGGATCTATTTTCGTAAATTTATATGTGTGCAAATATTAAGAAATCAACTGGGACGGAAATTTCGAATGTTTTAATATAAAATTTAACCAGTGAATGGTAAGCGCATAGAAAAGTGTCGAAGACTACACATATTCAAGTCGCACGAATATCAACACAAAAAAGAGCAAGAGCGTTTTTATGTTCGATTAGGCACACGAAATCTGAAATCTGAGGGCAAATCTGAAGAAGCCCAAACGAATACCACATAAGAAAGTCCCTAAAGAATTGAATTGAAGTGTGTGTTGTATTATCAATACTTTCTTAAAATCTATACCGATTTTTTTTTAACATGGGATTTACCAGAAAACGGAAAAAAAATTTCGAATTCAACAAATATACTTGAATACGTTATTGTGCAAATATGCATTTTACGTACCATTTACAGATTAAAAATTATGCTAACACTAAAATATCTTTTTTCCCACAATAAAAAAACGCTTTCCCCAAACTCTGATAAAATATCTACTTTGTTTCAATATGGCTTCGAAATGAAAATCGACGAAAGACATTTTTTTCTTTAAAGTATACCTGCAATAAAAGCTTGAAGTTATAAAATCTCATTTAAGAAAAGTGGAAGAACCGTATAAGTTGATTTTTCTCTGATTAATATCATGAGATAGATTTCTGCTAGATACTGAAAAAAAAAAAACTATGATTATATTAAGGTATTTGGCATTGTGAACAAATTATATCAGGAATTCCTTTTTCCAACAATTTCATAAACTATAAGAACTTTTAAACATAGCTGCGATGTGAACGCCGTGTAACTAAAGGGTACCAAAAATGTTGAACACAGTCGCCCCCACTTACAAAATGGGCTCGTGATTGACATAAATTGCCTGCATAGGATTTCCTAAGTATGCGTGCGGCAGCAATGGCGCTCCTTTGATTTGTACAGGCACTAATACTTAGGAATTCCTATGCAGGAAAAGCAGCTTGTAGGCAAATGTACCGTTTCTGCTCTCAGTTGGCCCTCTAGTTTGGATCCTCTTTGGGTTAAAACAACGTTCGTGTTCCCTATACAAACTTTCCAGAAAGAGAAACCAAGCCCGGCTAAATCTTTAAAAATGTCTGTAGACACATTTTTTTATTATAAATTTTAAAAAATAAACCAATATCTTTCGTTGTGGTCAGAGATGAATTAATGTAAGGAGATAATGCATATCTGTCGTACGTTTATCGTGTATACCCCCAAAACCCATTCGTAACAAAATTTAAAAAAAAAAAAAATCAATTTTATAATTAGTTGATTGATCCAGACGAATCTAGTCGACTTAAGATAACTAGATTCTTGAATGTGCCCATTGTAATTTCACTTTACTCTGTTAACTAAAAATGAATAACGTTTGAGTAAATTTTGCTTATCAACAGTAAACCCGGATATTTGACCCAGAATCAGGCCCTAAGGACACGATACACGATTATCTCCCCAAATTGATATAAAAAAGCAAAACAGAGGTATCTAACTAGCACTTAATCAAACGCTTGCATAATAGGCGTTTTTCTTTTTTAGTTCAGAGCATAACCTGAACTGTTATACAAAAAGTTCGTGTTTCTTTTTTACATCAGAGCTCAAATTTGTGTTTCTTTTTTCGTTCAGAGCATGATCAGAGCGCGCTCTATGAGCTCAGAATATATTGACTGAGCAGCCTGAGGAAAATGCTGATTACACATGTACAAGCATACTTCCAGTCACATTTGAGAGAAAAAAAAAAAACAAGAAAAACATTAGAATGCTCTGAGCACGCTCAGTTCAGAGCGCGCTTATAATGCCCGAGCTCAGTTCAGTGCTCAGCTCTGAACTAAAAAAGAAAAACGCCTAATGTCAGTCAGACTGACTCGGAGTAGGTGACATTGTTGTTGTACTTTACTTTCGCTGAGATAGGATGTTTGTTTTAAGTCCTACAACAAAAACAAACGAAAATGGACCGATCTTCAGAATTTAATATTTCTGTCGGTTAGAATCTTTATTTTTGCATGGACCAAAGTGAAAAAAAAATTAAGAACTTCTGATAAACATAAGTTTTAAGGAAAGTCACTGGGAAGATGGCGAATTCCCTGGCGAATCGGGGGCTTAATCACTGCTGTACTCAATTGTGAATGGCACCTTGTTGTTTAGAAGAATGCAGGTAAGCCTGAAATTATGCAAAAAAAATAGTACTTGATAGTTTTGTAACTGAGAGAATTTTGAGCGAAAAATCCGATACTGCAATCTTATTCTTTTCGCGCCATCTAGTACTAATCAAAATAGTGATATTTTATAAAGACAGAACCTCTGGAGCAAAAAGTATTGCATATTCTTAGGTGAGATTTAAGCTGCGCGTCATCTAGTGCAGAGATTATCTGATATCAGCGGATACACATACTGCATCCTGCATCCGAGAAACATGGCCTGCAAATATTATGCAATATGATATATACAATCACCTAGTAAGTTATTATTTTAAGCAATTTTTTATAATGCGAGCGCTCATAAAACTTAGAAAAAAAAAAAAAAAAAATACATATTTAAGTACCCTTTGTATTATAAAATATAAAAGTATGATTGCATTTTAAAGGTCTGTACAAGCTTAGGGTTAATTGGATAAAATAAGATTTTCTCAATTTGATAGTGGATAGCAGACGACGAAAATGGAATACGAAACGTCAGTCGTGACCATATTTACAATGGCTGACAAACCGAAAGCTATACCAAGTCATAATTTACTGCACATGAATATTTATGGGTATCTGAAATATAATTATATATTAATCTAAAAGTGTTTCCTTTAATTAAACATTTTCCTAATAACCGCTACCCGCTAGCTAAAACGTGAATGTCGCTGAAAGCAGAAGCGGCATATCGCGTCTCAATTACTGCATAGATCTAGCATCTTTTGCCTGACTCTAAACGTCGAAAATACCCACATTTGTGTCAGCGTTTTTTTGCAAACCCAAATTGTTATATGGTTTCTTCATCTGCATAAGGCACCTGTTACCGAATTGAGCTGAACAAAAAAAAATATGCCACAAACAAGTTTGGCTAAAAAAATCGGAAGTTAAATAAGAAGAAGGGCCTTCCGGTTCTGCAGCGTGAGCCATAACGACGCACACTCACTGGAGTTGCGATATATATGTATTTTTTTCTTGTCCTCTCTTAAAGCGACCATAGCGCACTTCACTAGAACTGCGGGTGGGCATTCTATCTATCGAAGTGTTAATTAATTTGCGCAAGGTGTTTGCTTGGGTCCTGGTCCTGCCACTTGTGACACAATTTGTTCGTTGGTGGCTCTGGAACGTCGCATGTCATGATGAAAAAAATGAATTGATATCGTACTGGTGGGTCTAATCTCTGGCAAATTGGCTTATTGATTTTTCGTTCGTTGT
This sequence comes from Cheilosia grossa, assembly GCA_963082955.1. Taxonomy (NCBI): domain Eukaryota; kingdom Metazoa; phylum Arthropoda; class Insecta; order Diptera; family Syrphidae; genus Cheilosia; species Cheilosia grossa. Next base: position 99,434,136 of record OY720144.1, read on the forward strand.
TTTTTTTTTGTTTGCTAATGAAATAAGATGAGAGAAGCTGTATTGAAGTCATATGCTGAGTTGGGATGTTCCATATGGAGGATGTCCCCTGTCAATTAAATTACGATTTTTACTGCAGTTGTACTACATCAACTTAGGAAAAGACTTCTTCTTTGAAAAAGGTTAAACAGGAATCGTCTATAACCTATTTATATGTAGGTATAAGAAACTTGCCACAGTCGCATTTAGAAAAAAGTTAAAAAGAAAGAAGAATACCTATTAGAAAAATTTCATGAAATTAGTTTGCAATATCAAATCAGACATCAATGGAAGCAATTGAAGTCATGGATTCAATGGTCAAACTTGGCGTTCTCTGAGTTTTGGGCTTTTATTTATGTAGGGAACTCAACGGTGGATATATTTTTCCAAAAGCAAAATCGAGCTACTCAATCAATATCTAATACGATGAATGCGTATGTAACGCATCCAGTTATGGCTGGCATTATCTTTCTATTTCGATAGTTAAATTCTTCTAAAGGATTAGAGAATTTAATAAAACCACATCGATAAATAACGCACCGCATAGAGGAGAACATTTTTAGTCTTAATTCCGAAAGGATCGTCCAGCACGCCTACGCGATCTTTGGCATTCACTGCTAACCGACATGACGCGACGGCGCAAGCCGATCGCTCCATGTCCACCCAGAAGATTGATAGTCCATAATTACAAAGGGGGTAAGGATTCCCAATGTGTGCTATCCCCTATAGACATCTTCATTCTCTCAAACAGTTCACTTTCTCCGGTCTCTGTCCTTTTGATTAATCACACATGAAGGGTTGCTCTACATAAAAATAGGTTTTCTAGGAAATCAAGAATAAAAGCCACTAACAACAACAATAAGACGGTTTTGACCTAATTATACAGGACGACGACGTCGTATACAAACCAAAGGTACCTAATCGGTTGATAAACAAACATAATTCATGCGCACGATTTCACATCCATTCAAAAGGTGCACACACTGGTTACCGACTATGTCCTTTGGATTTTGCACACACCGGATCCTTTGTTGATTCTTTGTCTTATCTACTGATTCGATTCGAATACGAGAAGTACAGAGGCGGTTGCTTTGTGAGCGTGTGTGGTGCAATTTGTTATCGAGATTCGGTCGTACAACTTATAAGATTAAGGTAGTGGAGAATTGCAAACGGTACTCGTGCATATATAGCAGGGGTCTTCGCCTTTTGGTGTGTGCCCTCTCTCGGGCTAGGGGTCACCCGGAGTGTAAAGTGTCATCGTAAATATGGAACGCACGAGGGTTAAAGATATCACATCAGATGGGCATTTCTTTGGTTTTTTTATTGAAATATATTTGCATTTGAAAACTCCGACAGGATACTTGGGCATGTGCCACCGGGGCAGGTGCAGTTGGGCTGGTGCAGATATATTTCCAACGTATACGCCAGGAAGGACGACACAATAATTTCGTATTCAATTCAGAACTTATTTGTTGGCACAGCAGTAGCAGGTATAACTGGTGGTCGACATTGCAGAATGTTTGACATCTACAACAAATTGTTTTGGGTTTGTCACTTGCCAGAGGTCCTTCTTCAACTTATAAGGTTCATTGTGTCGTCCTATCTTTTAACGAGCAATAAATTGTTATCAATGTTTTGTATAGTATCAGTGGGTTTTGTGTGAATGGGTATAGTTATATAATCAGCGGCATTTGTGGTTGCAAGGAGTGCATCGTGTAACGAAATGTCCTACGATATTTTTAAGATTAGATAGTTTTTGCCATCTGCAGAATGATGGATGTAAACTTTAATTGTCTGACTACAAGTTTGGCGTTGGTTTGAAATAGATTTTCTGGTTGGTCGGATGATAACGACTTTGTCTACGAGAGAAGTGCTAGAGCTGGAATTCCTGTTTGAAGCCTTTTTAAAATCTGCTTACGGGATAGAGTTGACTAGCTTAAATCTTTGGTGAGTTTCGCGTCACTGTGCAAAATAGCTATATCACGCGTATGCGGATGTTACGTCCCATTTTTAAACGAACTACTACCCAGTTGTTAGCGGTTGACTGCATCTGTGTCGAGAGTTACCCAAAAATAATACATTACCCGGTAAGAGCTTGATAATTATTTTAGAACTCGCTTTTGCTTCCACTGAACTCGTGTTTACAGCATTAAAGCCACACAATGTGAAGCATTTAAATTTGAAACTTGATTCCGCATTTAGTGGCTCACATTTCGTGCCTTCTGCATGCGACTTACTCGCAAAACATCCAAACATTCCAATCGTTACGAAAATGACCTCAAGTTTCCCGAAATTAAAATGGTATTGCACTTACCCGTAAACTGATGTGAAAATTGCCACAGGTTAATGCGGGACGATCCATGAAAACCGATGGAAGTGTGCGCGAAACTACACAATTCGACCAACTTCAGTTCGCTTTTGTTCCCTTTGGATAATTTGATACGAATTGGTGAATGGTGATTTCGCTTCCCTGATTTGCGCACACAGGGGGCAAAAACTACCCGAAGTAGAATTACCTATACCAAATGCAGTTCACTGGCAAATCGGTGGACGAGCGCGGCTCATTTAAATAATTTCCGACTTCCTTTTCAGATGGCTCAGTGTAAACGTAACGAAGACGATATGGTTTCGGATTGGTGACTGACAGTCTGCATACCGCCACCAAAAACATTTGTGTTGAAACCTATAATTTGGGAATGCCAACCGAAGGCACGTCGGGATTGGGATTGCCTTCGCGTCTTCAGTTTCGGTGTGGTTTCTCTCTGTTGATACATATAATTCAGGAACTTATTTGTCGAGTTGAATGAATGCTATTTGTGTGTGTTTTGTTTGTTAAGGCTAGCAAATTGGTAAGGGAATTTCTTGGACAAACGGCACTTGTTTGTGTCAGTTAGTCTGGGAGATTCGTGATAGTTCTGCTCGTAGTCGAACTTTACTACTATTACAAAATAGTCTTCGCGTTTCCACCCCTCAGACAGACAGAATCCCCAGCGCAATTATCATCACCCATCAGACGTTTTTCTTTTTTTCCTAAAGGATTAACCCAAAGGGAACATAAGCAAACCAAACCAAGAGATGTACCAATGACATTGTTTCCCTCGAATTGATTAAAATGTTTTAAAATAATTTTTCCGAAATTCCAAAATCCAGTATCAATTACTGGGATGTCATGAGTTTTCTTTTCTTCCAGATATTCGTTTCCTTCTTGGAAGTAACAAGTGAATTTACCAACAACAATTTTGGAAGGTACATTTTTGCCAGCAAGCAGCCAGCTACTGCGACTTGTTGACAAACTGAGAAAGTATAGACAGAAATAAATTGGTAACAACAAAGGGAACAATGGATTATGGATGTTATTCCATCCGCTAGCGCCACTATATTTATCGAGAAGGGATAGTGGGATACTAGATTCATGTCATTTTCTCAGCAGGATGTACATGTGTAGACATTATTCTCTTATATCCCAGTGGTGTTTAATGAGTGATCGTGTTGAGGAGATATAATTTTTCACTTTCTCACACAACACACTCGTTTCGGAGAAGTAAATTTCGCCAAGTGGAATTGGACATGCTCATTTCGGAGATTCGAAAACGCGATGTCTGAATGAATCTAACAGAAGCACAGGTACCTTAAATTTACATTTGTAACTCTCGTAACTTAAAGGACATTGTTTATTGATCATCGCAGGTAATTTCGTGAGAATTATTTGCTTTCGTATACATTTACTTGAAAGATCCTTGGCGTTGGGACCGAGATTCCAAAGGATGGATGACAACGGGAATAAGGAGACGGTTTTTTTCATAGCCATATAGCTACTATAATTTAGTTTTTCAACTGAGCCACATGTCGCAAACCTTAGACAAACACGCAGGAGCAACACTGACATGAGAAAGTTATCAATTTATCCGTTGCGACTCGCAATAAAGTCGCATACGTTTCCTCAACTCATCTCCAAAATAAAGGCAGTGATGCCAGACTACAAGCTATATCTCTTTTTTCAAGATTTTTGAGCTCCAACATATGTACAAGACTTTTTACCTCAAATTCATCAAATTTTAAGATTTTGATTTTAATAGTTTTCTAATTCTAACTAATTAAAACAACTTTATTATAATGTAGATATAATGTGGTTCGAACATAGCCAATGCCCAACTTCTGTTATACTAACGTTTCCATCAACTCTAAAGTAAGGGAACTAGGTATTTGTCGTAAATTTTATCTGGTCTCCAATTTTCTCTCCAAACATTTGCTAAAGTCTTAAGCTTAGTACGCTGCTCGAGCTAGATTTTCGCTGCCATACAAAATTCTCTCCAAAATTTAGCTCAGCTAAATTTTAGCGAACCCATTTAGCTGAGTGGTACGCTGCTTGAGCTAAATAATCAAACTTTTGTTTCAGAATGTACTTCATGTATCTGTCAAGATTTAGCGCGCCCATTTAATGGGTCGGGACATTTTCCCAAGCTAAATTGTGACAGATCGTTGTGTTCTCTTGTTTTTTTCTGCGTTTTCGTGTTGCGAAGAATGGGAGAAGTAAGCATAGATGAGTTTTTTGAATAAATACCTCGACGAGGAGTACATAGAACTGGAAATGGATGAAACCAGAAAGAGTTGAATTTTTGAAGCAAATTATTTTCCAAGAAGAGCTGTTTTTTGTCACATTTATCCACAGCTCTCTCTTTGTCAAAATTTAGCTACGACTTTAGCTGATGCTTGGAGAGAAAATTTGGAGACCAGATAAAATTTAGTTTAGCTCGAGCAGCGTACTAAGCTTTAGCTAAATTTTGACATAGGGAGCTCTGTGGATAAATTTCACAAAAAAACAACTGTTCTTGCTTCAAAAATGCAACTCTCTCTTATTTCATACATTTCCAATTCTATGTACTCCTCGTCGAGCTATTTATTCAAAAAACTCATCTTTGCTTACTTCTCCCATTCTTCGCAACACAAAAACGCAAAAAAAAACAAGAGAACACAACGATCTGTCAAAATTTAGCTTGAGCAATTGGCCGTGTTCCACCGGTCGCTAGAAGAACAGCGGCATGAGAAACTCCATATAAAAAAAAATTGACATTTCACCATTGGCGCTAGATGTCTAGCACTTTTTGTGAAATATCCCTTTCAGGGAAATTTCTCAATCTAGCGCAAAACTACCCGCTGCATTGCGAGAAAAACAAAAAAAAAAAAAAAAACAGTTGTCAAAGGAAATCGTGCAAACGTTTACAAAATAAAAAAAAAAATACGAAACCGAGCAATTGCAATTGTGATAAAATTGGTAATAACGTAAATAAAATAGGAATTCAGACATTGTTTTCATTATATTGTATCATTTCTTTGATTGTAGTGTGGAAATATTTATGCGAAAAAGTGTGTCAAATTTCATTTTGCCGCTAGCGCTATCGTTCTAGCGCGGGCGTTCCTTCATCTGGGATTTTTTGTGCTAGACGTCAAGCGGGCAGTGGAACCCGGCCATTGTATCATTTCTTTTATTTTAGTGTTGAAATAATCATGCGAAAAGAGTGTGAAATGTCATTTTGCCGCTGGCGCTGTCGTTCTAGTGCGGGCGTTCCTTCATCTGGGATTTTTTGTGCTAGACGTCTAGCGGGCAGTGGAACCCGGCCAATGTCCCGACCCATTAAATGGGCGCGCTAAATCTTGACAGATACAGGAAGTACATTCTGAAACATTTAGCTCGAGCAGCGTACCACTTAGCTAAATGGGTTCGCTTAGATTTAGCTCAACTAAATTTTGGAGCGAATTTTATATAGGAGCGAAAATTTAGCTCGAGCAGCGTTCTAAGCTTTTTTATTTAATATAACATACTATGATTATTTGTTAGCACTAGCAAATTTTTATAAAAGACGATTTATATGAGCGGTTTTTTTAATGGACATTCACTTTTGGTGAAATTTAACAAACATTTTTAGTTTAGAATGTTTTTTTTTGTCAGATTTCTTAAATTCACTTTTCAAGGAATAATTCAACTTTTTGTATGAGCAGTCATTCAAAGCTCGGATGAAACGGAAAAGCGACAAATTCGCGGCATATATCGTGCGTGGAGATGCAGCTAAGTCAGAATGAGACACAGAAATGGAACGCAGGGAAAGGACGAGTCATGTCTGGCTTTGTAAGTATAAGAATGCCGAGTTTTCACAAGGAAGTAATCTACAAGTTGTGTGTAATTTACTTTAACAAAGCTGCATGGTTTTGGTAAACAGCCAGCGCCATAACACCACCATTGTGTTCACTAGACGCCCTCCAGCCTCCACTCATTCAACCGTAACTTAGTCATTAGGACGTAAATATTATGTAGGTCAGTCCGAGAATAATATAAAATATGGGGGACACATTTTCCTTTCGGGCGTTCTCAACTCTGATAATTTGTTAATTGTATGCAACACCATACATAGGAGCACTTAAGTACAATTTATACGGTTACCTACCTGATCGCTTGCGTACGAAGAAGCGAATCGACAGCGCACGTGCTGTCAATTTAAGAGCAGGCAACAGGCAAATCTCGTCAACCTGTCCTGTTTGCGAATTGCGTGTCTGTCGATTGACAGACAGTCGGCCACATGCCAAACTCGATTTCTTCCTTTTCCATACCGGATTATCTCTCTCACGTCAAATGTTATAGGTATACGGTGTGAATAATCCTGTCGGGCTGAAGTGTAGAATGACTTTCCCACTGTGTGTCTTCTGTCTTGTTAGGTTAGAAGGACGGGTGAAAGTTATGACTCGAAAGTACACGTAACTGCCAAAAAAATGCTTCATTTGCTAGCATAAAACGCTATAGGAGATAAATGCAAAAGTGAAGACAGGACACACACCACACACGATTTGTTTTGATTAGCAACAATCTACATGTCTGTACGGTCCAGTGTCTGTGCCAGGACATCAAGTGCATGGCAGGGCAAATTGCAAATAAAGGAATCGTATAAGGGTCAGGTACAACAGATAATTTCATATGCGGATTTCAATGGGAGCAAAATGATATGTTATGGCATGTGTCAATATTGATATAAATTCCGTTGGTATATTCCTACTGGGAGCTGGATTTTTATTTTTATTTTGCAAACAATGCTTGCCTTTTGTAAACATGGGATCTAGCAGCGAGCATGGAGTTGATTTTTTTTTAAATCATCCAATGGGGGTCGGTGGCAAATGGCGTTCTCGCGAGGACGGACATTTAACCACACTCGGCAGGCAATTGAAATTTTAATAACCCATCAATGAAGTCTCGTTGCCTTCGAACCCTCTTCTCTGTTTATATAAGAAACTCTCATAAATTCAATTAATGACGCAATGAATACTTGAATTCGATTATAAGAAGGGTTCGGGTTGGCGGTGAGTGTTAAAGCGATATATATCAGTGGGCACTGAATGATTGGCGAGTGAAGGAAAGTTAACTTTTTAAAGGCAACAACGAGGAACTCGTACTCATACAGGGAAAAACTATTCCCACAAACTTTGGTTTCTCTACAAACGGGAAAGGGTTTACTGGACATACGTTGATACATAGAGTCAACCAGCGAGAAAATGTAGATTAAAGAAAGTCCTTCATAAGGGATGATTATTTGAGATCGCAATAGAGCAAGTATGATTTACTATTTCAGGCATTTAAATTGCATTGAGGTACTTAGAAATGGAGACTTTTGCTGTACAACCTTCGTTGTTTATATAAAAGGCAGGATATCAAATCACAACTTTCCTTCATTTTTACAGATCTAGTTTAAGAATCTCCCTAGTTTTTTTTATTTTTTAACACTTAAGTCCCGGCGAAAGCGTTTTGTTGCTTATTGCCGACTCAAATCTGTAAGTTTCACAATACCCCCTCAAAACATACCTTTGACTATCTTAACAGTTTCATTTTTGAAGCCCAATGTGTTTCGCTGTAGGGCTACCTACATATTTGAGAAGGCCGTCTTAATACGTACATGAGAGTTTTGCTTTCCCAGATTGCTGCTCTCAAACCCAACCTCTGTGAAAGTATGGAAAAGAGTGGAGCTGTACTTTACGGTGCAGGGAAACAACTTACCGGGCAATAACTTCACATGGGAAACAACTTCACGTCGAGTGGGAAATAATTTCACTTTTTTTATGTGAAATGACGTTATGAAGTTATTTTCCTGTACCGTAAGGTACAGTGGGAAATCATTTCACTTTTTTTTATGTGAAATTATTTCCCCTTGAAAGTGAGCAATAAGTTCACTATTTTGCGGGAAGTAATTTCTTTTAACACGCGAGGACAGATGTTAGCCCGCAATTCATAATCAGCTGAAAATCTTAATGTTTATTAAATTATACTAAAATCCTCATATTTAATTTGATTTTGTTTTTGTTTTCCCAGTTAGAATCGACGAATTCTCAAATTGTTGGTGGGAAATAATTTCACAAAATTTGTTGTATAGTGTACTCGTAAATGTCCACTTTCAGTGGGAAATAACTTCACATAAAAAAATTGAAATGATTTCACCTCAAGGTAATTTCCCATTTGAAGTTATTGTTCGTGAAGCTATTTCCCTGTACCGTAATTTAAACACGCTCAAAAATTGGCTCTAACAGAGTGCGATCTATGCTCGGTTAAAAAAAATGGATTAAAATTAACCAAGACGCTGTTGAAAAACACCGAGTATTCGTTGTTAAATACTACAGATATAAATAGGTGAAATGCATACTGTTAAAAATAACACTACTTTATAAGTTGTTAAGAACCAAGTTTCTAGATTAATATCAACCAGCTGGTTAAATTCCACAGAGTTAGTTTGTTATTTACAACCGATAACAATTGGAATAAAATGATAAAAGGTTATTTTTAACCGAGTTTGGTTAAAAAGGTTGACTCGGTTATTTTTAATCCACTTACTCTGTAGGAGCTACATTAACAGTATCACTTATGGTAGTTTTTAACCGAAAGTTGGTTGATTTTAAATAAGAAATTTTTCTGCGTGAAGGTTTGGTGAAACCCGTCACACTTCTTACTTATGATTTTGTTTGAACCTGAACACCCTTTCTGGATTTTTCACTAGCCGGACTAATGAAGCTCTTAAGGCAGCCCCCATGAACTAGATATACTGAACCCAACTTTGCGCCAAAAAATATGCGCGTTCGTTCTCCTTGAAAGCTCCATATGACTGACTTCCAGGCAACCGTAACTGTTTTGTTGCTGTAGTAAAACAGCTTTGAAGAGATTCGCTATAGAGCCTAAAGAGCTGCTTGAAGATACAGTGTATTGCACTTCCCCCTTTAAGATGTTTTCCAGGAACATAATATAAACCTTACCAGCGGCAGCGTTACTTCTTCATTTGTCCAATAAAAGGGGCGGTGATTTTCTCTTTCTCGAGAATGCTACGAGTATTATGACAGTTTTTGGCGGACTAATAGTCAATAATTTTGAGACACGTAGATTTCAATTTAGGGCACCTTGCGTAATTCTCTATAAAATAGAGTCAAACATTTCAATTATTTGTCTTTTTCTCTTCGATTCTTCGATTTTTGACGTTTGACTAATTGTGAGTGCAGTTGCTCAGTCAGTAGTGCGCGGGATTAGTGAGCGAGGGTCTCGATCCCCGGAAAGTCCTTGCAATACATCTTAACGTTTTTCAACAGCGCCATCTCTAGTTGACGCCTCAAAAATATCCGAGACCATTACCGTCCTGGAAAAGTTACTCAATTCGGCTGTTTCAGACTCGGCATAAAATTGTTGATCTCTTTCAAACGTCCAAAAAATTAAATATATAAAATAAACGAATGCTCCTGAGAAACTGAATTTGACTTTGAATTTATTTCACACCAACTGTAGTCTGAAGCTCTTCTGACAAAACAAAGTTTCAAGAGACGCTGAACAATGTCACCTTCAATGAGTTCTGCGTAGATACGTCGATTAAATTGAGACTGAGATTGTCTTCAAGTTCACCCAGAAATAAAGTAACGATAACAAGTCAACGAGGAAGAAAACAAAAAAAATAAATCCAACGGCCGCCGTTCGTTTTCATGTCAATTCCCACAGACGACTTGCCAAAAATGAAACGCGATACCATGCCAATTAAGGTGATCGACCACTTTAACTCTCAATTAAAAATTATCTCGCCACGTTTGTCACAACACACGTACGCTCGTCGTCTGCAAACAGTGTTCAGTCGCCAAAAGACCGATGAAAAACAATCTACAACCTACGTAAGTCAGATGCACAAAAGACTCCACCGCAGAGTTCAACACAAAGGAGGAATCTATGGAGAAAAAAAGAAGAACAACGAAACGAATCCTTTATAACCGTTTATTATTACGATTTTCCATGGACCTAAACATTACACCGAAGTGAATGACCACCAGGTAACCTAAGAAGTTGGGCATTAGTACAGTATATGCCATCGTTTTCAGTGAGTAAAGTAATGGACCACCGCACAACGGTCCATCATCTTTGGCGACATCGAACCACCTAAAGAAAAAAAAAAAACAAAAAGAAAAAAAAAACATACTCCTTCTCCTGTGAATCGGTTTCTGGCAGTCCATCAGACATCTTCTAAAGTAGGATCACTCGGTTGTGCGACAGTGATTCCCTGAAAACATTCTCAAGCCGTAAAATATCAATTTCCTACCTCGCCCTTCTGCGAGGAGCTCCTTGGTATTCGTATTTACCCACTTGAGTCTATACTTAACATCATAAAGGTATTTTTCAAAGAACACTGCGCGTTAGATGAGGTGGTCCTTCGATCCACTCTTATATGCTCCGCTTCGAATGCGACATTGCGGACCCCCTGGAATAAATCTGCAAAATTTACAATGTTTTGGCTTGTATAACAGATTATTTTACGCCGCTGTCGAGAATGAAGGACGATTCTCTTTTCTACCTGAAAGCGGGAGTAGCGAGGGCAAAAGCTAATGCCCCATCAGGAACAGGAACATCGCGTGAAGATTATTAAGAAAGGCAGCAAATTCCCACGACTTGCCATCGAAATGAAAGTGCTGAAATCTTAATAACGGTGATTAGAATCGGACGGAAGACAATTTTTGGCAAACATTTGAAATCTCATTAGTCATAATGATGATGATAGCTAGCGCCATATAATTTTCACACCTACTTTTGACCCAGAATAAAGTATACAGTAGGAATTGGTTCCGGCAAGGATCGATAATTTGACCTACATCCGGAATGTGAACTGACAGGAGATGAAAGGGAAAACCGCAAATAGTTTTGATGTACCTAAGAATTGAACACAACTGATGGAACTGTGTAATTGCGGTCTTTCTTGGGCTAGAGTACGCATGTAGTTTTGAGACGAGTAAAAGGGTTCAGTCAATCGCAAGTCTGCCGCTACATATTTAGTGCAAAGAGCATACTTTTTCATGACCGCACTCAAACCGAACCATGGGCTCAACTAAAAAACTCTCCAGCTAGCTCCGGCTACCTTCTTCTTCGAAAAATCTTGGCTGCCACCTGAATATATACGATCTAAAGAATCGACCTCTAAAAACATGCAAAGAGGCTTCTTTATAATTATGGTCTTGTGCAATAGTTATTAGTTTTTATGTCTTGGATGCTTTAGTAGCCCGAAGAAATGGCGCGAGTGTCGTAATTCCTCTGCTAGCAGCAGTGAGTGAGATGCAATCTGAGGAAGCCAACACTGCTACAATTATCCGTAGAACTGGCCAAGGACGACGGTGAGATTTTTGGTCTGTGATGCCATTGTGGCATTTTTAATTTTTGATCTAGCTTTTTCGAAGACTTCAAAGAATTTTGTTTTAAAAAAGAAAAACACCAAATGCTCTTTTTTCCGATTTTTGCTCTTTTTTTGAACTGGAATTTCGGTCATTGCGTGTAAACTAAGCTGATATATAGTGGATCGAAGTTTTAGATGGGTGCCACCAGTTACTCACCCATCAGATGGAATTGGAATGTGAAATGTGAGCGGGTGAAGTGTGAGTGCGATGAATCCAGTTTATTATTGTACTACTTGAAATATCTAAAAAAAAAAAAAAAATTGTATTGGCTTGAATTACTATCAAAACATTTATGAATGGAATTCGGCTTCGTTATCATATGCCCACGACGGGAACGTATGCAGCGGTCTATTCGATTCGATTGTTGCACCCGCTGTGTGGCTTGTGGCACCGTCTTGTTGGAACCACATATCACTGATGTCCAATTCATGCACTTGCCCAAAGAAATGACTTTTTGCGGATGGAGTGCTGTTTCATGAAGCACATGAGGGTTCTCACTTGTCCTTTAGCGCATATTTTGCTTATTGATGAATCCGTTTAACCAAAACTGAGCTTCATCGCTCAAAATTAAAAATTAGCGTTACCGCTCTTAAGGTTGCTACCACCGACTCGGAACTTCGGCAGTTAATTTTAATTATTAGTAAACGTTGTTCCTTCGTGTACTTCAACATGATGAAAATGTTGATTTGACTGAATATTTTCTGCTTCAAGGTTGCACGACGAGCTCCTAGTTAATAACCAACTGTATACAAAACAAAACTGCTTGACTTTTTCTTTTTCCCTCTTAGTAAAATTGAAACCACATAAAATCTGACTTGTAATCAACAAAACGTTATCTACACTTGTAGCTTTGTAGTACACCGTACAGAGAGGCGTCAAATTAAGAACTACTCGCTTTTGTTAAGGTTTGCTTACATTTCTCATTTGTTCACCCATTGTACAAGACTTGTATAGTTTCCCCGAGCATTTAGAAATTATTAAAAATTATTCCCATCGACCAAGGAGCTTAACTGTGGACTTGTGAACTAAGCTGCTGTCATCTACTGGACCATTCAAACGCCTCCTTCATTTCCTCGGCTTTCTTAGAAAGCTAAGAATGCACTTTAGCGATGAAGAGCTTACTGTATCAGCTCTCACTTTTCTTCTAAATTCAGAGAGGTCCTTAAATCCCGAAAAACTGTGGAACGGATTACAGGGTTGAGGAAGGGCTTCAGCGCAGTCAAATAGCTACAATATAGTCGGCCGCTATTAGAAAAGCATAAAAATCTCTGCTTCAAAAACAGAGGCATACTTGCCTTAAAATAAGTGAAGTCGAGTGCCGTCTATTGCCTGGAAAATTTTGAGCTTGCGGTCTTTTATTGCACAATAACAAGCCACCAACAAGGCAAAGACATGGAGTCAGGAGAATATCTTAGCAATTGCAGCCAACTTGTCGACCCACGGTGATCGCAACAACTGGGCCTTAATCCTTACAAAACTATATAAACGCAGGAGCTAAAGCTAAACGAAAAATGCATCCTGAACGTATCAACAATATTTGGTGGGATTTATGGCAAGCCCTAAGGAGGTAACACCTTTAGCCACCACTGTAAAATAAGTTACTCGAATTTCAACCAACCAACCAATCAATTGACAACGAAATGTAAGGTTCATTTCCTGGCGGGTGGAAAACGGTCATATTTTCTCAAGTGGATTGCACATTCACCCGACAGCATTTGTTTGTATGTAAATACATCCTTTACACTTCTGCTGCTGGACCACAGAATCCTCGAGATTAAAACACCAGATATTCATCTACAAAAAGGCGGAGGAAGTGGTTCCTTCTTTTCTGTCTATTATTAAAATTAATAACAAATCTCCTTCCTGTTGGCCGTTGATCCTTGTTACGTTGTGAACAAATCCACTAGCTCAGTAATTATTTGGTTTTATCGCTTAAAACCTATCAACATCTCGAATCATAAAAACAATATTTTGGCACACAGCAGTGCTCGGTGCCCTGTGCGCACTGATCATTTTGTGAGCGACACCGCTGCCTCAGGTAAGCGATCGAATGGCTTGTCCCGGGGAGCGGCATGACGAATCTTTATTTGAGCTATGCCGCACGATCATTAAGTCTGTCTGACGGCTTATCTTCTGGGTGCCAGAACATTGGGCACGGTACCGACCGATATAGGTGGGTTTGCTATATTTCCATCGATCGAAAGATGGCATCACCTACCCTTATAGTGAAAGCGAAATTTGTAAAGTGTGCCACGCTTAGTATACCTATAGGCTTTCAATTTATAAATAAGAGGATTTATTCTGCGAGGAACACTGAAATCTAATGGTACAAGTCTCCCGCTGTGTACCATATTACGAGTAGCGAAGTCAAATGTCACCCCAAACAGAGGCAGGGCAAACCCCTTCCTATCACAGATCGAGATCAGAATTTCACAATCAAATAAAATTATTTAAGGTAGCAACTCCTTGTTCTACCAGCAATCCACAAAAAGAAGAATAAACACAAAACAATATCAAGGATTTATCCTTTTAATTCCCATCGTAAATTAGTTCATACCATGTGAAACACGCCTAAAGTGTTTACCAAAAACTGTTGGCTTCCGCCTCTCGCTGTAGCGATGTGACAGTAACAAGGTTCACGATTACGAGATCCCTATCGGTTGTGTAAACTAATGTCAAAACAGACCGATAAGGACGAAAAACTGCCATATAAAAGGTTCAGGTATATAGATTCAGGTTTCGGAGGTTGGTCCACTTTCGAGATGTCACTTGTCGTCCTGAAAGGGATGACAAATTTGGCATTTACCGAATGTTCAGTTTACACTGTAAAGGGATATAACTCATGTTTTACTGCCAATAGGGGAGGTGATTTTGGAGAATAAATTCAACTGATGCTCCTTCCAATTGGATAGGTTTACTGCTGTGCACCGACAGCTCATCCTTTGATGATTCTGATCTCTTGAGAGTTCACTAATTAGAGTTTTTTTTTCATCATAAAGAGTGCAGTTCTTTGGGAATGAATAGCATTGCCATTTTAACATTGGCACGTCTCGAGCTTTTCTATTAGCGAAGATTAAATTAAGAACAGCTGGTATATAATATACATAAGTGCAACGTATTGGCAATATGGTCGAAAGTCAATACAAGTGATTTAAGTCACACCAATGTCGCTATTTCTCCACCGTCCTCCGTGGAAAAATATCACACTTATGGAAGTACAGTTCACGGACGCTATATAAATCTAAAATTACACCGATACTGTCAATGGTTTCCTGAATATCCCAAGATACTTGGGACAATATATCCCATATCGCCGATCGATGAAAATAAAAACTATTGGAGTCACTAATGCCGTCGGTAAGTAGTTCTAAATGTATCATCTAAATGTATTTTTCCTGCCTAGCGGCATAGTAAAAATTAAAATTTCAACTTAACGGAGAAAATAAAAACAGATAAAAAACATGTTTCTGAAAAACCGAATTTTATTTCTACCGAACATAAGACTATCAGTCTCCAGAAGAAAACAAAACAGAAAAATATAATATACCTACATATCAATACGCGAGGTAGCCCCAACATGCAAAAAAAGGCGGCGAAAAAAGTGTCAGAGGCGATGGAGCCGTAAGCTGAGTAGATATACGCACAACGCACAAATTTGGCAATTAGAGCATTGCCAGATTAGCTTATTTAAGGTAATCAACCAAATAAATTTGCTCAAACAGTAATGAAAAAGCTTCTCAATAAGCCGTTTGGACCACAGTCAATACTAATGGTACTTTAACATGGTGTTAAGGACCTGCTTATTGAAAATTCTTGCCGCGAACTGTCACACTTTATTAACAATCCACTTAAAACAGTCGCGATCCACAAACCCGCGAGTGAAAAATTCGTACTTAACCTTCAACAATGCAAATGATTCGCGCGTACCTGACTAAAAAGAATTTTCATGTGAATGAAATGTCAGAATCTACCAATATTCGCCAGTTGCATTTCGCTCTCATGTGAATGGTCCTTAAGACCCCCAACTCCGGCCGATTTTCCGTTACTTGTCTACAAGCTATAATTTTATGGGGTTGTGACGATTGACAAATGACACGAAACTTAAAAAATTCCAGGCCACCAACACACGTTCAAAAAAAGAGCACAACTTCCGCTGTTCGCAAAGCTGCGGGCAGCGTTCACGAATTTAAAACGTTAAATTTGTTACGTGTGGATAATATTATATTTTTAGGGATGTATTTTTGCTTTAAATATTTATGAAAAATCAACAATGAAGATGGGTTGAGGGAAAAATAGAAACAGTTTGAGCAATTTTTCTTCAGTTATTGAAAAAAAAATCACTCATGAAATCGAAGTTAATAATAATTTTCAAAAGCGGAAAATACACATGTTTATCCTAATATTATTCGCCTTTTAAACACATTTAATAACTAACCATTACTGGTTGCAATGTACAAATGTGGTATTCCCGAAATCTATCACATTCCCCCACGATTGGCAGAGGTTGGTAGCATTTATTTTATATTTCTTGTATGTTTTTGCATGTCACACGGATTCTGAATTGACATAACACCGATAGTGAAACAAAATGGCGAGTTTTGGAAAAAATTGAGGGGGCCAGCGGTAAGAGAATTGTGAGTTGGGGGTCTCAGTATTGTCTCTGGTTTGGACTCGGCATAAATTTGTAAGTCCCTTCACTTCGTGAAAAAAAATGAAATGTTAATGAAAAACTCACAAAAAAAAAAAAAAAAAAAAATGGTTGTGACTGGTTTTGATTTATTCACCATATACGAAAGACATAAACTCGCCGACCTGTGATTATTCCGCCGACTTAAAGGATCACCAAGATACAATATAGCAACCCTTTCCATCTCTCAACCATATTTAACCGTTTAAGAACTGAAAAAGAAAAGTCCTCCCGTTTGAAATTGAACCTCAACTAATAACGAGCAACAACACAAAACGGCATTCAATTGTTTCGCTATTCTCTGCTCAAGTTGTTAATTGTTTTGGCACATTTTCGAGGTACTTAAGTGTTTTTCAGGGAAATTGAAACCTTCGATTTCATCCTCGCACACACCATACTCCCGAACACACAAATACCGTATTGTTCCATTACAATGGAATCTTATAATACCACATCCTGGGTGCAACATTGTTTGTAAACAGTCCTCAATTGTACAGTGCCTTAGATGTTCGACAAACTGAAGGGGATGCTAAGTGAAGTGCTACTGCTGTTGCGCTACTACTCCTCGTATAACCCTTCAACAAAGAGGCTACATTCTGTGTGAACTGTGAGGCACTGGTCTATTTAGTTCTTGATCATGTACATTTATAAGAACATCATTAAAGATCAAATCGTACGCACGTGTTATTGTTTATCCGTTGCCTGGTAGTTTTTTCTTCTTATTTTTTATTGACCAGTCAAGGCTAAGGATCCCTTGGAATATAGGAGTGCAAGAAAGGGTTACCTTTCGGTGGTGTATCAATTTTTCAATTCTTTTTTAATATCAAAATTCATTTCCTTTTCATTTCAGGCATACCTCTTCTGTATACCGTCAAACTTAAGGATCGAGGTGTAGAGGCGCGCACTCACTCCAGATCGGAAACGTTCTCACACGCTACTCGTATATATGAGTTGGGTCGATCCTGGTATGGGAAATGCGCGCGCTAGAGAAATGAAATGAAAAATCACACAAGGGGACTCCTTCGCAGGTCCGGCCACCTGTTTCGGTTTATCCAGGATTTTTGATTTGAGCAATGATTCGAGATGATACAAGCGATGATCGCGCGATGGTTGACTGTGGCGAGGCGAATGAGTGACGGAAAGGATTCTGGTGAATAATAACTTGAAAAATAAAGGTAAGGAAAACGATCTAGTGTCAGACTTTTATGATGATTATTTCCGATTTCGTTGAAGTAGCAAGGTATCCCCTGGTGCGAGGGTTAGGTGGAGGTAATCTTTTGGAGGCATCTTGACAAAGCGGAAGTAATGCTTTAATGTATGGGAAAGTCGCAAGCACATGTCGATCCTTTATTGATTAGGAAGTGATTGCATAGGTGAGAGACAGGTTTAATATATGACAATCATAGACAGATTTGCATGAGTGCTCTTTAAGTTTAAATTGTCGAAGGTTTTCCCAAACTTGCTATATCCTCTTCGAAATGATAGTTATTCATGTTTGCGGTGGTCCTTCAACTCTCTAACTCTCCAACGTTCGGTGGCTAAATGCGAAACAATCTTTACAGTAAAAAATCAGTCAAAGGAACGCCAGAGGCCATTGCCACAATTCGTAAAAGTGTACAGTGTAACCCGAGGCAGTCAATTCCTCGCCGTGCACAAGGAGTCGGCCTTTCACGCACTTTAACTTGGTGAACTTTGCTTGGGCCTACACCCGTACAAAATCCAACATATTGCTGAGGTCAACATGAATGAACGTAGACTTCGCCGTTTGTTCACTCCGTTTTTGGCCGAAAAATCTTCATTAGCAAGGAGGTGCATTTTTGGAGGAATATATTAACAAGCAAATTTGCCGTTTATGGGATGACGGTAACTCATGCAATGCTCACAAGGTGGCAATGCATTCAGAAATGTTACTGTTTAGTGCAGATTTTGGGCCGGCGGAGTCATTGGTGCACACATTTTTGAAAATGACTTTGGCGACGCCATTACCATTAACGGCGCGAGCTGTGGAAAACCTTTTATAATTATATTTCATTCATCTGATGTTTGGAAAATTTACTGAGTGATTTTTTGTAGTTCTTAAAATAAGTACTCGAAAGTTTTCTAATGCTACATAACGACTGTCATAAATAGAATATTAGTATCGAACCAACCATATTTCCAATCGATAGTGCAGAGCCGTCATAAAAGAAGTCATCCGAAGGAATTTTCTAGAAACCCAAAATGAAACTTAAAAACTTCAAAATCTAAAAATCAAACAAAATAAAGGATTGCTTGGAATAAAGGATTGCTCCCATTAAAAGTGGGGTACACCGAGGTGTGATACACAACCATCCACAACCTAGTTTCACATTGAAACGGAAAGTCAAACGTCAAACCTTGCTTGAATTACACTATCGTATTACTCATCCTTATCGAATTGAAATCTGATATAAGTCTATAGGCAAGTAAGCCAAGTATTTCGTGAGATATCTCAAAAACAGGTAGTGAGTATAGAATGTCCTTTATTGGGCATTTCATTAATTGTGTAAACTGGCGAACTGACATAGGACATGAGAAAAACGATTGAACAGCATCAATCGCATTGACGGACGTCGATCAATCTTGGAGAGATGTTTTGCAATATTTCATCAAAGCAGTATTTTATGGATTAAGATGTTTTCCTTAATTTTTACTGATATTATCACATCATTTGAGATCGAATAAATTAATGAGATCCACGATTGCTTTGGAGGAGGTGATTAATTGTGACATTTGGAGAACTCTGGAGAAAGTAGGTCTGTCAATTTTTTATATATCGACGGATAGCAGATTTAGATGGAGTGCGATATGTATTGGTTGGCAGAGAGTGCATAGCAAATGAACATGCTGCGATTGGTTACTTAGCTCAGCAAAGTTGCGTTGGAGATGAATATGTTTTAATAAATTTTGTGTGTTGCAACGGAAAGTGACTTCAATGTTGGATTTTGCAACATCAACCTTCAGCCATTGGCCTTGGGTAGTTTGAAAGGCTTTTCTATAAATTCGGAGTCAATTAAACCGCCTGAAATATTCGCCCGCAAAAACATTCCCCGAATCTCTTTGGTTTTGTTAGTCCTACCAATTACTGCAAAAATTCTACACACTGCTTTACCGTCCTAACCTAACCTAATATAGGTACACGCTCAAAAAAGGGCTCGAGTGTGATTTTTGCTCCGTAAAAACAAAAGCGGTTAACATTGATTAAGTCTCTGCTAAAAAAGGTTTTATTTTTAAAAACTACCAACATAAAAAGGTTAAATGAATACTGTTTGAGGAAAACACTTATCAGTTGCTATCAATCAAGTTTCTGGACTTATATCAACCAGTTGCTTAAAGTCTTCAGAGCTAAGAACTACTCACATGAGATGGAATTGCGAACAAGCGAATACTCGTAGTTTCTGACACTTCACTCACATCAGTGATAACTGTCTTGAAAATATTGAAAAACGTCTTCAAGTAGATTGCGTATTTACTGATTTTTCAAAAGCCTTTGATCGTGTTCAGCTCACTGTTCCTTTAAATAAACTTAAACTTTTTGGAATTCATTCTAGTTTTTTAAGATGGATTGGCAATTATTTGACCAATCGCAAGCTATTTGTTAAAATTGGATCTGCGTTTTCGAATGATATTCGAAATTTTTCAGGTGCTCCCCAAGGAAGTCACGTTGGTCTTATTCTATTTCTGCTTTTTATCAATGACTTACCCTCTTTCGTATCACGCTCAAAATGTCTTTTGTGCGCAGAGGGTCTAAACAAGACAATATACTGTATGTCCAATGTCTTAGCGTTACAAAATGATTTAAGCCGTTTAAATGACCTTTATTTTAAAATAAATGTTCGGTTCTTACTTTTAACAGAAAAAAGTTCCCTATATTTGTTAATTACAAAATACAAAACACAACATTGAGTAGAGTTTCAGACCAGAAAGACTTGGGGGTCATTTTTGACACCGAACTAAACTTTTCATTGCATATTGACTACATAGAACATATCAAATGCTAGGTTTCATTTTTGGAAAACCTAATGATTTTAATGATCCATACACACTTAAGACGCTGTAGAATACCTTGACTCGTTCGATATTATAGCACTGCTGATTTATTTGGTATCCTTTTTACCGCAATGCTGAATCTCGCATAGAGAAAATTCAAAGAAGGTTTACTAGGTATGCTCTAAGAAAGATCGACTGGAATAATAATCTTCCAACCTACGACGATAGATGTTCCTTAATAAATTGAAACCTCTTTCTAAAAGAATGATGTATTACTGCGCAATGGTTGCTAGTGACGTCTTAATTGGCCACATTGCTTGTTCGTTTTTGCTGACATTATTTAATGTATATGCTCCTTCTCTAGTTCCGCCTAGACACAGAACAAACTATGGTCTGAATGATCCTATCACTGTGACTTGCGTAAATTACAATAAATACAAAAACCTAATTGATTTCAATATGACTAGGGAACATTGTAAATCTGTAGTTTTAAGTAAATTATAATTTGTAACAATGATAACATTCTTGTATAAATTATTGCAAAGTAGTCTAAAATAAGTTGTACTTATATATATATAGTTGGCGCAACAGGTCCGTAGGGACCCAAGGCCTAGCTTCTCACAACCATTCGTTTTGTGTGAGTTTCATTTTTGGAATGAATGGAAGGGATCTACAATTTTATGCCGATTACAAACGGCTAATTGAGAAGCACTTTAAGACAGTTATATGTACAGTTGTACTTATAAGATGAAATAAATAAATAAATCGACTTTCCTCAATTGTACTAAAAATAGTATTGAAACATACAAAAAAATACATAATTTTTTGAATGCCATAACATAAATATAGCATTTGCTGTGGCCGAGAGTTTCATTTTTATTGTATTAATTATGAATTTAGCCTCTAAAATGTCTTTTATTTTAGCGGGAATATTTCCAAAAAAAAAACCAAGACATCGTAATCACTGACGAAAGCAATCAATGATTCACCATCGGCTGTTCTATCAGCTCTTAAATTTGTCTTCTGAAAAGGAAGAAGCTTCTTGCTATCTACTTTTGACATTCTAATTATTTTTTACTCGTTTTCTGCCTCCTGCGAAGGAAGAATTATCAAGATTATGAAATTTAGTTTTGAACCGAGAGTTAAAGTATTTAAACTGGTCTTTGGAGTGCAGTTTAAATTCAATCGGATAAACTGAGTTTATGTTATGGTTTAAGGACTGAATATTATGTACTTGGGTTTAGTTTTTGGAGCGAATAATATGGCAGTAAGTGAAATAACCTCATGAATATGTTTGGTTTATTTCAAAAGTTAAAAATTGTGCTCAAAATTTAGAAGTGGTTCTCTCGTACTCGGTGAAGTCAAATAGTAAAGAAATCAGTACTGTTCAGCCTTTTTTCAACAATGATTCGCATAACAACATTAAATCGCAGATACCTGCGATTCGGTTTTATTCTAAAAGGTTAAGTCCGAACGAATTGTTCATTTCTTGTGGATCGCGACTGTATTATGTGGATTGTGAATAATGTGTGGGTTTGACAGTTCGCGGGAAAAATGCTGTTTCGGTAAGTTTCGCTACTTAAAAATTAATTTGTTCCTATTTAACATATAGAAGGCAAGCAGTTCAAGTTGGTGATGACAATTTGTCTGATTTTCTTCAGAATGCTACCGGCGCGGCGTTCCGCAAGGTTCTATACTAGTCCCCTTTTGTTTTCCATGTACGTTAATGAACTTCCATCCATGATTGACAAATGCCAATCTCATATGTATGCCAATGATGTACAATTATATCTAAGCTGTCCTCTCGGACAAATAGAGCAGGGGGCTTCCTGTGTCTACGAAGATTTATGTAGTATTCGTTTGAGCTTCTTCAGATTTGCCTTCAGATTTCAGATTTCGTGTGCCTAATCGAACATGAAAACGCTCTTGCTCTTTTTTGTGTTGATATTCGTGCGACTTGAATATGAGTGTAGTCTTCGACACTTTTCTATGCGCTTTCCATTCACTGGCTAAATTTTATATTAAAACATTCGAAATTTCCGTCCCGATTGATTTTTATATATTTATACATAAATAATTTAAAAAAACAGATCCACCCGATGCAATGCCTTTCTTTGCTGTAGAAGAAATTCACGCAAATGTAAACAAACTCCACCAATTGTCAAACTCAAATGCACTTGTATTGGTAAATCTGAAGCAAATCTGAGAAAATATCTAGATTCGCAAAAGTGCTCTGAAATCTGAAAAAGATTCCTTTTTTTTTGTACCAAACGAACATAAAAATTGCTCTGAGGGCAAAAAAAGTGCTCTGAGAGCGCCCAATCGAATACCACATTAGAGAAAATAGTGCACTGGTCCAAATCAAATGGTCTCATTTTCATTGGATATCTCTTACTTTCCTGTCAAAAATCTTTGGGTGACATTTAACCGGCATCTAGCTTGGGATAACCATATAAATACACTCGTCGGAAAAGTATATGCCATATTCCACAGCTTACGGACTACGCAGTCGCTTACATCCGTTAAAAGCCGTGTTCTAGTTGCTGAGACTTTGATAATACCGGTATTGATTTATGGGTGTGAACTTTTTTGGAAAGGAAGCTCAATGTTGCTTTTAACAGCACTGTACGATAAGTCTTTTTGTGTCGCAGATATGATAGAGTATTAGGTTTTGCTTACTCCCTGCTTGGTATGCCCTTTGAAAACTATCTTCAACTTCGCACTGATAAACTGTTAACAGATTTTTCGCTAGCACAACAACCTCAATACTGTGCTTAAAGAATTGGGATAACATCTTCGCAGAGGTCCCGTCAAGTGATTCATCCTCGCTTTTCTTGTTTATCATCGGAGCGTCAACTGTTTGTCAATGCTGTCCGTCTGTGGAATTCTCTACCGCGTCACATTAAAGAAACACAGAATAAAACAAAAATTCAAAAATTATTAAGGGATTACTTTTGAGTAAATATGTAAATATTAACATAAAAAATTGTATAATAACTGGAGATATAACTGGTAGTATTCATGAAATTAAATACATATTGTCTTATTTTCTTTTTTCGCATCTCTCTATTTATTAGTCAAAATTAAAAAATTGTAAAATTAGCTTAAGGCAAACTTATAAGATAATATATCTTACTTTTTACAAGCAATCATTAAATGAAATAAATAAAAATCAATCTAGACTCAGTTTTTTTTCTAGTTTATGGATGTTAGATTTACTAAAATTAAGGATTTTTTGGTAGCAGAAATATCAATTTTACACACGCAAATACCTAATTTAATTGATTTGTTCGCAATTCTGTTATTTACGACCGAGAAAATTTGGAGGAAATTGATAAATCGGTTATTTTTAACCGAGTTTACTTGAGCAAGTTGACTTGGTTATTTTAATGAATAAGTGATTTTTCTGCGTGTATGTGTGGCAGAACAACCATTGCCAGCTCGCTGATAAACTCTTTTGTTTTCAATTTCTTAGAGTGGGTGTGTATGGTTTGTGTATACTGAATACCAACCCTTTTGTTTATAAATCTTTCAAATTTAAATGCAAAGCTAATATCAGTTACTTGGTCGATGGACATGCAACTATTTTCTGAGCAAGTTACAGAGAAAACGAGAACCGCCAGCATTCCAAGAGGCCTTCTCTAACAGCCATAATAAATGGCGTATAATTGCTAATAACATCCAATAAGGATATTAAACACGCACTACCAGTGCACAGAGTACCTATATATCATCCTGCTGCAGATAAAGAAGTATATACCACCTTTCTGTTCGAGGCACTAGTTGGGTAGTTGGGTTCTTGGCCACAATTTCCCCATCGAGCATGTTGCAAGTGTCTCCTTGTCCACTGCAAACCTGTTTGCCTCTCGTCCACAATAACAGTACATAACATCCATCATGCCGGGGACTAGCGAGCCAATGAGGGCTTCGCTTCGTTCACATCCGCACATAAGCCCATTGGTCGACTGCCAATGAAGAGCACGTGCTGCTTTCCCCCTTATTTCCATCCTGCAATATACCTATATGCACAGTGCACATACAAGTTGAAGTGCCCCTTGATAGGAGCACGTCCCAGGTAAGCAAAAGGAATCATTCAAAGCAAACCAACGGAGCTGTATAAATACGTCCGCATTTACCTGTTTTCCTCAGATTCAACTTTACCTTCGAAGGGATAACAGCATCGGAGTTAGTCCCCTCAGTTTTGTGTGTTTGTGTAAAGTGAGATTATCGAGAGCGTGAATTTAAATCCAATCAAATGGCGTCAAGCGAAGTTTTCCGCTACTATTACTCCACCTCGGAGGATTTGCAATCACTAAAAGCACCCAGCGAGACGTTTTTCAATCCCATGGGAGCGTACAACGGCGTCCAGTTCCAAAATCAAGGATTCTGTACTTTTGAAAACACCTCATCGGACGGATGGAATACACCGTCGCCGGCTAGTTACCGTTCGGCCAGTCCGGAATATGTCGATTTAAATACAATATACCATGGATCCGTATTACCAGCTGCGACCAGTGTGCCACCGCAACTGTCAATGGGTATTTTGTCGCAGCAAATGCAAATGCCAATACAGGAGCCGACAATCATACTGCCAACGGGATCTTCCAATGTCGGAACATGCAAAGTGGCCCCAAAGAAGAGAGCCTACAACCGCAAGACTTCAGCTGCAGCCTCCATCACCCCGACTCCAAAACTACAGTCCAGCGAGGAAGCTGTCTATCCCGGCATGATGACGGAGGACTTTAACCATTTCAACTTCTCCGAGTCTGGACTGTTTGACGATTCCGTTTCGGACGACGACATGATGCTGTTCCAAGATGAATTCGGTGCCAGTGCAAGTGACAATAGTACCTACGAAGTGGACGGCGCGACAGGCGGCGATGGCCAGGCCGGGAAGAAACGCCGCGGCAAGCAGGTATCACCAGTTGTGAAGAAGAAGCGACGTCTCGCCGCTAACGCTAGAGAACGCCGCCGGATGCAGAACCTCAACCAGGCATTCGACAGACTTCGGCAATACCTCCCGTGCTTGGGCAATGATCGTCAGCTATCGAAGCACGAAACTCTGCAAATGGCGCAGACCTACATCTCGGCGCTGGGCGATCTTCTGCGTTGAAATATGCTTTCATGTGCTCAAAAACGATACCAGTCTAGTACCTTCTGTGTGTGGTTATGTAGAATTTTCTGTTAATAATAGGGTGTAAGCCATCATTTGTACATTTTAGTTAAGTTTGTTAACGTAAAAAGTATTTTTAGTTAAATATTACCGGAAGACAATGAAATGTTATATATTTATACAAAACAAAAGTTCGTTATTTTCTTTTTGTAACGTGCATGGATTTTCATTTTTCAGGATGTCTGTTTTCGTTTGTGATTCGAAGTGGCAAATAGCTGTAATTCCAGAGTGGCAGGGAAACCTTCGGCGGAGAGAGATACATGTATTGTTTGTGATCTGTACTTTGCATATACCTTGAAGTTGGTGGGAAAAGAAGTTTCAACTATTTTGTGCCGATATTTCAGATTTCAGCCCTTCAGAATATTGTAGGCTGGCACTTAAGGCGCTGGTGTTGCAAACCACTAAGTCTGAAGTATGTAGTCAGGAATTGCCGCACAATGCTCGAATCTCGAGAAAATATTCAAATTCCCTAAAATCGACTCGAACTCACAGAAAATGCCTTAAGCCGTTTTAGGTTGTCAAAAAAGTTGTTAAGCAAACGACTTTTGGTATATTTTCGTCATAAGACATGTATCAGACTTGAGCTGCACAGTAAAAAATATTGACAGTCGAAAAGTAATAAAGTTCAAGCAATTTGAAGAAAAATTCAATAACGTAAAGTATTCGTCGCCTGGCTCTTTCCGAGGTGTTGTTCGAGGCTTCAGAAGCTCACCTCATAAAACTATACGCCGATAGGATCACTATTACGGTCTTCACGTATTTTTCTGTTTCACAGGCGTTGGACAAACGATTCGCTATGACAATGATAACTGATGGCACAATGAAAGGAAAAGAAATCCTAGGGAAGATTGATTGTGCGTGGTGCAGTCCACAGCAAACGTAATTTTAAACACTTTCGCTATCAAGTTTAATATACAACTGAGTTTCCTCCACTTGATGAAATTTGATAAAATTTTGTATGAACTGTTAGCGCAGAAAGGATTTCTGTAGTTTTATAGACTGGTAAATTGTTGTAAGGTGAACTCCTCTACAAATCCGTCGAATCACTTACGTCATCGGGTACCAAAAAAGTAGAATGTTGTATGAAGAGTGTATTGTGAGAAAATGTCAAATCGCTCAGTCTGCCTAACTTTATCCTGCCGCAAAGCGCTTTAATAACGTCACTTCCGGTCTAATTTCAAAATGTCTCTTAGAAACCAGCCAATTAGTAGGTACTTTCAGAAAAACTTGGTTGCCCGCCAGAAGCCGCTGGCAGACCAACCATAAGTAGCCGTTTTTCGACCGAGTATCGTCATCGAGTACATAAAAAATGTTCATGACAAATTATTGCTCTACTTTTTTTCTTCAAAAGTAACTAGGACTGCCTATGCTAACCTTGCCGCATATATGATTATGTGACAGACCAAGATTTGATTCATAAACATGGCCGGTTTGACCCCCTTTTTTCGCTTCAAATAACGCAGTCAGTGCGTTTAAATTTTTATGGTTGTTATTGTTTATGTAAAAGAAATTGCTAAATTATCATTCAAAGGGTCAAAAGGTCAAAAGGTCAAAAGATCAAAAGGTCAAAAGGTCGAAAGGTCAATAGGTCAAAAGGTCAAAGGTCAAACGGTCAAAAGGTCAAAAGGTCAAAAGGTCAAAAGGTCAAAAGGTCAAAAGGTCAAAAGGTCAAAAGGTCAAAAGGTCAAAAGGTCAAAAGGTCAAAGGGTCAAAAGGTCAAAAGGTCAAAAGGTCAAAAGGTCAAAAGGTCAAAAGGTCAATAGGTCAAAAGGTCAAAAGGTCTAAGGGTCAAAAGGTCAAAAGGTCAAAAGATCAAAAGGTCAAAAGGTCGAAAGGTCAATAGGTCAAAAGGTCAAAGGTCAAACGGTCAAAAGGTCAAAAGATCAAAAGGTCAAAAGGTCAAAAGGTCAAAGGTCAAAAGGTCAAAAGGTCAAAAGGTCAAAGCGTCAAAGGTCATAGGGTCAAAAGGTCAAAAGGTCAAAAGGTCAAAAGGTCAAAAGGTCAAAAGGTCAAAAGGTCAAAAGGTCAAAAGGTCAAAAGGTCAAAAGGTCAAAAGGTCAAGAGGTCAAAAGGTCCAAAAGTCCAAAAGTCAAAAGGTCAAAACGTCAAGAGGTCAAAAGGTCCAAAAGTCAAAATGTCAAAAGGTCTTAAGGTTGTAGATCCAAAAGGTCAAAAGGTATAAATAAAATCAGTAGCAAATTGCTGCCGTCGCGAAACCAATTGTCACAATAAATGCAAAGTAATTTTATTCTTAGGTAACGATTTAGTAAGTGCTTACGTAAGTTGGACTTATTTTTAAAATTAAGTAAGTGTTATCCATCAAAAGTTCATTTACAATGCAAACACTCCTGTAAGTGACATCTGGAAGGCTTAAAGTTCTAAGTGCAAATTTGGAAGTATAGTCCTTTTTGCAGAAGCTGTCTGACGAGGAGGAGCAGGAAACTATTCTCATCTTTTCTGTACCTTCTTGTCCGGCTCTCTCACAATGATGAAAACTCCATTTGGGAGCGTTCTACTATAGTGATCTGAACGATCTAAGAGCACAGACATTCGAGATCTCCTACGCTCTATCAGAAGCTCCAGTTGGTTCAACGAGTGGAAAGAATTAAATTGTAGATTCATGTGGTATCACAAGAGACCTTACCATGGTCTAAGTGTGTTGGCTAGCCGACAACCACTTCAACCTAATCTAACCTAACCTAATCCTTTCCTTAGCTTGTTCTTCTCTGCCAAGTTGACAACAGTAATCGTTAAAAAAGAATTCTCTCAAAAACCAAGAGTGTTTCAGTCGACTGACTAATTTGTGTAATTTACAATTGTTACATGTTTATGAATTATTATGGGAAGTTGTTTTTTTTTTTAATTTTCTTTGTCAAATCCCCGACACTTAGAGATCGGCAAGTTCGAAAACGTTATTTATCCCTCTATATTACTTGCAGATGAAAACTAAATATTTTCCACACGAAAATCCTGTCGAAATTTTCGATTTTCGTCTCGCATCGCAAGAGTGGTACCTAATATTTTCTTTTTTAGTTTCTAGAGCAAAATCAATCCGCCACTTGAGTGTTTTCCAAAATAAAGTGCGTACAAGGGACGGGAAGACTCTATAATAGAGCTGCTATTGTGTTTGTTGCCGATCCTGGATCAATCAACTTCAAATTAGTTCCTTTTGTGGATTTCTGCCTCAAAAAGAATAAAAAAAAAAAGAAAAAATATTAAAAAACCACAAATTCTATGTTTTCGTCATCCTTTGTGGTGGATGAACAGCGGAAAGCAAAGACTCGTAAGAGTATCGTGAAATTGAAGTTGTTTCCACTTCCTGTTTGAGTCTCCTTTCGTTTAATTTGTTATTTGATTGTTCGGAATTTGTGGCCCCGCATTTTGTCTACTTTTGGAATCTTACCTGGATTTTTTGTTTTCTAGGGTGGATGGGATCAAAATCTGTGTTTTCTTTTCAATTGACTGCTAGAAACGCGTGGGTTGTGCAATGTATATACCGATGCAAACTTGTAGACACCGATATGGGGCATTGTTTTTCAGATACGGGCTGACCGGAGATCTAACCAAATGAACTAACTGAACTATGCATTGAAATAGCTCGTTAAGCAGCAGAACGGGGTGAATTAACGGAACTTTGCGGAAATTTTACAAAAGCATTGCAATTCCTTTGCATAGGCTGATTATATTTACGAGGCATTATTGGTAGAACTTAGCGAGCTGTCACTGCGAAAAATTTAAAGAAGAGGTTCAAAATCAAATCAAATTATGGGCTTAGGGGCAAAGGGGAATTTGTCAGTACCTCTAGTGGATATACGCTCTTTGAAATAGCATTTTCGGTATCGATGCGTCAGTAGCCCAACCCATTAGAAAGGAATCGCATGATGTCTTCCAAACTAGACGAGAGCGTGAAGCCCATTTAGATATGATAATCATATTTTAAGAAAAAGTCAATGAGCTGTGCAGCGTCTTTGAAATCGACAAAAATTGTGGTGAATGAGTCGCCTAAGATGGGAAGCAGATAAAAAACAACTAAATACAAAGGCATCGGACCGAAAGTCTTCAGTCTTCCAGCGTTGAGAGAGTGAGAACTAATAAAGGATTTGTTAGAGTTTCGGATTTATTTATTTACCTATAGATATTTGTGTCTTCTGGTTAGTTCCGAAATGTAGGCATATTTTACTATTTTTGTTTTCAATTTATTCAAACCTTTAACACAAACCAAACAAATTCAAAATGAAAAACAAAACAAGTGAACAGCGATATACCCAAAAAGGCAAGAGGATTGGTGGCCGGCAACATGCTTTTTTCTAGCTCGCACGCATTTACAGGCAGGGAATGAAATTACAAAAAAGCAATGTAAGCATATGGGTTTTGTGGGGGATTGACTTACGAAAGATCTCTATCTTTTTAAATTCACTTATCTCTGCCCGAGAGTATAACTGTCCTGGAAGAGCTTCGAGAGCAATTCATCCGTTTGGATCAAAATAAATAATATGCATAAAATAATTCATCGCAAAAATAAAAACACACAAAACGAATTGTTGTAAGAAGCTAGGCTTAAAGTACCCACATGAATCTGGTGTTAAAAACGCTTTGATCCTGCATCATCTTCAATTAGGCATTTTTGTTTTTAGTTTTTGGGTCTTTAAGTAAAGAAATTGTTATTTTCGTTTTCTTTTTCAAAATTATAAACATTCCAAATTAATTTGAAATCACTCTTTGCAGCTTTGCATCTTTTGAGTAGATGCCCCTTTTTCGTTTACATGTTACTATGGAAATGAGTCTTATCGGTCTTCGCAAAAGATGTCGCTCTTTCATGCGATGCAACATGTTTCTATGAAAACTTTTTTTACGAAAAAATGTCGTTTTTCTGTTTACGTTACTGTGGAAATTAAAACTTGACGGCGGCACGTGCTTCTTTGCTAATCGACTGTAAAACAGTAGCGCCTGTGCTGTTTTGGAACATTTTTCTGAATAAACATTATTCATACCTATTCTCGGCTTCCTCAATTGCTTTCATTAACTATGTACGTTAGTTTAAAATTGTTTTGTAAATTAAATTGTTTGTTATTTTGTAGTAAATTTAATTTGTTTTTATGCAGAATGGCAGCCACAGCTTTTCAAAGCACTCATATCACACACCAATTACAAACCTGGCAACCCCAGTTCAACTGAATAACCAACCTAAAATACTGTGATCTTTATTCTATATACTGAAACATAGTTTTCTTTTTTTGTTCATTCGTTTTTAAATAACGCTATCCATCGTAATCTTTTTATATTATCTATATATATAAAAATGGATCTTGGTTTGTTCGGATGCTTAAAACTCGAAAACGACTGGACCAAATTGGATACTTCCTTCTGCGGATTTGTTCGTATTTACTCCGCGAAGATATAATAACTGAAATAAGATAATATCAGATCGTTCAGTATTTTGTTCCTGTTTCTTTTCCGTTAATACAAGGAAAATTCATGAAAAACTCAAAAATCTTAGCCACTCAGAAATGTTCATACGAGTATATCTCCCCTGAACCCCAACAGATTTTAAATTTAGATATTCTTTATCAATTCTTCCCTTTGAATTCGTTGCCTTTTGCTGTAGACATTCGCAGGCGAATTAATTGATCGCAAAAAACAACGAACGAAAACAGACACAATAATTGTAAGAACAAAAATGTCTTGTTTTATTTCCACGAAAGAATGAAATCCCAGTTGATACCTTTATTTTTTATGTGTTGCTAACCATTTTGAAATATACATGTTTATGTGGCGTAAATAAAACAACAAATTTAAATTGTGTGAACGCATCCATCAGCTGATAGAAACTCAAAAAATACACTACTCTCAGTCAGTGTTTTTAGCACTCTCTCTGTTTTTCCCACGAAGCGTGACTATTTTTCCCTTTTCACCGAACTCAAATTCCTTCCATTTGCTTTTACTTTCTTTTAAAAGTAAAATTTGTACTATTCGGATAGAAATTGACATTAAATCAACCTTCAGTATAAAAATCACGGCTTGTTAACATTAAATGATTATTTCTTGGTACTGGAAACTTTTTTGCTAAAAGGCAAACGGTTTTTTTCGGGCCGTTTACCCGTTGAAGTTTACACAAAATATTAAGAGTTGGTAGGCCTCTATGACGTTTAGTCAATCGCATAGAAGAGTGCTGCAAGGTCTGGCCGGCGCCGGAGCTGCCGTTCTGCTAAGAATATCGCAGCTGTGGGTGTGGCTGAAGATGACCCTGGACCATACGACGTGCCACGCAATTATGGGCATCGATCAGTGTTTTTTACAACTTTCTCCTTTCTTAATTGAATGCATTGAGACTGGAGAACATGTAGCAGCGTTGCCAGACACTCAAAATATTTCCCTACAGATAAATCTGAAAAACCCGCAGATAAAGGGAAATCTAAAAAAACAATGTTTTACGACTTAAAAGTAGGAATTTCAAATTCGAAGCGCGAACATGTTTGGTCTTACGAATGCAAAAGTGTGTCCCTAATATTTATGATGGTAAAAATGTAAACGCATGCTGCTTTTTGAAACCATTTTGTAGAAATTTACCCCCCAGCTCCAACGCATGATATTGTTGTTAATAAAATTTACGGATAATGTTGGTACTTAGATCCGGAAAAATACTTAAGGAACTATTACCAAAAACTATAACTTTTTCCCATTGAAAATGGCAACAGGTTTTGTTTGAAAGACTTGCTTTGAAAACGAAAATCGTCCAAAGATATCCGAATTAGCTTTAGAAAATAGATTGATTATTTTACAGTATTTTAAAATAACGCATACATTTATTTCATTCTTTATTTCAAATTTGAGTCATTTGGTAGTGGACAGAAAAGAGCGACGTAGACATTCGTCATGCATATTTTAAGGTTATCAAAAACGAATACTGTAACCAAATACAAATAAATAAAAGCTAAAAGAAAAACCCCAGATTTCCCCATGATAATTTCTCCCCCAGATTTCCCCCCGCCAGCCAAAAAAAAAACCCCAAAACTGGGGGGGGGGGGGCAAAACCCCCAAACTGGCAACGCTGAGTCATGTAGAGTAGTTCGAAAAGGATAGAGCAGCGGCCCGATTGGCGGCGGCCACTTACCCGATATCATTTTCTCCACTTAATGGAAAAATACACAAAGACACATCAAATAAACATAATCCAAAAGCGGATCCCAAATTTGTTCAATCATTAAACTAAATGACAGCCACCGAACATCGGGTGACAACTTCTGCGCCATCTTGTAGTCGACGTTGAAAACTTAGTCTGAAGTCCAACTATCTCTATGACTGGCCATTGGCCTATTAAACCACTTTCATATTTTTTATACTGATGCTGAGTAATTGACATAAAATGTAGGTACTCATTTGCGAGTATCCAGCTCTATCCCTTACAACAAACCATTTAACTTGCCCCACCCATTTCGAATTGCAGTCCCTTTATAGGTGTATTGTTTCGCCGCCGACAACATTCCCTGTGAATGCTATATAGACAAAAATTCGTAAAATGCCAACAATTTACCTTCAAATTAATTACCTTAAACAAACAACAGTCTACGCTGTGCGGCAATTCGGTGGCTCTGAAAGGGATACCACCGGATTCATCGTGTGCAGCTATCAGCCAAATCAATGTAGGAAGTGTGGGAGGTACACGAACGGACATTCGTCATTTCGGAGTGCCTCGCTCCGGTGTGGTACATTAAAGTCAGCAAGGACCTCACACGAGAAAACCAGTGATGACTTAATTGTTTCGGGGGTGTAACCCAATGATTTGGTGTCGCTAATTACAGGGGGCGAATTTCGCTCTTCGTGCCTAATTACTGCATGCAGTCCTCAAATGCGTCAAATCATGACTCAGGCAAAACTGTGTACAGAATACGATGCAAAAGGATGGCGCTGTGCGGTTAAAGGTCAGCAGCGGAAACTATATATACGCCAAAGGAGGCGCACAAAACTTCTCACAGATTTGTTAATAAGAAAAAGTCCCACGGCCAGATCAGAAGAAAGCCAATTTTGTTGAGGAAATTAAATGCAGTTGTATCAGATAATGCGATCGCCATTCGCAGTCTGGGTGCCGATTCGTCGGAGAGGTCAGATTTGTCGGTGAGTTGGTCGGTTTTAACAATTATAAATGTCCGATCGGAATAGTCACTATGCTGTATGCATGCCTTCCCAGACCGGCTAAAATTAAGTCCAATTTGCAAACGAATTACTCTCACTTGAGCCGGTGGACCATTAAGTATCCGTATGTGGTTATGCAACAGGAACTGCGTTCGGTTCTCACTTCTCAGTTTCGGTATGAGTCGCGTTCTTTGGGTAAAATCGGCGCGATTTCGTAAGGTGATCAATTTGGCGCTTCGCACAGTGTTTTGTTCACAGCATGCTTCATTCTGCACCGGCCATGTAGAAACCAACAAAAAAACAACGTCTCACCAACTAATAACGCCATGCGGATGAGGCTTCCAAATTAAGTTAAGTGTTTGACCCACCATCATCCGGTAATAAAGTCGGTAGGAGGATTACGGAATGGTTGTTTGTTTTTCGATGCGAAAATACACATTCGATTGATCCCCCCATCCATATGGATCATTTGGATCATCATCAGCGACGAACGGCGACGTCCTGCCGTATATACTGACTACCTCGCACTCTTGAGATTGAGACACTATGGGCGCTGATCCATGGCTGTCGATGAATAAACACGTTTCTCGGCTCAAACGGCAGTGTAATCCTCAATCAAGTCCATCTCCTTTATTGGGGCAACTTCAGACGGCTGCTGAGGGAGACCGACACGACACGACGACCGATTGATTAAGATGTCGGAGGAGGGTTTTGTTTGCATTTCGGGGAATCTTATGGGAAATTAAATGTCTCGCCTTGCGGTTATGTCGATTATTGACGGCAGAACACACATAATTAGTTAGTGTTGGCAATTATATGGTGTGCCTGCGCGCACTATGCAGTTAGAGCTCCGCACAGGTATTTAAAGCAAGCCAGACACTAATTAGAAATAGATTTGATTTATTGATATAAATTGGTCCTTGCACGTGGTTGGTCGTGGACATGTACTAGTGGGAATGGAAACGGTAGAGATTCTAATTTATTTTCAGTCGTATCGAGTAGGTCTAACGTCAAACTTGGAGGTTTGGCCAGGTTAAATCTTATAAATAAAAACTACACTTAACTACGTATATGATTGTGTCGCCAAAGAGGGTGAGAGCATTTTTAGTCAGTCTAATTCCGAAGGAAATATCTGTATGTGATTGACTGCGTGGGATAATTTTTGGGCTGGTGCTGTTATTTGTATTCGTCAGCTGTCGCTACAACAAAAAGTCAACAAAAGCAAGACAATGGCTTCATCAAGCAGTCGGATATACGTAGAAAAATCACTTCTTTTAAGTCCACCAACTTTCGGTTTACAACTTCCGTACCAAGTTAACATATCTACTACAGAGTTAATGGATTGATAATAACAGATTTATCAATTTCCTCTAAATTTTCTCGGCCATACATTGAAAATAAAATACCAGGTAACATTGGCAAAATTCTATTGAAAAATTTAAACTAAAATAGTTTTGTTGATCATAAGTTTTTTTCAATTTGGACCAAACATTTGCAAAGAAACTACTTTGTCAGATTAACAAAACACAATTTTCATTTAAATAAATCGATATTGTATCAATTGAACAATTTTATTGTTGAACTAACCTAGTTTTTGTTATGTCCATAAAAACAGAACCAAAAATCCATACTTTTGTAAATGTTTGTTGAAATGACAAAACTTATGCTAAATGTTTGTTAGCCAGACAAAATACAGATTATCAAATTTACAAACATTTTTATGCAATGAAAAAAATGCTTGAAGATATGACATAAATGTTGTAGAATTGATAACACACGTTTTGAATCGACAAAAATAAAGGGTGTTTTTTTAGAGGCATAGAATTTTGAAATGGAATAAATCAAAGATGATTTTTTTAAATTGAAATGAAATTTACTTTGTTCGAAAGATAATCTTCTGGCATTATAATTTAAATATGACTTGTAGCATATGACCGCCACGGCTGGCTCGGACGTAGTTTAATCTGGAGGTGCACTTTCGATGACTTTTTCCAACATTTGTGGGCGTTTACCGGCAATAACGCGGCGAGTGTTGTCCTCCAAGTGATCAATCGTTTCGGGCTTATCGGCGCAGATCATGACTCTATAGCGACTTCAAAAATCCCCACAGAAAATAATCAAGCGGCGTTAAATCGCACGATCTGGGAGGCCAATTCACGGGTTCGCAACGTGAAACTATGCGGTTACCAAACGTTCCCTTCCATAAATCAACAGTGGCACGAGCTGTGTGACATGTTGCGCCGTCTTGTTGAAACCACAGATCCTGCACATCATGTTTGTTCAGTTGATGAACGAAAAAGTCAGTAATCATGACTCTATAGCGGTGGTCACCACTGACTGTAACGTTCTGGCTAGCATCGTTTTTAAAGAAGTACGGACCAATTATTCCACCAACGGTGTCTCAACATACACTTGAGGATTATTATCACTGCAAATACGGCAGTTTTTTTTATTGACGTATCCATTCAACCAAAAGTTAGCTTCATCGCTAAACAAAATTCGCTTATGAAAATTTCGAGCAGAACCATGATTTTCAAAATAAAATTGCACAATTTGTTGTTCAGGCGTCAGTAGTCAGTTTATTCATGCTGAAATGCCAAACCAAACTAAAAATAAATTACTTGACAGCTGACAAAATGGCCGTTAGTTAAAATAGTTGTTGCCAACTTAAAGTTGTATACATCTAAGAAAAATACCCTTTACATTTTAAACATTGCAATGTTATTGATATTTATATCAATAAGTGAATAAAAAAAAAACATTTTAAAACTATGTAAATAGATGAGGACATCATTAATGAGTCACATATGGAAACATTGACAAGGTAGGTAAGCCAAGCCAAGCCAAGCTGTGCAGAAATACGATTGCATTGAAGCAAATGGGACTGTGCATTTTGCACATCCTGATGGGCTCGCTTGGCTGTGCTCTAGACATTTTTTTCTTGTCTGTAATTGCAGCAATTCGCTACGCACGGGCAGCCGTGACTGTTGTGTTATTAAACCTTCGGAAAATTGATTAATTTTTTTATCAGGTAAATACCAACATTGTTCTTTTTATTGAAGTTTCGATGTTAAAAAAAAGAAGACATTTACATAGATGTACATACAAAACATATATATTATCTTAACTAAAAGTGCAATCATCTTACTTTTCTACGTAGGTACAAAATAAAAATTGTGAATATTGTTTGAATTTTTGAAATTGATCGAGAAGTCCTGGCTTATATCTATAACAGCAAAACATTTGGAAAAAATGTTCTCTATGTATAAGATTGCTGATTTTGTTTCAACGGCGTGTATTTTAACATGTGTACTTAACATTTATGAATATTATAACTGGTGTATTTTGTATTAATTAAAATTTTAGATTAGTAGAAAATAGTTAGTAGAAAGAAATTTAGTTTAATTTACATTGTATAGTAAGTTTTTTTTAAATATCTGATAGTTAAAGTTATATGTTTTGCGTATATCATTTATTAATGCCTAATTTATTTAACGATGGTAATGTTTCGGATATAAATTCTTTATTCAGATAAATACTTATTACGTATCTTCAAACTCAAGTTAAAGGACAACTGCAGTGAGTGTTAATCATATCGACGGAATAGTTCACTTAATTCAACAGAAAAATAAATAAAGAATTGACCGATTATTTCTATTCACCCAGCAATTCTGCTGTTGAACCAACAAATTATAATATTGCTAGTAACAAGCAATCTGTTTATAGATTAAAAAAAACACGACGCAGTACTGAGAAATTATTTCTGTACAATCAACAATATTTGTTCTTGATTTTTAATTTGTTTGATAATTTGACGAAAAAACAAAGACCAAATTGATAAATTTCTTTGTAAAAGCAATGGTAGAATTAGCAAATCTCTTTTCTAAAATTAACAACATTTTGATTAATTCAACAAATAATTTTTACACGCACAAGAAACGAGTTTTGTCAAAACAATAATTTGATAGAAATATTTTGTTTGACATAAATATTGACAAAGAACTTGTTGAACCAATTCTCATTTTTACCAAACAAAACCGGGTTTTATTTTCAATGTAATATCAAACTTAAGGAACATTCACATGAGCGCGAATTGCGAACAAATCCATTTAATGTGATTTTTGAATGGAAAATTCTGATTTGTTTTACTAAAAAAGCATTAAATTTAATAAATCTAACATCTTATATAAAAAAACTGAGTGTTAATTGATTTAAATAGCGCAATTTACAATAACAGCAATTTTCCCGTAAGTTCAAAATCTTGCCGCGATCTGTCACTTAACTTAACTTAACTTAATCTTTAAAAATTAAAATCAATCGCTGTTAATCGCTGGTATCTGCGATTGAAACAGTTTTTATGTGAATGAAGTGGCAGAAACTACGAACATTCGCTTGTTCGCAGTTCGCCATCCGCTCTCATGTGAATAGTCCTTAACTCTATAGAATTTAACCAACTGGTTGATATTAATCTAGAAATTTTGTTGATAACAACTGATAAAATGTGTTTTTTTAACAGTTTGCATTTAACCTTTTTATGTCGGTAGTTTCTAACAATGAATGTAATCTTTTTTTACCGAGCAAAAATCGTGGTTACAATCAACATCAGGGTCAAGTTCAGCGACGTCGCTGCCAATGTACATAATGGTCTATTACGTTAGGGTATTCACTTAATTTCATAATTTAATTCTTACCGTCATTTGCTGCAGCTCTAAAAACATGAAAAGCAGTTCACACGACCGCATGTCACAGTTTGACAAATTTGCGTAACTTTCTGCAGTCGATTTTCGAGCCTAATTGATCGCGGAAAATTATGAGACCTGCGTAGACTATTCTCCATACAAAATCTGACAGTTCATTTACGTGGCGGTACATTTTTGCCGTTCACGCAGTTTATGAGGGCTTTACGCGTTTAAGTCAATACCCTTATTTCCTTTTCAAATTACGACTCAAATTGTCAAATGTGAGCTGTCGCTAAATTTGAAATTAAGTGTTTATTTTTACCCTTTTTTTTAGTAACTTTTATAATCCGCACCTACAAAACTGGCACAGATCCATTTCTACATTCTCCAATGATAGGACTTAACTTGAGTAGGTTAAAACAAACCGACCAGCTCTCTGACTATAAGACTGTAAGGTTTATGACAGCTTCCAAGTCGCTATGACTGACTCTCGATTGGTCAAACTTCTGTCTAAAAGGGAGAAGTTTTGTTGCATTTTATTTTGAACACAATTTACCGTAATTTCCTCAAACATCTATAGGTAAAATATTCCATTGCCATCCCATCCCACTTCAATTGGTTTTGCATGTAAATCGCTCGTTATGGTGTGATTTGCTTCGGCAAATGCCATGCTTGGTGGTCCCAGCAGAATCGATGGTGGCGGCATATCCAAATTAAAAGGCCGACAGCTCACATTTGACAAATTGCAACTGGATATCCGAACACCAAGAAACACCCAAGAGCGGTAATCAAAGAAAAAGGCATAGCCCTCGCAGAGCACGACACATCTATTGGTGTTCGTTTGTACGAGTATAAGGAGGCAGGCGACGGACGTTGCGGCATATCGCAGAGACTAACAAGATACCTGCTCCAGATTATCTAATCAAGTTCTGGAAAAATTAATGACGTGCAAATTAGGCACATTATATTTGATCGCCAGCACAAAAGCATAAGCAGCAACATGGTCGGCAGCAGCCCATTAACATGATGCGGATGTGCATAACGAAAGGGCACCGCAACTGCACTCTGCGAGGACCCCTTGTGAATCCTGTTTGCTGTTCTTTTTTTTGCATCACGAATGCTAAGTGGAGCATCATCGCCGGTAGATGTGATCTTAAACTAAAGAGAAGAAGTGGGGAAGCATCGAGGACAGATTTTGTTTTGTTGCAGAGGGTTTTCTGATCTAGTTGGTGGAATATTAAATTGGCACCTGTACACAGGTGCAAAACTTGCAAAAAACGTCACTGATCTCGAACGCACATATTATAACCACAAAGACCGCCTGTGACAAAGGACCAGCCGACCGTGGTTTGAGTGCGTGTGCACGAACACAAGGAATCGCATTTTACCCCCGAGGATAAATGTGCCGACTGTCAAGCTGTATCCTCAGTGTTGTACACCGAAATAAGGTTGTTAGTGGTGGCTTACGAATTTGGACACAAATCATTTGTTAAGTATCCACTTTGCGGTTACTTCCACTTGATTGCATCAGAGCAAAAAGATGACACAGTCAGTGGTTCCAATTATGGTGAGCAGTAAGTTCAAAAAGCAAGAACGAAAGGAAGGCAGCACTTATCAGCTCAGGTCTTCAGATATACGTCGAGGTATGCTTCAATTGCAAGTAGATGAAGTTGTGATGTGTTTATATAACTAACTATAAAATGTCGTCAAAAGCTTCCGAGCTTTTTACCTAACTTTCAATTGACTCAACCAAAGTTTTGATGGACGAGAAAGTTTCGTGCGACCCAGTCGTGCCCTTTATTTTTAAGTGGACGCAAAAATAATTGGTTTCAAACAGCCTTTGCTGCTATTACATATGTTAACAAAGCAATGTACCAATACTCTAATAAACACTAAGACTCGTGTTTTCTGTTTCTTATTTTTGAGATAAATAACACAAGATCATTAAGCAACCCGCGACCATCATCAAAGGATTCTCTGAGAATAGGACTAACTAATCGCTTTTTTAATGCAAATTATTTTATTTTCACAAAACACTGATTGAATTTGTATTGTTCCCCTTTGATTAAGTACGTTTAGCGATTTCAAGGATAGCACATACACAATAACCCCTTAGAAGATTCCCTTTCGAAGGGTGAAAAGGAACGACTAAAAATTGAGCAATAAAATTAGTCGTGGTTAAATGAATTTCACACCACACGGGATCGCATTCTTGAGACACGATTACCAAATGAAGCAATGAATCTTCCCTTAAAATAATATCGTCCTTTTGTGCATACCTGACAGAGTGTGTTATTGTAAGATATCCTAGAACAATGACCACAAAAGGAACACACAATGTGAAAAGAAACACTCGACTGCGCAACGAAGCAGAGATGAACTGACCACCGATGACCACCAACATAAATGTTGACAGGCGTAACACGCCCCTGCCATAATAAACAAGGGTCACTATATCAATCCAAGTGGTGGTGGTTCCGTATGTGTGGGCAAAAATCCATCTCCATGCGCGCACTCACAAAAGGACTCTCAGGCTCAGGAGTTTCCCTTATCGGGAATTCACTCGCACATTGTGGATACCAATAGACCAGACACCACCGGCGCAGGACAAAAGGAAGCGCCTTTCATTCGTGGCCCATAACTTTGATTCAATGATCATGGCTCAACGTTCGAGTTGGGAAAAGGAATTTCCCTCAACCATAAACATTAAAGTCGAAAATTTATTAACGAACAACTCCCCATGGGGATTGATCGGTGTCCTTTTATGATTTCTCGCCGATTCGCCTTTGATGAAAACCTTTCATGCAATAAAGTTCGATGGCCGATGGGAGAAGGCGTTAATGGACGAGTACTCTCCGGTGCGCACACAGGCACAGGCGGTAGGCGGTTAATTATGCGAGAAATCACCTCTCTTGCGCATTTTTCTGAGTTGCGCTTCTGATATTCGAAACCACACTGAGGTGATTGGCGATTTTAATTACCTGTATAATTGAGCCATTACCGCCGCACACACAGTCAAGTATCTCTGCGGTTTGTTCGTGTTTGTTTTTTTCTTTCGCTTACCGTGTCACCTCAAGGACTTAATTTGTGATTTTTTCACACGAATTTTGTAGCCGAAAACTGTGTGCCATTTTAAACGAGTGATTTTGTCCCCACAAAGGGACAAAGGAGATGAAGACGACGTTGCGCATCAATGCCATGTCCGACGGACAGCGATTGATGCCCGAGACAGTGTTTGGTGGCGGTTGACTTCTTGCTGGTTGGTGGTGCCCAATTACGACCAAATGAGGTGGAAAAGTGTATCGAATGACTTAATCGAGAGATTGGCAGACAAAATTTGTACAAGTAGATGACTTGCGTGTGGCAATTGCTTTTGAAAAGATTTGATTTTTGACTTGAGACAGCCGAAAAAAAAAAATGGTTTCGCCACAGAGAAGCTTTAACTTTATGTTGACAGTTTTTGTTTCACTTTGAGCGAAGATTCTTGATTCGGGTGTCAAATTTAAATTTAACGCACAGTTTAATTTAAAGAAGGGGGTGCAAGAAAAAAGGGATAGTAGCAACAAGCCGTTTCACATGAGAACGTACGATAGAAAAAATGAAAGAAAGAATGAGACAGAATAAGAATGGTATTGGATGAAAAAGAGAACCGTCATCCAGAGCTAGTTGCGATTTTTTAGTGTCAATTTAATTCAGTTTGAACGTTTTAAAAAAGTAATCATGAAACTTGAAAAAAAAAGTTTCTTTTTCTATTTTTGGACCGAACAGAGGGACCACAACTTTATGGCGTATCCGAATGCTGAATGAGGAATTTTTCTAGGCACAGATATGTTCTCGGATTTTTGGCAGACGTGGACAAAAACCTTGACCGTCGCACGTCGGTCAATTTGCTTTTATCTGAGACTTGATTTTGATCAACTGTTTAAATTTTCCACCGCAACTAAGTTTGAGTGATAACCATAAAGTTGCTTGATTTGTCAAACGGGTTCAGAATTTATATCCACGCATATTCTTGAACTGGCTGTAATCTTAAACCAACATGAATAGTAACAAAAGTACAGTGAAAAATATGCCAAACAATGATGCAATTTTTGTTCGTGGAATCGACTAAAAATATTTCTTACTGTTTGTTGTTTTCAACTGCACATTTTAGGAAAACTATATCTGACCCGGCGAATTCAATTAACGCCTTCAAAGATTTCCGGGTCGTCGTGTATTTCTCCGCCAATGATTGAATCGAGTTGGTCCGGTCTGAGTTTCTTAATCAACCAAAGCATAATGTGGGCACGCGGCAATCACCGCTTCTGAAGTTTGCCCGGGAACAGTGATCCAATTCGCCTGTTCTCAATTGTACTGAAAACTGAAAAGAAATAGTACTGAAACGCATAAAATAGTATTTTTTTTAATTTAATATTGTAATCAAGCAAACAAAAAAAAAATTATATTTTATTTAATCTAAATTTTTAAATTGTAAAGTAGGTTTAAGTTAATTTTACTCTCGACCATTTTAGCCGCTTTTCTAACCTGTATTTATAGTATTAACTCAAAAACATGCGTTAAGTCCTCTGCACAAAGATGCATTTAGAAGCTTGAGATTTATTTTTTATTTTTTATCAAAACATTTATGAATGGAATTCGACTTCGTTCATGTGTCCACCACGGGAACATATGCAGCGGTCGATACGTTGAATCCAACTTTCGTAGACTCGGCCGCACATTTCGACCTATACGGCAGCTATTTCTCTTTCAATATTGGCTCTGAGCTCTTCTAACGTCACGGGCTTGTTGGCATAGACCAATGATTTAATGTAGCCCCATAAACAAAAGTCTAGAGGCGTTAAGTCACACGATCTCGGCGGCCAAAAGACGGGTCCGTTTCTCGAGCTAACACGTTCACCGAAATGAGACCTCAATAACTCGATTGTTGCGCCCGCTGTGTGGCTTTTGGCACCGTCTTGTTGGAATCACATATCACTGATGTCCAATTCATGCAATTGCTCAAAGAAATAACGATCCAATATATCTCTGTAGTACTGTAGTGAATACCATTTACCGTGTAACCGTGACGGTCATTTTCATCGACGAAAGAAAACCGCACAAAAAGTGACATTTTGCGGATGAAGTGCTGTTTCATGAAGCACATGCGAGGGTTATCACCTGTTCAGTAACGCATATTTTGCTTATTGACGAAGCCGTTTAACCAAAAATACGCTTCATCGCTGAAAATTAAAATTGAGGCTAACGCTCTTAAGGTTGCGACCACTGACTCCGAATTTCGGTAGTATTTGTAAAAGTTGTTCCTTCCTTTACTTCACCACGATGAAAATGTTGACTTTACTCAATATTTTGACATTGACAGTTCGTCAATCGGCTAAGTTTGCGTTCACACTGAAACATTGAATAATTTGTCAAGCCGCTAATGAAAGACCCTTTACAAGAATATAAAAGAAAAACTGCTCAGCTTAAAGGAAGCCTACTTCATTCGTCGCATCTTGAATATGCGTCGATTATGCCTCACCTTCCCAAGCTATAGCTTGTATTCCAACAATCTGTCAGTTTCCCGTTTACGTTGACCATTTGTGATGGAGCGGCGTAGTCGGCAATCAACTTGGAGTGTTAAAGCCGTGGGAATTAAAAGCCGTGAAAAATCGAGCTAACTGAAAAGGTTTGTTATAGTTGAGGACCAGATCTGTCAAGGTCTGTAAAGCAACCTACCATATTATTTAAAAAAAAAAACCTCTGTACGTGAAACAGACTTGTAAATTTATTTATTTTTACAGATTTGCAAACATTACGTGACTGTGGTATTTTTTCGATATACATTCCTGCCTTTTTGACAACGTCCTTAAGTGAAACAATTATTTGCTCTTTATCGATAAGTGAGAAACTATGTAAGCGAGACTGAAATAAATAGCTCATTAGATTCCAACCAACCTGGTTTCCCTACGAAAATGATGGCAGCATACGTATTTAATTAAAACATTACTTAATTGAAGTCATCCAATATTTCAAGAAACTTATCAACCGCATCCGTTAAGTCGCCTTCAAGGAGTATAAACATCGCATCAGAAAAGAGATGAGTCCATCATGGCAGTAAATAATTAAACTTACATCAATCATTTGTGCGATTTTATCTCGAGCCGTAGCAAATGTCACGCAATTGCTGCTGTTTGCTCAGTGTGGGGGCTTAGGGACACCCAAAGCTCAGATTAAATGTATCAACTTTCCGAAAATCAGATGCCTCAGTTATTGCGTGACCACGCAAGCAGAACTCAAACT
Organism: Cheilosia grossa; assembly: GCA_963082955.1. Taxonomy (NCBI): domain Eukaryota; kingdom Metazoa; phylum Arthropoda; class Insecta; order Diptera; family Syrphidae; genus Cheilosia; species Cheilosia grossa. Next base: position 99,478,828 of record OY720144.1, read on the forward strand.
CACCCGAAGGTAACCATACTATCACCGCACACAACTATGTATTAAGTCGCAGGTATTAATTGATTTGTATTCCTGCGAAAAGGGATTAATTAGTTGGTATCCATCAGGTCCGTACTTAAAGTAATTTATTAAGAATTTAATTGCAGCGGTGCTGGTTTGATTTTTCTCTTCCTCTTAACAATGACTTGGAAATGGGTTAACCGTTTAAAATGCATTTTATATAGTTTTTGTTGTTTTCCTTCTTTCTTCTTTTCTTATTCCTTTAAGGATAATAGTGACTGAAAAGTGTGGTCGTGCCACCAAAATCCTTAAGAATAACATATGGCCAGGAAGAAAACGAGCAGAGAAAGAGAGGGAGAACAAAAAAACAAAAATTAAAGAAATAATATTCAATTCCTGAACATTCGAGAGGAAGAAAGGTATATCGGTCGTCCCCGGTTGTGCGTATATAGGGATAGTTGGTGTGCAGCATAAGGAAGGTCTGATAATTGCTCAGTGAAGGTTATAAATATTCTCCTTGGAGTTATCTATGCCTCCATCTGGCTCATTTTGTAAGAAGTGTGGACGCCACGCGCTTAACATGCATATATATAATCCGCTTAGATGTACGCGCGCCACCATTTGGCACCGAATTGAGAAACGTTTCCGTTTGTAATCATCAGATTTGTTCGCATGCGCACAGTAGTTGACTATTAGCGAAAAGGAAAACTACTTGTATCTCTGCAGTGTAGAACTGTAGCGAAAAGGGGAAGCTCGCAGGTGAAATGATACCGCGTGCGTTTTGTTGAATACGATTAGCATCGCTAATGAACTGTTTGGTTGCTCATTACCATATCAATAAAATACAAATGGCAAACTTACGTCAAACGATGACCAGATGAAAGATCCATCAAAACCTTGTCAAATAAATGTCACATTGATTTCTGTTACTGGTGAGATGGTTTCGAAATGCGCCTGCTTAGAGTTGATGGAATTCAGGACTCAGCTGTTTTTACTTATCCACTTTGCAGTGGAAATGAGCAGTGGGGAGTAGCAGTTAGCACATTTGAGGTACCCACATAGTTAATGGTCAGAAGTATTATTCCTTTTAGATCTACACGGATCTTGATGCACAGTAGATTTACTTTTATATTTTTGGGAATCAATTTTCGTTCTAACAATATTGGTTTTCGTTCAGTTGGCTTTAAGATTATCTTTGTTGTTTAATTATGTGTATAAATATGTCAATGGAATGAACAAATATTTTGTCAATTAGGTACTTTTTTCGACGGCTAAGACAACCGCTGTCGACAACTTGTTCGTCAGTTCCTATCTTTGTTAGAGAATTTAACCAAGCCCCACCACCGCCGTTTTGACAGTAATTTCTTGCTACTCGCTACTTTGTGTTTTTTTTCTGTTGTTTTTAATAAGAAATGGATAGCAAAAAGGTGTTTAATAGTTACTCGTTACTTTGATAATTCTCTTTGTTTCTGTTGTCTTTTATGAAAACTGGTCTTACATGTTCTTAGCTTTTATATTATAAATGACAAGAACACATCACATCCTATCCAGCTGTCAATTCCTCATCCCAACGTCCTTAAACTCCTAATATATGCCTATTACAGTGACTCTTATTAATTTCACCATCAAAAAGGGATAGAAAAAAGTTTTTTACTCACTACTCGTTACTTTAATAATTCTCTTTTCCAGTCTTTTCCATAAAAACGATATAGTACCTAAATTTTCTTAGCTTAACACCAAAAATGACAAAAAAATGTGACTACTCGCTACTTCGATTATTTTGATGAAAATTCCTGATGTGCGTCTTTTTTTTGGTTTAGAGATAAGTCCCTCTTCTTAAGGCACTTTTAAATGGTCCTGTATCTTGGACAGGCACTTCAAGTCATATTCGCGACGATGCCATCGGTCCTTGTGTTGTATTGTCGGCGATCTTTCTGTGTCCTTCGTATGTGTCCTCCTCTATAGTTGCCGCGATTGCTCCTAGGTGTCAGTAGTCGTACGCCATTCCATTTATCCACATCATGCTACAAATAACTATGACCTCGTTGCCCGTTGCTTCACAAAGGCTATTTGATTTTCATTCGATTCTAATCGAAATCCTGCGACATTAGGTGGGTTTCTCATTATTTCCAACATCCCCAAAAAAGGTACACACAACAACACCATCTGGCACACGTCATTTGTACACGTGTGCCACTGTGGCATTTCAGATTATTTCTTCCTGAACCGACAAGGAAACCTATTTTTTTTTTTTGTTTCAACTGTTCCGTTTCATTTGAGTGCCAACCTGATCAAGGAGCATCAACTTCTAGTTGCCAATGGATTTTTTATATACTCCACTTGTATGTGCATGTATCTGCAAAGGATCCTCATACGTTGTTCTTCTTGAGTATTGGCCTAAAATTAAAAGAAAGAAAAAATATATTATGTCCAAAAGAGTATTTTATGCTTCGCCCTTCTTTGGCCTCTCATTGCAATCTTCTCAAAACTGTATTGGATGGATACAAATGAAGAGGAAAAAAAACTACGTATATATTTTGATGCAGGAATTGTAACACCAGATGACGACGATCCTTACAACATATGCTGTTTTGGAATCGAGCCATTGCAAGGAGCAATTCTGTTGTATAGTATATTTTGGCTTCTGCTCCTTGTACGCATTTGTGTGCGAGTTCGGGTATCTTGTATGAATCAACAACAAATTATCGAAACGAATCTACCTTATGTGCACCCTAAAAAGTTGTGTTTTTTTGTCCCCGTTTCCTTGGGTGTGATAAGATGTCACTTTTTTCGGATTTTGCGTTAGTATCATTTGAGAGGTTAATGCTGATAGGTATTTTGAAAATCACGCGAAATGAGGACAGGTCCATCGAGGAATTTAAATGTGTTTCCAACCATTTCTGTCGTTACACAAGAACTGACTTAATTCGATTATTTTTGCTTGTCTTTCATTTGAGACATTTCATAAGCTGAAACGGATATATGAGTATATGAGACTGACGAGTAAAAGTTGGGTGCTTGAACGATTAAGGTTGACAACAAAAGGCTTGATGTCAGCTCTAACATTTATAACGATCGATCCTTTGTTTAGTTTAGGCGAAAGAGGGTAAAGCTTGGTTGTCCATCAAACAAAAGTCAGCAAAAAGATGACATATTTTCTAAACCACTGATATAAAATGTAGACCTATCAAAATTATTATTAAGGCTTGCCAATTTTCCCTGTCAAACTATCGAGTAAAATGAGAGAATCCATACGCAGTGCCAAGTTTTCTTTATTTATTTATATGTTTATTTATTTAAGAACGCGATGGCTTCCTCTTAACACACTTCTCATCGATCTCCTTCAACAAGTTGTTAACCTTTCCGTTAACACTTTTAACTAAGTTCTGTTGACAAATTTCAGTGCTGGCAACTGCTTTCTGCACTGTCTCCTTCACGAGAACGGTGTTCTCCTTAATGGCATTAACCTCCGACACAACACGTTCATTTGTCTCAGCCAAATTGTTGATAATACAGAAAGTTCCAACTGCGAAATTGGAGGCAATCTCACAGGATTCTGTCAGAGTGTAGATCTCCTCGGCGGAAGTAGAAAGAGAATTCAAATCGCCACCGTTCTGGCTCTTGTACTGCTGATCAATGGCAGTGAGGTTCTTTGTGCATTCCCGTAGGTTGATATCAACGTCCTTGAAGATCATATTCAGAGCTGACACGTAGCCTTTGCCGCAGTTGTCCGAAAGCTTTATTACCTTCTCGATTTTGCTTAGGGGCTCATAGAGCTCGTTCATGGTATGAGCGGTCAAAATCTCAGACTTGCTGTTAATCATGTGCGATGTCTCGGCATTCATGGCGGACATTTCCAGGTAGAGTTCCTCAGCAGCTACAGCAGATGCGGCGACTAAATTGCGTACACCGAGTTCAACCGGACCAACTCTTCGTGAGACATGACTGCTAATCGGAATGGACTCAACGGGAGACGCCGACTCGAAGACGCTTGATCCAGCGGCTGGTTTGACCACTGGTTGGGCGTCTTCCTCTATGACCTTCTCGGTTAGCAATTCAACGAGTGACTGCGCAACGCTTTCATGTTCGGATACTTTCTCGGCAACTGTTACGTTGACATGCTCGGGGATTTTCTCGGCGATTTTCTCGGCAACTGTTACGTTGATAGCTGATGCGTCAATGCGCTGGGGTACTTTTTCGACAACTGTTTCTCCAATTGCCTGGCCAACTGACCCGTCTTTGTTTGCGTAGACGACTGGAAGGCCCTCAGGCACCTTAGGACCATCGACGACCTCTACTGAATCTGCTGCCGACTGACTATCCTCCAGCGATTCAAGCGACACAGGCTCAACCGCGGTTTTCGGAGATTGAACGGTTTCCACGGGTGATCCTTTCACCTATATTGGAAGTAAAACTTACGTTTTGACAAATTGATTGAATGATTGAACTTACAGAAAGGATTCCGCAAAGAAGAACGACAACGATTGGAATTTTCATATTGTAAGCCTCGATTCTGCTTTTGTTTGGTGAAAAATGAACTGCAATCTATTTTATCGATTCTGTCATTTATATATACGGGAAACTGACTAATTGAGTTCGTCTGGTTGAAGTTAATTGCTTCGAAATGGATAGACGATGTCCTAACATTTAAAACAATGTTTCTTGTAGTATCTTCCTATCACAGTTGTTTTGTTTTGCCAGAAAACACTATCTTGGTATGTAATCGGAATACTTCACAATAAAAATAAGTTCTGTCGAATTTTGATAAGGGGAAGTTATATTTGGAATTCGTAACTAAACCCAGCGATGGGAAATATTAGCTTGACTTCACCCCTGCACATGATACTTGGACCCAAGTTTGACGAAGTTCATGAACTGCAATTGCAAAATGGACAAAATTTAATCCATATAGCTTTGACATCTGTAAAGTTGGTACTACACAGACGACAAACTACGATTGGCTTGTGATTTCCATACAAGTCTTTTAAGTATTGTGTTAAAGATATCCATAAATGTTAAAAAAAGAGCCAAGTTCATCTGTATAAAAACCTCTATTTAACAAGTCAGTCGTGAAAAGTAAAATAAGATCTAAAAGTACGCCAATTTCTCTCTTCATGAAGGTTGAATACCAAATATTTAAAGCAGAACAATACTGAAATAACAACAAATTAAGAGAGAAATTGTATTATTTAAAGATTACTGACTAAAATTTTCTGGAAAGATACTCGGCCTTACCAAGAATCAACTTAAGTCTGACAGCTTGTGCCACGACCACACATTTCAAAAACCCTTTACCCATAAACAAATATAGTTGCCAGAATATCGCTAACTGCAGGGTCAAACGTTAATGTTGGAAAAGCCATCCAGTCTTATGTCATTTTGAGGAGGAGGCTGAGGGTGTATAATTAAAAATTGATTTTAGTAAATTGTAAATGATTTCTGATTTTATTCGTTGAAATACAACAATGCAAATGTAATGTAAGTCAGTTGAAAAATATTGCATTGTTGTTTAATGTCTAAGGACTTAAAAATATATACTTATCTCTGTGCATATATATTTATTTCTTTCACCGCGCTTTTATTAAATGAAATGGTTAATGATTTTCTCAGCTTTATAATTTTCTGCAAGAATTTAGCTTTTGCCGGTTTCTAAGTTTTCCCAATTAAGTAATCTATAAGCCATACAATTTTCAAAAGATCAATTTGTATATATTTTCAAAAAACGAAAGCGATACATCGAGTGTAGCTTCGGCTGTGTGGCACGTAGCGCCGTCCTGTTGAAACCAAATGTTGCCAATATCCACCTCTTCAATTTTTGTGAACAAAAATTCGTTCAACATGGCCCGATAACGATCGCCATTGACTGTAACGGCCACTCCTTGCTCATTTTCGAAGAAAAATGGCCCAATTATGCCTCTGGACCAAATTCCGCAATTTTCTCGGGTGTACGCACTATTTTTGGCTTTTCACGCTTTGGTTTATCGATGAGGATGCCAGTTTCTTTCACTTTTTTCACAAGATAACGAACATACGGAGCTGACGGTGCTTCTCTTCTTCCAAATTCCGTACGCAATTTTCGTACACATTCTGCAACATTACCATGATTTTCAAAGTAATGTCGCATTATTTCCCAGCGTTGTTCAACCGTATACACAACCATATTCGTTCAGCGGAAGGATAAAACTAGTTATCTGTTATATCAGACATGACCTAAGTGCTACCATTCGCGAAATAAGCACTAGTTGAAAAAAAAAAAGTTAGATGGCGGACCCTTTAGCTTCCCACGTGAAATTTTAATTTATTCTGAAATGAATTATTATTTCTATTTTCAAAAATATTCACTAGATATAGCTAACGACTCAATTGGGATCTTTTGAACACCAGTTAGTTTTGATTTGCATCATCAGCCTACTAATAAATTTCTGGATTTATTCTTATAAATTGTGTTCCGTATATTGAATAATTTGAAAGGAATTTTATTACGACACAAATAAATCAATCGTGATGTTTTTTTTCGCATGTTTTGTTTTTTTTTTTAGAGATATAGAACTATGAAATGGAATAAAACAAAGACGATTTATTTAAATTGACAAGAAATTTACTTTATTCGAAAGATAATCTTCTGGCATTTTAATTTAAATATGATTCCTGGCATATGACCGCCAAGACTGGCTCCAATTTTCGATGACTTTTTCCAACATTTGTAGCCGTATATTGGCAATAACAAGGCGAATGTTGTCCTCTAAGTGGTCAATCGTTTCGGGCTTATCGGCGTAGGTTAGCGACTTCACATATCCCCATAGAAAATAATCAAGCGGCATTAAATCGCAAAATCTTGGAGGCCAATTCACGGGCCCGCAACGTAAAACTATGCGGTTACCAAACGCTTCCTGCAATAAATCAATTGTGGCACGAGCTGTATGACATGTTGCGTCATTCTGTTGAAACCGCAGCGCTCCCGCACATCATGGTTGTTCAATTGATGAACGAAAAAGTCAGTAATCATGGCTCTATAGCGCTCACCATTGACTGTAACGTTCTGGTCAGCATCGGTTTTTAAAGAACGCTCTACAGCAGCAATGACATCTTCTGTACGCACTGTACGACGTCTATGTGGATTATTATTTAGAGTAAACGTGGTGCGAAAACGTTCCATAGTTAATCGAATTAATTCTTCTGATGGACGATAGTGTTGACCGCAAAATGGGCGTAAGGCGCGATACGTATATTTCGAACAGAACCAAGATTTTCAAAATAAATTTACACAATTTGGAAGCGTTTTTGAAATGCCAAACCAAACTTAAAATAAATCACTTGACAGCTGACAAAATGGCCGCCAGTTAAAATAGTGCTGCCAACTTAAAGTTCTATACCTATAAAAGAAACAGCCTTTACTATTAGAATAGTGGATAGCGTACTATAAAAAGTACCGAAATTTGTGTCCGATCGAATGATAGGCATTACTGATTTGCATATGATATTTGACAGATCAGCGGATATTTTTTTGGTTTTGTACTCCTTTTTTTTAGAATAAAATACTCTGATAAAATAAGACTGACCTTATTTTTCTCGAAAACAAATTATGAAATTTGAATTCTGCGATGACAACAAAAAAAGTAATAGATTCTAAGAAAGTTTTCGAACTTGGAAATGTTGAGGTTTACGGTTTGACAAATGTTGTATATTTTTAACAAAGCTGACAGTCATCTTATTGTCGACATTAGTGCTTGATTAAGGCATGCTGGACTTTCTCAACCGAAAATCCCATTGATAGGGTGGGACTTAAATGTTAGGGAAATAACGACTGGCTTATGATTTTTGAAGACAGAATTTTGTTGTGAATTTGATTTGCCTAGATCAAAGCTTTTTCATTCCATTTCGTGTGTTGGGGATAGATTATACTTTCAATCGATAAAATGTGCATGCAGGCTTCCAACCATTTCGTGCAGTTCTTAAAACTGATCTTCCTGGCAATCAGGCTCCGCAGTTTTGTCAAATCGATGGAATTCTAGTATAACACATAAGAAATGTTAACTGTGAACCCCTTGTATGCCCTAACTTTTTTTCGGGGAAGTTTGTCCTAACTTATTCTCCTTCACCAAAAGACGTTCTAAGGCGACTTGCCTTCGGTCTCTGTAAAATGCGTATCGACCTCTACAGAAGTATCCCACTTGGAACACAGCTTTGGATACCGTTCTCCTTATAGGCCCCCATCCAAAAGATGTCTTTTTTCATTCTTTGTAAATACAATCGACGGCGGCGCTGCGACCAATTTCAAGGGCAGAACTCCAGTTCAAACATTGAACAGCCTTTTATCAAGCTTGTCAAACAACTGCCTTATCTGATCGTCAACAATTTGTGTATGATGTTTCTGTGATTAGAATCTTTCTCGTGTGTTACACCCTCTTCCGCCGTTTGGAAATTCCAACGCCTGCCTATATAAGTTGGTTAATTCTCGCACGATATACAATTCTTTACCATTCTTTGCCAGACTACGAGTCTTTTGTTGCTAACTTGTTAAACATGAGAGGATACGCTATTCTCGTATTGCACTGTACTTTCTTGGTAAGTTTTGATCAACATATCACGAACAATTCTAAGTTAAACATAACCCAAAGCTTGCAGTCCAAAGTCATCAACATCCAAGACGGAGTGACAACGGTCCAGTCTATGATGGTCTGAATTCGGTTCTGCGAGAGGCCCATCAGCACGCGGAGATAATCTCCGCTGATTTGACACAAAGAATGAATGAAACTTTCAACTCGATCAAGGAGAATGTGGAACACTTAAAGGACAACAGCTCGTTTGCGCAACAGATCGAAGCCCTCAATTCACAAGATGAAGGCGTCCAGAGGTGTCTAAAGAAGCACGAAGTCGCTATTGCGCAGTTCATGAGGAAGCTGGGTAACACCTACGACTCATGCTCGGCCGAAGTCAAGAAAGAGGTTAATAAACTGTTGGCGGATATCAAGGAGGACATAGCCGTCGTCAGGAATGCCACCCAGTTGATTGAGGAAATCGAAACCGAGTGCCTTAGCGGGGAGGAGGTGAACATTGCAGCAAGCGCCCTTTGCGTAGTAACTCGCACAGCTGAGGTGCAGGAGCAGCTGTTCGAGGCCAACCAGTCAGTGGAGAGCTTCATCAGCAAAGGAGTCGAAGACGCCGAGACCTACTCGACTCAGAAGTGCGAAGGTATTGCAGACCTAAAGGAGGAATTCGACCGTCTTTATTCCGGCATTGAAGCATGTGTCCAGGCTAACCAATAAAACAGTGCCACGTGTCTGTAATACTTTCATTTATTTGAATTGCATTTATTTTTGGGGGGCAAAGATGGGAGTTTCGCCTGAATCTTCCTCGGAGCTCTCCGGCTCAGGCTCTGGTCCAAAAGTTGAGTCATCAACAAAGGTGATGCAAGTAGTTAGTTCATGGATGGTCTCGTTGAGTTCATTGGCGAAGCTGGGGATAGATACTCTTGCGCAATCACTTACAGTGGCTGCTAGAACTGGAACTTCGTTGTTTAAAGTTGCTATTGTGCTGTTGGCAGTCTCTCTAGCCTCAGCAATGTCCTTTATGATCTTCTGAACGTTCAGCAAGAGGGTGAACAACTTTCCTAACAGAGATTCCCTGTTCGCGATCTTCTTATAGATGGCAACAAGTTCGGCGACATTTCCACGGATGATATTAATTGACGACTGTACCTCATTTCGCAGATGTTGGATGGCGTAACGCGTGTACACATAGCACGAGCCGATAGTTTCTCTTCCTTCAGTTAGAGTTGAGTTTATTTGGGGGAGGTATGAATATGAACAGTAGGCAGCTCTTGCCCCCTTCGTGGCAAGTTCGAATATATTTCCCAAAACTCTGTATAAAAATTTCACAATTTTGATTTTGTTAATCGATATGAGCTTGGCTTCAGTGACCTTCGACTGAGCGACAAGGGAATGGATTGTTTTACTGGCATCATTGATGTTCTCTTGAAGAATGCTTATCATGTCGTGAGCTTCGGCATTTGGCATTTCCTGCAGGAGAGATTCACTTAGATCGCTTACCGAAGGAAGTTCTGTATCGTATTCGAAGTGTGCTTCTTCATCTGGAAAGAGCTGGAAGACGTCAGAAAGCAGGGCCTCTAATTTACTGTCATCCTCCAGCGTGCCGGTGTTCTGGCCTTCGTTTGCCAGAAACCAAATTTCATCGTATCGTGCTTGCCAACTGTCAATAATTGGATTGAGGATTTCTAGTTCGTTGGCGTTGAAATGTTCACTCTTGGCTTCTTCACGGATATCAATTCGCGGAATGCCCTCACTTGAGACAGCCTTCGAATGCACTACCTGCAATTAGAATTAAAATTATGTATCTCAGGTTATGTGGCAGCAAAATATCTTATTAAGTGCTTTTGGTTCACTCGCAAACTCCACTTAAGTCTTCGGCAATCGCTTAACCAGTCTCACCAAGTTCACACAAAATCGAGTACTTATATTTGGCCTGTTTTTTGAGCTTCGATATCAGCAAAGCAAAATAAAGTAGATATAATTTTCAGCACGCAATTACAACAACTATTGCGGGTCTCAAAGTGTCAAGTAGAGCGTAGTTGTTGTAATTGCGTGCTGAAAATTATATCTAACTTTGCTTCGCTGAGATCGAATTTAAAAAACAAACAGCCCTATTGTGATATTGAAGCACAAAATATAAATGAAATCAAGTAAAAGTCAGTTACAAATAAGTATTTGAAGGTTTTGACAGCCATCTGTCAGCAATAACCAACTACCAACTAGCCCAGAGTAATTTATTGGGCTAATATTTGCAGGTTTTGTATGGAGGGGAACGAAGTTTTGTTCTCTCTTTGTTCTTTTCAAATTTTGCGTAAGGGAACGAAGTTTGTCTGAATTTGACTAATGTGTTCAAATGCATTATCGTTAGGGAACAGACCTAGTAATCGGCTGAACAAAATAACGCCACTGTTCAGAACAGAGCCTGAACTGTCGAAATAACTTCGTGTTACATCTTTATCTGAGATATATCAGATTTCTGAATTTTTAATTCCTACTACGTTCACAGCGCATGATCAGAACGTTAAGTGCTAAAAATTAATTTTGACACTTAACCGCATCATATGCACTGATCGGAAATGGGAATGCTTAAAATAATAATAAATATCAAAACGAGTCAATGGATGCAGATGCACAAAAGTCCTACGTAGACGTTCCATGGGCTGTTTTTTTTTTTCATGTTTAATATGAACAATTCATTCTTCGAAATTTTTTCGTAATGAATATGCATTTTAATTTTATTTTTAACCATTTTACGTTTCACAGAAGTTCTTCCCTTGTTCCTTTTTCATTCAAAAACCGCCAAAATTGTACTAGAATAGTAAAATTCATGAATTGATTTTCGGCTATACCTTAAAAAACGTCAGCTAAAAACGTGTCGACTTGACACAAAAGACTTATCTAATAGTAAAATTCATGAATTGATTTTCGGCTATACCTTAAAAAACGTCAGCTAAAAACGTGTCGACTTGACACAAAAGACTTATCTAACTTAAATTTTGAACAATGAATTCCAATAACAATGGACACTTGTCATCGGAATCTTAGCGCATGTTCGTCTTTCCAAGATTCGATCAAATCGAGAGTTCACATCAAATTGAATATCACATACGAGTATAGAGAAAGTGGTTCATTATTTTATACCTGTTTTTCGTTTAAGAACGAATGAATAGGTCTGTTTCTGTCACTTGACGATAATGCGTTCGAACACATTTTTAATCAAACTTCGTTCCCTTAGGCAAAAGTTGGGTAAAAGGGAACGATGCTTCAATCAGTTTCGCTTTGTCTTCAAATGTTTTATCTAATATCCTGCTGATCGAATTCAATTTTTCGAGCCATCATGAAACCAATTTATTTGTGACAATTAAACAAATAAATAGGTTTCATTGGGCACTATTCGAAAATTTAGCTATCTTAAGTCGACTAGATTGGTCGGGAATTTCCCTTTTCATACTTCAGCCCCATATGCGAACTGTCCACTTAGTATGCCGTCACGACTTTCTTGACAAGATTCGTCAGCGACCCCTCCATAAACGTTAATTGAAGCAGCTGTTCAAATGACCGATCTAATGTGGTATTCGTTTGGGCTTCTTCAGATTTGCCCTCAGATTTCAGATTTTGTGTGCCTAATCGAACATAAAAACGCTCTTGCTCTTTTTTGTGTTGATATTCGTGCGACTTGAATATGAGTGTAGTCTTCGACACTTTTCTATGCTTTCCATTCACTGGTTAAATTTTATTTTAAAACATTCGAAATTTCCGTCCCGATTGATTTCTATACATTTATACATAAATAATTTACAAAAACAGATTCACCCGATGCAATGCCTTTCTTTGCTGTAGAAGAAATTCACGCAAATGTAAACAAACTCCACCAATTGTCAAACTCAAATGCACTTGCATTGGTAAATCTGAAGCAAATCTGAGAAAATATCTAGATTCGCAAAAGTGCTCTGAAATCTGAAAAAGAATGCTTTTTTTGTACCAAACGAACATAAAAATTGCTCTGAGGGCAAAAAAAGTGTTCTGAGAGCGGCCAATCGAATACCACATAAGCCAATCAAAACAGAGGTACACCAAGTCAGCCAGCTGTCAGATCTACTTCAATCAAAAATAGTGATATCGATTGAATGGAATCGATATTACTTTGCTGGCCCATAATTCGATTGTAAATATATAATATTTTTACTTTGGCTCAGGGAAGTACTCACATTGAAACCGCAGAGTGTAAAATAAAAGGCAAAAATTAACTTCATTGCCAATAATTAAAGAATATTAAGCAGAAACAAAGAAACTAAATCAGGTAATAGGTAAATACAGCCACCGCAGCAAAGAATTAATATAACACTGAAACTAAATTTCCTCTGTGCCAATACAATACATGAAACAATGTCTTTCGAACTTGATATTCAGTAATTCAGAGATTATCTAGTTTGTTAATCAGCCAAAAAGTTTGAATGCGATTAGCGGCTATCAAGATTAGTATCTATCACTCGATAGTATGATTAAGGTATTTCTATTTTTGGTACCTTCCAAGGTTGCCATTGGGCGTTTAAGGTTGGTAGCATAGACAAACCATACTTAGGCCAAAAACTTCGGCCGATTTTCCGTAACTACCCTACAAGCAACATTTTTATGGGGTGGCAAATGCTAGATGCGCTAGTATTAGGTTTGTTTGACGTGCCTATAGCACTAGTTCCCACTAGTGCGCACTGAGAAGTGTCCGACGATTCTCACACCTGTTAAAAACCCTGCACAACCCTTGAAACTCGGCTACTATATCGAACGCAAAGTATGTTGCCCCGAAGTCTGCAAGTTTTTGACTTTGAAAAAAATTTTTCTTTTGGTGAACGAAGTGTGAATACATAAAGGGTGATTTTTTAGCTGGTTTGGTTTTGGCAACACTGGTTTTGACAGTTGACGTGTGTTTAGTACCTTGTGTCACTGTCAAACAGCTTCAGTTTGGTTTGCAATTTAACCATGGATCGTCTTACAAATGAACAACGCTTGCAAATTATTGAATTTTACTATCAAAATTCGTGCTCGGTTCGAAATGTTCATCGCTGCTTTTTTATCGCAAAATTGTGTTCAGCGATGAGGCTCATTTTTGGTTGAATGGGTACGTAAATAAGCAAAATTGCCGCATTTGGAGTGAAGATCAGCCAGAAGCATTGCAACAGCTACCAATGCATCCCGAAAAAGCCACTGTTTGGTGCGGTTTATGGGCCGGCGGCATTATTGGGCCATATTTCTTCAAAGATGATGCGAATCGCAGCATTACTGTCAATGGTGAACGCTAGCGAGCGATGATACCAAACTTTTTTTTGCCCGAAATGGAAGTTCTTGACTTGCATGATATGTGGTTTCAACAAGACGGTGCCACATGCCACACAGCACGCGAAACAATGGCGCAATTGCGAGGCGAGTTTGGTGAACAGTTAATTTCACGTTTCGGGCCGGTCAATTGGCCGCCTAGATCGTGCGATTTGACACCATTAGATTATTTTTTGTGGGGGTATGCCAAGGCTAATGTGTATAGGGACAAGCCCGCTTCGATTGACGCACTGGAAGCCAACATCCATGCATTCATTCGTGAGATACCGGCCGATATGTGTGAAAGAGTATGCCAAAATTGGACTCAGCGGATGGGCTACCTGAGACGCAGCCGCGGTCAACATTTGCATGAAATTATCTTGAAACATTAAATTGCAAGGTTCAAATAATCGATTCAAATAAATATTTCATTAATTTTTTCGAATTTTTTGTGTTTTTTTTTAAAAAAAAAGTTCTAAACCTCTTAAAAAATCACCCTTTAAAACTATTTTTGGTTTATTTTTAAAAAAGAGTGAACTCAATTCTTTTGAATATCAAATTCATTTGTATTTACCTTTATCACTATAAGCAAGTGAATGACAGCAAGCGAAATAACAGGGCCCACGTCAAACAAACCTATTGTTGCATATAAATTCATATTGACAAATGTCAGGTAACTCCAAAAATTCGGGCTCCGCCGCTGACAGCGTTCGTAGAATTTTGTCCGTTAAATTTTAATTTATTCGTTACGTATGGATAGTATATTTTTTAGTAATAGTCAGGCAGCTATTCTGCTTCTGGCGGCGTTGCCAACACCTATCAGTATCAACCGTCTTGTTTCCATGTATGAAGTCTGAGAAACCTGTTGCTACTTCTCGCCGAACTACGAGCTGCTACTAAGTCTATTAGAACCATATGTTAGGGTTTCTTGAAGTTTCTGCTTACCAATTCACCCGCTGAAAATATTTTCCCCTCCGATTGGTAGCTTCAACGCGAGAAGCACTAACCCTGAAATCGTACTTCAATCTGATGAGGATCAAAGAAGCCCCAGCGTTTATTGTGCGTCCCTGTCCGCACTGCATCTACAATTGAATTTCCAACTAAAAAAACCCCCATATTCGGAAAAAAAAGTATATTTCTTTTGTTTTATTATATACACATTAATAAATAATAAAAATTAGTCACAATATCAAACTTTACATCGTATAAGTCGTCTGCAAGCGTGCGGTTAGACGCAACTCTCCTTCTTTCGATGGGGAAAGTGGTTTTCGCTTTTGGATTTGTTTAGTTTATCTGATTCCTCAGTGGCGGAGTCTGAATTGGTCCTCTTTACACCAATGGCGGCCTGGGAACTTTGCGATTTCATAAGACTCTGTGGGCCGGCAGAAGCCTGAGTGTTTGTGAGATTCTTTTGGGCTAATGAGTTCAAATCAACGAACAGGCTCTGCCTGCATAGAGCGGTTAGCGCACTACCCTTTGTCGGCTGAGCGCCGTCCTTACTGCCTTTGCGCAATTTCACTCGACGCAACTTTGACGCCAGGGTGGAAAAGCCAAGCTTACTAGTCAGCTTTCCCGAACGACTCACAGACCGTGGAAGCGACTCATAGCCATCGCCGGATTGCTGCTCGGAACAGTCCGAATCAGCGGGAAGCATTCCCACGCTAATGCTCTTTAAAAGAACCCCGTCGTCTATGCCGCCGCCAGTGCTTAGGTCGCTGCACATGCTCTGATTGCTGTGTCGGTTCTCCCACTTTTCCTTAACTCGCTGAGCGCTGCTATTACCATCCTCCTTTCGCATGGCGACCTTTGGCATGGAGCCGCTTTGCAAGAACTCCTCCTTGGCTCTTTGCAATCGTATGGCCCGTTCAGAAAGGGGGGTTCTGGGTTTTTCTACATTCCCAGCCATAGGGGTTGAGGGCTCTGAGACAGAAGGTGTTGGTAGAGTTTCTTCGAAATCGAAGGTTGAATTCTTACTTGTTGGGGTAAGAGATTTCTTCTCGAGCTTTCTCGTGATCCTCGGAATTGTGTTGTCGGATTTGTCGGGCGATAGCGAGCACCCCGAAGTGTCTGCGGCGTTGGCAGACTTGGCCATTTTGGTTTCGATGCGCTTCCCTGTTCCACTGGTTTTGGTTGTTGGGCTGGCGTATTTATTATTCTTCCGAAAGAGGTGCTCCCGCTTCTCGGCTACTACGTTCGTACTTTTGGGCAGGACCGATGAGCTGTTCTTTTTAAGTGCTCTAAAGCTATCGGTTGCCAGGGGAATACGCGTCTTGATGGGATGCGCAGACTGGTGGGCACTGTGGTGCAATTCCCAGCCCTGTTTTAGATTTACAAAACTAAGTGATTTTATGAACAAGCTGCTGTCGGGCTGCTTTCGAGTTTCAACAGGAACTCCCTCAAATATGTCTCCAGCGCTTACTGATTTGAAAATGTGGGTGTGCTGATTTCTGAAAGCACTCGACGCGGCAGCCTGTCTCCGGTTGCACTGGGATGGCAAGGTTGCAAGTTTTTCCAAGGGCATGCTCTCGCACAGCTTCGAAATCATGTTTTTGATTCCTGGAGCCATCGCGTGCTTAGTGATGTTGGATGATGATTTAAGACTTAGAGCCTCTGAATTATCGCTATCCCTGTCAGCTTTTGAGTTACTTTCCATTCCGTCCAATTCCGTGGCTACTACTGCAAGACCATCTGTGGAGCCTGGCTCCTCAACTGTGGTGAAGACTTTTCGCTTGGTTTTGACGAAAATATTCGACTTGGCTGCAGTGGAAGCCGACTCCGGTTGCGGCCCGTGGATTAATTGGACACAGGATTCTGTGGGCGATATTAGGAGTTTAGATCCCTTGTCCTGGGAGATTTCCTGCTGCTCAATTGGTTGCCCAGGCTTCATCTTTAAAACATACACAATATCTTCGCCGGCATTTGCTTCATCTGCTGGTCGGCTTTCTTCGGCCGATTTCCTATCCTCCTCAAATGACCGCTGCTTGATTCGGCTGCTCGCTTTTCGTTTAACTCTCCGTGGGGTTTCTAGAACATTAGCACATTCCCCATCGCTGCTGTCGCTCTCAGTTTTACTGTTCTGCCGCGATCCCATCTTGCGCAGGCGTAGCTTCTTTTTGCCGCTTCCATTGATGTATGGTCGGTTGGCGGTTTTTTTTATAATGTCGCCGTCGGGGGTGGTTTCGGTAACTGCGGTACTCTGATCATCGGGCGCTTCTAGGGTGGTGGATAGCGCTGCTGCTATAGCCACCACGGTGTTAGCCAGCGATGTTGACACGTTGAAGCTGTCGCCGAACGCGTCGTCGGATGTGACATTTATTTCTGGGACCACTGAGCGCGAGTTGGATTTTTCAGATTCTGTAAAATAAAGGAAACGAATAGACGTCAGCTCAGAAGTAAGAAAATAGAAAATGCGGGAAATATGTTTTTGTTGAAATTCAGGTCAGTTTTCAATCAAACCTTTTTAAATTTTTAAACCAAATTCGATAGACGTGAAAGACTAGTAAAAACAAAGTATTGTCCTGCGATCTACTTGTTCGAAATTTATTCACACAAAGTATTCAATTCAATTCCATACCGATATGCTGCCGGACTTCATTCAGAGCCGTATGAAGATCGTCCAAGTTTTTGCGGAATATCATTTGCCGTTCATCAATCAATTCCTGACAGCACGCTTCTTCCATTTGTAATAAGTTGTTCTGAAATAACACGAGGAATTTAAAAAGATTTGCAAAAGCTGCCTCACTATGTAGCCGGTCTTACAATTTCATACAAATCATCCACCAACTCCTTGACCTTAACGAAGGACCGTTTCGCACCAGCGCTGCTTAAGTTGATTTCGAATTCCGAGAAGGAATTTCTCATTGTCGAGAACACGGCCTGGAAATGCTTGAGATTCTCCTCGCTGAATTCGTTTCTGCTCTCCAACTGTAGCCACAGATCGTTTATATAGTTGAGGGTTTTTATTTTATCGCCATCGCTGTTGGGATGCGATTCGAAGCTCTGCACGCTACGAGATTTACTAAAGGGAACAGATTTTAAGACAGAGTTTCGCCAGACTGAATTTTTACTCTGAATTGTTACCAAAAATCGCTGCACGTAACTTCTGCGTATCTGTAGACAGGCGTCTGATGCTCTGCCAAGGGCAAGACGGCCACTAATGGGGATGCCGTCTCAACTATGTGATCCTCCACTTCAACCATTACAGCTTCTGGTTCGTCTCGCTCGTCGTTGATGTTTTTCAAATCGGAGTCCACTCTCAGTTCTGCATCGGTACTTTCAGCTTCGTTCAAGTCATTTACATCGTTTAAGGATAAGCTTGATGTTTGGTGAGATATAATAGCTAGCGCAGTGCACGGAGCTACACTGTCAAGAGACAGTGATCTACTCAGCGTTGGTGAACTTTCGTCTGAACGAAATTTATTGATTCGCTTTGAACTAAAAAAATAAAACTCCAAGTCCTTACTCTTATTGCACTCCTTGGGGATCTTTCCGACATCCAGGGGACAGTAGCCGGGATGCAAAAGAGCAAATGTGGATGACTCTGGTCCAATGCCTCGAGCTTTTTCCCATTCGTACAGCTTGCGTGTGAACTTTCTTGAGATACCTTCAAACTTCATAACTCCAGCGGTCGTCTTGACTTCGATCTCCTTGGCCCGGGGGTCCGCAACAATGGATTTTAGCTTGGAGAGTCTGAAAATTAAAACGGAAATATTTCCCTTTAAGGCTGACAGAGTATAATTCTGATGATCCATACCTTTCAAGTTTTTCGCGTTCATGCGCTCTTGGTTTGTCCTTCTCTGATCGGTGCTTTTCGTCGTCATGAAACTTTTTAAGCGGATCTAGTTTTGCTGAACGTTTTAATAAATCATGAGCACTATGGGCTAGTCCGGATGTTTTTATTTTGTTCCATTGTTCTGGAAATAACAAAAAGGGTATAGGGGTAAATAAAAGCAAGCAATGATGAAGTGAATACGCCCTAAAAAAACACATTGGCTCCCTAAAAAGCCTCTAGCAGGGATTTTAGTCATAAGACTCCATCACCAGCTGCAACACCATGAGCTGTAGGTCACAACTAGGATCAAAGGTAGTTCCAAAATGTGCCAATAACAAGGGCGCATTTCACGAACTTTAAACTGAAACTCATACCTAATTTTTTTTGGAATTCCTCAGGTAAGTCCTTCTGGTCTGGCAGCGGGCTAAGACCCTGGCCCTCAAGTTTGATCTGGCCAGTTCTCCAGAGATTCCAATCGATTTTCTTCGACTCCGACTCCTTCGTAGGCGAAGCTTGTAGTTCCTTGGGCGATGCGTGCCCATGAAGGGAAATCTGTTTCTTTACACGCCATTTGTGCAGCTTCTTCTTAAAGTCCGGAGTCAAGTTCTCTTCCAACAATTTCGTAGAAACCGACTTTGATTGCTGCTGTGGTGGATCATCCTTTCCAAGGAAATGATAAGCTGCAGAAATATTTATCGAAATTATAAACAAACAAACTCGTTAGATCTGCATAAAAACCAGAAGTCTTGGTGTTGCTGTACATGTTACGAATCTTGTCCCATTCTTGTCGTTTGGCTTCGAATTCCATCTTGAGCCTTTCTCTTAGCGCTGTGTAGCGTTGATTAATCTCCTCCTGTTGCATGTGCAAGCTATTACTTGTAAATAGCTTGTTATGCGGAGTAGACGGTTCAGAGAAATCACCACTCGATAGATCTTCACTTTCTACAAACCAAATAAAAATATATAACGGCTGTTAATAAGTACACCTAACTCCATTGTCATATTCTAGTACTTTTATTAGCTCTGTTACCTTTTTTAAGATTTTATTGTTTGGTATCATTGTTTTTATGTATTCGAAGTTTAAATGTCAAAAATTGTGAAAAGTCAAAATGTCAAACTGTCAAAATCAACTTATATTAGACAAATTTCCAAGAAAGTAAAGTGTAAGAAACGTCGTAATTATGCAACGGGTCTTTCGTGGCCACTAAAAGTACACTTACCAAATTCTGGGAAGAACTCAGAGTGTCGTGATGGGCTGCTGGGTACCGAAGAGTTGCCGGGTGATTGAAACTTTCGGTTTTTCGTTTTCTCCCACGGACTTCTGACGATCAAATTCGGTGAATTGCCAAATTCTGGATAATCTACTTCACTGAGGTCCTAAAGCAGCAAATTTAGCACTTCTATCGGGCAGAAATCCGTTTTAAGTACTTACGTGTTTTAGATTTAAATTCAGCGGGCTTGGAAGATTTTTTGTCCGCTTAGACTTCCTGGTTATGTCTACGATGACATCCTCTGGAAGCGCTTCAAAGTCGGAGACAATTTTACTTTTCCGCATTCCCTTTAGGGAGGAAGTTTTGGCAGGCCTCTTAACTGCATCGACAATACGATCGAGTGAGCCTTGACTTGTGGTTGGGCTGTTTTTATGATCTGAGCTTTCGCTTAGGTTTCTTTGGTGCTTTATTTGAATTGGAGAAGAATCTTTCAATTCCTGGCAGTTATATAATTTAATTTAAATAATTTAGATTTGGTTTTAGATGGGGTCAACAATGTGACTTACTTGTCTGTTGTAAAGTGATCCTAGATCTCCGTCAATGGAATGACTGCGATGGTTTTCATCTTCTAACGTTATTCGGGAATCACACTTGGAATCGCTTTTTGATGAGTCACGTCCTGAAATTTGATTGGAAGGATAAACTAAATAGCATGCTTAAGACCTAATGAACTAGTGTGACGGGACTTATTAAAATGTAAAAACCTTTTCCAAAAAATGGCTTTAAGTATGCTCAAAACGAGATAAACATAGCTTTGTCAGTTTACTTACAGCTATATTTACACTGAACCGTCAATTCGAAACCCTTAAGCTCAATCAGGGCGTTTTGCTATAAATGCGTTTATCTTAATGCATATTTAAAACCTGTACTTAAATTAACTGACAAAAACTTTAAACCTTTGTTCTACTTAATCTCTAATTGGTTTACTTATTTTTTTTTGTCTACCCTTGAACAGCCACCCGTATTAGGAATAACAGACAGTTATAAAACTCCCAACTCCCAGCACAGAGTAAGTCGGTACAGAAAGTTTAATCAAACTGACATGTTCATTTCCCGAATTTGGCTGCACACATGGTTATACCATTTCTGACAGTTCTAATAACCTATTAACACTCGAAAACTTCATCGAACACAGAATTTCTCCCATACATATTTCAGTTTTTAAACCGAGTCGTTTCAAGTCGTTTTGCACCAAAACACCACGAAAACGATTTCCAACCGTCGAGTTGTTGAAACCAACACACCTTTTGCAGTGCTCAGCAAATTCAGCAGTACCGCTGATGGAACAAATGTCACAACTCACAACTTAAAAACATTTTCCACAATTAATTAATGAGTTAATATTATTCTTAAATGCCATCAAAATTTGTAATCAAAATTACCAAATTCCCACATACTCGTGTATTGCCACGCTGACTTTGACAGATAAAAATGAGTAAATTTATTATAGGTAGTATAATCCGACAATAAGCACGAATACCACCAGAATGTCGTTGACCACATGCAGTTTATTAAAGGAAAGGCTGTCGGCTGTCCAAAGTTTACAAAAAAAAATAAAAATACATAAGTAAATAAAATTCTATGAGCTTATTTTTTTTAAATGACAATTTCTTTCCTTTTCAAAGTTACATGAAGCCAAATATTTGTGTAAACGAAAAATTTTTAACTTCTCCCTTACAGAAACATAACCTATTCATTTGTAATTTATCCGAATGCAATTTGAACAACTGATATTGTTGTCAAATAACGCACTAATCAATTTACAAAAGCAGATCAATTTCGTTGCATGTTCCCTGAGCAGCGTAAAATCTGGGATGTGAAAAAGATTTCTGATGGTCCCAATGGAAAACGACATCAGTTAGATTCAGTTGACGTTTATGAAGGGTTCGCTGACGAATCTAGTCAATAAAGTCGTGACTGCGTCCCAAGTTGATAGTTCGCATATGTGGCTGAGGTAGGACAAGTGACGTTCCCTACCAATCTAGTTTTTGCGTTCAGGTTACAGGTTAAGCGACAGAATTAGCAGCACACATTTTACACATTGGGACGTTCGGATACCAATTTTATGTGGAACGTCAACTAGATTTGTCTGTAGTAGGAAGGTATACAAACGCATAAAAATGTACTGTTTAATATTAGCTGGAAGAACAATGAATGTTTATTTAGCACGTTATTGCTATCTACTACTGTCAATCAATATTTATAATATGCACGCCTACAAACTTTTCATTGTGGGAGCGCTAAAGCGCCAATTTATTATGGCGATAACACATAAATCCGGTTTATATTACTAACAGAAAGTTACGTTCATAGGCTGAGCAATGTTCTCCTTCTTTAACTGTCAAATCCTACCAATTTGTGTTACTTAAATTAACAACTATCAATTGGAATGGCGCCTACATATTTGAACATCGAAATGTGAACTGAGTAGTCAGGCAGGATTTGCTTGACTAAATTGATCGGCTAGCCCACCGTTGACTACCAATTGGAAAATTGAACATGTGGTCAATATAGAACAACCAAAATTGAGACAAATGTTGCCAGACTTTCTAAACTAGAAACCCGAACGTATTTAGTTTGTGCTAGATGTCTGGCATTCAATGGAACTGGTCTCGTTCGGTATGAAGTTATGTCATAGGTCAGAGAGACAAACGAAGTCACTGCAAAAATTGTGGGTAACGCTTAAAGCTAATTTCATTGAGGAAGACCTACTAAAGCGATTTCCTCTTTCTATTAAAACGGCTTATATTTCGCGGTGGTAGTCATTATTTTTCGAGTTCATCATCTTCAGATTTATGACTACTTTCCTGGCAGAAGCTTGACAAATTGCCCTGAAAACTAAAATATACTAGAGTTGACAAAATTATTAATTAAATAAAAAGCCTTACAATATCCTAATTAATTTAAATTGAAAATGTTGCCAAAGTGAGCTCGTAAATGTTAGCTGGACACTAAGAATAATTATTACTGCCTATAGTATAAACCACACTCCACAGACAAAATGTTGAAAAAGATTTTTTTGGTGATTAACACCGATACACGTTGGCTTGAAGTTGCGTTTCTAAAATAGCTGGTTACATTTAATTACACGTATAAGCATGCACAAGTGCGCAGAAAACGATTAAAAGAATTTCTAAAAATATTCCTTTGGTTATTTGCCCTGTTTACCTAAATAAATTGCGCTCGTTAAAAACCAAATATTCCATGAATTTCGTCTTCCAACGAATATTTACATTCAAAATCACAAATGAATTAAGATTTTTGATGATGAACGCACGAACTCGAACAGCATCGATTAAAGAGCTAAACAATTGAACTTACTTATCGACTGAGAGGCACGTTCGATGTCGTCGACAGAGCTCGCCGAACTTATAGTGCCCGGTGTGCCGATCTCGCTGAGGAGATGTCCTGACGACGAGCTGAGAATACTATCTGCCGAACTGCCGCCACAGGGAACCGATGGAACACGCAAGTATCTGGCGACTTCGTGATTGATTGGTAACAATCCGATGCCGGAATCGGAACTTTTGCACTCATTTAGTGCGGGCACGTTCGCCTTTTCCCACTTGAAGGCCGCCTTTACTTTGGTCCACTTTGACACCTTCGCTTTGCCTTCAGTGAATGCACTCTGCCGTCGGAGGGGCGGAGGTTTAGGGTCCTTATCGGAAGGTTGGTTGCTTGCGTCTGCAAAAACCGACTTACTTCGTTCACGGGCTCTGCAATGTTAGATCTTGAAAAAATTCATGCAAGTGAGAGTATGATTAGGGCAATTACCTTTGCTTGGAGACCCCTCTTTTCGTGGATGTGGTTTTGGCCGCTTCAAGTATGGAACTCAACAGGGAGATGTTGGTTTCAAGATCAGAATCGGGATCAGAAAGTTCCAAGTCTTCGTATTCGCTAAGATCCTGGAAAAGGAAAATTATTACTTTGTTATGGAAGCGCGTCGTTGACCTATTCATTAACCTTTTTCTCGATGTTCTTCAATTCGGTGAGGGTTTTCAAGTCTTGCATATAGACCTGCATCTTGAAGTTCTGGTCCAGCATATCACAGATTTTGTCCAATAAATCGTGCAATTTGTTTAAATGCGCGAAGGCAGTGTGAGTTTCGATTGCTGAGGCAATCGATAGACCTATTCCTTCGTGCAAGGGTTCTATATACTCGTAGCATTCATTCTTCAAGAGATTGCAGTAGTAAGCGGTTTTCTCTTCGGTTGTGGGAGTTTCACCCTCCTTGGTGGGATACTTGGGCAGATGCTCCGGCACACGATCGTTCTCGATGTCATTTCTGATTCTTGAGTAATCTATAGCCAGGGCTTCCTCCAGAGTCTTATAAAAGGTGGACTTACGATCTTCAAAGCCCAGCAGCCTTTGCATAGGTTCGGAATTGTCTCTTTGGGATGCTGAGCCACGTTCCTCGCTCTTTTTGTGCTCTTTGTGCCCATCGGCCGGTGGGCTGGGAGGATTGTCACGTGTAGACGAAGACCTCTGACTGGTCGTTGTAGAATGTGGGGTCTTTTCTTTTTCCATTATCGATGAGTGTTGGATGAAAGCATCGATGTATCCAGGTTATCTGGAAGGAAATAATTTTTTCCTTAGTTATATCAATTCGAAACAAATTGATAATCAATATTTTCAACTGACATAAAGGGTGCGCGTAGAGTAATATTGCTTTAGGCAGAACAACTGTAAAGGAAGTTATATCTCAAAAACATATAAGAGACAAAAGGCCTATTTTAGAGCCAAATAAAAACGATAACCCTTTGTTCACTAACCT
Source organism: Cheilosia grossa (assembly GCA_963082955.1). Classification (NCBI taxonomy): domain Eukaryota; kingdom Metazoa; phylum Arthropoda; class Insecta; order Diptera; family Syrphidae; genus Cheilosia; species Cheilosia grossa. The sequence goes on from OY720144.1 coordinate 99,503,503, forward strand.
TTAACTCTGCAGATGTTCTGTTGGTATTTGAACAGAGGAGACATACGCCAATATCATATACTCGTACAATGGAATTTACAGAGAAGATGGCTTATATTTTAAGAAAATGATTTTTCAAAACAAAAAAATATAATTTTGGAAAAAAGTTGGACATACGAAAATTTAACGAACCATTTTTGCCGATTTTAAATAGTAAGTCATACTTTTTTCACACCAAGTCTTTTGTCATATTTATTTATTTAGCAGTCTTATATCATAATATATAAGGGACACTTTCCCAAATGTTAATAAAGTCCTTGAGGCTCCATATCTCATTCATTTGTCTCGTCGACAGAGCCTTCTTGCGCTGTCTCTGGTAATCGCCTCTGAAATTATTCTTTTGCTCGAGTAACGTGTCCTGCTTACATAATATATTTTTTTTAATTTCATTTTCCTAGTTCCTACATCTATAGAAAGTTGACGCTTCTTATAATCCATTCGTATGGGAAAGTTTAAGAAAAGACCTCTCTATAGTTCATCGGCTTACTCCTAAGCCACAACTTTCGGACACCATGCAACATCTCTGACAGACAGAATTGTCATATAAAATAAGTCTTCTCTGACCGTAATTGGTCTGAACAATACTTTATATATTTTAAAACTGCTCCCTCTGATCACGTTCATTGGTGGAAATTTTAAAACGAAGATAACTAGTTCCGTCTTAAAAATTATATCTACGAGATTATTCTGCAGCCAATTTTTCCAGCAATGGTCCCACTCAAAGTTTTTCCAGATCTGAGTCTTAATTTTCACCCGTTTCCTGGTTCTGTTTTACAAATCCTTATGACTTAGGTTTTTAAAAACGCAAAAAATGACTCACTTCATTGTTGCTGCCAACGTCTTATTGAAAATGCCTTTTTAAAATCTTTTCAATGTCACCAAACACATTTTTGAGAAAGGGACCTTTTAAGACCAGTTACTATGCGATTGCAACAGCTCCGGACGATACACCAGACATGAATCAATGTTACATTTTGTTGTTTTTTGATTTTACAACCCTCTGGCATACACAAAAGTTTGTAACTTCTGTGTTGGCAGCAATGAATTTTCTGACTCTATTAACTCGTTATACCTAATAAATAAATAATTACCGCAACCAGTTCATAGAGGTTCCATATAAGCTTAGGTTCTCGCAACCATTCTTTTGTATAAGTTGTTTTTATTTGTTGGGACGAATGGATGCGGGACCTACAGTCTTTTACCGATTCTGAACGGCTAAATTGAGAAGCTATTCCAAGACAGTTTTATTGGGATGTTTGTCATACATTTCCGAGAGGTGGCGCAGTGAAAAAAACGTAAGATGTTATTTCGCAACATATTGTTGTCTGCCTTTGTTATAAACACTCCTCCTCAATGCAAAGACTTCTCGAAGTCCCAGTTCTAATGTCAACAAAGTAATTTTTATTTGCGAACAAAATTCATAGAAGTTTAAAGATGTTCAGAAATGGTCCGAAAAGGTGTCCCTGGCTTTCAAAATTGTCCGCATGAAATTAAAGAAAAACACCAGCATGGAAGCAGAAGAATTATAAAACATGTAAGTTAGATTTCTTAGTACGCAGTTTATGTGAAATCCAATTTTTTATACAAAATTTTCACTGCGAAATGTCAAAATGAACTTTGCACCTACGCAGTTCGAGTGGAAAATAGCGCTTCCGAAACTGAGCTGTAGGTGGCGATACTAAAATCTCCACAGTTATTTCACTTGGTTTTTATTGTCCGTCGCATTAATTTTTTGACATTTCAGCGAGAAAAATGATTTGTCGGAAAGCGGCTTGGAAATTTATTGGAATTTCAAATGTTTCTCTAAGAGAATACTAAGTTTTGTGCATACTTAATAAATAGTTTATTCATTGAATATAGTGTGATAATGGTAGGTGTCAATATTTTGGTGTCATGGATAACGTTTTCCTTTAGCATGGTGCCTCAAGAAAAATTTCTATATTTATCCAGATTTGCTCAGGAAAAGCCAGTATACGAATTCATGGATCCTTGAATTTGACGGCTCTTCTTGTTATGTTACAAATCAGACATTATTTGCCAAATTGAAAACTATTAAAATGGTCATGAAGAAAATACATAACATTTTTTTTTTTTTCTTTCACTGGAAGAAATGCATTCCGGAGGTTAAACCGATCTAAAACACCTCCCGAGGGCGCTGACTTTTGTCATGCCATTCGACTAATCGGCAATTTATTTATGAATTATAAGAAACGTGTTAAACGAAAAATCCCTCGCTTGTTGAATTTCTGAACTTTTTTGTGAGGAAATATTACGGAATTTCTGTGACTTTGAATTTAGATCAGGAGTTTTTATCCTCCTTAATCTCCCGATAACATTGTCTGTATTTAACTTAGCAACTTGCTTTAGTTCTTTTTTCAACTATGTATTTCAATATTTAGATTTCTATGTGGATCAGCGTTGTGTATGTACCAATAAGGTGCATTGACTATGACTATTTAATATATTTTGAAAGACGGTCTTTTTTTTTTAGAAATTCGTTTGGCATGGTCATGACCACAACTGGACCCGTAGGTCGATACTGGTTTCAGAACTTGGTTGTATAGCAATAGCTTGTTGTGGTTGGACAGCGATGAATATCTTCCAATAAGTCAATACATTTTTCTGTAACACATGATTCACAAAAAGCGAAGTTTCCAATTTGTTTTCTTGTTTAGTAGAATAAAAGTGCGAAAGTTGTAACCTATAAGATGTTCTTGAAAACCCACAAAAAAAAAATTCTGAACGCACATTAATAAGTTTTTGACGAAAAATCTGAAAAAAAAAAACACTTTCTATCTCACAGCACTTTTTGGACAGGAGTGAAAATTTCAGTTCACTCGAACAGCGTACCAGCTTTTGCGTCGCACAGAATATTGGTAAATCCATTTCATAAAAACCAAACGAATATTTTGTTTGTTTGTTATAATTATGGACTGTAATTTGAAAATGAGTCCTGACCTTCCGGACTAAATCGGAGGAATTGATAGCTTTAAAAATGCATGCCTGGGAAACAGAATGCGCAAACTATGAGACTGTATGTGTTGCCAAGGAAAATTATGAATATAATATATTGCATACCTAAAGTCTACAAATATCTAGTGTCCTGAATTTTCGTAAAGGTGCTCGTCTTTGACTATTTTGGAAAAAGCTGACCCGGGTCCGATCGAACCTTTCTTCCAAACTGGGACCCCAAGACCCGCTATATATATGTAAAAAGATGTCTAAGAAAGTAGGTTTCTTAAAAAGAATACGATGTGATATTTCAACCTTAAGTACAATAAATATATCTGTGGCAATAAGTTGAAAGAGCTTATGTAGACATAAGCCAAATTCGAGTTTTTTTTACATTACAAAGATCTCCTTTTATTTTAGTCCAGGTCCCACTTACTCTCCATTAAAAATCGTTAAATTTGAAGAGAACTGAACAGCTTAAGTTTATTGATCAATTGTATTACATAGTCATACAATTGATTTATAAAGCACAAGATAAATTTGTATTACTCACATTAAAATTACCAAAATTGACATTTGCTACTTTAACTTATTGCCACAGATATATAACGTAACTGTAAAACCATATTTTGAATACTGTTCAACCATTTTGTTTCTTTGTAGTGATAAAAGGCTCCAACTTTTACAATATAAGGTTATGCGTTGTATTTTAAAATGCAATAGATATGTATCCATCAGTGTTATGTTAAATTCGTTAAAGTGGTTGTCTGTAAAGCAAAGAGTAGTGATGAATGTATTAGTATTTTTATATAAGGTTAAGAATAATTCAATGCCAAAATACTTAGGGAAATATGTGCAATATATAAGAGATGTTCAGCCTTATGCATTAAGGAATAGGAATGATTTTAGACTGCCTAATGTGTTAAATGCTTTAAATTATTTAACGAGCTTCCGAGTGACACAAAGAACGAAACAAACTTGTTAAATTTCAAAAGAAAATGTATCGATTTCGTTAAGGTTAAGTACTAAATGAATGTTGTAAACGTGTAATGTTTGAATTTCAATAGCTCAGAAGGAGCTAGTAATAAATGCTACTACTACTACTACCCGCCTTTTCCAAAATAGACCAAGTAACCCTGGTCCCAACAGACCAACGGATTTGTCGTTTTATTCGGTAAGTTTTTAAAAATACAAAAGGCCACTTTCCTTTCCACTTACAGTTTCCCGTGATACAACCGGAAGATTGATTTTCACCCTCTGGATTATAATGAAGGCAAAACAAAAATCGCAAAAGCGATTACACGCCTTTTTACTTTTAACACTCTGTTAAAAGATCAGAAAAACTCCGAACAAAGTCCACAGTCACCTCAAATGAGCATTTCACTGACACTTTCCATGGATATAACCTACTATGCAATTCGCTATGAGAACGATCACCATGAAGTGGATATAAAGTTTATTGCTTTGGTCGGATGCCATTTGTCTCGGCACGGTTTCGTAAACAGACTTTCGTATATTTATTTTTGACAAATATACAGCCGCACCGCGTGTACTCAATTAACACAAAAACTTTCGCTTTCGAACGCACACTCGCACAAATTCTGCATCATTACGTGATTTTTTTTTTTTTTTTTTTTCGTCTTAATTCTCTATCTTATTACTAGAAACAATCTGACTTGGTAAATAAATAAATACCATACCTGCACTCAATTCCAACTGCAGAATATTTCACAAAACGCAATTTCAAACTCGTTGTATACAAACTATACGTGCGGGTATATAGGAATTAATTTAAAAAACAATGACCTAAATTTAAAACAATTCATCAACATTATTCACCGCAACAGCGCACCTCTAAACACAAGATCAAACATTATATCCTCCCACTGTATACGATAAGTAAGTATTTCGAAAAAAAAAAAACATTAAAATATCTTCACTCCTCTCCAAATAGTAGAATTTTTTTTTCAAATATTTTCTTCTTATATTGATCCGCTTTTTCACACACCCAACTGAGAGAGATAATTTTATATAATCGTACGCGAGCACTTTCCATTTTCCACTAAAAAGTGAAACATTCTTGTCCAAAAGGTGTACACACAAATCGGGAAATGGCTTCACAAAACTTTGCAGCTTTTCCTTTTTTCCAAATTTCTTCCTTTTTCATACCGAAAATGGTTCTTTATTCAAAATGGACAGAGTGAGTTGCGGGCACTGCTCCAGCGAGTACTTCCATTTAATAGTAAAATACACAAACTAAGAGATTGAAAAACAAAGTTCTTAAGCGTGTTAATCATTTGACCACTTTCGAAATAAAAAAATAAAACGAAAAGCTTAGCGCATCGTTTTTGATAAAAATAAACTGTAGTGTCTAGTTGGTTCGACTTGCGGCGCACCGTACCGTTCTACTTAAGATCGATCGGTACACATGGTTACAAATTAACCGATTCGTTGAGGACCCTCACCCAATCGCAATTTCTAACAACAAACATTCGAAATGGAATTTGCACTTCAGAAACGGAAACGAAAACGAATAGAGCTTGGGTAGTGTAGATGTAGTAAAAAACACACAAAACTTCGAATAAGTATCGCCGCGCCGGTACGGCACGATCACAATACGGTCGTTTCTCTTGCACTCGGAAACGGCCTGATGCTGATGCTACAGAAACGCTTTGTTTATTTTGCGCGATATGGGAGACTATTTTCAGACATTTGGAGGTTGGTATTGGGTGGGAATTTCACTATGCGAGGCGGTCGGTGGCGGACAAAAACACTAAACCCGACGAAGTTTCGAAGCAGACTGATGCGTACGGATGCCATGCAGGCACTCTCCGATCACAAGAGTATTGTCTTGGGTTAGGAATAGAATATGGAATGAAGCAATGACGCTGGGTACGATAAATATTCGGACTGAGTATTTCGAATACTAGACAGAAAGCGAGAAACTTTTATCTTAAAGGGTTGGCCAAAACTGTACCTCTTTGACAAAAAAACGGACGTAAGTTGTCCGGTTTTCGTTTTCGGTATTCCTCGGTTGGTCTGTAACCCAAATATAGCTCTCAGATGTATAGGAAATCATCTGCTCTTAGGTTGTAAAATCACACAAAGTCACAAGTGACTCAGTTCAGTAGTGACATAACGACACAAGTGTCCACAAGGGTCTGCAGCACCATCTTCAGAAAGTGTAAACATAATTGGCAGCGTAATTTGTCAGGTGCTTATGAGTTTACTTTTCTTAGAAGGACATTAATCTATGGCAGAGCTTTATCGCCTTGGACATATTCATTATGTATATTACAAGGCAAAAATAAGTCTGAAAAGCTTACGAGGAAACATAAAAATGAATGAGGATGAGTGTGATTGCAAGAAGGATGAGTTGAGAATGAATCTTTTAACTGTTTCAATGCTATGCCGATAAAAATTGACTCCCTTACTTAAGGAGTTGCAGAATTCTTTCACAAATCCGATTGTAGAGTTTGCGCTGTTAATAATATACGCGCATCAAATTTCAGTTTGATATCGCTCAGGAACATCTACATAAACGATGTTTCCGTGAAAAGACTGCGTGAGGTAACTTGTTTCAGTTCTTTGAAGAACGCTTGAAATCTGCAGCATTATCAACTGAAATAAACAAATTATTTATTTTAAACCAGCACTTCCAGACTTTGTTAAACATTTCTCGTTTTAAAATAAGTACTCCTTTTTTAATTCTGACTCCTTGGCTATTAATGTACCTGGTAATACATTCAGCATTCAGCATTCAGCTGGAGATATGGATGTAGTGGCTCTTCGGGCATCACACTCGGATTTTCAGTGCCCCAGAAACGAGGACTTTGCTTATTGACATAACCGCTTAAGTGCAAATGCGCCTTGTCCCTCATGATGATTTTCGACACAAAATCGTCCTTTTCGTTGCTGACACAATTATTCCACGCTCTTGCGGAGTATAGCGCCCTTTGCTTGGCTGTTTACTAATTGCAGCTGTCCAGTTCATTATGCCAATTTTGATTGACGTACGACGCCATTTGCAAAAATTGTAGCATCTTCCGATAGGGTGAGTCATTTTGCCTTTGTATATGGATTTCGTCTTTAATGCTTTAGTTCCAGATGAGGTTTGGGCTCTGCCTGAAATACGCTTGGGCTTTAACCCATTGGTATCGATACAGTTTGGTTTGGTCCGATTACACAGAGCCATATACCACTTCATGCCTTTTTGCAATTTGGTGAGTTTCGGCAACGCATGCTCCTCTGTAACTGATATCCGTGGAGAATATTGTGTTGAAGCTTAATGTTTCATGAAGGCGTAGATCGCATTAAGATCTGGTATCTCTGAAAGAGGTCATCAGGTCCGTTTGATCCCCGATGTCTCTCTTTCGTTTGTATCAAGCTTTCTAAGCTGCGTATTGACTCTTTTTAAATATAGATGTAAAGTGGTGTTACTGCTACGACTATTAGGGCTTGTATATTAGCCGTAGCGTGGGCGCAGTGTCTAAGTGGTTAGTGTGGTGAACTACTAAGCGAGGGGTCCAGGTTCGAATCCCGAGAAAACCCAAATTCCAACTTAGGGTTTTTTTCCACTGCGCCACCTCTCGCGAACGTCTGAAAAACATCCGAGAGTATAACCGTCCTGAAAGAGCTTCTCAATTAGCCGTTTGGACTTGGCAATAAATTATAGATCCCTCCCATTCGTTTCAAAAATGAAAAACTCACAATGAATGGTTGTGAGAAGCTAGGCCTAGGGTCCCTACGGACCTGTTGCGCCAACTACTTATTTATTTATATTAGCCATGGCAGAGGTTCGTATAGCTCCGGAAATGTGTCACTCAGTCAATCGAAGGGCAAACTCTTTTATGGATATAGAAAATAATCACTTGATCTTTTTATGGGTTTTTTGTTCGAGGCGAGTAGTTAAAACAACAAACGAATCGGTAATTCGATCTTAATACTGGGACTTCAATCGCCATCCCATATAGATTGTCGTTGCTTGTGGAAAAATGCGTCACTCACACACTCATGTGGGCGGGTTTTTTTTTTTTTTTTCATTTTTTCTCTGTAATTCTTGATGCCCGAATAACGACTAATTAGCAAATCACGGCAAGGGACGGGTGAAGTTGTATGACTTGTCATCTCAAAAAACATAAGATAGCACACTTTAAAGTTTGGCAACATTCAAATGTCTTGATGTTAGTGTAAGTAGGTTTAAATCTCGCACAGAAATCGAGATTCACATAATTGCTCTGACTCTGCAAAAACTTATCTTCTGCTATATAAGAGAATCACAATCTTTTTGTTATTAATCCTGAAAGACAACAAATTATGATTGTTTGAATTAATAATATTATTCCTATACTTAAGGGATGATTTATCTGTATAAAAATAAATCTAAACATTAAGTTAATCTGTATAAAATAAGTTGTATAATATCAAGAAATAGTTAAAGTAAAATATTAATTTTGGAGATTAATGATAAAGAAATATCTTTTTTCTTGAAGTTTTAAAAAAACTAAATTTGTATTTTTGATTTACAAGACTAATGTTTTTATTAAACTATTAAAACTAATGTTTATATTATATAATTGAGCCAGTGCTGATTTCGAGAGCAGTAAAACTGCTCTCAATCTGACAAAAGTGCTCCTTTGCCGCCCAATGGAACACGACATAAAATCTTCAAGTACCTACTTATTTTTATGAGGCGTTAAGATATTCGATACCATTGTCGTACGGAATCAGACATATTTATGACGTTGTTTATTCACTTCAAAAAATATGAAATATTTCAAGCCCGTGATATTTGTCACTTTGGGAAACGCATTACCTCTCCCATTACAAATCAAGAACAGCCGCGCGGCGTAGATAGGAATACTGGTCCGTTCCGATTAATCTCGCATATTGTTAATTAATGGGTTCTTAAAATCCCATATGCATCAATAAAAAGGATATGAAGCTAATTTTAGCTCGTGTTCGGGTAAACCAATTTATCGTCGACCACAACCCATCTCGCAGTTGCAGTCTTTGTGGTTGCCAATCCAAGCAACATCAAGCGTAGTCCCTCGATCTCGTGTAAGTACTTTAAAACATCAGCGTGTACGCGACTCGTATTGAGCGATGATTTCCAAAACAGACTGCAAATATTTGCCTTTCAGCTGTGTTCCCAATTCAATTTGCATACGTGATTTTTTTGGACACATATTCCATAAAGCTTTCCCCACAGCAGCACACACAGCACAGCACACAGCAGAAATCATAAATATTCAAGGAAGAACAGACATAAATTGCCAAATAACTAACTTTTTTGGATAAACATTTGGGCAAAAATATAATTAGAGTAGGTATTTCCATTCATTGGTGTTTATTCGGCACATCCAGCTATCCAGCACTGTCCTCTGTGCCCCGATTAAGACGTCCGACATACCCACTACAGATCACTTATGCGATGTCTGTGTACACATAGCTGCCGAAGAATATTGTTTATTTAGTGAAAATGAATTATAAACACACACAGGAATAATAAGGGGGAAATACATTATTTTTCATCGTTTTTTTGCCAAAGAGACTCCATTGTCCGGTCCAACAGTTTCGATATAGTTGCTTATGTACACCACGAGCTGCAGAGAAATGAAACTATGGCAGCGAGAGTGTCAATAAATAGTAGAGCTCCTGCCTGCGATTCCTTCTGCTACATCTAGAGCTAGAGAGCTAGAGAATTGCTTGGCGCGATTGTTTATTTGGAGAAAAGTGTTCGTATTTAAAGTTATTTTGTCCGACTTTTTTTCCTCTTGTGTGGTACATGTTTTCGAGGAAACTTTTCAAATGAAGTGTAATATAAGCGGAAAAGGTTATATCTTTATGATTTTTGGCGATATTTTTAGCCATCGCGACCATAACTCAGGCGCGAGTAATAAGCACACTCACTTGTTCGTCTAAGCATGAATGAAATAAACTCGCACATGCTTCCAAAAGAAGGGCAGCTATAGGGTGGCGATGTTGCGTCTATTGGCAGTGCGTGAGTATAAGATTATTTTGATTAGTTTTTAATTGAAAACATATAGCGATGATAAAATTGTTATAAGATTCATGGCGCGACGTGACTCAATATTACGTACGAACACAGAGTGGAATGTAAAGAAATGTGGTATTTTACTGGAATTTCGATTTAATTTTGATGTAAATAAAATAGAAGATGAAAAGTGTTTAAGGCAAATAATAAGACATTCACTGAGATTGGAATTTTGGTGTTTTGTAAAGGATGGGCTTTTGCATAGTTCTGAATATAGACTGAACCAAAATGCGTGTGTTTTCTTCTGTGTTTAGTTTCTAGTTTAAATGGTGGTTTCGTAAATTCGACATTTTTATAAGAAATGGGAAGGCATGCTAAGACCATACAATTTTGAACCACGGTTTTCAGTTAGGAATTGACACATTCTATTTTCCAATAGACTTATTCTGAAAATAATAAATAAATAAATAGTTGGTGCAACAGGTCCGCAGGGACCCTAGGCCTATCTTCAGACAACCATCCGTTTTGTGTGAGTTTATTTTTCATTTTTGGAACGAATGGAAGGGATCTACAATTTTATGCCGAGTCCAAACAGCTAATTGAGATGATCTTTTATGACAGCTAAACTCTCGGATGTTTGTCAGAGGTGACGCAGTGAAAAAAATACTCATTCTGAAACAATTTAAAAAAAAGTCCAAATCGATACTAGTAGATAGCTATAACTTTGTCTACCTCGGAGATCGGCTTTGCTATTTCATCTCAAAATATAAGCTCATTCGAAATCAAACATTCGATGCATGTAACGCTGCAGTGTCTCAGGCAAAGACTCTTCACGGGTCGGGACTCCGTTAAGTAAGTAAGTATTAGTAGAGGTACATATGCTGTGAGACATTGTAATTTAAGTTCTGAGTTATATCGGCTGTCACATAAAGGTGACATTTCACAAGAAACTCTGTTAGAATTATGAAAAACAAAAAACAAATGTAAGGTAACAAACAAAAGTCGAAACAAATTCGGTCTTAGGATCTGCTGTAAAAACAAATTCGTAAGTCTAATGAAGTCTTCTTTGAAATCGGAATTATAATAATGAAAACGTAGTATATGGCTCAGTATTAGAACCTTATTTATGTTTGGTATTCAATTGAGCTGCTCTAGGTAACGTTTCATGATCGATTGGTAAGAAAAAGGAAAAAGAGGAATCTTTTCCGATTTCGGAGCACTTTTCCAAATCTAGATTTTTTTTCAGAGTTGTTGATTTACCAATACAAGACCGTTTTAGTTTGACAACTAGTGGAGTTCGCTTACGTTATCCATACATTTTTCAAATGCACAAAAAATGCATTGCAACGGGTGAACAGAAATCGATCAGGGCGCAAATTGCAAATTATTTAATATTGAATTGAACTAGCGAATAGAAAACACATAGAAAATTTTCAAAGGCTACACATATTCGCACGGATGTCAACAAAGTAACGAAATCTGAGAGTCGAATTTAAGAAGCCCAATCGAATACCACATTAGGTCCACGAAATAACGAATACAACTCAGTTGAGAATCAAGAGGTCACCGTCTTTTTACTTCCGGTAAATATCCAACTTCTTTTTAAATAATTTCTTTCAGTTGACTCTTCTGCCCTCTTCCAATCTCTAGCGAATCTAAACGGCCGTCAGATGTTTTTAGAAACTGACATTTCATCGGTGTAAGGTTATGTGATTGGCTCAAATTTTTTCACCAGTGATTAAAGTTCGTGTGTCCCTTGAAAAATTCGGTTTTACTTAAAATTTCCTAACAGAAACATCAACAGGAAGAAGGCAAAATGATTACAGTCGTGTCCTTGATACGGTCACTAGCCGTACGACCACAAATATCTGGAAATATTAGAGAAATCCACTTATCCGCTGTATCCGAAGCCGCTAGGAAGGGTACCCGTGAGAAGGCTCGCAAGAAAAAAGTTAAAGTTGAAGTGAAAAAAGTCGGCTTTATCCCACATAATCAAAGGGACAAAGGGTAATTTATACAATTTTTCATTGCGCAATATTTTTTTTAATATTTGTGTTTAGCCTAAATCTGCTTAAGGTCAACAAACATATCGATGACTCTTGGAAGGCGATTCCCAATGATAACTGCTATGTGGGAAAGTACTACCGCTGGGCAGTATACACTGTGGCTGACGCTATTCAATGCCATCGGGAAACTCACCATCCTTCGATGTACAATGTCCCTAATGCACCACTGAATGTCGAGATCGAACTGAACATGCAAGGGGAGAAGGTCAATCGTTTTGTGGACAACTTCAACCGCATGGCTATGATTCCACACAAGTTTGATCACGGTGATGAACGGAAGATTCTTGTGTTCACCAAGAACAATGTAAGTGCGACGGGAACAATCCATTCAGACATTAAATAACTAAATTGTTTGCAGGACTTAATCGGAGAATCGCGAGAGGCCGGAGCGAGTCTAGTTGGTGGCGTTGAACTCATCAAAGATATAACCAATGGAGATCTCCTGCTTACTGACTATCAGTACATCATAGCACACACGAATATACTTCCGGAATTGGTCAGTATACGTGGATTGATGAAACGGAAGTTTCCCAATCCGAAAAGCGAAACTCTCGGGACCAACCTTACCGAGATGATCAAGAAATTTTCGGACGGTATCAGTTATGCAGCTACAAAAGATGAACACCAACAGGACTTTGGCCTTATTAAAACTTGCATCGGAACGGTGGGACCTTATCAAATCAACCTGTTTTACTGCGCTTAACCAAATTGTTTACAGCTTGATATGGATGCTCAGCACTTGGAGGACAACCTAGCATCCGTGCTTAAAGATGTCAACTCAATGCGTCCCAGGCGCACTGGCAAATTCATTACAAGAGTGTTGCTGAAGTCACCGCCGAGTAGCGAACAGCTTAAGATCAACCCATTCATATACGTACCAGAAGAAGGTTCCATCGGCAACTCCAAGAGGACTAAGGCCGATCAAATAGAAGAAGAGGAGGAAGAAGCCAGTGAAGTACGAGCTACCAACTAAAACTAAAACTCAAAACACACGTTGGAACATAGAATAAGAAGTACATTTATAAAGCTGTTATCTTTGGTGTTAAATCTTTTGTGCTGTCGAAGCTTTATTGTGCTGTTGTTCCATTTCCACTTGCTTTACTCTTGCATAGCTCGCGCTGGCAAACAACACGATCATGTTTGAGGTCCACCAGAGAAATGATTTTGTTTCGTTGAACCATTGCGTGGCGATCACGGTCTGTGCACACGCCTTGGCAGTGCCCGAAATATTGTGCGTTAATGGTGAAGTTACCTACGAATTGGACAATAAATCAAATCAAATTAGCATTCAGTGGCTACCAGCTAGTTGTAACCTTAATTTGTAGGGCGGTGACAAAGCCGATTGCGAATCCACAGATGCCGCCAACAGTCATCGCCAGAATGAACCACCCAGCAAATAAATGTTGATACGTGATGATTGCACTTAGCTCGCCATTAAGAATGATGAGTGGAAGGAACAAAATACTCGAGTAGAAGTTGTTATAATAGCTGAGTAACCAAATCTCTTGGTTGACATGGGGAAGCGCCTTCTTTGTGTAGATCGAGTACATGGATAAGCTCAGAGATCCTAGGACACCAAAAATAGTGCCCTTCCACGAAAAAGCATCTGTTGATAAAATTTATTGGTTATAGTATTGCTTTAAATTCATCTTAGTGCATTTTGTCTGTACCATGTCTTAAAAGAATGTGGTTTACACGTAGGCAACGGTATATTGCAAGATTTACCTGTAATGCTCTCCTGATCGACTCCCAGTAGAAAGCCCAGCACAATGGCGGCACAGCAAATAATACTCTTGAGGCTAGTTCTCTGTCTCAGTAGGACATACGTCAGCACTACATTAAACACAGTTGTTAGTGATCTGCCGACGTAGTAAAACGCCACACCCACATATTTCAAACACAAGTTATTTGTTGCTATCATGGATGTGAATAGAATAGAGAGCGGCAATATCTATAACGAAAATAAGTCATTGAACTCATTGTCTTTTTGCATTCTTTCTGCATTAAATAACCTTTCGAAATGTATCTATATCCAGGGGTGTTCCCTCCGGAAAGCTGATAACATTCGGGAAAACATGACTTAGTCGGCTCATGCTGAAGCATATCGCTGTTGATACAACACATTGAAACCAAGTCACGAAGAGTGGTGCGTCCAAATTAACGTCTGTGCTACTCAGGAGGGCTTTGTTGACAAAAACTGTTAAAATGGATACAATCCTGTAAGATGTGAAGACCGCTTTGTATTCAAATGTTGTAGAATAAGAACAAAGCTTAAATGCACTTACCAATATGCGGCCACAACCGAAAAAATTTGGAAGTACTTAAAAGATAGTCTGTTGTGCTCTCCCAGTGGTTTGTACATCTTGGTCGAATGTATATTTACGTTGTTTTTTACATCAATTGCCACAGTGTCACATATCTAATTGTTTAATAGTCGTCCAATTTAAGTAGATTATCCAAATTCAAATTTATTTTTCGGTCAAAGCACTTAACAAGAAGTGTGTGCGTCTGCCATCTGTCAGATGGTCAGATCCATTTAAACTTTAATACATCATCGCTGAACGATGCATCAGTAATACCTTCGTTCGAAGTACGCTAGCGACGAGTCATAGCACTATCGGAACCAATCGGAACTGCATACCGCTGCATACAATATCCAATTGCAAATTAATAATTTCACGTAAAAATTGCTCTACGATAAGCGTAATGTCAGATTTACTCGGAGGAGGTGACATTATTTGTTGAACTTTACTTTTGCTGAGATAGGATGTTTGTTTTTAGTCCTACAACAAAAACAAACAAAAATGGACCAACCTTCGGAATTTGTTATTTCTGCCGGTTAGCGGTTGGAATCTTTGTTTTTGTATAGATCGAAGTGGAAAAAACCGGGACGCCCAATAAAAATAAAAAAGAATCCGGAATAAATTTTTCCCTGACATTGGCCGGGTTCCACTGCCCGCTAGACGTCTAGCACAAAATATCCCAGAGGAAGGAACGTTCGCGCTAGAACGATAGCGCCAGCGGCAAAATGAAATTTGAAACACTTCTTCGCATATTTATGTCCACACTACAATCAAAGATATCATACAATATGTTGAAAACAATGTCTGAATTCCTATTTTATTTACGTTACTACCAATTTTATCACAATTGCAATTGCTCGGTTTCGTATTTTTTTTATTTTGTATCCGTTTGCACGATTTCCTTTGACAACTGTTTTTTTTTTGTTTGTTTTTCTCTCAATGCAGCGGGTAGTTTTGCGCTAGATTGAGAAATTTCCCTGAAAGGGATATTTCACAAAAAGTGCTAGACATCTAGCGCCAATGGTGAAATGTCAATTTTTTTTATATGGAGTTTCTCATGCCGCTGTTCATCTAGCGGGCAGTGGAACGCGGCCATTGTCTCACCCTGGCAGTGCCGTGTATTTTGTACTAATTTCTGAACGCGGCCATTCAGTTGTCATGTCTCAGAAATTGTTTTGGGACACGAAAAAAGTGTTATGAAGTGTCTCGAATAAAATATAATGGCTAATTGGACAAAAAAAACTCCATCTGGCTCTACAAACCGAAGAAAATGGAACTTAGAAGGTAAGAACCAGTCAGTTACCTCGTCAGCCAGTCATAATGTATTCCCATTTCGCTAAATCCCCAGACCGAACATCGCTGAATAATCTCAAATACCACTTTGCAGCAGATGGTTGTTCCGATGTCCAGTACGATCTAGCCAGGCAGTTATTAGACAACAACATAGGTGAGATCTTCGATGAGCCTTACAAATCACACGTACAATATGCTGTTTAAATTTTTAGAGCACAATGAAGCGTCTTCCCACTCAATGGGCGTTCACTGGCTGCTATGTGCTGCGCAACAAGGTCACGAAGATGCCCTTCGCTTGCTGCAAGAGTGTTTCGACACTCGTCGGGGAATAATTGATTCAAACATTGATGACGTAAGAACCTGCTTAGCCATGACTACAGGTGAGCGGGCAGCCCGCAAAGCTGCCCGAGATCTTTTCGCATGCCTTTCCAATGGTGGGGAACACATTACACCCAAGCAGCTGGAGCGTAAAATGCGAGAGATATACAAACTGCAGAAGCGGCGAAAGCGACACAATGACTCTACGTCCGAAGAAGAGGAGGAAACCGAACAGTTGGAAGGTGTCAATCAGGCAAATGGTGACATCTACCCTTGCCAAGGGCCAGATCTGAATGTGTCGCACTCCGAGAGAATAATCACAGAGGCTAATCTCGTTACAGCAGCGGTGAACTACGCAAATGGTCGTTTGCCAGCAGTTAACGACGAACTGACGCTCTCAGTTCCACACCCCAATTCGCTGGATCATGTTCCTTGCTTCCACAGGATACTTTTTCATCCCATTGTGTTCTGCAAGCTGCTGTACCATCGTCTGATTAATTTGATTTCATCGTTTCCTGGTTTTATATCGCCCAGCATGAAGCTAGCACTCATATTCATCGTGTACATTGCAGTCTCCAGTGATAATCTGACCGTATACCTGCCAATTTGCTTCTATTATCTCTGCATGGTCGTAATGGTATGGTCAACCTGTAAGATGCTAAAGACAAAGCACGACTTTATTGATTTCCGAATCTGGTCGGGTCTGTTCCTTAGCTATGGTGACAACAATGTGGAGGCTGGCACCTCGGAGAACCGCTTCTTGAAGAACAACATGAAACCGTATTTGTATTTCTTCTGCGCCTTTGTCGGAAATCTCATCGTGCGCCCCTTAATAACCTCAGAATGGGTGCCGCATTCAGAAATCACTATTATCTCATTCGCAATGGTCTTCGTGTCAATGGTGGCTTTTATGTACACTTCATCGAGGAGGAGGTTTCCAGATGTTTTGGTCCTCTTTTCGTTTGGCATCAATGTTCTGGCAAAGTATCCCTACGAAATGGACGAGGTAGTGAGCACCGGATGGCGGTTCCTGGATCTAAAAGTACCAACATTCTGCTCTTTTGTCATTGGCAATGGCATTGAGTTCTGCTTGAACTGCCGCACGGTGTTGTACTTGCTGATTCCAGTGTTTCTCGTGCACCTGGCAAAGCGATCCAATTGGCATGGTACCTACTCATACCTTATACCGCACTGCGTAACCCTTAGCTGGCTCCAGCTGTGCATAACAAGTTCTCAGAGTGCCACGATGTTTGGAGTTGTTCGAGCAGCCCTAGGGCTAGCTGGCATTCTGCTTTTCCTACCGCTGTTCGGGATCGTTTCGTTGATGGTGCCGGTCTTCTTGGTTGTTGAATACGTCGGCTTGACTGATCCGCGAATGCGCTTGGTCACAACTATAGTAGCTGGCGCCTTCGCTTTGCTAGGCTCTTGCTGCCTAGCTGTTAACCAAAGCACCCAAAAATACATCACATTCCTTCAGGTTGCAATTAGCGTGCTTGCTGCGGCTGTCCTCACCTTGCCCTATATGACATCCAGCTTCAAGGCGGTGCACACAGAAACGTCTCTCTACTCGAATCTTATCGACGACAAACCGATCATTACCACCACCGACGAGGACGCTGAGCGCCACATACCTTGGGAGAAATTCAACCATCTATGCGGACAGCCTGCATGGGAACAACAAAACAAGATCAAGACACAGCTCCGGTGCACGTATCTAGCCGGAGCCTCGGTATCCTGGGAGGCCACTGTAACAACAGTTCAGATCGCCAGGGTGAGGAACACTCGTGCTGATATCATAAAGGACTACCTTCCATTATGGTTGGGAAACATCGTCACATGCCTGTACGGCGAATCCAACCAGTTGGAGTGCACAGACGCTGACATTCTGTGCAAGGAATTGCGTAAGATGACCAAAGGAATTCAGCGCTGCAATCTGAACCGCTGGAATGTATACGAGTACGAAATGCACGTTCGAATGCCAGCCGCCGGGCTGCTGAGCAAACCAACCGATGTACGAGTGCACGCCGACGATCGATTTGGCAACTTCACCACACGAATCCGCCACGGCGATCGGGTGCATATCTACGGCAAGCTGATGAACAATCGGAAGGCTACGAATGCACCCAGGGAAGACTACATAATTGGATCGGGAAGCCCCTCTGTGCAATTGACTGGCATTGAGTGTATCCTCTGTAGCGACAGAGATATCCCCGCGCTGAATTTCGGTAAAGTGAAGTCACCGGTTGATGCGAGAATGCGCGATCTGACAAGAGGAATCAAGTACCTACTCAATGTACTGCTTAATCCGTTGATTACCATTAAGTAAGCGGCAGGTGGCAGCGAGATGGAGACGCACTCAATAAGGACCGCCGATGTAGAAATAGAACTCACAGTAGAGTAGATTGATGCGCTCAATAGTCCAAGAAAGGACATGTTAAGATTGCTTTGATTGGAGGGACGAACCTTAGTACCTAATGCTTCTATGATTTCCTATGTATGAATTCCTATGAAACAAAAAGAGAATAAATGTGTTTTCCTGTGGACAAGTTATATAGTTTTCAAGGCTTATGGTTATGTATGACGTTTGCCAGGTTTCTATACTGCTACTTGAAGGACTTTGATGGGGTACCAGGAATGAAATTCCAGTCATTGTACACCGGAGTTGTGTAAGCATGTAGTGCTTTCTGTAAATGCCATTGCAGGAATGGCTTTGGTGGCTGACGGGGCTCCAGATTTAGACGAATTATCGGCCAACCCCATTTAGGCTGCCTCCCAGGAGTGGGAAAAACGCATACCACTACTTGAACGAATGTTTTTTTCCGGTTTAAAACTTTAATAATAATAAATACACAGTACAAAGGAATGACATTCTCCTGTTTAGGATTAAAGAAACTCTAAAATAGAAAAACTTTGGAAAACAAAAATGATATCATGTATTATACTGATGGCGAGTCTCTCGTATCCAATATTTTCTGAATGGGGTGGGCACTTCAAAACTAACTTTCGCAAACCAATCGAATGTTGAGGAAATCGCGTCTTTTTACACTTTGAACTGTACATTAGAGCTCATCGTGGTGGAGCTCATCTGAGGGATCGTTTAGGTTTTCGCAGGCAGCGGGTGTCTCGAAGCGAAAGTGATATTCGCAGCGATTCGGCTCGGATACTCCTGTTAGCTTGTGGTCGAGGCCGCATTCCAACTGAACGAGGGCTGAACGTTGTGGACCATTCCAACATGAAGCGCCGTTCGCGTACAGCATGTGGCTGTATTTGTTTTCGGTTCCCGACCAACGATCCCATGTGCCAAGCCTGAAAGGACGGAACGGAATAACAATCATCGAATAAATTAGTACAGTCAAAGTTACCTCGTTTCGGAGCCGCCATTTCGGGGTTGCTGAGAGGCTCTGTCGAATGGGCACAGTTTGTAGGTATATTCGCGGTCGTCAAATGTGTAACATTGGCCCTCGAGTGGCGCGAACTCTTCGGAGGATCCGTAGTCTTTGTTAATCTGCTCGTAAATGTCCTTGATTTCTTGGTCAATCTCGCGGATGGAGCGTTCGGCTTCGGAGAATTCATTGCGTGCAGCATTTGCTTGTTCAATAAGTTTCTGCGTTTCGGGATCGTAATCGGGCTTAACAGTGGCCACCTCTTCCACAGCTCCTTCGCCGAGTTCTTCTTCTTCCTCCTCTTCGGGCTCGTATCCACCATCAGATTCATCATCTAATTCCGAGTCACTGGGTTGTGTGGGTTCTATGTACGACGATTCCGTTTGTTCTTCTTCCGTGTCCAGGTCCTCTTCATCGTCCACGTCAGTATCATCGTCGGACTTTTGAGGTGGCTTGAAGAGGCCTGCGTCAATCATGAGGTATGGCTTGATTCTGGACCAGCAAATGGAGACGAAGGTTTCAAGATCAACACGCTCTTGTTCATCGAGGAAGAACTTCGCTTCCTCTTCAGACACAACGCCATTGCGATCTTTGTCGAACGAAACCCTAGTTTGTAGTTCGGCAATTTCTACAAAGCCATCTTTGTTTGAGTCGAACTTGGTGAAGGTTTGCTCGGCTTCGCTGGTGTTTTCGGCGTCTTCCTGTTGAGTCTTTTCTCGCTTCTCAGTCTCTTGGATATCTTTGTACACCTGCAGAGCTTCGCCCTCAATCTCCTCTGCTTCTTTCTTTATTTTCTCCTTTTCAAGTAGTATTGTTTCGGCCTCCTGTCGCCGACTCTGCAACTCAGCCAATCTAGCGTCGCGTTCCACTCGCAGAGTCTTACCCTTTGTGCTAAGTTCCGTTTTTAATACGTTTCCCCGCTTGACAAGCTCGTCACGACTTTTCTTATGCAGACGCTCCTCTCTTCCCAGTTCTAGGCACGTGTTGACACATTTACTGTAAGGATACGCATATTCATCGCTGGCGTCGCAACAGTCGCAAATGCCATCGTTCACTCTGGAGCTGGGAATGTTCTTTGTCCGATAGCCAGCGTTTGTGCAATGAAACTTTCCTTCGGGACACGCCGATGTTCCCGGCTCATCGCTGCCATCGGCACAATCACAAAAGTCGTCATTTACCTGAAGAACAAAGGAAGTCATTTCTATCGAAAGCAAGTGGATACAAGTTTGGTTACCTGGAGGTAGTTGATGGTTTTCAGTCCATTAAAACAAACAAAGTGCTCACCCGGTGGGTAGAGACTGGCCTTTGAAATAGAAACTCCTCTAGGACGTGGAATTGTTCCGAATGCAACGTTGTTACTTAAGCTAAGAACAAATAAAACGGTAAATGCAAACCGCAATAAGCGTTCCATTTTCTATCACACGAAAGTAATTTGCTTGGCACTGTAATTTTGTCTTGATTTCGCCTGCTCCAGGATTATGCAAATAATTGAGAAAAACACGGAGATTATCGTTAAGCCGGCCAAAAACCACTTTTACTTTGGAATCATCACCACTTCAGAAGAGAAATGTCAGGAAAAATTACTGTTTTTAAAGTGGTGATAAATACAAGAGATGTCGCTGCGGGCGGTAAGTTTGAATATTCTACGTGTACTGTGATGCAATATGCAAATAGAGCAATGATAACATTGTGAATGTACATTTTCTTGAACTTGGGCTGCGTTCAATAATATTAATGTGGTATTCGATCGGGTGCTCTCAGAGCACTGTTTTTGCTTTCAGAGCAATTTTTGCTAAAAAAAGCAATCTTTTTCAGATTTCAAAGCACTTTTGCGAATGTATATATTTTCTCAGGTTTACCTCAGAGTTTGACAACTGTTGGAGTTTGTTTAGGTTTCCGTGAATCTTTTCTACAGCAAAAAAAAGGCATTGCATTGGGTGAATCTGTTTTTGTAAACTATTTATGTATAAATAATTATATAGAAATCAATCGGGACGGAAATTTCGAATGTTCTCATATAAAATTTAACCAGTGAATGGAAATCGCTGAGAAAAGTGTCAAAGACAACACATATTCAAATCGAACGAATATCAACACAAAAAAGAGCGAGTGACGTTTCTTATGTTCGATTAGGCACACGAAATCTGAAATCTGAGGGCAAATCTGAAGAATGCCCAATCGAATACCACATAAAATACTAGAGGTCCACCAATAAGATTTCATTTAACTTAAAGCATTTTTTCCTCTTTTTGGTCCACTTTATGCACTAATCACAACAAGTTTTTTACATAGAAGTCGATATGTGTATACAATGCTAAATGTTCAAAAAAATGCCAGAGTCCGAAGAACTTTCTCATCTGTTTCTCTTATTGTACTTCGAACAGAACCATTTTTATTCTGCAATAAAATGTTGCTGCATTCCAGCAGTTATAGCTAGAAGTGAAGTGACGTCAAACGACAGCAAATTGGTGTAAACTTGGAAAATGTCGCCTGTGGCTGAAAAATTACTCAAATAAATCGAACGAAAACACTTCAATTTCCGCGGAAGAAAATCAAATAATTTGGACAACAAAGTGTGTGATAAATGTCTGTATTATGAATAGGTATTCATACAATACAGGTAACTATTGTTTCATAACCGCAATGAGTATTTTAAAGTTTACACGAAAATTGTGCTGATTCCCTAGTGATTTGGGTGTCGCCGCCCTAATGATCAATCTAAAAACAAGTATTTGTGTAAAATTGTGTCTTTCTTCCTTTCGATTCTAGTATTCTATACTTAATTTCCAACTATCTCCCACTGTGCCTGTTTCCGAATGCTATTTTTAGTGGTTCTTATATTTTTAAAGATTCTTCCTACCAGGATCACCATAGTGTCATGGACAGTGAAAACCTAATGGACGAACTAGCATCATTGACTCGTACCGAAATCCCCGATGGCCGTCAGAGCCTGAGGGATAGTTTCACAAATTTGGAAAGAGTCGCCGACTATTGTGAGGATACTTACTATAGGTAAGTTGTGTTGGTGCTGGGTAGACTAATTGACTACATGTCGTACAATTTAGAGCTGACAACAAGAAGGCGGCCTTGGAGGCGACAAAGAACTACACCACGCAGTCGTTGGCAAGTGTTGCATACCAAATCAATACGCTGGCTTATAGTTACATGCAGTTGTTGGAGCTGCAGGCGACACAGCTCAATGAAATGGAGTCGCAAATGAATCATATTGCTCAAACTGTGATGATTCACAAAGAAAAGGTTGCACGGAGGTAATTGAATTGATCTTCCAACATTTTCAGCATTTGTTACTTATGCGTTTGCTTTTGCAGGGAAATTGGTGTGCTCACTGCCAATAAAGTAAGCTCGAGGCAGTTTAAAATCGTCGCTCCCATCAACCCGGAGAAACCAATCAAGTATGTTCGCAAAGCAATTGATTACTCAATACTCGATGAGATCGGCCATGGTATAAACTCAGCACAACCAAGACAGAAGCACCGGGGATCGAGTCATGGCTCAATCCAATCGCTTGCTACCAGCAACACAGTTTCAGTGGGTCCACCACCGACCACAAAACCACCCACACCGCCTCAGATGTCACGCGGAAACACGGGCACCCTTGGCAAATCAGCCAGCAACACTGGGACCTTGGGAAAGAGTTCGCGGGAATACCGAACTCCGCCTGTTGTCAATCCACCACAGGTGCCGTCACATTATGCGCCAAACTATCCGATTGGTCATCCCAAAAGAATTTCCTCGTCATCTGTCGGTGGTGATCGCGCTCCGGGCTATAGTTCGTTGCCAATGCCGCCAAGTCAACAAGTTGCCACGCACGTTAATTTGCCATCAGCTGGAATGATGCAGTCGTTGCCACCACCACCGCCGACGACCTACGATGATCGCAGTAGTATGCCTCGTAAGTTCAAAAAAGCACTTCATATGTGTGATCTTGAGTGTATTTAACTTCCGTTTTAAATTAGCTCCACCATCGCCGCTGACAGTCACCCATGAGATCACAGAACAAAGTCACATTGGCATGCACACTTTGGGAAGGAACATAAATAGGTATGTATTTCTCTGCCTCTTAAGTAAATGTCTTGCTAATGCTTGTGATTTTGCAGTTTGAACTTTGCACGGCCAGGTTCGCAGTCGCCACCGCTCCCACCACCACCACCACCAGAGGACGAACACCAGGACTTTGGTCGGCCGAGAACGTCTACCACCCAAGGCCAGCTGGCACCCATAGTACCCGATGATCAAAATCTACCAGGATGGGTTCCAAAGAATTATATAGAAAAAGGTGATTTGTGATTGCTAAGACTATTCACAGTCGAGCAACAGCGATGCAGAGACTACTGTTGGCAATGTTATTATCATTACATTTCCTGCAGGCATTTTGTTTGTCCCAAACTCAATTATGTAGCACAATTAATTTACTTTGCCGAATGGTTTTGAGACACTCGCCAACAGCCAAAGTTGTTGTTAAATTCCACGTCTTCCTCCATCGTAGTCAGCCCTTGAATGTTCTATATATTTCTACATCGATCTTTTGTTTTGTGCAGGGATCCTTTGCAGCAACAAATAGCTTATGTTTCTTGCAAATTGAGGAATTCCATGCCTTATGACTACCTTAACTTGCCGGAAAATAAGTCATCGTCCAAACAACTTTTCCCTGAAAACAAGGCGTTTGTTTGAATGAGTGCTTATCTTCTTGTTGTAACTATTTGTCTGTGAAATCGTTTTGTTTATTATCTAGGTGCCCAGTAGCGAAATATTGTTCTTTGATATTTATCAAGAGGGAAAAATCCGAAGCATTGAACACTTATTGGTGAGAAAACTCAACCAGCTGCAACAGTTGTAGCAACTTTGACATAAAAACTTGATTGATCAGCTTATATCACAACATTCTGTTCGCATGCATCATTCTCATGCCAAAGTATACCTTTTCAGCTTTCTCTCGACATAAGCACCAAGTGCGTAAGGTTTCTTCCACCAATTTTCGACCTCATTTCAGTTCACAAACACAGCAAAACCAACTTGCACCCAGTACAACATCTTTTGCCATCTCATCTATGTACTTTTCTCCCTTATTTGTTGTGTATATATTCGCGGAAATTTGTTGATCTCTACGGAGTTAGTTTATTGAGAATGTCGCTTTATCGGATTGTGCTGAACCCAGTTTGATATGGCAAATAATGTTTAACTGCCTTAATCTCGCCAGCATGAAATTAGACACCTTGTTGAGCTTTGCAGCTGATGCAGGGTGTTTTTTTGTAGGTAGCTACCGTTCCGGTTTTTTTTTAGTTTTGAAGCTGAATCGCAACTTCAAGCAACAGACGCTGTATTCGTTTTCATGTAAATCTATTTTACTGTGTGAAATAGTTCAATCATCAAAAGAGTTGTTTCAACATTTGAGGTTAGTTGAAGAGAACGGTCTATGCCCCAACAGCAGCAAAGATGACGGTGGATGAAAAAAAATAATGAGTGCGACCGAGAACCAATGCAGCATACGAATGCATGATCAACGGCAATTTTGATGTAATTCATATGACCGCAGCTTGAGTGTTTAATCAGATATCAGCCGGAGCGGTTCCGATATCTTTAATGACATAAACATTCCATTTATATTTGTATTCAGTATAAATGCGTTGCAATCTTAAGCTGAAAGCCGGTACTGTAGAAGCTGTTTCTTCGCCTGTTTCTGATGCCCAAGGTGTCATGTAAACAAGGCTTTTGTTCGAGGCTTCACAAACAAATCAGAACGGTACCTAAAAAACACCTTGCACCTATTTGAATGGCTTCTCTTACCCATCAATTCCTCTCGGCAATCGTTTTTATATATTCTAACCATCGTTTGTAAATTCTCTTCTAGTTGTGGCTATTTACGACTACTATGCCGACAAGGACGACGAGCTAAGCTTCCAGGAGAGTTCTGTTCTCTATGTTCTCAAGAAAAATGACGATGGCTGGTGGGAGGGCGTTATGGACGGAGTGACCGGTCTATTTCCAGGAAATTATGTCGAACCATGTGTTTGAATGCTTCATAATTACACCAACACACATATAAGCGCGTATATATATGTTTTCCAGTATTCCATATAAACTAAAATAGCATTTAGACAATATCAATTTTATACCTTTAAAGTAAAAAGAAAGCCTGCAAACAAGAATATTACAGAAATTTTTATAACTTAGTCAAAGGAAAGCTAAATAAACAAAATTAGAACCAATTACAAACCCAATACAAATACCAACTATACAGTATAATAATGTTGTTCAAAACCCAAGTAAACAAATGTTTTTTTCACGCTAGAAATTTATTTCCTTTACTTTCTATATGCAAAATGGTACTTTATGTTTTAAGTGGACAGTGAACTCCACTTCTTTGGAATTGTTTTACGATAATTTATAGGGTAAATGAGGCTTCACACAAAGACGCAGATTTATGTTTTTCTTTAAAGACACAATTTTCTACGAAGGCGCTTTTTTTCTACACACAAATGAGAATATAGCGGCAAGGCGCATGTTAAGATTTTATTTAGCTACATTAAACAAGAAAACTTATATAATATTACATATTACATATAAAATTATGTTATCTCTCCTTAGTTAGCAAAATACCATTTCGAATAGATTCTTTTTTACAATATTCTTTTGCTATTAACAATAATATTGATATCGATGTTTTATTTTTCTTCTACAATAGACATGCAATTAAATTACAAATATTCAAGAAGTTAAATGTTTACTAGTTGCCGAAAAAGGTTTACAACTTTTCTTTTTTAGACAAATACAATAAAGAAATCATTCAATGCAGAGATATACGGTTGCAGTTATTCTTTATCTTTATCCAACATTTGCAAAAGGAGAAGCCACCACACACTTTCTGGGGTCGAATCGCCACTTCCGTTAGCGAGCTATACGATCAAGGAATAAAGTTGATTTTACCAAATTCCGTCACGTAATGCTCGTAATGCATGCTGCCTGGTTGGGCCTCTCTACGAACGTTTTCTGTTGAAGCTGCATCTGGCGAACACGCCAATCTATGCATTAGACACTAATATGAAGCAACCAGGATCCCCATCGTAGAATTTGAAATTAGGAAATAACTAATTGGGAAGAGATGAGTTATTCCTACGCTAGACGGGACATTTCAAAACTATGATTATAACTCTCGCCCCAAGGCAATGTACGAATGGGTTAAGTGCCAGTATTTGTATACGAAATGCCTTGAGAGAGAAAGTAGGTTACCAAAATGCTGTATCCTTAAGTTATATATACACATAATTGCTCAGCTTACCTGAAATTCAATTCTTAGAGAGGACAAAAAAATAAATAAAAGAACATAACCCTTCTTAGCATTGGTATTCTATTTCCTCGTCGCTTCTGTTACAAATTCATTACATAAACTGTAAACCCGCTGTAAACTATATCCTAAGTAGCAACATTTGTATTACTTATTAATACACCTACCAAACAGTTGTCGACGGAATTCGTATTGTTCTATATAAACTACACTCCGTGCGATGCTGGACAACAGTATCAGCTATTTCTAAGAAAGTTATTACAACAAGAAAATATCATTAAACACGTCCACCACAAGATACCCCTAAGACACTAAGAAGCATTCATCCATAAGCCTAACAATTTTATAGCATTTGTGCTCAGATTGGTGCTAATTTGAATAGGAGAAAACTGGGATAGAGAAAACTAAACAAAGTATATATTGTGAGAGAAAGAACATCAAAATTCCGCCGACAAATAGTTCGGTTCACACGTTCATGAATCAAATTGGTTCAATGTTTGCCTGTTACAATTGAGCAAAGTATTCCCCCTGAATTGAATTATAATCCAGAGGAACGTAAATTAGGCCACAGGGCCTTGTAAAAGTCAAAAATTGTGTCGACATCTCATTCATTCGGAAGGAATTTGATTAGTAGACTTTGTGCGCTTTCGTGATGTCGAAATCTTTGGTAGCCGAGATTTGACCAGTGGACCCATTAGACGATCGGGATCGTCGTGTCCGTTACTCGTAGCAGGAGCTTCTTGGCCAACGTCAAGCGGCGGCAGAGGTGATGCTGACCAATCTGAGCCAGAGCTTGAACTTCCAGGAGATTCAGAACTGTATGCAAATAAATTGATCAAACATTTTAGATTAGAAATATAAAACTGATGGCTTACCCTGCTGAATAGATTGGCGGTAACTTTCCTTCGTACATGGCTCCGGTAGTTGAATTGATGGTGACCGCATGAATTTCCTGTTGGTACAATGCGTAGAGTTCTTTCAGTTCGTCAGGAAGTTCGACGTTTCCGTCTTCAATTAAACGTCTCTGAGAGCTGATGATGTCCTCACAAAGTCGCCGCTGACGTTCAGCACGTAATAGTTGTAGATCCCGGCGACGAAGTTCTGCCTGGCGTGCCAACCTCTCCGCTTGTAAAGAAACCTTATCGGCCTCTAGTTCATGCACGCGACAAAGAAGAGCTGAAATAGTTTCTAGATGGTGTTAAATACGTCAACATATATAGAATGTTATATAAACAGCCTTCATGTCGACTCTAACCCAGTGTCTCTTGAAGACCTCTTCTTAGATGCCGCTCGCACGAAAAAAAGTCTCAACTCTAACGGCACAACTCAAAGATGGGAAAGCATTTTGGCCGAGGTCTAGGTCCATCCTGTACTGTTTACAGCTCCACCTAAGTATGTGATCTGCGCCGTCTCTTGCCACTATTTTTGATTAACCAAACTGTGTAACCTACATTTCATTGCCATTGCAATTCATTTACTCCATTGCCGACAATAACAGACAAATCAAAATGACGCGCTCCCTCTTTCCTCTCTTCTATTGATATCAGTTCTTTTTAGGAACTTTAAAACCGCAGAACAAATTGAACTCAAAAGGGCCTTCACAAAATATTACTTTAAACTATTTAGGGTCGTTTTAGGCTAAATAGGTTAAGTAGCAGCAGTGTTCTGTGGGAGAAGTACTCTATTTTGCATACTAATGCCAACTTACCCAAAAGTTCCCGTTCTTCATCACTGCTTATACGCTCTGGCAATTCCTGACAAAAGAAAAGACTTAAGTAAAAATGTTAAACAACCTCAAATCCAGCTTACGTCTTCTAGCTGAACGCCTTTTTGACGACACATTTCCAGCTCCTGCTCGGTTCTCTCTCGGATTTCTTTGTACCGTCGCGATTCCTTTTCAATTGCAGCCAGTTCACCCCACGCGTTCTTTAAAGCGATCGAGCCCTCAGACTCTCCATCTTGAAATACAGCGAAATGTTTTAGAATATAATACGTAAAGTGTATTTAACTGACTTTTACCATCTTCCACTGGAGAGTCATACAATTTTCCCATTCGCCCTTGCCAATGCGAAATAATCATGTGCTGTCGTTCAGCATCTAGTTCTAGGCCCAGCAAATGACTTTCCGCCTCTAACAGCTTACGCCGCAATTTCATCTGTTGTTTGAACGTGAGCACAATTTGTTCCCTTAAATATCTCAGTTCCGCCTTGCGCTTCTCATCGTCTACAGCGGTACGTGCTAGTGCTGCCCCGCTGCGTGGGCGTTCTGTTAACATCTTCGACCTTAACCTGGTAACCTCCTCACGCAGTTCGGATACAAGACTTTGATAGTGTTTCATGGGGAATTCCTTAACCTCGTCTATGTAGCCAGTATTTTGCAAACGCGTTGTTATGTTGTTTGCCCTGTCGGCGTAGACCAGAGTGTTCTTGGTCTCATCGCGGTGTTTCCCCTCTGGCGCCACATGGGCAATCATAACCGTCTTACACTTACCACTGAGTGCCTCTTTCAGCAACCGCGTGAGTTTCGAGTCCCGATAATTAACATATCGAGCTCCACCGGACAAGGCGTTGATACAGTTTCCCAGAGCCAAAAGACTTCGGTTTATGTGGGCCCCCTCTTGC
This sequence comes from Cheilosia grossa, assembly GCA_963082955.1. Lineage (NCBI taxonomy): Eukaryota > Metazoa > Arthropoda > Insecta > Diptera > Syrphidae > Cheilosia > Cheilosia grossa. The sequence continues at coordinate 99,532,778 of OY720144.1, forward strand.
AGCCTTTTGCCGCGGTTCTTCGTCTTTTTAGCTCTCTCCGATCCAGCCAAGTCGGTGAGAAAGAGCCGCCCCTGTTTTGTACCAAGTGCCGTTCTCACTTGCACTGTTATGCTCAAGAGGGCGTGACTCCTGGACGATGTTTGATTTGCAGCTGTAGGTTCCATAGTACGAGCTTTGTTACCCTTCAGCAGAAGTGATATGACCTCCTGTCGGCTCGAAGCGGTAATCTCAGACAGTCCTGCCACTGTGATGCGCTGACCACGGTTGTCTTCGCGCAGTTCCAACGGACCGCCGGGATTCAAAAGATCGCGAATGAGCTCATTGTATATCTCCAAATAGGATATGCAGACCTTAAATAATAAATAAATTACTATCGTAATTTGAAGAGAAATCGTCCTTTCATTAAGGAAGGCATTAATATAAATTATTAAAGGCCATTAGCCAGCGCTGTTTCGTGCAGGTGGGGGAAGCGTTCTAATTATAGGTGTGTCACCACGTTTCCGTTTTGTATAAAGTGACAAGCTTACCTTCAATGAACTAAAAGTAACAATTCTCATTTAATGCCGACACGCTATTTGATATTAAAAATTTACAACTGGTAACAATATTCGAGCCCCTTTACTTATTCGTAGTAAACCGTGCGTGGGATTTAACTGAGCCTGTGCACATATATGACTGCGTGGCATGTAGGCATTGGTGGCAATGAGGGGGTGGCAAAAAGTCACGCGTATATCGAAACAATAGGTGGAATGCTCCCGGCATTTTGTATAAATAGATTATGAATGAGAAGCATAGCACTCACATAAACAAATCGGAGATTACGCGACTGTCCAAACAAAACACAATATTTCTTTTATGATCCCTATAAAAGGGCGGCTGTTCCTTCAACGACCGTTTTTGTCTATTTTATTTGTTTACCTTAAAAGCACTCGCTTCGTCAGCCATTTCAAAGTGTTCGAATATCTCATCTATGGCACGCACCATAAGACCGTTATCTGCGCTGCTGATTTCGCCATCCGAATGTGAATTGCTAGCTGTTCGTGGGGGATGATCAGGCGGAAGCGGTGCTCCTGATGCATTTGTGGCAGATCTCTTCTTATTTGGCCCCAACATTGTATGCGTCTTTCCAGATCCAGTTGCTCCGTAGGCGAAAACAGCAGCGTTCAATCCATTGAGAACATCCTTCACCAGTGGAGCGGTTGTTGTTTTGTAAACCGTTTCCTAAAAACAACACACAAAAAAAAAAAAACATAATGAATAGAAATCTAGGTCAATGGTAAAAACAAGAACAACAACATAGCGTTCGAAAGTGAAATTGAGTTGCAATTTTGTCTGTGTAGGTATATCCCCGTCAGTCACTGCAGGCTTAATGACTTTACCCGGGCAAGTTTTGTTTTTGTCATTTGTGGTTCGAATATATTTTAATTTAATTTATTCTCAGAATTAATGGCACGGGACTATAAAACGCTGGTTACCTCAAAAACGGCTGCAACGATTTTAACAACAAAAAATGTGTTTCCGGAGGTATAGAAAATTGTCCACGGAACGACCCAGAATCTACTGCACAATCAGATCGACAGGTTTTACAGTGCGCTACCATTTCGATTTAATTTAAAGTTTAACCTTTGAATGGAAAACACGTAGAACAGGGTCGAAGTCTATACTTACACGTATTCTAATCGCACGAATATCAACAAATAAAAGAGCAAGTGACGTTATAATCAGGTTTTACACACGAAATCTGGAAATCTGATAGCGAATCTGAAGAAGCCCAATCGAATAAAACATTAGCTTTGCTGAGATAGATTCTCAAAAAACACGCCTATTGTCTCCTCTTTCCTGGGATGTGCAAAATGTCATCTCTGAGATATTCGCATCTTCCCGGCAACATTTCCTATCCTTGTAATTGTATGGCGTCGAAACTATGCACTTACTCACGCAGCTCTAATGTTTTATGTTTAAATATTACTTAGCCAGAAGTTGTTTTGAATGAGTTTCATAGCGCATGTTCTTATAAATAGGACATATTAACGTATAACTTATTCTGTGTTCAATGATGTGTGCTACTTAAGCATCAGCAACAAATCTGGAGTTTCATTGGTGCCAGTATGATTTTATTGTTTTCGCATCTTTTACCAAAGTTAAGGTTGACACTCGAGCTCAGCTCTTCCGTAAATCAGTAGTTTTGAAACCCGATTAGCTCTTAAAAGCTGATAAAGATTTCGAAAAAATTGACATTCCTACTAAGTAATGCTGTATAACAAATTTGTAGTTGTACAGTCAATTTGTAAAATGTAAATATGTTTTTATTTCACTCCGGTTATGGAAAACTAGTCTTGGGTTATACAGTGCGGTTCATTTGTTTAGACTCGGAATTTTTTTTTTTCATAAATTTAAATTGTTTCCTTCGTGTTTGTTTTAATAATTACAAAGCAATTGCATTTAAAAGAAAAATTATTTTGTTTTCAATGGGGAAAAAAAACAGAAATATATATGCATAATGAGAGACACTGAACGGTTATTTTGTTCTCTTTCTTCTTAGTCATCTAAAAACAAGGGCAATTTTTGTGTTCTTTTGACTAGACGCACCTGCAAAATGTTCGCAAAAAAAAACGAACATAAAGGATTTTTTTGATTTTTATTGCTATTTTTTCGAAATTTATCGTATTTTCAATATTTTGTACAATTTCGACGATTTAAAATTACATCGAAAATTAATTTTTTTAAAGAACTATACACTACTTTTCGACAATTTACAGCACTTCCAACTTGCGTATCCCATGTCATATGAGCACGTGCGAATTCCAAGTGATGTTGCTTTCTTGCGATGTAAGTGGGGGTTTCTTTTGTATTTTTTTTTTTAATTTTAAGTGTTGAGCACTTAAGACCACTCGACGAACAGTTGATTTGCTGGCACTAAACGGTGCTAATTCCTTAATTTTGCTCGTGGAGTGAGCGGAATTTAATGTCATTCGATGTCCTTTGTGTTTTTTTTTTCCATATGTGGCAGTATCTTTAATGTAGTTTCGAATTGAATGATCACTCCGTCCAATATTTCTCGCAATACTACGCATTGAAAGCATATATTTCTGTTTTTACCATTGAGAACTAAATAATCTTTCTTATAATTGCAACTGCTTTGTAATTAAAACAAACACGAAGGAACAAATTTAAATTTATGAAAAAAATACTGGCGCGTCTAAACAAGTTAACCGCACTGTATATGGACATGGACATGGACCTGTTGCACCAATTAAATTTGTTGCAATTTTTTCTTTAAGACGTAACTTTTCTCATTAATGAAAGGGATACCTAAGTTCATCAAAGTCAATCTGTCTAAGCATTTAGGCTGCAGCAGTACAGAAAAACTGAACGTTTAATGTCGTGGTCGTCAATAAATTGTGAGCAGATATATAAAACTAAAATGACTTCTTTAATATGCATCCTTACCTGTGTATCTTCTTCTCGAAAGACGTGATCATACGCATATTTACGTGGGCGATTTTTGCTGCCGTCGTCGAATAGCAACGCTTTGTTTGATATAACCTCGATACATCTATCGGTGACTTCAAGGCTCGGTCGTACACGCACTGCCACCTACAAGCATTTCACCGAAATTCACTTTCACCAAAGCCATTACAATACAAAATAAATTACCACTAAGCGCTCTTCACTTTGCGTCGCATTTGCATTAGATGTATTCGATGACGAGCTGCCACTTCCACTTGACCAATTACCATTCCGACTCATTTTTATATTTTCTAAAAATAAACCATTTTACATTATTACTTATTCCGCACAATGTGTGCGCACTCTTTTTATTTGGGAAATCCATGAGAAGACACAGTGCGGATTGTACGCGCCCTTTCAGGTCAACAAAGTGACAGTTTATTTTAACGATCCTTTCATAGTCCGTACAAGTTTAATGTGCGTTGTTGTCAATAGGCGAACTCTTGTGTTGTGGTCACAAAACTATTCCAAACTACCACAAGTCATCAAGGCAGTGCCACCCCACAAGAGACCCCCTCATTCCATCGATATATAGGCTCAATAGGGTGCAATTAAGTTATTACCTCACTTCCAATACCCTTCGATGGCACATTCTTTGTTTTTATGAAAATTTATCATTCTAACACGAATTCCTTATACCTAGTGGGGTTATTCGAAAACGATTGATTTGGTCTACTTTCGTATGAGCTAATGAAGGCTTCATGTGACTTAGCCTTATTCATTTAGATCGAAATCGATTTGGTGTCACCGCGTACGCCTCATCATCACAGGTGGAGAACAAAATGACCAGACTGTAATTACCAATCGACATGAGAACGCTTGGAATCAATATACTTGTGGCGGTATATTTTATGGACGTGAAAAACGTTTTCGAAACGCGAAGGCGTAAGTGTGGTTTCATTAGATGGCACGTTCTGCGGTCCTATACGTAAGTGCAATGGCCAGCTTGTTTTTTTTTTTTTACAATTATTGATTTTTAACTATCTCGATTCTTTTTTCTCAAGTGAGAATAGCCTTCGAGCGAAAGAAAAACGGGGCCTTAAGATCACGGTGGCGGTGGAGAGGGAACAAAACGCAAGGATTTTCCTATTCGTCATGAGAATGTTTTGCATATGGAAATTTGGTCACATTTTCGGGGAACTGTGTCAGATATTAAGGTCATGAATACGAATCTTGCGAAATTAAGGAGAGCTTTCTAGATAGATTATACACTCCGCACTAGTCACATGGATGCACTCGACAAACGCTTGTGTAGCACCGTATCCGTAATCCTTACTTTGAAATAAAAAGATTGCAGTATGTATTCCGTTTCAAGATACCGATTGGTTCACTGTGTATCGTATACTAACTGGAGCGAGCACGGCATTCGACTGAATATGGGGTCAGTTTTATATTCAAATGGATGAAAAGTTGGTGCCAGGACACTGGCATGTCGATGTGGTCGGTATTGTTGTTGGTGTTTAATGGTTAAGTATGGAAATACGATTAAGGGTACATTGGTAGCATGTATACACACTCGTAAAAACCTGCCGATGACTATACAATGGGCGATGGTGTGAACCTGTGAACCATCAGTGGTCTGCTTAAGGGGAAAGAACTATCACATAGCGCTACAAATTGCGCGTCCCATTGCATGAAAAACAAGTGAAGTTTGGCTTCAGTTAATATAGTTAGCTAAGTCAGTGAAAAAATACTTTTGTGTTATTCTATTTGACTCCAAACAAAGTGTATACTTTCAATGGGGATCATAAGGTATCCGGGTGGGGAAGCGAATGCTTCTGAGACAGTCGGCACAGCTTCACTTGAATCATCAGTTGAATACCAGTTGGAAAACAAAATTAAACATCTGCTTTTTTAAACCTATTTGAGACTCCTAGATTGTTCATGTTTGAGTATTTGAGGAGATGATGTCCGTCTACCTACCAGATCGTTTGACTATGAACCTCAGCAGGAATTATTTAGATCGACATCATCCGCAGTTATCAAGGAAGTAGCCGCTGAGTAGGATGGCGAACATAATCTATTTCTTTAATGTCCTTTAAGCTTCTGTTATATAAGTAATTATACAGTAGGGGAACGACTTGCTGCTAAGTCCGATCATGAATTCAGATTCAACAAGATGGCGTAATATGGTAATAATTTCTCTAATTTAATAATTTTTCTAGGGAATCGTCCATGAGATTGATTGCATGACTATGTATGTATAAGATCCTATGGGGATATTATTTAAAAAAATTATGACACAAAAATTGATCAGTCGACCTACCCAATTCGCATTTTTTCTTATGCGTGGCTTTTGATGGATCGTAGGCGATTCTTACATCAGCATTAGCCACGATGTGAATCAGTTCCAGATCTTCTCGCCGGCCAACGAAAATCGTCTTATGTGGAACGCAAATAAATGGGCAAGCCAACATCAACTACTTTTGCTTGCAACGAATACCTACCAGTAAGCCTGCAAACAAATTAGTTCGTTTAATTTTATTCGGCTTAGCGCTGCTATGAGTCAACTATGTTTATGTAGCCACTAATCACAACTGATGTGAGTTGTGCATTTGGTATTTTTTATGCAACTGCATTCTTAGGCAATAATCACAAATTTGTCGTCCGACTGTCATAAATAGCAACTGCAGAGCTACATTGTTCTCTATACCTACCAATAAATTGATCTTATCAATACGTTTATTTAAAGCTTTAACTGATCAGAATGAATAATCATAATAGTTGTACAAGGATACAACTTTTGTTTTTATTTTGCTTTTCTTTAAAAAGGATTCAACTAAGTGAAAAAGCGAGCGACGACAGAAAACATCGAATGCTATATTATTCAGAGGAAGTCCCTTAAAATCGAAGAAAACTGTCGTCTTATCTGCATTGATAAATGCCGCATCCGGACTTTATGAGAAAGCGAACAGACCATCCGGTTTTAAGCCATTGGACAGGATCTCCGACTTTACAAACACATCTACATCGGGCCTGCAGTCGATATTCAACACATCTGCAACGCTTGTCCACCAACAAGTGGACTTCAGAACAACTTGAATACAAAGAAAAAGGAGACTGCCAATGCGAATGAAACTGAATTAACATTAACCCTGTTGGATCTGTTGAGTGCTGACTTCATACTTGGTAAGCACAATCGAAACACTAATTCGATTAAATAACCTGACCGCTGAGGATTTTTCGCTGCCAGATAAATCAACCCGTTTCATTTAGTTTCCATTTTACTGATTGTCTTATTTTCATGGCACTAATGGCGGTTGAAGATTGTATAAAGATGTCTAGCGGCAGCAGATTGATAATAGCCTCACCTCAAGACCTGCGGTTGTAGTTGTCCTCATCGCACTGGTGCTGCCGATACACGGTAATCTTTGTACTTTCAAAATATCCTTTAGATAGGTGACTTTGTTGGTTGCAGGCCACCATACGAGGCTGCCATAGGACAGTATAGATCCACTTCCCAGTTTAATTTTGGGGGATGATTCCCGTGTTTTTTTTTTGTTTTTTTTTGTTGTAATTCTGCTGCAGGAGTAGAAGGCCACTGTGGCTTTTTTGGATTCTCTCGTAGGTGTTCAGTTTCCAATTTAGTCTTTTGTCCAGTATAAGTATTTGGCGCTGTCAGATATTCTGAGGGGAATGCCGCCAACAGAAGGTCTAACAAACTGTGGTATTTTATTAGATTACCTACATCGCTAATGCATGCATGTGAAAATGTTAAAAAAAAAAAAACTGTTGGGAAAAAGGAAATTTTGGGTTATAATTTCTAAAAAAACAAATGCCCTAGAACTAGATACACAGGTAGGTACTTGTCGAAGCCCACATGATTCTAATTCTACTCATGCTCACTCAGCCCATACCTATATCTGCCTTCTCCCATTCTCCATTGCAAGTACAACCATTCGATCTGTACAACCACAACGTACAACTCAAATCTTATCAGTCTAATTGGGAGTTCCAAATTACAATCCAATCCATCTCCAGCTGCGAACTTTAGTCAGAATTTATAAGTTGCGTGCTTTGTCGTACGACATTTCTCAATTCTCTATTGGGCATGCATCGCGCATTTATACGTTACGAATTTTGTCGGTCCGAGCCTTGAATGTAATACAAAGCAAAAGCAGTCAAAGAATGCTAGAATCGGTTGGGAACTCGCGGACCATCCGTGTTTGGTGACCCCCCGCACTTTTCACCCTGATACCAACAGCTCACGACAATTACGGCAAAGCACGAAGCGTATAAATCCTGACTTATATAGTTGTGCTCTTTTGACTTTCTTTTACTCTTATACATTCTTACATTCTCAGTCGTAATTCTTCTTCTTCCATTTACTTTATGTTTATGAATGCGTTGCTAACACCACCAAATTTACTTCCACTTTCCAATCCAATACTATCATGGAAACATGATTCATGTACGGGGACGGTTGTGTGTGGGTGTGTTGCTTTACATTGGTGTGCATTCTCTGCAGTTGGTTTGATTTTGATGTGGTTTTTCTTATCCTTTCCTGTGTTTACCAACAAATCATTTGATATTCACCTCATTTGCTTTACGTCTTTTCGCCCGGCTCCGTCTGCTATGAGATAACAAGTGTTCTTTCTTCATTGCGTTGTTGTGCAGTGTTCTCCCTAAAATGATGTGTGTATCTAGAACGTGAAAAGAAATCAATAGTTGTTTCGTTTCCCAAACAAAATCAAATGAAGCATGCCAAAGAGGCAATAGCCGAAAAGTTCACGTCACGGTTTATCAATTACCTACCATACCAACTTCCACCCATGAATTCTAATTTAAGACAGGAAATAAGTGTTGCAAAACCGACAGTTCTCTGAAAATTATTTCGAATTCAACATCGCACCTCCGTTCATAAAAAAAACTAATTAGATTCAATACATCCATGCCTATACGAAATGAGAGTTGCGCGTTCAGAAATGAATAGTGCTCAGTAAAGAATCAACTTATTAAGATTGACAAATTGAAAAATCAGAATTAAAAGTACCAAGGTATACCTACCCAACTATCTTAAGGGGATATAAAAGTGTTAAAGTGTGCATTATGTTGGATTATATTTGCAGTCCAAAAATCAAGTGAAATCAAAGTCCCCCAAATTATTTTAGTAATAAAATAATTATCTGTAGTCTGTTCTGTACCCTACCTAACTAAACTATAATTAGTACAACGAAAGACAGCTGTTTTTATATTTGGGATGGTGTCTCATAGGATTTTGTTATTTCATTATTGAAGTGGTTGTGTTGAAATTGTTTGGAACGTTCGCATTGCGTTGTTTTTGTTTATCGTTCCAACTGGATTCGTGTGAAATTGTAGGGTATGCGCCTCGATGTTGAATAAGATAAACTCTTAAGCTGCTGACGTTTAATGCTGAATTTAGTGGACTAACTTCAAATTGAGAAATAAAAGGTTTGTATAGCTTATGATTTGTAAAACAAATTATGAATAGATTTAGTAAAACTTACCGATATACCTACTGAAGCACCCTACAGAAAAAAAATATTAAACTTATGACAAACACATTAAACTCATCAAATTAGACAATCTTATTTGTATGAGCATAAATCTCACAGTAGCAGTGCCGCCCCTTGCTACAATTGTAGCGTTTGTAGTACATTTTGTTGGTCAAAAAAGTGAGTACGTGTAATTGTTAATTGTGTTCTTAGTACTAGAGTTTCACACTTCACAAATGATAAGGAAAAAATTATCAAACATAATATTGTTTAGTACTTTATTTTTTTCCCAACGCTTGTGGTTACAATTTCATAAGGAAGACATTGTACACCCGCACGAAGTGTATTATTGATTCAATAATGTGATGAAGACATCGTACAATTTTGGGTCTATTTAAAAAGCGCTAAAAATTTGCAACTATACCTACTTAAAAAGATGTGCAACTTGCGTATTGACTATTGCGCCACATAGGAGTGCCACTGCATAGCTATTTTTCAAATTAAGTTCTAAATGATACGAGAGATACGAGAAATCGTTTAGATATGTCTACTTTCATTGCAATACTGCAGTCCAAGAGATTAGTTAGGGATCTGTATATAAGGAAAATGTTTATCATTATTAACATAAATGCAAATCATTTTCTCTATCATAATGCTGTACTGCACAGTAGTCGAATGCCCTTTTGAACGAGTTCTTCATTTTTGGGACGAATGGAAGGGATCTACAATTTTATACCGAGTCCAAACGCCCTATTGAGAAGCTCTTTCATGACAGAACTTCTCAATTCAGTATTAATAAAATTTGGGTATGTTTTGTATGATAAATTAGACCAATTTACTCAAACTACGTTGCCGTATGAAAAAGTTGGGTCGAAGAGAGTAGAACATTCCACTACTTTAAAAATAACCTTCAAATTTGAATCCAAAAAATGTCTAGTTCGAAACAACTGTCAGGTCAAAGTCAAATTTCTCAATGGGGATGTGCACATATTTACCAATGTCGTCTTCCCTTGGGATTTTCATTGGGACCACCAGAAATCTTATTCAGATCTCAGATTTTGCGCTGCCAATGGAACGCGCAACGAAATTGATCTGCTTTTATAAATGTATTAGTGCGTTATTTGGCAGCAATATCAGCTGTTCAAATTGCATTTGTTTTTGCAAAAAACACAAATGGATATCGACTTCGAAAATGTTTTCCCTGTTGTAAATAGATACAAATTTAGTATTTTTGGTGATTCGTAGTCTTCAGACGACGAGGAAGACTATGAAGATAATAATTCCTCCAAAATTATATCCATGGCTATTTATGTATTTCGTTATTTTGGTTTCCACGAAATTTTGCGCATTTGGCTTGAAAGCAAACTTCTTAAAATGACGTAGATTTAGATTTAGATTAGAGGACGGGCTCTGGCACTGCGGCTACAAGAGTAGCCTATTGTGCCCTCCCAGGTAGGTTCCTAGAGTCATAAAATGACGTAAAACAGCTGTGAAAAGCATATTGGTATTGTGGCAGTATGTGTAGAAATATCGAGATCTGCAAAAAGTGCTCCGAATCGAAAAAAAGATTGATTTTTTTTTGCCCAATGGAACATAAAAAGTTATTTAGATAAAAAAAAAGATTGATTTTTTGTCCCAATGGAAAATGACATTAAAGGTTTGACAAAAGACAAATGTTTTGGGGTTAGTGTAAAAAGGTATGAATCTCGTTCAGAAATCGAGATTCACAATATTGCTCTGCCTTGAAATTTTTTTTTTGCCTCCAATGGAGCATTAAATCTGATAGCCAGCTGATTTCGAGAGCAGAAAAACTGCTCTGAATCTGAAAAATGGAAAGCGAAATGAGGTAAGTAATTTGGTATTCGATTGGGCGCTCTCAGAGCACTTTTTTGCCCTCAGAGCAATTTTTATGTTCGTTTGGTACAAAAAAGCAATCTTTTTCAGATTTCAGAGCACTTTTGCGAATCTAGATATTTTCTCAGATTTGCTTCAGATTTACCAATGCAAGTGCATTTGAGTTTGACAATTGGTGGAGTTTGTTTACATTTGCGTGAATTTCTTCTACAGCAAAGAAAGGCATTGCATCGGGTGAATCTATTTTCGTAAATTCTTTCCATACAAATATTTAGAAATCAATCGGGACGGAAATTTCGAATGTTTTAATATAAAATCTAACCAGTGAATGGAAAGCGCATAGAAAAGTGTCGAAGACTACACATATTCAAGTCGCACGAATATCAACACAAAAAAGAGCAAGAGCATTTTTGTGTTCGATTAGGCACACGAAATCTGAAATCTGAGGGCAAATCTGAAGAAGGCCAAACGGATACCACATAAGTCTGGCAGCTGACATTTTTTAAACATCAATTTCGTCTATTGATGCCATTTATATTGCAGGAATCGCAATTTAATACGAGTAATTTCAGAAACTAGAAAATTAGGTGCATTTACAAAATATATGTGTCACTCCACTCTAAGACGGAATGTGATTAATATGTAATGAGCTCTTTATAATTAATAGTTTCGCTTACCTTTTATAATTATATATTATATAATACTAAAAAAAGGATAGCAAAACACCCCTTTGAAAAATTGTTTTGCTCATAATTAACATTTTAGTATGTCACCACGAAAATTTAGAGCAAACAATTTGTATCGAAAAATGTTAGCTACATAGCAACATCAATGAAACGGAAATGGTTGGTCAACACCTCGCAGATATAATAATATGCCCCTGAATAAAAATTAGTTGCTTACTTTAGGGGCAGATAAATTGCATTCCTTGGCAAATATGTTCTAATCTCAGATGAGATATTTGAATACGTTACTATGGTAATATGGCGGCGACAAATTGAATGTCACCAAACTGCTTCTAATTAACTGATGAGCAATTTCGTATGGGGAATTAATAACTTAATTTTACCAGTCTTAATGGCGACATATACGCCCGAGTTTGTGCACATCTAGGGCACATCACCTTTCGAATGACATGAGTTTCATTCTCCTCATTTCATAATAATTACTAAAAAAAATGTACGGAAACTTTGGATGTTCACGTATTAATAGGTACCTACAATAATTTTTATTATTTAAAGGACAGTAATAAAAAGAAAGTGTAGTGTTCCAAATTGTTGTTCAACGCAGAAAGCAGACTACCGCCGAATTACCATATGTATATAAATTTTCATACATCTGTGTTGGTATACACCAATATGATTCATAATTTCACTCTTGTATATACATTGCACTTATCCTGCAACTGCTATCTATGTGTAAAGCTCTTGGGTTTCTTCCATTTACTGCAGTCATCAGACTTTATGGACATTAATTATGCGGTCTAACCAACTTGAGGGGGTTTATTGTGCAGCAATGGGGAATAATTATAAGTTAAACACGCAATTATTGTCTAGAATTTGTAATTAATAATAAATCCCACCATTTTATTTTATGTTTGCTTTGACTTTTGAAGGAAAATAACGAGTTAATCTTAATGCAATTAGTGAGTTAATTACACTTGACCATTTAGTTAAATTAATAACAGAGTCATAATGAAAGTAACGCCAGTTGTTTTTTTTTCTGAAATGAACGGGTAGCTTGAAAAGCAAAAGGGTGCTAGAATCTTTGCCGATCGGGTATGTTCATGTAGCAAAATGAGTCTTACCTAGAAGATCATTGACGATACTGCCCTAAAGCCGTCATTAATGCAGGGACTGATGAATTGGGTTTCATTGCACCTTGTAGTAGAATCACAGTATGTGAAAATATGAAAAAACTTTTTCCGCAGGCTATATAGCAAGTGAGTATCCACGTCTGGGAGCTGACTTTCCCGACTTCAGACCGCAGCGATAATGTTCTCTTAGGTCCCTGACGGTCGGCTTAAGGCGTTCCCAAATTATTGCAGACAGAATTGTGTGTATAATGTTAACGATACTGGATTTTCATTCATTGAGCACTCTTCCATCCGACCAAATTTAACTGATGAGTTGGTCCAAGCTTCCTACCAAATCAGTAACTTAAATGCAGTACTTCCTTGGTCGGCTTTTGCGAGCATTGCAGCTCCTTTTTGTTCCGGCTATAAATAGAAGGGCTTATCCCAATTACCAATTTGTTCTTTAATTTACGAGGAAAATGAAGAAATAGGTAAGAATTGGACTAAGAAAATGACTCTAACTGCTATTTTTGTGGTAGAAATCTGCTACAATTTTGTTTTGTATTTCAAAATTGAGAGCTGCAAGCCTCTGTAGCTAGTGTTACATTTTTTGTTTATTATATTAGTTTAAGAATTTTTTGTTATGGTAATAAAATATAAATTTGTAAAGTGTTATTTGTAAATGTTCACATATACACTTTCCTTTCTTACAGATCCAACACAATGACAAACTCGTATTACTGCAACCTGCCACCTGAGATTTTAATAAAAATATTTCACTTTTTGGACTATTACGACATCCAATGTGTACGATTGTGCTGCAAGCAGTGGCTAGCAGTCACCAAGCTACCAGAATTCGACTCGATGGGTGTCTTCAAAATCATGTCGTGTTTGCTCGACAACAATCACCCTGCGGCAAACATCATTCTTGACAAGAGAATCGAGAAACTGTACTTGAAAAGTATCCAATTTGGTAATGTGGACACGCTATTCAGTCACATTGGCGCTTCGCTCAAACAGCTAACACTGAAGTTAGTACCCATTAAAGATGCCCTTCGCCTAACATTCGAATACTTCCCACATCTTGAAGCTCTAAAAGTTTGTCAAATTAAAATATCCACATACTTAGATGATTTGGAATCACTATCCTACCATTCATTTAGCCGACTAAAAGAACTAGAGCTGACAGCGAATGATTCTAGTGTGAACATATACTTTTTGCGTTCTGCGTTGCGTAGCAAGTCACTAGAGAAATTTAGAGTAGAATTCACGAACGCGGATAAGGCTGAAGTACTCCAACTTGTAGATAGGCACGCTGAGAGTTTGAAAAGTTTGGATTTGCGTTTTTATGAAAGTGTCTCTCTCGAAAGTGGACAATGGCTGAGTTCCCTGGCCAAATTGAACTTAGTCGAGCTTAGTCTTCAGGGAAACTTTTGCATGCCGATCTTCAGAGCTGCTACAATGCCTCAAAAATCACTTCGATCGTTAGATGTCACTGGATCTACTGTAGTAGATGACGTGTATCTAAGTCTAGTTGCGGAATGCCTGTCTGAGTTAGAAATATTTGTCCTTGCCTATTGCGGACGGATAACAAATCAAGGAGTAGAGCAATTGGCAAAGCTTTCGCGGCTGAAGGCCTTAAATATTACCTGCTGTAGTCAGGTTAGGTCTGAAGGCGTACGCGCATTCATAGGACAATCGTCTAACTCTACATTACTGGAGCTGCATCTAGCCGAGCTGGATTTGGACGAGAGTACTATCTGCCTATGTGCAAATAAACTGCCAAATTTACGGATTTTCAACTTGAGCGGATGCTGCCGTTCTGTAACAGATATGGCGATTCAGGAAATTTTTGACTGCCAAAGGGACTTGCGAGAGCTCACTTTAGATCACTGTTACGCTTTTAGCAGCCGGGGATTGCTGGGCCTAGACAATGGTGCTTCGATACAGACTCTCCAATTACTTCAACGACTCAGCCTCCGCGGATGCAAATCGCTGGAGGATAAGTTTTTGAAACTGGGGCTGAGACTTCCACAATTAAAGTTTTTGGACATTTCAAACTGTGATCGGATAACAACTAGTGGCGTCGTAGCTGTGGTGACAAATTGCACAACTGTTGAAGAACTTCACATAACACTCAATAAGGGTGTGGAGATTGGGATTTTTAAAGACTTAATTGTTGGACTTAAGAGATTAAGACGGCTGACTGTGAACAATGTAAATGATGCCGGGGATATCAGCATGTTCAAAAATGACCAGGCACGCTTCCTTTCGGCTACAAATGAAATAACCTTTACTAGATATCCAAGGCTACGTTCAACGTTCTGGGAGTTGGGCAAATAAATAGGGTCGCAATGTGTGCAATGACCTTAAAAAATGCGTCTGTGTATATTTATGTGTATTTATTTTATAGATTAGGTTTGTGTAAGACTACATAAGGCAGTTTCTATGTAAAACAACAAATGTGCTCTCACTTAGTGAAATAAAACCTTTTATTTATTTTTTTACCGAATACCTATGACAAATTGTTTCGAAGATTGAATTGATTTTATATGACTGACTGGGGGTAAGTACAAAGTCCCTAAGACGGCCGTTGGGAGTTCGATTGAATAAGTGTTGCCCTCAATAAACAATGGTTCTGATATGGACGTTGCTTACGAGAAGACTAAAGATTATTAATCGTATTCTAGCCTTTTCTACATCAGTGGCAGACAACAAACTCATCAACCTACTGCATAGAGACGTTACCCTGTAATGTAAATGTTCAGAAAAGGAAAATCCAATTCCAAACGCTCGTCCAAAACTCGAAAACGATTTTTTTTTAAATATGTCACCGCAAGGGCCAATAGCAAAGCTGCAGAGAAGTAATTGTAAAGATTATTGTAGTTGGGGATTTTATTCGCAATATACCCTAACTTCGATGCAGAAAGCAGAAGGCGTTTTTCTTTTTTAGTTCACAACTGAGCTCCGAACTGAGCTCGAGCATTATGAGCGCGCTCTGAACCGATCGTGCTCAGAGCGTTCTGATGTTTTTTTGTTTATACTGTTTTTTTGTCTGTCAAGTGTGACTGGAAGTGTGTTTGTACATGTGTAATCAGTTTTTTTTTAATTTATTTGGTAGAGTTAAATGACTGCCATGAAATGCTTGAACGTTAAACGTGAAACTGACATTTCACGACCACACACCAGGTACATCGTACATCTGACGCACTGTTTACTCAATAGGTTTGTTTGACGTGCCTAGCACTAGTGCGCACTGAGAAATGACAGCTGATTTTAACACCTGTTAAAAACCGTGCACAACCCTGAAAACTTGGCAGCTATATAGAACGCAAAATAATTTGCCCTGAAGTTTCCCAATCAGATATATCAGCAAGCGAAATGACAGCGAAACTCAGCACTGAGTTCTTGCCCCGACAAATTAACTGGGCTCATTTCAGGTCACAACTAGGGCACCCTAGAAGTTATGTCAAACACAAGTTTTCAGTACCAGGGCGAGTTCAGTGCGCACTAGGGTCCACGTCAAACGAACCTAATGGTGTTTTCGTGGATAACGACTTTAAAAGACTGGTTTTGAAAGCTGATATAATATGTATGGGAAAACTTCTGTTAAGTGAGTTTCAACCGCCACGGCAGGTACCTACCAATAAATATATCAAATGTACAAAGTTGACGCTGAAAAATTCGTCTTAAAAGTCAATTGCACACAAAAAAGTTGTGTGGGTAAAAGGAATTAGGTGGTGGTCAAAATTCTTTGCTTTATTTTTTTTTAAGGTACATTTGAAACATTTTTGTTTTATTTTTGAAACTAGTAGATGTTAAAGATGTAAGTGGCTCCAAGTAGCTGAAAGTCTACAAAAGTAGGTACTTCAGAGTATATTTTCCGGGTTTTCTTTTCAGTGCTTGGCCCAGAAAGTACGCGCATAGACCTAAAAATGTTTGTCAAAATTTATGATCTTACAATAAAAAATGTCGTCTGTCGAAGATTATCTCAAATGCAAAGAGGATGTCTTCGTGTTATATGAAAATCAATCTCTAGATTTCAATTTGTGTCATTGCAAGTTCGAAAAATTGAACCTAAACACTAAACATGATTATAAGTATGTACTAGGCAGCAGCGTTGCCGCTGAAAAATTGCAAAAAGGGGACTAAAAAGGGGCCCGAGCCGAAAAAAGGGGCCACCACATAAAATACTAATTAAAAAAAAAGAAAACAGATCAACAAAGACATTTATTTTTAGCATAAAACTACCTAATTGATTCATCACGAAACACTTCTAGGTAGGTACCGCGCAATATCTAATCAAAGTAATTTCATAAAATGCTTGACGTGCTTCATTTATAGTCTATGCACTGATGACAATAACCTATAGAGAAACCTGAGAACAATAATTCGAGACTACGTGTCTCGTGTCTGGTTACAGTACAGACTACTTACTGAGATTGCGAATATGTTATTTTTCCGTGAAAGGTACCTATACGCTTCAAATACGTCTCCAAATAGGAAAGCTTGGTGCAAGTGCAGAGTAAGCTCAACTCAACGATGCTACAACCTACAAGTGTTATGCATACCTATTTCGAAACGATTAAGATTGCAAAATAACAACCGAGAAGCTGACATAATGTCAATCAAAAAGTTCATTACTTAACTTTTTCAGAGAACAATTTCTTTAAGATCGGTATAATGTGATAGGTACCCAATTATATCTACCTTCGGACTTGCACACAATAGCGTGCAAAATGCGGAAAGTACTTAGGAAGGCATGGTTTTCCCTATTTTTTTTAACTACACAACACTCACTTTCTATAAGCACATCAAGATGTAGGTCAGAAACGCTAATAATAAAATAAAATAACAAAAACATAGCCACACTCATCAACAGGTACATCTGAACGGTTTAAATTCATTCATCTTATTGGTTAAGCTTTGTCAATAACAAATGATTTTACGATTTCTTTTCTAAACGTTTATAAAGTTTATTGGAGCTTGAAGGTATAACAACGGCCGACACCGGCATCCACATTTACACGGCATGCGCGCCCAAAAACTTGAGTTCCACCACGTGCTGGGCTAAGTCCTTAGGTACGCACTAGAAAAAGCTTGAACTGAGTTGTTATGAAGTATTTTCGCAAATCCAATGATTCAGTTGAATTCGAACGCGCGTTGGGGAATATCTATACCCGCATTATAAACGTAAACGGATTTCGAGTTGAATTTGAATTTAGTCCATGGTTCAGATAATGTGTACAATAGAGTCAATTGTCGGGCGGGTGCATCTTTCTCTTACTGTTAATGTTCTTCTGATCAGTTTTAAGTGAATTTGAATTGTGAACTGTTGTTAGAAAGGAACCCACAACCTATTAGAATGTAACAAGAAAATATCAATTTTTATAGGTACATGCAATCTGAAACAACTGTAATTGCATAGAGGCATATATAATTTTTTACAAAGTCACGAAAGCGCGTTTGGTCGTCTCCAGTTTTAGTGCAACTTGAACAGGTAATTCTGATAAGAATTTATAAACTAAAATGACTCAAAAACCGGGAGAACCGCAGTAGACTGCGTGGCCTTGAAGAGCCTATACAAAACATAACTTTGCAATTATCTAAATATGTTCTGGTGTGGAATATTTGATGTGGGAATCGGGAATATACTTTCCTCATTTCAACTTTACATATCTAAATACTTGGGTGTGCAATCATTTTGCTATGCGGTGTGAATGCGAAATACAACAAAACAGCGTGATGTGAAATGGAAAACATCTTGATTTGGGCTCCAATTTGATTGGATGCATGCGGAGGGTAGCCTTTCTGTATAAGTGTACTTAATTAAAGTTTTTCAGGTAAAATCATTGCCTTACCTGCATCTGATGTAAGTTACTCAATTTAAATGGTAGACATGTTGGATATATTTGTTCAAATAGGTAATCGAATCTGGGATAGGCTTAATGCGTGTAACTCGTGATGTATTTTGGCTTAGTTGGGGTGAAAATAAAATTATTACAGTAAAAATATGTATCCCCTATACTCGTATATGGGAAATTATAAATTAAAACACAAAACTGTCGGGAAGAATACTGAAAGATAAAATGTGAGACGGGAAGCCAACATTAGGCGTTTTTCTTTTTTAGTTCAGAGCTGAAAAATTGGAGAACTGTTTGGACTCGGCATAAATTGGTGGATCTCTTCCAATCGTCGCAAACTCAAACAAAACCTTTTGCGCCAAATATTTATCTTTTATTTAAAGCAAGCATATTTATTTTAAGTCACCGTGAATTAGTTTCTTCATTGCGCGATACTTATAATCACATTTTTTGCCCAGGCTAGATTGTGTTTGCTCAGAATTTCGAAATTTTCCGTATAAAATTACCGATTGTGATCTACAAAAGGCCCATTTTTTCAAATCAAACGTTTGTTGGATTTTATATTCACATAATATGTACAATAAAGTTAGGTTAATATTTTAAAGAAAAATAAGTAAAGTATTTCAGTGTCAAGTGAGAAGAGGCAAAACATGTCAAACATTTTATAGAAAAACAAAGCATATTCGTGGTTTTGCAAAATGCAGATAAAAGTTGAATAGGATGTATCGTTTCAGACCTTGGGTCTTAAAACAAGAGGTTAAAAGTTAATAGCCGGTTCGGCGCAAAGGGTCCATAAGAAAACCTATCCCAACTTCTCGTAAACAAGTAAGTCTTCTTACGAAATCAAGGGACTTGCGGTATTTATGCCGAATGCAGATAGCTGACGTGAGAATCCTTTTCCGAACAGTTCTTGTATCTGAAATCTGATGTTTGTCAGCCGTTTGCGAGAGGTGGTGCATTAAAAAAAAAATATATCAAGGAATTTGCACCGCTGCGGAAATCTTCGGTTTTAGGTATTGGTTTAGCAGCGTTGGCGTTCTCTTTCATTCGTTGTTTGTCGTGTGCCTTTTCGAAATGTATAGCTTTAAAAAGAATTATGATGGTAAAAATATATATAATCATATGATCATTTTTAAGGAACTCCCTCTCCGGTGTTTGAAACTATTCTTAAAACCAATTTGCATTCATACGGAAACACATTTAAAAATCCCACTTTTGGCAAAAATATTTCATTCCCTTTTTAAATATAATTACTAACCGACCGTGCTCGCCTTGCCTCGCCAGAGTTCCACTTCTCAAATTTAAAACAAAATAATTAGCATTATACAAACAAACCCACTTTGCGAAATTTTCTGATAGAAAAAGAACCATTAATTGGGCTTAGCTGCTATAAGTGAAGTGTAGCCAGCATTAAAGGAAATAATGATCTAGTTCTACGAGTATAATAGTAGGGACTAGTTTCGCTTGTGATGGGCGAAAATCGACCCTACCCTTTATATGTTATACTAAAAACCGTACCACAATTTGAAATTAGTTTTACTCATGATTAATATTTTAATGAAAACTTAGAGGAATTAATTTTAGTCGAATAGTGTACTTTTCTGTAGTAAAATTATTGAAACCAGCCGTCGTCAACACCTCGCCGATAATGCCCCTGAATTATAATTAGGTAAACAATTGCTTACTTTTAGGGTTAGCGAAATTGCATTCCTTCATACAAAGGTTCGAATCTATGATGATAATACATATTTGAACCCGTTACTCTGGCAATATGGCGGCGACAAATTGAATGTCACAAAAATGGATTCAATTAATTGATAAGCATTTTATATGGGGAATTCTTAACTTAATTTTACCAGTCTTAATGGCGACATATACCAACGATTTTTTGTTTGTGCATATCTATGGCACACTACCTTTCATTCTCCTCTTTTCATAATAAATACTTAAGTGTGCGGAAACTTTGGATGTTTACGTATTACTCTAGGTATGTATTTTTATAAAAAGATAGCCAAAAAAAAAAAAACAATACCGAACTCAAAGAGGTTTTGTGGCGTACACATTCATCAATACAGCTATAGCGCATTTTAAATCACAGTTTAGTGATCAATCCCTTGCGTCATACATAATAATCCAGTACTCCAGTTCAAAGAGAGCAAAAAAAGCAACACAAAAGGTGCATAAAGAAAACAAAGAAAAAGCACACAGCACAAAAGCTACAGAGAGGGAAACAGATTTTGCCGCACACACAAAATTTCCTCCACTGAACGCTGTAGAAATACAACGATCTAGCTTCGAACGAACATTTTACTTTTTCGAATTGAATAAATTTTATAGTTTAATGCTTATTGTTTAGTTTCAGGCTAACGTACTAAGATGATTTATCCTATTTCATTTGGATGAGTCATTCCAAAGCTAGGAGCTAGAAGGCATTCGAGAAATACAACTTTTCTTAGATATCAGCTAAAATCTCCGCTTCCGGACAGCGGATAATGATAAAACCTATCCTATAATCTAATCTCGACAATTTTCAATGCAACTGTGAAGTTGAATTTTGTGCAGTACTTTTTGAATCTATTCCGAACAAACACCTTACAGCTGGAAAAAAAGTTACAGTTTTACTGTATGTAATAAGGATATGCACACAAAAATAAGGTTCTGTTAAGCTTCAACATGACATAACATAACATGTTCTTATAAGTGTTCTTATACTAAGTACAATAAACATACCTATATGTGTATATAGCAGTATTTAGTAAGTCAAATTGTAGCTGTTGCACAATAATGCGACATACAGCGAACAGTTGAATTAAAATATCTTAATAAAATATCTATTCGAATTAATTTATGTCAAGGACTGTGACCATCAATTGCGATGCGCATTGTGAGCAATAGCACCTATGGACATTCGTACTTCTCTTCAAAGTTTAATTAAATTTGAAACGGAAATTACAATTATTCTTAAAATACTTCAACATTAAATCTCCAAAAAAAAAAAAAATTTTGCACGCATCATTGCCAAAACTTACACAGCGAAGTTTATTTACAGTTCTAAAAATACTTCTAAGCAGAACAGAACAATAAGTGTAATCCGATTTCATTACACATGCACTTAAAACAAAATCGACTAAACGAATTTAAATATCTGCTTATAATTCGTGTTTCCACGGGCACGTTTTCAAAGAATTTAATCTATTTAATTAAAATACACTTGGAGTAGGATGTAAAGTTTTTTTGTACGTTTCTTTTTTTATTTTTCCAAACAAATTGCTATCAAGAAAGAAATAGGTACCTACCTCCCTGTGGAAAACACATGAAACCAGGAGTTGCAAACAAAAATTAAATTCAAAAAGGTAAAATGTATAATTTGCATTAAGCAAAAATCCATGAAATATTGCCACTCTTCCTTAATGACCACAAGAGCCTATTTATTTGATTAATTGCTAATTGGACTATACCGAATAATAACCTATAGGTTGGTGGTAATTTAAAAAGTAGGTAACCGGTAGATGAATGATTAATGTAAATGAATCAATTAAACCGCCACTGAAGAAAGTCAATTGTTTTGGTCTGTAGTTTATTAATTGCAGTGTCAAAGTATTAATTATATTAAAAATGTGCATTGGGGCTTATGAAACTGTTGAAGATTGTTGTTAGCAGTTGAACTTGCCAAAAAAGAAAAAAATATAGATGATTTAGATTCTCATCTCGTTATTTGTGAGTTTTTACTTGTCGTTGTCAGCCGAATGGTAGGGAACTAAAATTTTATGGCGAGTCCAAACAGCTTTTTGAAAAGCTCTTCCATGGCAGTTGTACTTTCGGATGTTCGTCATCGTCAGACGTTCGCGAGAAGTGGCGCAGTGTAAAAACACTTAAGATGTAATTTCGGTTAGTCGTTCAGCACACTAACCACTGAGCCACTGTGCTCATGCAGCCTTACTTGTGCCCAACTACATTTAATAAGTATGTTAAAAATGATTTTCAGTTTTGAAAATTTTATAAACTAGCCGTGTATAGTCATGCACGTGAAAGTGTTACTCTTTACTAACCAACCAAGGAGTTTTTGCCACTTTATATTTTCCAATTTACTGAAGACCATTCTAATAAGCAATGTAAAACCACCTAATTTTAGCAAGTCGACGAGAACTGGAATTCCTGATCATTTTCATGCATTTCAAGGACCCAATCAGCAAAGACACGACGTTATTGTAGAATGTGTATCGTTCCATTTTTAGTAATGGCGTAGTTTCTACTTGTCAAATGTCAAAGAATAAAAGCTTCAAAAGTGACAGCTACCGAAATAGCGGGCCATTCACAATAACACCTCTCATTGGAAAACCCTTTAGTTCAAATATTTGAAACCAAGTTTGGTCTTAATATATTGCTTAGTAGCGTGTAGTAGCGGCTGTAGTACCTACATATTGGTCAACTTTTAACTTTTGTCGCGCTGCATGTCACAAAATCAATCGAAATAATTTTCAGTTATATGTGCAGTGGCGATAATTTTAGATATAGTTCAATGTACTTTAAATTTAGAAGTCGGCGCGGTTATAAGTACTTTGTTAAAATGAAGGTGGAAGATTGCGATGTTGAAAAACTAATAGAATTGGCAAAAGAAAAAAAGAGATTTTATTTCAAAACCATATATCTACGTATTAACAATGAGTAGCTGAATTTTTAAAAAAAAACTTATTTTTGAAAATTTGTTGAAGAAAATAACACAAAACAATTAATTGAATTTGACGTATCGCGCTACTTCATTGTAGGTATACACTTTTTGTGTGTGCAGCGCCGCAAGCTTTGACAGCTTGTACTACTGCCGCATACCTCTATTTCAGTGGCCTCATTGTGTTTAGGCAGTTATATTATAAGCGATGAGCTAAGCGACAAATTATTACATTTTTAGTTGTCAAAGCAACTTGCCATTGCAATAAAATCATGGAGTACATAACAACATCTAGTACTAAATTCGTTTGCACCTACCCTGAATACGTAGAAACTGTATTGGTTCTTAACGTCAATTTTCTAACGTCAGCCACATACGAATACGCCAGCCAACTTAGTACTCATACATACTCAGTCACGAAATTCTTGACTAGGTTCGTCGACTACCGCTCCACAGACGTCCACTGGAAAAACTGTTGATGTGATCGATATATTGGCAATCTTTAAATTCACACATCAGACACATCAAGTCAGCAAGATGTCAGACTTACTAAACTAGATATTTGAACGTCCCATTGCTTTTGTAGGTTTTTGACAGACTTGAGTCGTTTTGCAACCTATGATAAGAAATCGCACTTCCCTTTCCAACGTCACGAAGTTGGTTATGTTTCGTTATATAAATTTCGAAGCGAAGTCAAAAGATAATAATGAATGATATGTAACCTTATTATTGACTGTGCCGTTCTACCAAACTCAATGAAATTCAATTCAGCCGCATTGGAGCCTTGGGAGTTTGACATTTACAAATAAAAACTGAACCACCTAAAACAGAAGTCCCACAAGTAAGATGTAGGTACTCCTAAAAGAACAGCCGAACAAAAATACAGAAGGTCAAGTACGCAGCCAGTATTTATTTTCTTTATTTAATTTCGTAATGGAACCGTAAAAAGTCAAAAATTCTATTGGGGATACTTCACAAAAAGAAATGTCTATATACGTAGGTACGTTCGTTGATCCATCTTGAATGGGCATTGGGAAAATCTAAACTCGTCTTACTGCAATCTACCCAAATCAAATAAAATATTACGAAAAAACAAAATTAGGGTGATACATTTAAATAACAGCAAAGTAAATAAACTTGGTACCTCAGGTAAAATTAAAAGGAAAATAATAAATTAGCTTCCGCTGTCTGAGGGTAAAGTACACAACAAACAAAGTTAAGGCCACCAAAGGTCAGGAGCGTTTCGTTGTGTACCCATATAGTTTATATGTTCATTCGGCTTAATTCGTTTTTATGTTTCCCTCTGCTTGATGACATAGTACAAATCAGTGAGTTGTAATTCAACTCGTTAAAATTGTATAGTCACTCAATTACCTGGCCGATGATACTCGCACTTTGTGTTCAGCCATAAAAAAATCGGATTGCATGCAGTTCTGTAGAGCATTCAGATTATATAGTTTATTTTATTTGCAAATCCATTCGTGTTTTATTTCAATTTTTTTTTTTTTAATTTCTCAAAATCGCCTGACAGCTGTCGTAACAATGAAACAGAGATGACAGCAAACCAAAGGAAGGTCCCATGAAACCTAATTTAAGTTCAATTGTGCTAGCGCCTAAGTGAGCCTCAAGTGAATGTATCCATTCATTCATCTGTGCAATGCTAGACACACATGTGTGCAGAAAGGCGTGATGATAACTCCTTGTTGCGAAAGCACTCACCTCCCAACTAACGAGTATCAAAGGAAACGGTATTCCTCAGCAGGGAATAGGGAATCTTAAAAATAAAATGGAAATCCCAACCACAAAAACTGTGTCAAAGCCAAATACCATTACATTCATAGATAAGGACATTAGAGTTGGGTTGAGGAGATTTGCTGACTTGATTCCGCAAGGTAATGGACGCAGAGCCGTGTTTGCAAAAGCCAAATTCCATCATAAAACTCTTTAGCAAAGCATTTCTTTTTTTCTTTTTTTTCGTCGGAAGGAGGAGAGAGTCTGTTTGTTGGGTGTTCAGTCAGTGGTCACGGTCAGTGCTGTCGTTTCAATTTCTTTTTGATAACCCAAGCCTATTTTTGTGGGTATCATTTCTGAGCAAATGGTATCCAAAATATATTAACATGAAGCTGTATACAGGTTGCATTTCGGTTTTTTATCGGCCCAGAGTGGTCACGTGATTAGGTTTTGCAGTAGACGTTTATGGAGGGGAAGCCGACAAATCTAGTCAAGATAATCCTGCCTGCATACTCAGTTGACATTTCGAAGAGTCAAATTTCAAATAAACAGAGTGGCCGTAGCAGAATTCTGAAGAATCAAAAATAGGACCGGCGAGAGAAAATGTTGTCATTTCTAAGGCTACTCTGCAAATTTTGAATTTTCGAACGATATTTAACTAACATTAGTTCTTGTAATTGTAAATGTAGGTACTTATTGGAAAATAATTTTTTTTTTTATAGATTTATTTTGGGCCTTTTGCAAACAAAAAAGGGCAAAATCAAACAAAGGTAACGCAGAAACAACTCATGTTGTCGGATAATGCAATCGGATAGATAATTATAAAATGAAATTATTTGACAGACCTAGAGATACTATTGTATCCATTTCGACGGCATTGGTCACGGTTAATAAGTAAGGTTCGCCTGGTAAAATAAATGCTGATGCTGTGGTGGGGCGAGTTCTCTGGGATGTTCCAAAGCAAGATTGGAGCAAATTAATATTGTCTTTGTAGAGATACAAGAAAAAGAAAAATCCAAATTTAATGAAATGCAAAGTGAATAATATCGCAATTTAAGGGCGTATCGCAGTTGTGATGTGGCCAAGCCGTATGCAGTGACAAAGTGATGATGGGATGGACTATATTTTTTGAAAGAATTTTAATTTAAAGGCAGCTAATGGCAGTTGAATTTGGCAGGAAAATATAACGCAATGATGGTGTAGTTTTGTTAGTTTGTATATGCTTTAGAGACACCAAATTAGGGACGATTTTTTACCATCTGCGGTTGGGCACCACCGACTTCTTAGCCCATAAACTCAATTTCTTTTCAGTTCTTTTGATTGCTTTGGGGAAAGATTAAATAAAGGGTCCGCCATCTAACTTATTGTTTTTTTTTAAATTGTGCTTATTTCGCGAATGGTAACACTTAGCTCATGTCTGATTTGACAGATAATTAGTTTTATCCTTCCGCTGAACGAATATGGTTGTGTATACGCTTGGACAACGCTACATCACACATCGACAAATTGTGCCTAAATGGGTCCAATTGTACTTCTTTGTAAATTATGAGCCTTAAGCCGTTCGTAAATGCAGTCAAAATTAAAAATAATGTAGGCGAGTAGACAAATGTATTAAATATTGATAAATTGTAATTGTGTATTTCCTTAAGTAAAATATATTTGCCTAGGTGTACTAAATTTTTGAGAATTGTACTTGCGTACTTTTAGAAATCAATTTTACCGAAAAAAGTTCAATTATACGGCATTTTTCATCCTCAGCCACACATCCTCAGCCATACTAGTGTTTGTGCTCTCGGTCACCTCCATTCCCTAATTCTCCATTCATTAAACCGCTTTCTCTTAATCGTTTTCCTTCCATTTGAACTTTTCCAATTAATATTCATTCTCATTTACACATAGGTATTGTTTTTTTAATTGTTGTGCACAAACATCCTCTCGGTCGTTTCTTAAAGCTCTTAAGGCGTGTTCTCCACTCTTACGCTACCATTCATGAAGTTTAACTCGTCTGCAAAAAACTCTTCGCAGTTTCCAAGTGTGAAGAATTGACACTCGCACTGAGCCGGTTTTTCATTTTTCTAGTGTGTTTGTCAACAAGTACTAGGAATTGCTTAGACATGAGGAATTGGAAATAGTAAAAATTAAATAAGAGACAAAAATTGAAGAAAATTTAAATAAATAAAAATAACAAAAGCAAGTACAAAACTAATTAAATCTGAGCAAAACAATTACAACTGGAAGTAATTAAACAAGATGGATTTTATTAATGGTTTTGCCATATTAATATGAATTAAAGACGCACATTATACCTACAATAACATTAAACCATTTAAAGTGGAGGATCTACCGTAATTAGTATGAGAACGAGGAATGTAAAAGAATCTGCTATTACGCGAATAAAGTGAGACCTAGGGCCCATAACACAATACAACAAGTGCTTATTAAACAAGTGAAATTCAACGACTGTTGAAAATTTGTGTAACACTTACACGTAAGTGTTTCTGTTTCTTAAATAGGACGATCGCCATCCAAGAAAAATTGTAGGAAACCCTAAACGTTCAAGTTTGTAAAGAAGAAGCTTGTGGTCAACTCGGTCAAACCTGTAAGAAGTAGAAAATAAATAAAAATATTTTTTAATCAATTTGCTTAAAGTTTGTGCCTGGAAAGCTAGCACTACTCACCATTAACGCATAGCCGTCGGTAAATATTCTGACGGTCGCATTTCGATGATGTGGGGTAGTTTTCAGAGTGAAAAGCGGAGCCGTGGCATAAACAGTCCTTAAGTACTATTCACATGAGAGCGAGCGAACGAATTGGTGAAATGCGAACAAACCAATTTTGATGTATTTATGAACAGAAAATTGCACATTTTAATCCCATCAAAATGTATTAAGACAACAAGTTAATAAACAGTTTAAATAATGTAATTTCGAATTCTTTTTGCCGCGAACGAATACACCCTTGGCGCGAATCGTCAACATTTTTTTCACAATCCACATCATTCAATTCGCGTTCCACAAACTGGCGAATAAAACATTCGTTCGAACTTAACCTCAAACTTGAATTTTTGAGGTTTTTTTTATTAAAAAAATAGAGACAAATGACGACTGTTATTGGATTCGCGGGTATCTACGACCGAATGAAATGTTTCATGTGAATGAACTGTCAAAACTTGCGAATATTCGTTCGTTCGTAGGCAGTTGGTCGCTCTCATGTGAATAGTCCTTTAACTACCTCAAAGTTATAGCTGTCTATCGTTACATTCTGTCCAATTCGTCGATAGAGTGTGAAGTGTGAATTTTCTTTCTGACAGCTAAGCCCATTTTTCCCGATTCTGTACTAATGCTTGAAAAAATTCGCAATTAGCAATACTTATTAAACCACCACATACCTACCTTGACCTTGTAGTTTTATTAAAGAAATATCAAAATATGTAAAGGACAAAGAACTTAGATGGTTTAAATCGTATTTATCCAATCGGACGCGGAAGACATCTGTGAATGGTGCAATGTCTAGTGGCAAAACTACTAGGTCTTTTGTATTTCTAATTAATATAAATGGTATATGTACAGCTTTAGAATGGTACGTTTGCGTTTGCTGATGGTACTTTAATGTTTGCATGTGGTAAATCTATTTATGTGCTTAAAGAACAGGTCGATAGTGATTTAAAAAGACTCTGTATATGGCTACAGTCAAACAAACTTAAAATAAATTTAAACAAAACAAAATACGTTATAAATAGGGATGACATGGTTAACTGACAATTGAGGGAAAAGACATTGAACAAGTGCAAGAAATGAAATAACTAGGTGCCATTTTGGATTTTGGATCATTCCTTAGACGAATACGTAAAAATATAACAACGCTCTGTGCTAATAATAAATATTTACAACACTTGTATTGAGACTCATTCTGAGTTTTGATCAACGACCTTATTAATGGAGAATAATGAACATAAATACAAGTTTTGCAGAACAAAGCAAAGCAGAACTATCCTTAGATATAATTTGTATACGCCTACTCGGTGGATGCCATGTTGTTCGAAAAGAACAAGCAACGGATCAGCTTTATTGTGTTGACTCTAGTGTTTAAATGAGGTGCAAGTGCTACAAGACTACCTAACAGCGAATTTAATTTACATAAGGGACTCACATAGTTTAAGATCCAATATTCCAATTCTGACTTTAGATTACAATTTTATACAGACTCCAGAAAGCCAAATATGTTAAAATTCAAATTACTTAGGTCCGTTTGCTGATACTACTCCCAGCGATTTAAGTTCTACTTAAATACCTTATGGACTACTTTTCTATGTCATAAACTGTCATATAAGATTTTAAGTGGAACTTAAACGCTATGAGTAGTATCAGCAAACGGGTATTAATGAAATGAAAAATAAAGCAATCCTAACACGATTTAAACAAAACTACGGACACACAACACAGCATATAAGAGATCAATTATATAGCAGTACCACATTACGAATTAAGTGACTTTATGTTAGTTTTCTTAGATAGTTATTTTAATAGTTATTCTAATTATCTATATGAAATGTAAAGTAAAATATTTACTAAATAAATGAAAATTAATGAATGAATGAATAACAGCTGGTGACACATATATACCCACCTCTACAATCAGAGTCTTACTACTAGAGTGAAAGTGCATTTTTGTTGTAACAATATCATTTGACCATGACCCAACATGACCAACATTTGATGCCACTCCCGGGCAGGCCTTGTAATAACTTGTAAATAATATTTACACGCTCTTACCCACCAAGTGAAGTTCAATTAGCTATTGAAGCGAAACGTTGTTATAAACCATTTTTTTTACGATAATGTTGAGGCCTACCCGCTCTTGACTGGTGATATAAAAACTCCTTCGACACAAGTCCTCTCTGGGAATAATCTAACATCTTTTACGGTTTTACCCTTATAACAGTCAAGCGTAAAATTAAATTAATTCTTTTAGCCGAAAATGTTTCGATTTAAAGTCGGTAAGAATCACTTGATCATTTTATTCAATGCAACGAGTTTGTTAAATCAAAATCAGGAAGGGACGGACAATGGTATTAGCTGGAGAATTCAATTTCGAGAATCAAACAGGATATTGCTTCACATCCACTTACGGGCTTAATACGGTGTAGATTCAATAAGGCAGTATGTTATCTAAGCAAAAAGGATACGTTATCATGATTTTTACTTTCCCATTGGATCACTTCACAATATATTCTTCCATTGACACTGCATACGAGCACAAGTTATGCTTGCTATGACATAATTTAAATTGGTTTATTTGGCTTTACCGCGTGCCACGCTTGTTTTTATTTTTTTAAGTTTTTACTTTCTGAAGGATAAACAAGTTGTAAGGTCGATGGTTCAAGTAGAAGTAGCACAAGCCTCGTAACAGTGTTAATTGGTTCCACCTTTACTTTGTAGCGAAGCTAACGACGGAGTTCTTTGTATTTTATTCCTTTTGATATTTTTTGGATAAAATTAATTGGATTTTTTATGTTCGCTTTTTATGCGTTTCTTGCTTAGATGAAATTGAATCCTAATTAAAATAAGTATTCATTTGTAATTAAGGCAGTTTTGTTTTGGGAGTCTCTAAAAGTTTGGGTCTCATGAAAGCAAAATAATGGAAATGCTGCTTTTGACTTAATTTATTTATCTATTAAGGCGGCCATTGACAGCGCGAAGTGTGTGTTCGATTTCACTGATATATTGGAGCAGATCAGCAAAGCACAATTTTGCAAATACATAAGTGGGAACCAGGATATCAAACCAAAGCAAGAAGGGGAGTTAATGATATGCGAGTATTAATTCGATTGGATTGAGTTGTTCAATTGGGCTTCTATTTCTGTGTTTCATTTTTTGCAGATGGAAACGATGACAGATTGTTTGTACGAAGCAATATTAAGAATATTAAATGTATTTGGTGGATTTATCGAATGTACAACAACCACTCGATAACTACGCCGTCTTTAATTTTGTGCTTGGCAGGGAATTTTTTTGGCTGTAAATCATTCATGTGGCATGTGTGCGTAATTCAGTTCAAATATTATCAATACTTTTTCTGGGGTATACTCTTGATTGGTTCAGGGTTTTAACTTGGCCTGGTCTTGTTGTAACGAGAAGAAATGAAAGTCAACACTAATGTTTCGGGGGACAGGAATCTCCCAATATCTGACCTCTGTCATTATGATTATTGTATCAAAGTGTTGATGTTGACAAATATTTACCCACCTCAAGATACATCCGTTATAAAATGGGTAAACTTCTGCACGTCGAGTAGATGTCAGTACTATCAACGGGATAGGATAAATGTCAGCTATACCCTTGAGATAAGTAGGGACTATGACTGCCTCATGCTCCCCATTAACTTTGACGACGACATAACATCACATCATAAATTATATAGTTTTACTTGTCCATGGGCGATTCTTTTGCTGTGGGAAGTCAATTGAGTAAAGTCTTGTCAGGAGAAACTATCATCAATAAAAACCCGTCAGCATCATAGTCTTACCTGATGATAAAAGAGCATTTATGAAGATGGAGTTGTTTTGCACAGACATTATTCGAGTTCTTTTTAGTTCTGCTTGAGGTGGCGAGCTCCAAAAAGGGACTACAGCTACCCTTTGCGGTTCGATAAGTGCACATCAGTTATCTAAGACGTTTAGTATAGGCTATAGTTTCGAACCGGAAGGTAGCTAATTAAGTTGGGGTTCTCATTCCACATTGACTCTATGTCATTCAAATAGCGATCTTCAAATCTACGGATTGGATTAATATTTGCGGACCACCCACTTCTTGAAAATGACATTGATTAAGCTCAACAAATGGTATATACTGCAGGCCTTATTTTGAATATACCTACCTTTCTGCTTTTCAAAGCAACAAAAAATCGTTCAATTAATTAAACACATGACTGCGATCTACTACACACTTTTCGGTACATCTAATGTGCCCTCAAAATGAACGCACATTCATGATAAATGTAGGTTTCCCTTGCAAATATATTACACCCTCGACATGATTCGAAGGACAGTAGAAAAACGCTGGAAAGTTGTTCAACATCATTAACATTATAATGATTGTGTTTTTTCATAGCCTGATATAAATTAGTTCCATTAACACTACATAAGCCCTTTAAACACACGTTTTTTTAACCAATTAAAAGCCGGGCAGTCATAGAAAATGTGTTCAGAGGATTCAACATCCCCCCAACAGAATCTGCATTCTGTTTCCGGACAAAGGTTCGTTTTGTTGAGGTGATATCATAAACTTAGTATTAAATAGACCGTTAGCTCCCGCGCACCTTCCCGATTCCCCCCTCAAAATTTTGAAAATAAAAATCTCTCTTAGCAGCAAAAAAAATTCGTAATGGCGGGAGGTACAAAAGAAAAAAATTGATTGAACTCTCAGGTAACTATGTGCAAGTGTATGTGTACGGTTAATTGACTTTAACATGGTGCACATACTTTCCCACATAGTAACACCGAAAACAGCTTGTAGGCAAATTCTCTCAAGTTGTCTGAGCTGACTTAGTTTATGCCCGTCAAATCATAGGTATGCTTTTATAATATTGTGGACTTTATCAAACCCAAAGGTAGCAATCATAAAACTTACAAGGCTCCATGTCTGGTATGCTTTGGTCTCTATAGAGTTTAGAGCCATGCGAACCTGCCCCTAGTTGCCATACATATATATATAAGTTTGGCACAAAAGAATAAGATAAGTCTAACTAATGACTTTGTTCTCCGAAATTGCAAAACTTATCAAAGACTTTATTATTCAATAAACGTTTTTCCTTAGAGATTTTTAAGATGCGTGGGCCAGCAGTATAGTTCTTAAATGGAATCAGAGGTATGAGCCCGTTTTCATAAACCGAACCCTAGCGTCATACAATAATTGATGTTTCCTTACGAACGTTTATGTATGAGTAGAACGTGTCATATTTAGCTAATTTTCCCGCACAGACAAATTTGAATGAACTACATATTTCTGGACAAAATATCAAAATTCACAATCCTTAGATTGTTTTATGTAAAAAAATCAGAGTTAAAAATATTCTGATTCCGCAAAATAGCAGACTTGGAATTTTCGTTGAAAGTGATTTGTGTGACACCGAACATAACATTTTATATTCATACGAAGTTTTGAAATATGTACATGGATTTTAATTTCGTTTAGTACCTAATTAGACAAAAAACGACTTACTTCAGTGAACTGTTGAGCCCTGTAAAAATTAAGAAATCGACTGCTAATAACATTATTTACGTTATTAGAAAATCTACTAACCCAAAAATATTTCCGTATTTATACAAAAGATGTGGTATTCAGATCGAGTCGGAGTTTTGATTAGGTTAAGCTTTTTTAGTACATGTTTCGAAATATAACTGTAGGCAAACAAAAATATTTGCAAGATAGAACAAAACATAAAATGTTGTTCTATTTTAAATACAAACTAGTTTCTGTGAGAAAACCAGGAAGAACTATTTGAAATACAAGTGTTTGGTACAAGCAAATACGGGCAGGTAGCGGACAACGAATCCGCACCGACAAATCAGGAAGCACTGTAAAAGAAACTTTTTAGAGCAAACGTGGTGGCACAGCTAAGAGCAAATAATATTATTTTATTATTTAGAAC
Organism: Cheilosia grossa; assembly: GCA_963082955.1. Taxonomy (NCBI): domain Eukaryota; kingdom Metazoa; phylum Arthropoda; class Insecta; order Diptera; family Syrphidae; genus Cheilosia; species Cheilosia grossa. The sequence goes on from OY720144.1 coordinate 99,566,303, forward strand.
AAAAAAATAGACAGTTCGAATTTTCCCTGACCGTTTTTAAAATGCCCTGACATTCCTTGACCAAATTTTCGTTCCCCGACTTTCCAGACCAGTGGCAATGGCAACCATGCAATTGAGCTTAAGTTTATAGATATTCCTCGTCATCGACAGTGTTCGACATTAATTGAAGTAAAGTTGGAACACTGACGTTTATTGTCCGATAAAAAAGACTTTAAGAAAGGTGGGCGAGACTTAATGCAAATGCCACAAAGTGAATAATATGATTGTGGCTCTCAAGCCACAGGTCAGCTTACAAGACGGAAGTAAGATTTGCGCTTGTAAACTTTTCTACTTGTAAAAATTAAATTTCAAAATGTAGTCCTCTTGCGAAACGATTGAACTCCCAGCATTATATAAACTTTCATCAAATAAAGGCTTGCAGCACTTGGACAATAATAATTTAGTTTAGTTTTCATTGGGGGAATACCGTAAACTAAGTATTAAACAGACCGTCAGCTCCCGCGCACCTACCCGATTCCCCCGCAAATTTTGAAGAGAAAATTCTCTCTAAAATTTCGTATCCGTGAATACGTGTGAAGCGGTAAGCAAACAAATTGGAGGGGGTATAATGAATTACTGACATTCAGCAGTCATCCTACATCGTGGAATTTCTACCTTTTTGTAGAAATCAGTTTGGCCGAAAAGCCTTCAGTGCAAAACAGGAATAAGGCATCAAAATTGTGGAAATATCATGAATCTGACGAAAAAACATTCGAACACACTAATTGTTCATAAAAAAAAACAACAACAACAACGACACACGACGTTGGCTTTTGCAATGCAAAACTACCCTGCTGCACATGGGACGTATGTAGATGTCGTATGTTCAATGGGAATGGAAATTTCCACTCGTTGACCTAGGGCGTAATCGGTTACTCGGTGAGTTATTTTATTTTGGGGGTTTGAAAATCTCGTCCTATTTATTGACAGCTACATCAAAGGTATGCAGAGCCCGTATGTTTGGCCCTTCAGGCACCACCAGAGAAGATAAGAAATAGGGTTAAGAAGATTGAAAAAAAAAATTGAGCCGGATATGTGGCTTTATAATTGAAGTACAAGTTGACCGTCTTCTAATTTGTGCGTGGTTTTGATTTTGCTTCGGCGCTGGATGCGCGGATCAACGGGAAGGATGGTTCCCGAACGACTCGAATGAGGTGGGAGTCGATGGTCCAGGACGTTTCTTTCGTCTCTCGGTTTTTTTCTTTTTCAGCAGGACTGCGTGGACTCGATGATGGCTCACTAAAGTGAAAGGTAGGCTGTGGTAAGACAGGGAAAATGAAGTTGGGTACAGAGTAAGCAAGCAAGAAGAAGAAGGGGAGGATTTCGGTTAAGGGGTTGTAACCTTGTAACTTGTGGCGCACGGTTATAACCATGGACTGGTCGTCTGATGACATAGGGTGGGCATAGCGCTCAGTGTGGGAGAACAGCGGTAGAATCACCACACATCTCAGCGATACGTATATAAAAGGTGGAGGAGTTTTGGTGCCCATTGTAGCATTTAGAATCATACAAATTTTACTTTAAGAAGACAAATAGTATAGCTTAGCTGTGCCATCATTTGTATGATTTGTAAAATGCCAACTGCAAAGCACTTCTCTTTTTTGTAAGGGGATGTTAACATTAGGCACACTGTCAAAGATAATGGAATACGGAGATATAACTATAACTTTCCAGTGGAAGGGCGGCTGCCTACAAACTGTTTTCCCAAAAAATTCATGAAGTCACTGACTCATTTCTTTTCTAGTGTATGTGAGTTCATGAATTGGACTTTAATGCAAGAATTCAGTGTTTTCTAATGTGTATTTCACTACTTTCTTCAATAAAAACCTCCACAAAAACTAAACCAATTCAATACGAAACACAAAACAATTAAACACTGCTATGCGCATAAGAGCAATATGAAAAGCGGTCGGTCATTAGAAGCATGCTCTTCACAGACAGAAAGATATCCATATCTTTTAATCATTCATCTCTGTACACTAGGTTTGTTTGTCGTGGGCCCTAGTGCGCACTGGTTAAACCCTAAGCTGTTCGATATAGCACTGAACTCGCCCTGGTACTGCAAACCTGTGCTAGACATGACTTCTGGGGCGCCCTAGTTGTGCCCTCAATTGACCCCAGTGAATTTGTCGGGGCAAGAATTCAGTGCTGAGTTGCGCTGTCATTTCGCTTGCTGTCATTCACTTGTTTATCGTGATAAAGGTAAATACAAATAAATTTGGTATTCAAAAGAAATGAGTTCACTCATTTTTAACAATAAACAAAAAATAGTTGTATATCTTCACACTTCGTTCACCAAAAGATAAATATTTTTCAATATCAAAAACTGATAGACTTCAGGGCAACATATTTTACGTTCGATATAGTAGCCGAGTTTTCAGGGTTAAGCAGGGTTTTTAACAGGTGTGAAAATCAGCTGACACTTCTCAGTGCGCACTAGTGGGCACTAGTGTTAGGCACGTCAAACAAACCTACTGTACAGTGAAATTGGATGCGTTCGTAAACATATAGATAGCAATAATATGGATAAACGAATAAAAAAAATTGCAACAGGTCATTTTATATGCATTGAGTGTAGTTATGCATTTTTTCAAAATAAAAAAAATACTCTTTGAGGGTAACTTTTTCGGGGCGATTGTATTTTGTATTTTTCAAAGTCCATTGTATCTTAAAAGTTACGATTGTAGCACGTTTTCAACCCTGCTTTGTGGTTTTTTGAAAATTTGCGCGACAAGTTCTCTTCTCAATGAATATTTTAATTAATTCCTAAGCAGCTAATACTCCATTTATAATAGTAAACCACCAAATGACCAAAATATGAACAATCTCTGGGACTGTTCTCTTATCGCCCCGACCGCATTCGGGCACAAGCTCTCTCAAATCTAGAGATTTGAAAAGTCGTCTCTATTTGAGTAATTTTTAAACTTTGAAGTAGTTCGGCCAGCTGCAAACATTCATAAGGTTGTTGATGTCGGCCCAAGCCCTTCAGTTATCGCATCAATAAACTGCAAAACCAATTAGTACCTATACCTCATCTCGCTTGAAAAGGAAATTTATAGCTGATATACTCATACACACCTACACTGAGATTAGTTGCTAGCACATACTTTTTTATGGAATCCGATTGTTGTCAACTTTTATTACACTTTTCATTTTAATAACTCTGCCCGTCCTTCTGTGTGTACGTTCTTTATTACAATACTAAATATAATCTACACAGCCTAGAGCTGTTATTGCGAATGTTTGTACATAAATACTGACACCGCTCCTTGTACTCGTATCTTCGGCGACAACGCGAGGTGTTGATCGGGATCCGAAACATTCAGAATGCGTGACCGCACTAAATATTAGCTCAGCTGATGAAGAACTCCAAATAAATAATAATAGCACATTTATGTTTTCCTTGTAATTTTTGGCGGTGCCAGTGGGCAGTGACCAGCAACGGCCGAGGATTTCCCCCATTTATTGCCCCACTGAACTATTAGAAGCGAATGATTGCTGTGTGTATAAACACAGTAATGTAGGCAGTGAGGACATAACCTTGAACCCTGGGTCTTTTATGCCTTGCAATACTTACTTGGGATTCTAATGGGCCCAGCCACCTCAAGGGTAAGATGAATTCCTTTACATGTCCATCAAAAAAAGATTCCGAGGGATTAAAGTATCATGTGCGGCTGCGGGTGGATATTACAATCGAAAATCAAGTCAACCATAAAGGCTTGCAACGCACGGTGCGAAGGCTGCCAAAATCTTTCCCTTCCGTGAAATTTATTTCTATGTAAATTCTCACTGACAGGGTGGATTTAGAAATACTTAAAAAAAAAAGAGTTTTGCCTTACTTAGGGAACTTTTGCGGCCTTGTTTACAATTGGGGCGAAATTGCGTGCCATGAGCTTCTTTTTATGCCTCAATCTTCTTTTGTTTTGAGCAAGGTGACAAGAGGCGAGGATATTATTTTTTGTTATTTTTATTTGTCCTGCTGACAATGTATTTACACAGTTAATTTTGAGGGTATTCTCTTTGGGATATTACTTTCTTTTTCTTGTGCGGGTAAGTAATTCAGTTTTCTGATAAATCTGTGTAAAGAAGGGAATCTGGTCACTTTATAGGTTTGCGGCTCTTTTCGGTATGCAATACTTAAGCTACTAACAGACGGCCTGTGTGTACGCAAAATTTTGTGAATAAATTTATGTATAATGTGCACAAACCGTCTGAACCACAAATTATACAAACATACAATTAGTGTATAGAATAAATGTACGCGATACCCAAATGAAATTTGTGCATATCTACAAACCGTCTGATAGTAGCTTTAGATAAAAATGTTCTTTTGTTCGGGATATTAAAGGAAAAGTGGGTTCGGATTTTTCATTCGTAAGCCATTGTTGCATTTATAAATAAATAGGAAAAAGTTCAGTTCCTTCGAACCTTTTGTTTGAGTTGCTACGGGGAGGGAGAAATACGTGCCACATGCTGCGAAGTAAATTAGGTATAAATCAGAATAAGGCAACTTATGAACTTATCAAGTAGGGTTTATCTGCGAATCCTATATTTTATTATTTCCTTTCAACCAAAATGGAGATGTGCTTTGGTGAGTTCTTCCCGGAACAGATAAAAGGTGTAGATATTTATATGACTCACAATGAAATTACAATTTCTGCCGAGATAGGGTGTCCCAATTGAAGGACAGTCAATGTCCATTCAATCGTTTTTCTATGTCATCAGTAACAAGTTCTTTTGAATTTGCAAACTTCTCACTTAAATAAGTCCCCTGATAAGTATGCATAGGTCATTTACACGCATTTAAGGGGTTTCCAAATTGTGTTTGAGTGCGAGGGGTTTTGAGACCCAAATATGTATAATCTCGACCTCGTTTTTGTGTGTGCTTTATAATGTTGTACAGATAACCCAGTGTGGCTTTCGTGGGCGTATACCTGTCATTTTGTCGGTAGGCATGCGGGAGTGCGTCGTTTATCAAGAATGTTGAAAAATGAAAGATGGGCAAACCATCACAGCAGTTCTCCAAGTTGGCAATATAATATATGTAATGCGAAAGTATTTCAAACGGGCAAATCCATTTTAAAGTTTGGGAAGTAGGTATTACTTTTGAGATATTGCTTGTCAAACGAAAGTTTATCCTTTTCTAGTGGGTCGTCTTTGGCGGAAAGGTGTTTCTTATAACAATTCACACATCATAGGGAAATAACTTCACGCTGCGCAGTTTAACGACTTTTTTTACTTCAATGCGGGAACAAAGGAATGGGGTTGTTTTGTGGTTCCAATATAGTAATCGCACCCAGTTGGTTAAAGGAAATTTAAAGAAAATCAAATTTCAAATTTATGCGTTTTTTTATATTCATGAGTTCCTGTAGGGATCTGATCTTTCGAATGAAGTCCCTCCAAATGAGAAATAGCGTTTGAAATGTGTGTATGTTTTTGTATAGGAGGTGCAACCTCTTTTTCATTGCTGCCACATTGTGTAGAATGCTCCCAGCAGGCTATATTCGTCCATTTACGAAATTTAAAGGCGTTTTAATTAATTTGGTTGTACAGGAAGTGCTACTTCTATTTGTTGCAAAGTGATATGTTTAGACAATGGACATTAAAATTCTGAATCACTACATCAGTACCCCCCATAAGAGCTGAGAAATAGCGTTAAGAATGCTATTTCGCACGGAGAGTGGCACATCCCTTTGTCTGATTTTGACTCAGCTTCACAGGAACACTCCCGGTGCCGGGTCAATACTGAAGAATGCTTGCAAATTTGAGCTCACTCGGTTTGGTGGCTTCGGGGTCTATAGCTTACGTAGAAACAATCAAACAAATAACATTTTCATCGGCGAATAGAAAGACTCGACCGTTTCGCTGTCATACGCAAGTCGTTAGACCGAATATAAAGTCATTTTATGAATCTTTTCTAAATCTGGCCATTACTTTGTTTCCCCGATCTGCCGTCATTGTATTAATATTTTAGTTTCCCCAAATTTGACACCACATAAACTTTATGCACTGTTGCCAAAACTTAACCCATTGCGTCCGGAAGTCACAAGACCTCTTTCATATTCATAATAAAAAAGTAAATAAAATCTTTTCCTCATAGTTTGCGAAACTCGAATGGCCAAAAATAAAAATCTAGCATTACCTATCACATAAAAGTTCACAGCCGATAAAATGATGACGAAATGAAATCAACCGGAACTAGACAACACGTCAATTTGAATACATTACCAACCGTTTGCGAAAGACACGCGATGTTTTATCTTATTATTATCGACAGGCAGACATATGAACGTTCACAATAAACCTTAATGGAGCACATGGGTAGCTATTTTTTCACAATCCAACGGCAATAGCTGTGCAATATGAATATACGAAAAGTACTAAATTAGAAACATGTGAGTGGTAAAGGGGATTTTTCTGCCATTGAAGTTGAATATTATACGCATTTTGTGAGTTGTGATTGTCACAGCGTGGTAAGGGAAATGGGCAAAAGTTTTCCAAGTGCTGCTTACTTTATTTTTCTATCCGCAGATGTTCGTTTAATACCCTTTTCACACCGAGCCGAAAACCGAACTCCACCATTAATTAACAAATAAAATGAATATTGTGCAATTGAAAATAATATTAGCACATCAATTCATTGTGGAAAATGATTTTAAGTTGAGAGTTGGACATTTGTTTGGTCAGCTGATCTGCTGAGTTCGCTGAATATTGCAAAAGCTGTGTTTGTTTCAACAACCCAAAGATTGGAAGTTGTTTTCGTGGAAAACGACTTTACACGACTGGTTTTGAAAACTGAAATATGTATGGAAAACTTTCTGTTTTCGCGAAACCTCGGTTTTTGGCTCGGTGTGAAAAGGCTATAAAACACAAAAAACCATATCACATCGAAAAACAATTTCTTCTTTGGGAATGTTAAATAAAACGCACCCGTCGGATATTACATCTTCTGCCTGACGTAATATAAAAACAAAATCAAATAATTTCCATACCTACCTACATCAATCGACAAAAGACGCATTGTTGACGATTTTATTGTTTCAAACTGTCAATGACAGATTCTTAGCGCCAAAAAGCAACAATCAGTCTGTCGTTGTAGGTATGTATAATAATGTGAACATGGTTTTGTCGCACAAATCGTTTTAAATGAGCGTAGACTTTGTGAAGCAAATTGCCAATCCAACATTTAAAGGATGCGGCTTCCGAATTCGACACGTGCTCATTGTGTGTAATTTAAACATAAGCAAACGACAAGGACTCGAAGTCACCGCACCTTTCCTTGTACTATTCTTATATATATTCTTTGTAAATACAAACTAAATTAAATTTGATTTGACATCATCAAATTGACAAAATTGCCGCTCAAATTTTATTATATAAATGGATCAATGCTGACTTTCTTATTTTATGAACACTATGTGAGGAATAAAGTATAAAATATTTAAAAAGTAGGATGATACCATTCAGCAAAAACAGTGTTGGGTTAATGTTACGCTTTTGTCAGTTGCGAGTTTAGTTTGATAATGCATTTTTTTTAATGGACGTTTATAGGCGTTTTTCTTTTCTAGTTCAGAGCAGAACCTGAACTGTTATACAAAAAGTACGTGTACATCTGAGCTCAAATTTGTGTTTCTTTTTTAGGCCAGAGCATGTTCAGAGCGCGCGCCTTATGAGCTCAGAATAAATTGAGCAGCCTGAGGGAAAAGCTGATTACAGTATAGAAAAACACCAAATAGCACAACCGGATTAAGTCCAAGTGAATTAATGTTTAAGAGGACAATCCGCACCAGAATCGATTTAGTTAAACGGAATATAGAGCAGGAAATTTTCGAAAAACAGTGTCCAGTAAATCCGCCAAACATTCGTGATTTTGATGTGGGAGATCCAGTTCAAGTCAGATTCTATGACAACAAGAGTGTTGCAAGTGGAAATTTGGACAAATTTATTCAAAGAAAGGACCATTACATTATATGGTATTGATAGACGATAAGACATATGTTAGACATCTAGATCAAATTATGAAAACTGGAAGCAATCACACTAAGATTAAACCACCAGATGGTTCTTTTAGGAAGGACGCTAGATGGGGGTCAAGAAAACAACGATGCCCCAACTGCCGACTTCGGTAAGCAATCTTCTGAAGCGCTTCCGGACAGCGAGGAACAAGCAAGACCATTGCAGCAAGCATCGCCGTCAGCGACACCTCCAGTAGTGGAGGAACCATTGCGGAGAAGCACCCGGACAAAAAGGCAGCCCGAGCGCTTACAGTACGAGCATTCGTCCGTCAGAGGGGAGAAAGCTGTTAAGTCTACTACGAAATAGCCACATTTGCCAACATACCTCGGCAACACTCTCGATACAAGTAGCCACGATTTAGCTCGCCCTCTTTCCACATTAGCCCTCACTAGAGACAGACGTCTCTCTTATTGGTATGGTCACTAGTAATAAGTTTTTAAGTTTAACGAAACAATCAACAATAAAGTTAATTATGAAATTGGATTATAATATGGTATTTTATTTTATACTCAACAATGTGCAAGCACACTTCAAGTCCCACTTGATAGAAAAAAACATCAGAATGCTCTGAGCACACTCGGTTCAGAGCGCGCCCATAATGCTCGAGCTCAGTTCAGTGGTCAGCTCTGAACTAAAAAAGAAAAACGCCTTATGTATCCAGTTTAGTAAGTCCGATAACCCTGTCTGAGTTGATGTGTCTCCGTTTTGATAGGGTAGTTCGCGGCAACGTCAGTGTCATATAAGAAGGAGTAAAAATCAAGTGACAGCTAAGAAACTTGTAGGAAAACAAAAGAGATTTTAAATGGCTCATAATTATGTTGAAAAATTACTGGAAAGTCTATTATAATAAAGTGCAGGTAGGAGAATTAATTTAAATCAATCCGTGATTTTTATTTATATGGATTGAGACCCGTAGCAGGTATGCTGCAGTTTTAGTGGCAATTGATTAGAGGAAACAGTCACTCCCACCATGTATTTGTAATCCCCTTTCGCTGTATGGGAGACTACGCGTCGACAGGCAAACAAGATTAATCTAAACACATGAAACACAATTGTGCAGCGAAGAACAAAAGACTTGTGGGAGTGGGAGTGTGTGTAGAGGATTTGCTAGATCGCTTTCGATGCCATTCAGTCAGTGTCAGTGAAAGACATTGCTCGGAAGCGATTGACTAGAAGTGAAATAGATTTGAGTTGGGAAGGGGATAGGGAGGGGAAGAAAAAGAAACTGATGGTGGGTAATCAGTGTGCCGCTTCAGTTTTTGTTTTTAATTGTTCATTGTTTTGATAAGTTGGTTTGGTTCTCATCTAATAGAGAAATTAAAGTTAATAATAGTGAGCGATTTCCCTCAGAAAGCGTTTCACGTTTTTGGTTGATTATTACCTTGGTCATGAAGAAGACAGATAGTGATGTTTTGAATGTGGTACGTGTTTTCTTTGTTTTTTTTTTTTTTTTTGATTTCGCACTAGTGGCGCCTACCTGAGTGGACATAGGGTTGTGTGTTCCTCCCTGTTCGGTGCCGGTAATTTGGACCATAAACTAAGTATTAAATAGACCGCCAGCTCCCATGCACCTATCCGATTCCCCTCGAAAATTTTGAAAAGAAAATTGTCTCTTAAATTTCGTATGCGTGAATACGTGTGAAGCAGCAAAAAAAACAATTCTGAATGGAGGGGGTATAAACAAATAATGACACTGAGCAGTCATCCAAAATCGTGGTATTTCTACCATTTTGTAGAAATGTTGACGTCCGAAAAACCTTCCGTGCAAAACTAAAATAAAGCATCAAAATTGTGGAAATATTAGGAATCTGACGAAAAAACCTTCGAACTACATTTGAACACACTAAATGCCCACAAAAAAGGGATTTAACTTTTAGTAAACATTTCTAGTACCAAGAAATAATCATAATAATGTTAACAAACTGCGATTTTTATACTGAAGGTTAATTTAATATGAATTTCTATCCGAATAATACTAATTTTACTTTTACGAGAAACATTTTTTCATAAACAAATCGAGGGAATTTCAGTTCGGTGAAATGGGAAAAATGCCCACGCTTCGTGGGAAAAATAAAGAGACAGTGCTTAGCACAGTGCCTGACAGTAAGGTAGTTGGTAAGTTTCTATCAGCTGATGGATGCGTTCCAATGGTTTAAATTTGTTGTTTTATTTCACCACGAAAACATTTATTTTACAAAATGGTTAATAACTAATGTAATCAACGTATCAATAAAGAAATAAACTGAGAAATATTCATTCGCAGGAATAATATAATACATTTTTGTACCTACAGTAATTCTTTTGTTTTTGTTTGTTGTTTTTGGCGAAAAATAATTTCGCCGGCGAATGTCGACAGAAAAAAGGCAACGAATTCAAATGGAAGAATTGATTAGGAATATTCAAATTTAAAGTTCGTTGGGGTTCAGGGCAGAGATATGAACATTTCTGAGTGGGTAATAGTTTTGAGTTAAAATTTGTTCATGCATTTTTCAGAAAACAAAAAGGCAAAAAAATTATTACAAAATTTCAACAATTTAATAAACAAAAGAATTTCAAACTAGCGTAATAATTAATGAAAACACTTGAGTCAGCCGAGAACAGCCGTGAATAATGTTTATTTAGAAAATAACTTTTTTGTCCTATCCATTTTTCATACTATTTTGGTGCAGATTTCTTTTCGAAATATTACCTTCAAAACGATATACAACTTTCATAGGACATGACAAACAAATTTTTAGAATTTCTCATGACGAAAAAATTACTTTGGCTGACGAAAAAAAAATTCGTTCAACTTTTTACAATTATTTTATCTAAATTTTCATTGCACTTTAATAACAAAAAATGTCTTATAAATGCAATCAACGAAAATGAATTTATTTTCTTTATACTGTACGGGAACAAATAATAATTTGTAGGTAGGTACTGATTTTATTTTATTTTTGCAGATGATCCTTATAGTTCATCGATTTCCATTGTTTACAACCACAATGTGAACATCCTGTACTGTATGGATTATCTAGGTAAAATTAAATAAGTCCTTGTAATATTCGTTTTAATGAAATATAAATTGTTACTAAATTCACCACACCATACCCACCGTTTTCTAGACACGTTCCGATTACGCCCAATTATTTCAATTATTTGACTTTTTTCCAATGTCACCACAGAATGAGTTGTCAGTCATCTGTCAGGTTGCTATGTGCAAATGTATGCGTGCGTCTAATGTACTTTAACATGGCACGCATACTTTCGCACATAGGAACACGGAAAACAGCTTGTAGGCAAACTCTCTTAAGTTGGAAGAGCTGACTTAGTTTATGGTCGAGCCTTTGCCCCACGACCAGAAGAGACCGCTTATTCAATAAATTACCTACATTCTTTAGATAAACTAATAAAAGAAAAAAAAAATGGTTTCTTTTATTTATTTTTTTTTTTAATTTTTGGAATTTTCTGACACTTGTTAGTAGAAGCCGTAAAGTTAAAGTAATGCAAACCGGCTTTGTTATCCTACAAGTTTTTTTCTGTTTCTCGCTTTAAATTAGGGCTGACTACTGGATACTTGCGTGGCCGACTACTGAAGCTGAGGGGGCTGACTACTGGCAAATCATACCCTTTTCACTTATTTTCTAAATAGTTTGAATTAGGTAGCTCATATACGTAATAAGCTTAGTATTTTCCAATCTACAAACTTCAAACTTCAAACATTCAGAAGAACCAAATACTTTATTTAATACTTGAAGAATGGATTTTTAAGGACCAATTAAACTCAAAAAAAAAGTTAAGGGGCTGACTACTGGAGCCATCACCCTATCCTAGATTGCGCCAATCGAACGAGTAAACAACTTGTTGTTCAATTCCATCAATTTCGCTAGGTATTTTTCCAATTTTGTTCATTTCTCGCCAATTTTAACTCATACATACATCATGCATTATAGGCACTGAAATTGTGCAAATATCGGCATTCAAGGAATGAAATTATATTCTATCTAGCGAGAGTAATAAGCAAATTTTATTAACTCTGCCAAGGCATATCAGCTAAGGCAACGATTAAGGAAAGTACAACAATACATTGGCATAATGTAAATGTAACTTAAATTAAAGTCCCATAATCTTAAGTATGCGATTATGATGCAGTTATAAATTTATTGGCCACATAAATTACAATTTTGTAGCTTATTCGCTACTGCGTTTACATCTGATGTGCGATGCACATTAAATGTGGTTGTTTTTATGTTTTATGACCTTGAATAGATCAACGATTTAATGTTTTAACAAAAGACTTGAACCAATAGAAATCATCAAAAGAGAGTTTTATTTCAATATTGATACTGCAAATGAGAAGATTCTTAAGGAAACAATGTATTTGCTGATGATGTTTGATGTTTGAATGCAATAGACTATTTTGTATGTTAGTGCGGTTGGGATGATTATATGCTTCAAAATAGTGAAGCCCACCTCACTCAACACATTTCTATCCCATCATTGAAGTTCCTCCATCTTGTTCCCTTTTCATTTAACTGATTAACTACGTCAATACCTCTAAGGTGCCAACTCTTTAATAGAGTACAACATTACGCAACCAAAATAAATAAAAGCAAGAGTTGCCTTTATCAATCGAATTTGCAATTTGATGCCAGTTTCTATCAATTTATAATATGTGAGTTTTATTTATCAATTATCTAAATTAAAGCTGGAATATACTTTAACAACAAATACAATTGCACAAGTTTTCCTAGAAAACTTGGTCTACGTAAAACTAAGTGTGGCTCTCCTTCTCAATTCCTGTTATTCTTTCACAAGTGTAATGAACCGTAGACAATACATCGTACAGTTAACATTAGGTATATAAATGGACAGATATAATAGTGGTAGCCTTTATTCATTTAGTTCATTCAGGAAGATTCACAAGCTAATAATGGTGGACGTTGTTATTCTGTTCAATTGCTCGAAACACTAACGACTCAAGGACTCGGTTCGGTACCATTACTCGTATTTATGTAGGTATACATAGTATAGTGATGCTATCCCCGAATACCGGCAGGGAACCAAATACGTTAGATGAAGACGAATAAGTAGTATGGAACGTCGGTCGGTCCTTACCCTTCGTTATAGGCAATAAAAGCAGCACCTAATGCGGTCTGCGTATAGCTTCCTTTCTTTTTCCATTCCACATTTGAATATAAAATTTCAGCACTTAACATTTGTTCGCGCTCAGGCTCACCTTGGGTGTTCAATTTTAAAACTTTCAATATCCGGTATTGTTTAGATTATTTTTGAAGTAATTATAATTTCTTAAAGACAGAATTATGTACTTCTTGACGTAAGTACTTGCTCCGTTTAATGGTTGCTTCAAGTTTAATCCTTGGTAGAGCCGTATTTATGTAAATTCTGTTAAGTGTACCTTAGACGGAGTTTTATTATAACTCTTGGGAATAATTATAGCTGAATTGGTCGTGTTTTAAGTGCATGCTGATGGCCTGCTGTAACAGACGGTGTTTAGAGATAAATTCTGACTGCTATTGCCTTTTTCCAAGTACATATGAGGTGAAATTTTGAGTTAAAATTCAACGGCTGTAATATATTTGCTATACTCTTATGGGGATTGCACGCGATGTCGGTAAAGGAAGATCCAGAGTCGTGTATCGTCCACTTAAGTATACATATACTATGTTCGGCGGCAACTTGAAAATATTTGCATGTAACTTATATTGCTGTGTTTGACAATGACTCGGGAGTTAATGAGTTGTACTACTGATTCAGGGGCTCCGGGTTTTAGTAACCGAAAAGTACAAGTTGTTTTCTGGTTGCTAGTACCAGAATTTTTGGAAAATCGCATTTAGTTTCAAGAAGAGAAGACCGCAAATTCATTTCCCACAAGTCACCCAATGAATATTGCTGCATCAATGGGACGCGTGTACAACTTTCTCAAGCGCTGTGAGCTTTCTTTAAAGAATACAATTTCTTTCTTTTAAGAACACAAGAGCGAAACGAAACCCCAAAAGACCACAGAAAGAGCTGTTTTTCCGGTAGTTTTTTTTTTCATTCTAATTTTCCTTTTTGACAGTGATCCAATCAGAGAAGGCGAAACTTTTCTTTTGCATCTAACTTTGATTGGGAGTCTATCATTCCACATAATATCGAGAAATTGTCACTCCTACTCAACTAATGCTGATTTATTAGCTTTTTTTTTTTTTATAAAAGTTAGTTCTATTCTTGCAACACACACGTATACAAGCCCAACCATCCCTGTAATATCGTTGCAGAAGTTCAAATATAAATATTGGCACATCTGCCACAGTTCCCACTCACTCTCGCCCAGAAATGTACACACATTCAGTTCAGAATCTGATAAATGATTCTATAATATCAATATGTCTTTGATATAATCAATCTTGGCTTGGAAATAAAACCACAAGGAAAAAAACATTATGAATAATTGTTCAGCTATATTATAAATACAGGCAACAATATAACAACCATAAATCTTAGAATATGTCGCAGTTTCGGACAATACAAATCACTTCTGCCCCCCCTGCACAAAGTTGAACAAATCCAAAGGACGATTATTTTAAACCAAATATTGCACGCATAATCTCCGGATGCTCCTCATTTATCTTGAGTGCTATTGACTTTAATTTTTATTCCGTACAAGTAGATATATATATCTGTCGTCGACAACTCGTCAAATAACTTGCTGGCAAATCAATTTATCTAGTAGTAAAATTAAAAAAAATCGATTTTTAATACCAAGACCACAGTGGGCTGCACCATCTACAAAGAGGAAAAATCCCTCTCATGATTAATGCTCGGCCAGTGTGTCCTGGTCCACCTTATGTTACGCAAGAGACAAGTTTACGAAAAGGAGGCACTCTTACCCACGGTGCAAAGACAAATATTGAACTTGAATATTTACATTAGAGTGTCCTGATGGCCCAAGGACTGGCTGCAAAAATCCAATACTGATAAAATTGATGGCCAAACAAGGTGTGACCATTTTGGTGACCTTCGCTTTTGTCTGTTGGTGTAGTTGTTATCTCCTGCGTGTAGGTAGTTTTGCATGCATTGTCTATGTTTTCAAATTAATTCATAAATAATTGAATTGCCAATAGGTTGTGGGAAGCTCAATCTTATTAGAAGCTAAAAATGTTGTTTTCAAAACAACATCTTTCCAATCACCCCCATCGAAATTTGACAAAGTAAAAGCTTCTGGAGCCCTTATAGAATATTTATTTTGATAAATTTTGCAGACACATCTTTATGTTAACGGTAACGATACGATAATGGGGAGGAAGCATGAAAAAAAAAACAGGTGATTTGGGGAAAATTTATGCGAAAGCCGTATACCGATGGAATGATGTTTTTTTGATGTTTTTCTATTTGTTCCCAATATTTAATGCAACACTTACGGTCGTAACCTTTTTCTAATCCTCAATTTGTTGAGGTGTTCACAGACAAAAAATGTTTTGACCTATATGCCGTAGCCAGTAGGCTAGGAACATATTTATAGCAGCAATTTATTTTTGTTCAGGCAGTTTTGTGATCGCAGGAAGTAGATAGAGAAATCGTAATATTTATTAAAACCGCTTCTAAGAAATAAAACATACCTACTTCAGGAAATAGTGCTCTCCGAGTTGTACATCAGTTGGCTTTGACACACCCTCTATGACGTGTTGTGCCCTGACCAGTGTGACCAATTCAATATCAAAAAAAAAAATTTAAGAACCCAAACATAAAATATTTTTCCCTCGATAATGTGAATTTTTCTAAAATGTGAATCGGCAACACTTAACATCTCTACTTGTAATGTGAACTCGCGAAATTATCAACCTCTGAAATGTGAATTTTTATGTTTCTCTTTACATAGGTATTTAATTTATAGTTTCCTTCTGATGTAATAAATATTGAAACAGGGCCTTAAAAAATCATTTTGTGTTGTTTTTAATGGATTTGAAAATCGTTTAATAAGTACTGAAAGAAAGTTCCAGTAAAGTGAATCTCTCTAGAATCGAAAAACGCCTTGTTTAACTCTGGGTACTGCCTTCTAAGAAAGCATGACAGGGATTAGCAAATACGGATGCATGCAGGTGGGAGGACAACTCCCTAAGAAATACCAACTGTGGATGTGGGCATTCTTGCCACCACTTCAGTTTTAAAAACGTAATATCCTCACATTCAACTTTTTACATGTTCGCTCCAGTTCACTGCGCTTGGTTATTGTTTCTTGAGCGCTTTACGAACAACTTCCCCGTCGTTATTGTTCTGTTTTGTGTGTACTCAAACTAACAAATTGTGTCTGTGCTTTCTTTGCCAAGTCAAGGGAACTCATATTGAGTGCGTTAAAAAGAAATGTCTTGCCAGGTGCAAATTAAAGCTATCAATGGCGTCTGAGTGGCAGGGCGACGATAGGGGACTGCTTTTTTTTACAATTATTTTGGAAACAGTTTTAAAAGCTTCCTCCAGTTGTGCACCCTGCTGTACTTTCTCAGCGGAAAATGCCGGGCCTGTAAAACAACGCGACAAGTAGTTTTAGGACAAGTGAATTTCGACAACTTGTAAAAAGGGAGTAACACAAAACGAAAAGCCCGTCAACACTGCGACAATTGTCTCGATGAAAGATGATAAGTGGGAAATTACATAATTTCCCTTTTTCTGTAACAGTACACGACAAGTGTCAAGAAACACTCGTAGAACTGTAGTTCAATGAAGACAGGTAATTTGAATGTTGTCTAAAGCTGACAAGTGCATTTTTAATGTAGTAATTAAAAACGTACTCTTTTGATTCCGACTTTGGTAATGACGGTGATAGTGAGCACAGTGACCCTCGACACAGGTTGGAAACTTTTAAGCCAAGAATTAATTTGAATGTCAGTGATCATCTGTATATTGAAAATCACTGATGGCACCAAAAAGGATATCTTTTTTCTCTCTTGTTTTAGTTAAAATAACAGTTTTCTTGTCCGCCGTAGTTTTTGCCATCTTCACATATTAAACACTTGTCGAAGAATGTCCAACAAGCATAGTTGGACAAGTGAATTGAGACTTGTCGACTTGTCATGTTGTGTAATAGGCCCCAGGTTGTTGCACTCCAGTCGGAGTTGAGTTTAAGAGCGAAAAACGACGGCTCGTTGGCATTAGCATTGAAAGAAATATCACAATAGTTTTTGGTTTGATATCCGTGCTAAAGTTCACCCCATGACTCAACTCCAACTTGTCTGATACTTCCTAAACTTAAATCCGCTCAATATCTGTAATCTGTACCTAGATATAATGCTCACTAATGCGTTTCTTTCTTTCTAGGAACATCAAAATATACCCGCCTCTCAATGGATGAATTGGCCAACACCACCTGGGATCTAGAGTTACTATGGAATTCATATGGCCGGCTCAACGAGTCCTTCAGTCATTACTTAGACACGATCAACCAGTCGACGGCCGTTCCAAATGTAACGGAAATTTTCGGTCCAACCAGAGACTCGCTCAATGTTGTGGTACCCTTTACGATAATATACTCCCTTATTTTTGTAACCGGAGTAGTGGGCAACATTAGCACGTGCATTGTGATCAAGAAGCACCGCTCAATGCACACGGCTACCAACTACTATCTCTTCAGCTTGGCCATATCCGATTTTCTGCTGTTAATTTCGGGTGTTCCCCAAGAGGTTTACTTCATTTGGTCCAAGTGGCCATATGTGTTTGGCGAAGTGTTTTGTATCGGTCGCGGAGTACTGGCGGAGACTTCAGCAAATGCCACAGTTCTTACAATAACCGCCTTCACGGTGGAGCGGTATGTGGCAATTTGTCATCCATTTCTGGCACACGCAATGTCCAAGTTGAATCGTGCCACGAAAATAATTCTACTGATATGGCTGATTTCGCTGATGACTGCCCTACCTCAGGCGGCACAGTTCGGAGTTAATAGCTTTTTCGGTGTGAAGAAATGCACAGTTGTGCGAATCATAGTGGAGTACTCGTTCCAATTGTCGACGTTTATCTTCTTCTTCGCACCGATGACTATTATATTGGTTTTGTATCTGCTGATTGGATTGAAATTGCATCAGGCGAGCTCGTTAAAGGCGAATGGGAATATCCTGTATCGATCCGGGAATGGAGTCTGTGTGAGGAGTAAGAATCAGCAGGGGACCAAGCGGGTATTAAAAATGCTGGGTAAGTGTTCTGCTTTATTACAAAGTAATTTCTTTAACATGAAGAACAGTCGTATTTGGATTTTTTTGGTTGGAAACGTCACAGAAGGCGATTTGTTATTTTGGACATTAATTACAATCGATACACATTTCTTCTTCTTCACGTACGTAAACGTATTAACGGAACCGAACATTTGGCGAAGGATTTCGATACCGAAGCGACCGAGGATATCTCCGGGGGATTGGGATGATCAAGGAACGGAGGTTCCCTTTTTCGCTTCTAAAGGTTTCTGCACGCACACTAACGTGTAACCAAATTTGATATCAAGCATCAAGATACTACTGTCACAGCCATCACATTGTGCGCATTTTCGCCCATCTTTTTGTATTTCTGATACTGATGCCAAATGTTCCGCGAATAACATTTTGTTAAATATAGAAAAATATGGGTCGATGATTAAAATATCCTGTTCGACAAGAATCCAAATTGGTGTACGCACTCGGGCTTATTACAACGAAGAAATGTAGAAATGCACACAAAGTTCTTTTCCGCCTGGTGAGCGGTTCGAAAACTTAAACAAAAGATTTATTTCATTTTATAGACAAACCCATAACACAACAAAAGAATATGCGTGCCATACAAATTTGCGAATATACCTACTTAAGTTATATGCATGCATGTGTGTAATGCTTAATGCATGCACAATCCGAATTTACTTTGTCTTCATGTCGGTGTTTGTGTGGCCTTTCAGCGCCCAACTATAATATTGATTAATGTTTCTCGTTTGATTTGGCCAAAATTCAAACTTTATCCAACCTGTAAAGCGAAAATATTTGTTTTTCCACAAATGTAGGGAATTTCATTTCAGTTTCGTTTATAGTTTGTGTAGCCGCGATGTGATATTTATTTCGCCTTATACAACTATACCACTTAAATAAATTAGTGAATCTAATAAGTGCGTGTTGTAAATATTTCTGAATTGCAGTTGCGGTTGTGATTGCGTTTTTCTTGTGCTGGGCCCCGTTCCATGCCCAGCGATTGATTGCTGTCTACGGCGGTACAGTCGATCCAGATTCGATAATAATTAACCTTTATAACATAATGACATATATATCGGGCGTTCTGTACTATCTGTCAACATGCATCAATCCACTGTTGTACAACATAATGAGCAATAAGTTCCGGGAGGCATTCAAGGTTTGTTATAGATTTCATTTTCTTTTTAAAAACTGCATGTTGTGTGTTCCTTGACTATAAAATTAGAAATTTTTTCTGCGTGTATTTCGCCAAATAGATTGAAAGTTTATTTCATTTACTTGCAGTCTTTTTTATTTAGGAAACGTTCCGTTGTTTCAGTGGGCGGGTCATCACATCGGCGTCGGTCGATGACGACCAAAGTCGTCAGAAACACGACGTTACAAGGACCCAGCGACTGCGAACTTCAGTCCACGAATCTGAGTATACAAGTAAGTACAAAAAATGAAAAGAAATATGTCATCAACTAGTTCTCTTGCAGGCTGTTCTCAACGAGAAGAAAGTCACAAGTCAACTGATTCCTGGAATAGCTACCCCCTAGCGCTGCATTCACTCAACGAAGAGCAGCCTCTAACTGTGTTGCTACATTGTGATATGAATGCCGTATGTACTGGCTTGATGGATGTCGATGCAGTAGATGAGCAGGTCAATGACATTGATCTCAAGTCAAATTTGGATGCACTTGACATCGAATTGAGACTCATGAAATATAAGACATCTGCCAGTAAGCCCTTACGGAAAGTCTTGCCCAGAGCTGCGACCGTTTTTAAGCCGAACTCGGAAAGATCATCAGCATGAGCTTGAGTCCGGTGATGTTACCGGATTAGCTTTTAGCAAAAGTAGTTCCTGTCGAAGTGCTGTCCTTGTGTGGTATGTATACATTTATAGACTGTTATTCAAAGTGTCTGACTATAGTGTTCTCATGTCACTCAGCCTGAAAAATATCTTGGGTTGGATCATTCATAGATTATTGATATATAATTCAAAGACTCAGTTATTAGGATTTTATTCAGTTAATCAACACTTTGGAACCAGAGGTTCACTATGCATATTTTGCCGCTCTCTCTCTCTCTGTAGTTTTGTTTTTTAAATGACCGGCGCCATATTATTAACCTTATTCGAAAAGACTTTTCTCACACAAGGTCAATTTGACTCAATCGCTTTTTGTTGTTGTTTACAGCTAAATAACTGAATACACAAGGTAACACCAATCCATTAGGTTAGAAAAAGGTAAACAGAAAAAGTGCAGAAGTTGTAATTCTTACACACAGCTACACGTAAATCTGTCTGCAAATTTGAATATAATGGAAAAACACTTTTATGCGCATCCATAACTCGTTGGTAAACACCACCTATTTCTCGAAGAGGCAATAAATATAACACAAGATTATTCAGCCAAAAAATATGATTGCACTTAAATATACTTTTGCAGTTTACTGCACCAAAAGGGAAAATATCTTTTGGTTGCGTGGGCACCTCCCGGTCGACGTCAGTTTACTGCAAACGACCAGTCTGTCCTGTGAACCTTTAATGAATTCTTTATTACCCCCATTTTTATGTCTGGTTTGGTTTTATTAACACATTTAAGCTTCCAATTAGTCTGGATTACGGACGTTTAATAAGATTTTATCTCTAACTGGATTTCTCTGTCTTGTTAAACTTTTTACAAGATGTAGCTCCCGAACAAAATTATTTATAATAATGATGTCTTTGGTAAAGGGACGTCTCATAACTGCATAGTTGAAATAAAAAAAAAATAAAAATAGTTTTCAAGGGGAACGGACTATTTACTGCCGGAATTCAAATGCTGCAACTTAAAACTCTATGATGAGTCATTAGCTGTTCTGTAGCTCATGCTATAAGTTTTACTTAAGAATATTTCTTCAATTTATATCTAACTTACTATGATCAGTCCAAAGGCACCGTAGTTTCGACATGCGGCCATCTTTGGCACGTAGTCACAAACACAAGACGATTTTCTTTCAAAATTTGCTGGGAAAATCGTATATATGTGCACGAGAGCTGACAGTCTATGTTATATGCTTTGATTGAGTCCAAAATACCAACATAATTTAAAGTACTTTTCTGTTTTGCTAAGGCCCTTTTGTGTCTTGAAATTGGACAGTGTCTTGGATTTTATATAGAAAATATTTAACCACTCAATTTGGGAATTTACAGTGTTTACTGTTGAGTTTATAATTTTAGAAACCAAATGCATCTATGTGGTGTGAAAGTACCCGGTGGCTTTTCATTTTAAATTAGTGTCTTAAGAATCCTTTATCGAGTTCATTTTTGATTTTATCATCTTATGAATATTTAAAAACCGTTATAGAGCCATGTGCGGATACGCAACACAACAAACACAAAAAATTCAGATAAACACGTCTCACAAGATCAGAATAATTGTTTTACTGCAATTTATTTGGCATCCAATTCTGGAAACATGTAAACAAAATCTAAAATCCTTAGGTAATTGTTTTGAAAGCTAAACTTGAAACCGCTTCCATAACAATAAAAAATCAATTTTCCAAAATTCTCACATTTTCACACCAATACACACAGTCTTTGAATTTGAAACACACCGCTCTGAATACATAAACATGTTGATTTATGGGTCAATGAAACCCATCGTCAGATACAGCAGGTGTGAAAGATTGGTTTTTAGTTAAACGCTACAGTTGGCAGAATTTAATAGTTGTTAGGCAAAGACAAAGCATGTGTTGTTTACATTTAAGTTTTATCTTTGCATTTTGTTTATTTTCAACATCAATGGGTTTATTTTGTTCATACATAAATTCATGTCATTGCCTGTGTGTGCTATTGATTACAGTAGTTGTCTGGGCAGAATCGGAGGAAGCATAAACTGCGCTAATGTGGGAACAAATTCCACGATTTTACTGTGTGGTTATTTCTATCAACCCGTCATAACAACGTATTAAAAACACTTCAGTTCATCAAAAAGAAATCTAATATCAAGTGTGACTGTTAATCCTTTGAGCAATGTTGTCGTTAACATTCAAAGGAACTCGACAAATGACACACGTAGTGGAATATTACCTGCTAAATTGGAAAGCGTAAGCCTTAATAAAAATCAAATGTTAACTTGTGCTCTAATTTTTGCTCCCTCCAGTTCAACGTATTCTGCAAATAAAAAATGTGCCCAATTTGGCGGTTTTTTGGAGATGGCGGCTGGTAACGTCGATGGCACGGAAAAGGAAGATTTCTGCTTAAAATTATGTTCGAATTTAACTGAGTTCTTTTCAAGACAATATCTAATAATTTTTATTTTTCTATAAACAATCACTTTGGTGAGAGTTTGATCAACACTACTTATAAAAAGGGCGACCAGGTAGCAATGGTACCCTTTCAATTTGTTATGTTTCAGCAGCTGTCAGCAGTGTTGTTTCAGTTAATTGTTGCGTCCCTATCTTTCTTATCTGGGCCCATGTTTTGCAATTATCACATCGATATATTTATCTCTAATACGATATCTATACTATTGCGGTGCCCTCATGCAAATTCATGTAAGTGGCCATTTTGGGAGAAGTTTTAAAAATCCTGTGAGAATAGAGTAGATTTTGGATCCGATCAGAACTCCTTTAATTTATATGTACAAGAAGAAATTCTTAACAAATCCTCTACGCGCCAGCCAGTTTATAGGGAAAGTTCCCGTTTTTGCTGTCAGCCGACGGTGTATTTTATATAGTCTCTGGACTGAAGCTGCAGGATTGAATAGTTTCAATTTTTGCGATAAGTTTAAAACACCAGCACATGAATTCATAGTGCCAATCATAATAGATATACATTTCTCTAATCACATAAAGTACTTGGACGCGTACCGTCAACTGCCCTAACAATGACCGGGCCCATAACATTGACCAAAAACAGGAAAATGTTTCTAAACACCGTTTATTTATAATTTCAATATAATTTTTTTGTTTTTTGTATTAAGCTATTTCTCACTAGATGTCATATTATGTATTGAAGGGAAATATTAAATATTTGTAACCTGTAGCGGGATTTTTTAAAGTGCTCCTAAGATCGTGTGATTTTGAGTGGTGCAAACTTTTGTCTATTGTACCGAAACTACCGTTTGTACAGCAAAATAATATTTTTGTTTGTTTATAAAAATGCCAGACAGTTGTTTATAATGAGGTTTTTGAAAAAGCTATAAGAATATTTATAACATTTTGATGGATCCCGAAGAAAAGTGCTAACAGGTAATAATATGCTCTCTAAGTCTGCATATATCACGAAAGGTACACTGACAGATTTCTGAACATTTGAAAACTTTACAATGTTTTCTCCCTCCTTTGGCAAAAGTGTGACAAGACCAGCGCATTCTTTCTTATGGTTCTGCAGACTTGCCTCATTGTAATAGTGCTGCAAACAACTATTACAAAAGTATAGCCTTTTCCCTTTCACATTAAGGAACCTATCGCGTAGAACTCGACTAAAACATTTTATCCACACATAATGCGTCACTTCGTTATCTTCACAATATATCAAATTAATAAGGGGTTTCACATTTTTAATCAGACAGTATGGACTCAATACATTGTTAACTCTTTTCATCATCACTCGAGTATCCGAAAACATTAACACTTATCTCATTTTGTGCCTCAAACTTGTGTATCTGATCAATTGCCAAAGGAAAAACGAGGTCTTTAAAATTAAGAACCATTTCAGCAGTGGAAATAAAGTCACTCGTTTTGTCTGTTATGTGCAAATGAAAAATGGGGATTCGATACGTTTGCGTTCACAGCTGAAATTATTGCCCATTTGAAACACTATACATCACTGTTCTTCACTTTGATAACAGCCTTTTTGTTGTTAATGAAATCTGGCAATTTGAAGTGCACTGAGCCCTTCAAGCCCTGATATCTATAAATATTCATTTCAATGGCTTATATCCTTATTAGAGTCCATCCACTGTCTCGCTCCTGAAATTCTTCCAGCTTCTTCATTATATTCTCCTCCATTTCTTTTATTATTTCTTCAATATTATCATATAAAAGAACGGGTTGCATAGGTGTTGCCATTGATTTTGTATCAAATTCCATATCATAATCATTACCAATCTTCACAAATTCCGCAAATAATTCCAAATTGAATTAAATTGAATTATTTTCCCCGATACTTTCGTGTAATAGATTTTTAACAATTGATCTGGCAAAAAATTAATTCACATCCAAATCGTCTTCTTTTTCATTAGTCACGGAATAAGACGCAATTCGTTCTTTGAATGACGTCATTATCTTATGCACTTTATCAAAGTAGCTTCGTTGATGCTGCTTCCATGTTCTCCTGTTCACTTCAATGTTACACACATTGCATGCAATATTCGATGATGCTGATGCTAATGTCGATGGTGATCCTGATGTTGTTGGTAAATTCACTTCATTTTTTCCCCTCTCCCCATCCAAAACTACACACTTTAACAAATGCTCCTTGAATTAATATTTTCTGGTAAAGGTTTTACCACAAACCAAACAATGATTTAAGATCTTGTTGTGTACAGTCTCCATATGACGCTTAAAAACATCTTTGTGCGAAAACACGTTATCACAAATATTGCACTTCATTTTCTTTCTCGGCATACGCAACGCACTTCTTTATTTCTAAAACTCAACTGCCCTTTCAACTGTAATCGATTCAACATATATACACCCTCTGAAACAGTATACAAATTCAGACCGCAGTGCAAAACAGAACAAAATTATAACTATTTTCTTATCATTGCATTCAACAATTAAATTATAAACAATTAAACCCCACACAGGACTATGACCACTATTCCCAATTAATAAAATAGCTCTTATATGAAATCATACCATTCGGGCCACCCAGAAATTAAATCATTACCAAGTTCAATGTCATAACAAACTGTTCTACATGCTAAACCACAATTCCAATAATAACTAGCTCCTATATGAAACGTTCAATGACCAAGAAAATAAGTCACACGAGCACTAAGTCCAATTACTTAATCCCAAAATAGCTACTATATGCAACGTTATCACTCGCAACTAAACCGCAATTGGAACATTCCAAACCACAAATGGATCTTCTAAAACCACAATTCATGATAACTTTATCTTGGGTGGCCAGAACCTACCTATCCTATCTACTGTTGTGGTTATCTATAGACAGAGCTGTAGGATTCAACGTCACAGTTCAAAACTGGTCAACGTTAGGGCATTTGACGGTACTTGATTTAAATCAATAGCATTTAATATAGAGACAATTAAATTACAAAACTAACGAGTATAGCGACTAGCGAGTAATTTCGTTTTAAGATCTCTATAAAGTGCGGAGCACTTGGCGACGTTTGGAAATCTAGTCGCTTTATGTTATTTGTCTGATTATTTAGGAACGCGACCGACTTGATTGTCATGTAATGGGCATTGGTACCTTTGGAAATTTGTTAATTCACGGTTTCATTTATTTTTCACTACACCTTAATCCCCACGAATTGGGCACAGTATTTTCTTCAAATAAAATTAAGAGCATACTATCACAAACAATGCGTTATTTGAATTGATAATAGTTATTTGTAAATTTTAATAGTAAGTTCTTCGATTTCACTTATATATAAGTAAAATGTAAACGAATTTTGGGTGCTGTGGATGGTTTCAGAAGTGTTTACTGGGACACTCATGGGTTGGTTTTCCTGTACAACTGATCACAACATACAATTCATTTCATTAATTTTAAGAATTAAGGGTACTAAAAGATAGTGCACCAAATTGCGTATTCACTTTTTAAGAAAAACCTACAAATTATTTTATCCCTCTAATGAAATAAATTGTTTCTTTATTTTCAGATAAATTTTTTAGTGGGAGCCACAAGCTACCAACCAAAATGTGCTCAAGGTAATACTAACGACCCAAAATAAACGGCCAGCTTTCTACAGTACAACGAACATTTCATTTATAAACCAAAAACGCCAGTACATGTCTTAATATGGTATAATTTTCAAAACAATTATACCCACACGTTTATACAAGAAAATATTATACGGATATACATTTTTCAAAAATTTTGTCAGGCAAGCTTATAGTCTATGTTGTGACATCCCACGTAAAACAAAGTCAATAAAAATCCTTGTTCTCCTTAAGGAATATTGTTAAACCAAAGCTTTCGATAACGAATTTTAACATTATGTGATCTTGAAGAAGTAGATGTAGTATAAGATTTTAAAAATAATGTTTAAAGTATTAATAAGATATAAAATACGTAGATTCATAAATATATTCCTACTATACGTCATTTGAATTTCATTTTACATTTTTTTAATTTATAGATTAATGGAGTTCATTGGAAACAGATTCGAGAGGGATCCGCCGAACTTTGAGTTGCGCCTTACTGGTTTCAGAAACTAGAGACATAATCATATGTACAATAAACACAGAGGACACATCTATGTACATATATTTATGTGGGCATTATTCAATTTCGTAGAAAATTAAACAAAGTCTCCAAAAAGTATCTATTAACCACTCAGACAGCTTCTTGAAGGATACATTTTCCGCGGAAAGTATCAGTGGACAGGAAGTAGGCACCAAACCACAATTCGAGTCTTTCAATTTAAATTGCTCAACTTCTAAGAAAAACTTCTGGATAATCGCCACCAACCCTGCTTATGCTTTGAAGAACTCCAAAACTTCGCCAAATAATTTAATTATTGATCATGGCGTTGTTGACAGGTCACCCATAACCCTCTCCCCCAGTTGAAAACTTTAACTACTAAACCGTACTTTAACGCAAATGGTCCCCAGACCTCACCATACATAAGTCATTCTGTCGTCAGTTTGCTTTCGTGTAATGGGCCTGTTTACGGCCACAAATGCAAATATGTTCCAATTGTTCGACCAAAACTATTCTCATTATGGACATTTATGGAAAACATATCCTTAGCCCTCTTTGTCGTAGTTTGCAATAATTGTAAAACGACAATTTATTTACTCCTTTCCCATGATGTATTGTTTTGCCTGCTTATTTACAATCCACATCCATCCCTCTATATAATATATCGTTATTGAAGTAGTTTCTTGGAAATGGAAAATTAGCATTTTAATTTCATTGTTTGTGATAACAAATGCTTCATAGATTTCAGAGTCCATTTGTTGAAATTGAGTTTAAGTAGGGTTTTCATAAACAATGACATTCGGGGCATTCATTCTTATTACATAGAGATATGTAGATTTAATACTTGCGAAAAGGATTAACAGTATTAAGAGTGTCCATAGGGTCCACTTAGCAAAACGATTTGGAAATATGATTGTAAATTCCATCAAATTGTATAGCTGTGTAATCTGGAATGCGTATCTGTTGTACTCTAAAATCCAATTACTCATTCCAAAGGACGTCTTCTGCGTAGAATTCCGTTCATTACAGTATATACGACATCACATCCTAATTTGTAAGTGTCATTTGAAAATTTCAAAGTATCACGGCCCTATGAGTTTGCTTCATTATTATTCGGGTGAATTATTTATCATCCAAATGAAACGTTTAGGCAAAATGATGGTGCAATTTTCACTCAACAACACACACCTGTGGACATTATGGGAATAGGAGCAGGACAATGGATGACTTTGTTTCATAATTAGGAATTGGTGTTTGGGTTTTGGGGTCTCTATTAAGCCCTGCGTCTGGTCGGACTGCAATGATTTCTCTGAGGGAAATCGATGCGAGACACTGAATTTACTTGCAAATAAAGGATGCTGGTAGTTTATTTAGAGTCCACGGGCCACTAAGAGAAAGATGCGGCCTCTATTTATAAAGGATTTATGACAAGGCGGACTTATAGTAAAATAGATAAATGACTCTGATACTTAAAACGGCAATTTATGCACGGTGTTGCTTGGAACAAAGGTATGGACGATTTTGATAAATAGTCCATTTTATACTTTGCAAACAATATTAATCCATTTTGATGGTATTATAAAAGCAACAATGGAATGGTAAATACAAGTAGGTCTGAATGTCGCCGAGAAATCGAGATTCGCAAAATTGCTCTGAATCTAGAAAAAAGTTTTTTTTTTTCTGTTCCAATGGAAAACGACATAACTATCAATCTAAAGAATTACTGAACTGTAATATTTATAAGCCGCCCACAGATATAAAGCTGAATGCAAAAAATGATCTAAGGAGCATTTACAATAAAAGTTGATCTAGTCATTTATCATGAAATGCCAAACTGAGAACACAAAAGTTGCTGTTCCTGTCAACGATGTAATCTTGATGTCCAAACTATTTAAAAAAAAAACTCTGCAGATTGTGTGGCACGCCGAAAAGTACCAAATTATTATCCCAACCCTTGCCACCTAAACAAACGCACTCTTCATCTCGTGCAATACAATCTCAGAACAGCAAAGGAAACCCTTCTAATCTACCGTAATGGTCATGCTGTATTTAGTTATATGCAGGCCACCCTAACCTACATTCGACTTCATCTTCATTATGGGCAATGAACGGATTTCTCTCTTTAAGAGTTAAGATAGCAACACTGCGCGTGCATCCCAATCATAAATCATTAAACCGTCTGTTTGAATTGTTACCAAGTAGTCCCATACTAACGAAAATCACGCTTAATCCTTATCGTGTCAAATCTCCATTTAATTATGCTTAAAATGTTGCCATAGTTTCTGAACAGCTTTAGTGTGGTCTAACCAACAAAGTCCGACCAAAATAAGAAGAAAAAATAACAGAAAGGAATTAACCCAGAAGGGGATACGAAATCACTGTGGTGTTAAAATTTCTGTTGCCAAAGTCATCAGTTTTCAAACGCTCCATGGATTCACAAATCCATACGCGAAAAGAACAGCTTATTCCGATTACTTGAATCATATAGAACGCAGCCTCTGGGAGACTATGTTTCACATATCCGGGTCGAATTACAATTTCAAAATATGTCATGTAAATAACGGTTAAGTTACGTAATATCCTTCATAGTGACAACATTTTTTGAATATAGCAACTCCATTCTTGTTCGTGTGCTTTTGAAATTTATGCCAAAAATATGGTTTCTATCCTGAATATACGTTACGAGTGCTTTCAGTAAATGCTTAGGGTAATAACGATTTCCAACACAGCACAGTTAATCAAAAAGAATCAAAAAGCAGCCCTACACAAACAACCCGCAACTTCCTACGCATATATGCCCATAAATTTCGTTATAAAACTGTAATTATTCTAAGGAAACACGCTGACGGATGAATGTTCGAGTTGGAGTCCCATGGAAACATTTAAATTTATTTTTGTGGAATTTGTGTGTGCGTTTGTTTATTTACAGAACCCTTATAATTTTGAAGTTATTACCAGACGTCTTTTTTGACATATCAAAGGAAAGAATTTTAATGGCTTTCCGGTCGTAGATTCGTATAAGCGGACACGAACTCAGTTTCAAACCCCAACCAACCGATCAATACAGTGTTTCAGTGGAAGACTCATAAAGGATATAGAAGCATGCCCACCAATTCATTCGTGATTCCGCCGAAATTAAATTATTATCCTTGCCAGACTACGACTGCCACTGCGGTCGGTAAAATTGAGTTGAATTTAAATTGGATTGGTTGGGCAATATTGTGCGCCAAGTCAACTGTAAACCAATAATTCAAGTTCACGATTTAAAGTTTGACATGGGAATGGCTCTCATTAGCTGATGGCTATGGCCACTACTCTGTGCTCTTTAATTAGTTGTCAGTGTTGTCAACAACCGGGTACTGTGTACGACTACTGATTGCGGTGTTTAAGTACTTTTCATCGGGGCGTTGAAGTGCATGCAATTAAGTCCGTTCAACTTTTATAATGGCGCGCATGGTGTTGACAATTGCATTATAATTAAATTTACATACAGACATCATCAATATATTTTGTAAGCTGCGGACTGAACTTGAGGGTGAGCTCTAATATTTAAAGTTGAAGGTTATAAAAGGTGCACGAACTGAGATTGACAGGACTGAGTTTGTTATTGTTTTGCGTGTAAAATCGGTAGGATTCCAGGATTCTAATGTCTTTTTCCATTGGGACGGAAAAAACACTTTTTTTAGAGTCAGAGCAATTTTGCGAATCTCGATTTCAGAACGAGAATCAGACCTACTTACACTAACACAAAAACAATGGATATCAATCTAAATTGAATAGATTTTTATAAACATTAATTTCAATTAAAAACAGCTGACTTGTAAAACACGCATCACCACAAATGCAAAGAAAGAAAAATCTCGTTTTATGTTCCATTGGGCACCAAAAATCGGAAATGTGGAAGCAAAATCTGAACATCCCAATGGAAAACGGCATTAGTAAGGAGGTGCTTATAAAGGGTGATTTTTTAGCTGGTTTGGTTTTGGCAACACTGGTTTTGACAGCTGACGTGTGTTTAGTACCTTGTGTCACTGTCAAACAGCTTCAGTTTGGTTTGCAATTTAACCATGGATCGTCTTACAAATGTACAACGCTTGCAAATTATTGAATTTTACTATCAAAATTCGTGCTCGGTTCGAAATGTTCATCGCGCGCTGCTTCCATTTTATGATCGGCATTCTCGACCTTCTGAGCAGTCTATTCGGAAGATTGTGACCAAATTTCGCACCAAATTTACTTTGTTGGACATTAAACCACCAACACGTTTACGTACTGTGCGTAGTGAAGAAAATATTGCGGCCGTATCAGCTAGTGTGACAGAAGACCGCGAAATGTCGATTCGGCGCCGTTCCCAGCAGTTAGGCCTTTGTTACAGCACTACGTGGAAAATTTTGCGGAAGGATTTGGGCGTAAAGCCTTTTAAGATACAGCTGGTGCAAGAACTAAAGCCAGCCGACCTACCACAACGCCGAATTTTTGGTGAATGGGCTCTTGGAAAGCTGGCCGAGGATCCGCTTTTTTATCGAAAAATTGTGTTCAGCGATGAGGCTCATTTTTGGTTGAATGGGTACGTAAATAAGCAAAATTGCCGCATTTGGAGTGAAGATCAGCCAGAAGCATTGCAACAGCTACCAATGCATCCCGAAAAAGCCACTGTTTGGTGCGGTTTATGGGCCGGCGGCATTATTGGGCCATATTTCTTCAAAGAAGATGCGAATCGCAGCGTTACTGTCAATGGTGAACGCTACCGAGCGATGATAACAAACTTTTTTTTGCCCGAAATGGAAGTTCTTGACTTGCATGATATGTGGTTTCAACAAGACGGTGCCACATGCCACACAGCACGCGAAACAATGGCGCAATTGCGAGGCGAGTTTGGTGAACAGTTAATTTCACGTTTCGGGCCGGTCAATTGGCCGCCTAGATCGTGCGATTTGACACCATTAGTTTATTTTTTGTGGGGGTATGCCAAGGCTAATGTGTATAGAGACAAGCCCGCTTCGATTGACGCACTGGAAGCCAACATCCATGCATTCATTCGTGAGATACCGGCCGATATGTGTGAAAGAGTATGCCAAAATTGGACTCAGCGGATGGGCTACCTGAGACGCAGCCGCGGTCAACATTTGCATGAAATTATCTTTAAACATTAAATTGCAAGGTTCAAACTATCGATTCAAATAAATATTTCATTCATTTTTTTCGAATTTTTTGTGTTTTTTTTTTAAAAAAAAGTTCTAAACCTCTTAAAAAATCACCCTTTACTTACACAAAAACAATGGATATTAACATAAATTGAATAGATTTTTGTAAACACAAATTACAATTTAAGAGCAGCTAATTTTTACAACACGCACCACCACAAATGCAAAGAAAGAAATATCTTGTTTTATATTCCGTTGGGCACGAGAAATGTGTAATCTCGGAGCAAAATCCGAAAATCCAGATGGAAAACGACGTAATTTGATGAAACCACACGACGTTTTATATCCGCTCAGGGCTCAGGAAAAAAGAATGAAAGTCCTTCAAAATAAGGTCAAAGTCGACTACAGTACCTCTGGGTTTTTTACTTGATACTGATTAACTTAATTTAATGACTATGGGCCTTACTTATTATCATTTTTAATCTTCACACTAAATATTTTGTAGGTCACAATCGGTAATTCTATATGGAAAATGTTGCCATCGTAAAATTTAACCAGGACATTAAACATGATCATTAGTATCACGCTCCACTACTAGGAAACCCCCAAACTGGCAACGCTGGCTCACATCCTCTTGCGTAAATACAACTTCGTTGGAAAATATGTCAGCTAATTTAATACACCCTCTTCCCCTCACGAGTGGGTCAATTTAACTGAGTTCCGTTTTTCCCGTTTTACGGAAGGCATTATGTGGTATAAACACACCATTTAAATTCTCAGGCAGCATAACAAGCGTAACACTTCCGATGACAATTCGGTTTGTGTCCAGACGCCACTGGGACTGGCCTAACATGACCTCACCGAAAGCTTGTGTTATAGTTTAGTTCCTTCCATTTCATGTTTGCCCCCAATAACGTAAGAATCCACAGCATTTCGTCAACGGTCCATGACCTTATTTTATTAAATTTCATAAGCTACATACCACCCCGTTCCACGCATAACGACACCCTGCTACCATGGGTATTGCTATTCATTAGACGGTTATGTCTATACCCCTATTTGTTTGCAGCTGCTCATGTATGGCGTACATGACTGCAAGGTACGCGTTCGGCTGGAATCGTGGTTTGAAATGCGCCTTGTCACAATGTACCTTCTTTCGTGTTTCATATCTGTTTTAATTACGAAACAAAATCAACCCTCTTCAGTACCCTGGTCCAGTACCCCAATAAAGCGACAGTATCGTTCCGCTCGTTCCTACATATTTATTTAATATTTTCATTACTATACATATTACATGGCATAATAGCGAAATAAGTAATTTCGTATGGCTAAAAGTCATCCATTACAAAGACAACCTGATTCTCCGACCCGGCTGCTCATTTGCAGGGAAAGCAAATTGCTTCCGACATAAGGATACAAATTGCCACAGAAACATTGTAAGAAATTTATGTCATGCTAATCGGCACAAGGCTCTAATATGGTACATAATGTGATAAAAGACGCAAAATAGCAACAAAAAAAAAAAACGAAAAGTAGCGAATACTTTTACATGAACAAAAATTACTACCCTAATTGAAATACACGACGTGACGTCGCAAATAGATAATATTTGCACTATATAATATTTTCCCAAACGTTTATGTTCATCTGTAGGACAATGAAACCTATGCATAATGAGCTCTAAGATTGATGAATGGATACAATGTGCTCTATCCTATGAGTTGTTTGGGAAGGAATTCGTAGTTGTCAAATGGGATATGAATTGGTATTCTACACGCTTCGACTACGTGCTCCAGCTATGGAGCACACCAGAATCATTGGTTTCAGAATGATATTTGAATTTCAAAGTCGAATATTACGCAAACTCAATACATGTCTTCTCAAAAGCATCATTTCACAAGTACGCTTAGTAAGCACCGACGTTTCTAAACGAAGAGTATGCACTTTTAAAGGTTTTAATGGATATTTTAAAGTAGATTCTCTATTATGGACCTTTACATGGGGTTCTGCATAACATGAGGATTAAATTAACGACAAACATGGAAACGGCTGCCGGAAGTTGAAGAAGGAAGCTGGTCAAAATTATGAAGATTGGGACGTCCAGAGCGCTGTTGGCACCGCAAGGTTATAGTACAACGTTAAATGCAGTTCATGACGATTTCACCACCTTTGACGCTCTGAAGTACTTGATACTGGTCGAGGACGATTAAATTGGTTATGATTTGTCGGTAAAGTAAGCCGAGCACACTTGACAACGAATTGCTTTTTGTAAAGCTGCCGAGAGAAAAGATTTTAGCGCGCCAGCTAACGCTCCAACTTTGTAATCCCTCAACATCTCACCGTTTATCTTTCTCACAATCACCAACAAATTGAGTTTCTTCCCTCTGCCCCCTTTAAGTACAGGCTCAAACAAATATACCAATCAAACATTTGGCAAAAAAAAAGACACTGAATTAGTTTGCAAAAAAAAAACAAAAATGTTTTATTGCGTCTTCTCCCTTAAAGCTAAAATACAAACATTTTCCAACGTTACATCCTTGTCCACATAAAAATTCAGCGAAGCACTGAAACCGTTCTTCTTCATGTACTCTACTCTGGAATAGTCTAGGATCCGCTTGCACTGCAAGCCAATATCTTCCCGCTGTTTCACCGAAACATTCTCCACATCAGAATCATCTATACCCGATTCCACGTCCATTTGCTTTCGTCGTTCTCTGCTAAAGCCAGTTCCACATATTGCCCAACTCGCCATCTTTGTAATCAACGCAAACTCCTTCTTACCCAAACCATTGTCAAGAAAAAACTCTTTACCGACAAATGGCTTCCAATCGCATCGATGGTGACAGCACAATGCTATTAAAACAGCGTCAGTCCTATTCGCCGTATCCTGCAGAATGCATCGTATAGTCAAATCCGTAGCTGCTCCACACAGATGCTTGCTGACCGCCACTATACTCTTCGAATCATTTAATAAATCCAATTTCGACAACTTCAAGTCGGCAATATCTGCTCGTATCCTGTGTACAACGCTCCTGTCTTCGATTTTGTTGTCCTTCTTGTGACGATGGGACATTCTGTCGATAAGGATCACCTTGGAACTTTCACTTCCAGTTAGGACTTGCGCCAACCAATAGGACAAATGACCCTTGCCAGCGCCAAATTCTATAAAACATGTTGATCCCTTGAAGAGATCACAATTGTCTAGACATCCTAGCAACGATGACGCTTGTATCAAGTGCTTTTTCGTTTCAAAACCATATTCCTTGTTGGCGAGTTCATCTTTCAGTACAATGTGCGAATGATCCATTGCCTTAATCTGTCCATCGACGTATTTCTCGTACAGCTCCTTCACTTTGCCGATAATTGCCTTCAGTTCAATCGGTGGTACTTCACTCAGTTTCGGACATTCGAAGCATGGCTTCTCACAATCGTCTCCACAGTTTATTCCGGGAACGATGTACGGAGGCAGATCCTTTGGTCGGGCGTTGCAAATTTTCAGATGTTTGCGTAGGTTCTTTTTGTAAACTGAATGTTTAGAATCCAGTGGACATGGAATTCTGCCTTCATCCGCAACTTCAACTCCATCAGCAAGTTCTAGTTGTGGCTCGTGCTCACCGCAATATTCCTTACCCTTGGCCACTGTCATTTTGCAAAAACGTTTCTTCCGCTTTACGAAATGTTTACATGTTGGCTCTTCGGTTTGTGACGACTCGTTTTCGATGCTAGTTTTCGCTTTTTTGGTTTTTGGTTCCATACTTGTGATTAGGGCTTCGCATGGATTTTATTCTACCAAAACAACTTGACATTTTTGTTTTCATATCTACATAACTAGACAGGTGTATGGGCGGAGATAGATATGTTCATTTATGTGGTATTCGATTGGGCTTTTTCAGATTTGCTCTCAAATTTTAGATTTCGTGTGGCTAATCGAACATAAAAACCAAAAACGTCACTTCCTCTTTTTTGTGTTGATATTCGTGCGACTTGAATATGTATGGTTTTCGACTTTCTGTTCACTGGTTAATTTTTATATTAAAACATTCGAAATTTCTGTCCCGATTGATTTTTAAATATTTGCACATAAATAATTTACGAAAATAGATTCACCCGATGCAATGCCTTTCTTTGCTGTAGAAGAAATTCACGCAAATGTAAACAAACTCCACCAGTTGTCAAACTCAAATGCACTTGTATTGGTAAATCTGAAGCAAATCTGAGAAAATATCTAGATTCGCAAAAGTGTTCTGAAATCTGAAAAAGATTGCTGTTTTTTGTACCAAATGAACATAAAAATTGCTCTGAGGGCAAAAAAGTGCCCAATCGAATACCACACAATATGTGGACCTGAGAATTTGTTTTTGAACGCACCTATGAATAATCTAGTACAATTATAGGTTTTGACAGCTGAAACATGTAAATCTCCGAAATGTCAAATTGGTAAAAATTGGCGTGCATAGCAAACGTTTCGTACTTTTATATTGAGCAAGTCCATAGTTTCTATTAAAAAATCAGCGAATAATGTATAATTGCTGTAAAGAATATCCAAGTGCATCTTACTGACAAATCTTTTCTCATTTAGGGCTCTCGTGAAACCGAAATCTGAACTCACCCCAGAAGAATTGGCGCGCCAAGAGGAGGAAGAATTCAACACCGGCCCACTATCCGTCCTTACACAGTCTGTAAAGAATAACACGCAGGTTCTAATAAACTGCCGAAACAACAAGAAGCTACTAGGTCGTGTCAAGGCCTTTGATCGTCATTGCAACATGGTATTAGAGAACGTGAAGGAAATGTGGACTGAGTTGCCGCGCACTGGCAAAGGCAAAAAGAAGGTTAAGCCGGTAAACAAGGATCGTTTTATTTCAAAGATGTTCTTGCGTGGAGATTCAGTTATATTGGTTCTTCGCAATCCTCTTGCAACTGCTGCGGGAAAATAAATCACAAACTAGCGTAACTTCTAAGACTTAAAAATATTTTCCTCTTTTGTATGTACCAATAATAAATAGAATATAATCACAAGGTAACTTGAGTACTTACTGCAACTACTCAGAATTGGATGGACTTTGATTCTCTCCTTTGCAGTTTGTCGAAGTTATTAATGTTAATAAGAGCTTCAGAGCTCAACTTCAACAACTTCACAGTAGAAATAAAAATTTCAACTGACGGCGAATATAAAAGAAAACTCGACTGTAAATCTATGTATATTTAATATGGATGATTGTTTACAAACAAAAAGTTCTCCTTTTTAATGAGATAATATAAAAGATGCAATGGCCGCAAAATGCATAGTGGAATAGGTTATAAAAATATTAAAAGGTAAAGCGCATTAAATAGTGGAAAGGCGATTATCCGAATTTTGA
This sequence comes from Cheilosia grossa, assembly GCA_963082955.1. Taxonomy (NCBI): domain Eukaryota; kingdom Metazoa; phylum Arthropoda; class Insecta; order Diptera; family Syrphidae; genus Cheilosia; species Cheilosia grossa. The sequence goes on from OY720144.1 coordinate 99,603,411, forward strand.
AAAACTCACTCGCTTAATCGATTTAGAAATAAAAGCCCTATGTTTATATTTACCTTAAAAGTATTGCGAGCATGAACGTCGCTGTCTAACAGATAATCCCTGCAACATTTCATGAATTTTTAATATTTTAGAATTAAAAAAAATAGACTTGCTTGTTATACCTTCATGATAAAACGAGAAACACACCAACATCACAGCAACTTTGACAACTTTAGGTTAGGTAAGGATTGTCGGATTACAGCGTCAAAGCAATTTTGCGAATCTCGATTTCTTAGCGAGATTTACACCTACTTTCACTAATCCCAAGCCATTTTTCAAACTTTTTAGTGTGTTATTTTAAGTTTTTAGAGACGACAAGTCTGTGAAAAATAGAGATAAATTTACATTTGGCCTCTGCAATGGATATCAACATACCTAAATAGAATGGATTTTTATAGACACAAATTACAAAGAAAGAAAACTCTCGTTTTAGTTTTGTGTTCCATTGGGCACGAAAAATCTGAAATCTGTCTGCAAATCCCAATAGTAAACTAGGTACTTTAAATTACAAAAAGAATACTTTGAAGGCTATTTAATTCTAAGTTCTATTACGAAATTTTTTTTTGTTCGGTCAGTCGTACCCATTAATACAGACAAACCTTGAAATTATTCACTGCATTATGCAGAATTGTCAGCGAAATTTAAACAAGCGAACTGCACAGCTACTACCATCTACCTACCGCAGAGCATTATTCCTGTGCCTTTCAAAAACCGATAGATCATTTGGTGAAACTTTGTGGATCTTGCTAAATGTGAAAAAAGTTAAAGAGCTGGTATTATCAGCAAGTCGTTAAATGAACTTTAAGATAAAGAGAATATTAACTTTCTAACTGACTTGTTGAACACCAGAGATGGCCAAGGGGGAGTCTGATAATATAGACCTTTGACAAATTTCATCGTTTCTAAATAACAGAGTTTCAATGTACCTACATACTCATAAACATATATTAACCTGCACTCAAACCAAACTTAGTTACAACACAAAGGCGCAGATCATAGAAATTTGCAATACATTTTTTTAGCGGGCAAGATTCAAATGCCACATCAATACATAAATGTTTTCCCACATCTGCAACTCAAACAGTAAATTAATGTATGTAAATGCATTCAAAATATTCAATTTAAGAACCAGTTAGATAACTATATAACTATATCCGTTTCGCACAGATTTGAAAAATTCCTTGAGAATGAGTGTCACTCGACAAAGGACATAGGTATTAATTAAAAAAAAAAATACCATATTCAACCTTCGCCTTAAATATTTTGTAGGTCACATAAAACTCATTCTTCGATATTAACAACATCTGGAGAATACGATCGTCAAAAAGATGTCATACCCCGTTATCGTTCCCATAATCAGGTGCACACAAAACATCTGTAAGTTTTAAGGTCAAAATACAATTAGCATTTTGATTGTCTAGTTTGAATGGCGTGCACGTAATTACCTACCGCCACCCAACCACCACCTACAATTCACGCCACAGTGCGGAGACCGCATTAACGATCCAAAGCCGGTTATGTTTGAAGTCTCAAATACTTACAACAGCAACATTATATAGACCAGTTTATGGGAGAAAATCTGAAAATGGCCATAGTCATAAGCATAACCGCGTTTGAAAACGCAGCAACACAACACCAACACACCCATGTTCATCGATCGACGATAGTGTGAGAAGCGCGACTGTGTGTAATGTGTAATGCGGTATCTGAAAGTGACCCCACGTCTAGCTGCTGTTGCCTGTTGATTCATTTCTCTTTCAGCACTGATCTCAGACGGATCGTCCAACAGCCGAAGGCACCAATTGTTGTTCTGTTGTATTTTGATCAAAATGAAAATTTTCGTTTTTGTTGGATTAATTGCGGCTGCAAGTCTTGGTGCGGCCCGGGCGGTTGATTCCGACGTCACTAAGTTCTTAAAGCATTTGGAGGTCATACCGGACGTTATAACCGAAGGTCCACCGCATTTCTTAAAGGTTAGCGTCGTACTAAATTCAAATTTTTCCCACCTAATGGTGTCGGTATTCTAGATCGCCTATGACAGTGGAGTCTTTGCCGACAAGGGAGTGGAACTGACGCCTACGCAAGTGAAAAACCAACCGACCGTGGAATGGAAGGTGTACAGAAAGGCTTTCTATACACTGATCATGACCGATCCGGATGCACCCAGTCGAGAAGAGCCCACACTTCGTGAATTCAATCACTGGCTGGTGGTGAACATTCCTGGCAAAGATATCAGCTCGGGTGACGTTCTTACTGAATACGTCGGTTCGGGTCCACCAAAGGATACTGGACTGCACCGTTACGTTTTCCTACTTTACAAGCAACCAAAGAAACTGGTGTTTGACGAGAAGCGCATTAGCAAGACATCTGCCGAGGGACGTACCAAGTTCTCAGCGAAGAATTTTGCAGCCAAGTACAAAATGGGAAAACCAGTGGCGGCCAACTTTTACCAGGCCCAGTATGATGACTACGTGCCAGTGGTTCAAGCACAACTTGGTCTCTAGTAGGAGACTTGTTTGATTCGGTTGTATAGTTTAATAAGATTTAGTGTTTGGCGATTAAAATGAACGAATTTGCGAATTGATTTGAGTAATTTTTTGATATTTAAAATTTGGTTCGTGTTGTGCAGTTGATTTGCATTTTATAGTCGAACCGGATTACGGTTGTGTAAGCTTCTTAATTGAGGTGACATATTTGTTTCGGTAATATGGACAACAACTGGTTTTACTAAGGCTATAACCGATTTCGGATTGATTTATGGTCGCCTTTAATTTAACAACATAAAAGTGATATATACTCGTACCTGGGCTGGGATTAGTGGTGTTCTCTGTATGGATACAATTTTCTGAGCGCGATTTAATGCGGTTAATCGAGAGACACTAGTTTTATTTTGTTATGATCAAGTCCTATGCTGTTGGTGGTGGAAAAGGCTATCCATATAAGATTTGACCTTGTCAGCTTGGCACGATTCGATGAAGTAACTTTTATTTATTCTAGAGGGTTGCCTACACCTAGAAGTACGTACCTACTTGTAAAAGCCAGCTTATGGTTTGCCTTAACTTTGTAATTCTGATTCCATAAGTCTTGACAAGCATCGAGTAAAAAGTGTGTCTAAAGAGATGTCTTGAAATTGTTTTCTACGCGAGTAAGATACTTTTTCTCAGTGCTCAGTGTTTGTTAATTCCACTGATGCTGTCAGAAAGTAATGTTGTTTTCCATTTGGGACCACCAGAAATCCTTTTCAGATCTCAGATTTTGTACATCATCGAACATGCAAGGATATTGATTGCTTTTATAGATTAGAGAGTTATTTGGCAGTAATATGAGCGGTTCAAATTGCAATCGTTTGTAGAAAAATCACAAATATTGATCACTTGAAAAATGCTTCCCCTGATGTAGATACAAATGGAGTATTTTTGGTGATTAGACTTCAGATGACGAAGAAGGCGATGAAAATAATAATTCCTCCAGTATGATAATATCCATGAATATTTACTTGTTTCGTTATTTTTGTTTTCACGAAACCTTGCGCATTTGTTTTGAGAGCAAACATCTTAATGACGTTAAACAGCTGTGCAAAATATATTGGTATTGATATTGAAAAAATATTAATTTTTTTGGTCGCTTTTTTGACAGACGGGAACCATTTTCATGGCAAGTCGATCGTCATTTTATAATATTATGTGCATCTAGCGACCATTTGAATTCTGTTTTCGACTCAAAACTAAAGCAAGTATTAGACGATATGCTGAATCGGCATACGTATGCTGAAAAATGTGTCCCAATCACAACGTATCGTGTAATAGCGAAATTTCTGTCATCATATATGTATGCTAAAAGGTGTTTGTTGGCAAATTTGTTTGCTTGTCAGCATATGTATATTGGCGACCTAAACATATCGTGTAATACCCCTTTCGGGACCGTATAGGTACTAACATTCGGACAATTTTTCGGCGTGCGCTGACTAGTATGATATATCTAATATACTGACGAGTTTAAAGTAGGCTCATCAGCATGCGCCACATTTTTCAGCATATGGCTTTGATATTTCTGAATTTTCGGTCGAATTTGAACGCGCCGCACTAGTTTTTTGTCTTTATAATTGTCTTGATTTTTGTTGTTAGAACAATATATAATTCACCGAATGGTGAGGGCGCAAATAGGGTCAGCTTCCTAAGAGGCCTTTCAAAAACGGATTTAGAATTCCTTTGTCGTTTCAAGCGAAAATTTGTTCGTAATAAATTTGGGTTCCATTCGATTTTGGAGGAGACGATTCAACGATGAACTTTTCTAAGTGCTCTACATAAACATCGACCATTATTCAAAAGCTATGTACATAGTTGTTTATTGAGACATCAAATAAAGTGGATCCTTTTCCTTAGTCGAATGCCTTTTGCTGCCCATTGCAAGTTGGTCTCTCTCTCTCGGAGACGTTGCGAACAGGAACGCCAAGATCAATTTACAATCTACCCGTCTCAATATCGACACTATCTAGTGTGACCATGAAACTATTTGTCTGGTGCAGTGACTTAACCCAAGTCAATTGAGAGCTGGCTAAGTCATTTCATTATGATACTGTTCCTATTCCAGTGAAAAAACTATTTTCAACAATTGTGGTTTCCTAATAACCATTAAACACGAAAATCATTAAAACATGAAGAAGGGGCTATGTCACGAAACAAATTTTCTTTATTTTTTTGACAGCGAATAGGGTATAACACGATTTCTTTTAAACGATAACAAACCCATCTCATTCGTTTCGTCTAGCTTTTCTTTCTCTATTTGTGCATATAGTTCTGCGGCGAAGCAATTACCTAACCAATATTTGTTTACCTAAAGCTCTCACTCATACTTTAGCAGATTGTAGATTTAATAATTTAATTATATCAATCTCAAAGCTCAAATGAATTGAGAAATTAGAATAGCACCGCAGTTCGTTATCTTCGTTCATAGCTAGATAGCTAGATAACCATGATTTTTACAACCGCGTTATTTAGCATTGTTCTTTTTGACTGTGTCTTTGCTGGAAGTGATAGCAGTTTAGTTAAATCGAATATGGAAGAAAGTCGCATTGTTCCGGATGTCATTGACGTTGCCCCAACTGGCATTGTACAGGTAAATTGTAACAAATTTTACATCTGCAGCATTCGTGCACCATTCATAAGAACTTGTTTCTTCTACATTAATCTGGAGTAGCTGTTGCTTATAAATTTGGGTTATTATGTATTATGTTAGAAAAGGAAATGTGGCTTAGTGTATAAGCCTGAGGTTATTTCCGATCTAAAGAAAATCTATTTATAAACACTCGGCATTAATTTAATTAAGGCCTTAAGGCACAGCCATGTAGCTCGATCGGGTTACGATTACAGGTGCACAGATGTAAGACATTGTTAAGCTTATAGCTGTGGTGTAAACTAAGGTTATATGGTTTCCAAAGGTCCCAGTTACCAGCTCTTGAGATGGGGAATGATTGAATAATAAAATTGCTTTCACCACTCAAATTGAGCGAACATGCGTGAATGCTTATTTTAGTGAACTTGTTTTTGTTGTTTATTTGCCAAATTAACAAATAATTATATCGATTCAACGTTGGCTCGAGATAAAAAGTCTATTTTAAAAGAAACTATTGCCTAACCATATTTATTTCTCAAAAGGTTACCTACTCAAGTGGAATAAAAGTTGAACTAGGAAACGAAATTACTCCCACTCAAGTCAAGGATCAACCGACACTACAATGGGATGCAGATGCAAGTTCGCTATACACCGTGCTAATGACTGATCCAGATGCATCAGCCGAAATAAGAGAAGTTCGCCACTGGTTGGTTGTTAATATTCCAGGAAATAAAATATTAGAGGGACAGTCTGTTGTGGATTACGTAGGCTCTGGACCTCCGCTTGGAACCGGCCTACATCGATATATTTTCCTTGTGTTCAAACAGCCAAATAGGATTAAAACAAATGTTTACATTTCCAATACGTAAATATGATTGAAACTACAGGTATGTTCCCTAACGATAATGTATTAGTCAAACTTTATTTTCTTACGCAAAAGTTGGGTAGTAGAGAATGAAGTTTGATCAAACTTGACTTATGTCTGAATGGCCGCATTCAAGAATCTAGTTATCTTAAGTCGACAAGATTGGTAAGATGTAACGTTAACGCAAAAACAAGATTGGTCGGACACGTCACTTTTCCTATGTCATCCACATATCCGAATTGTCAACATAGTACTCAGTCACGAATTTCTCGACTAAAACGGCAACTGAAACACCTGCTCATGTGACCGATTTCAGCCAATCGAAAACTGAACGCTGTCAGACTTACTAAACTAGTTATTTGAACGTCCCCAATGCCTTATCGTTATGGAGTAGACCTTATTTAAGCGTTAGGAACAATAATAGAAATTCTTTGAATTTAGAACAAGAGAAGGACGTACACAAACTAAAGCCCGCGATCTCATTAAGGAGTACAACTTAGGCGTTCCGGTAGCTGGGAATTTCTACAGAGCACAGTACGATGACTACGTTCCAATTGTGCATGCTAAATTTACTGCAGCAAAACCGAAAGTGAATTAGTGAATATTAATATATTTCTTCAATGTTGCGTATTTTTTTAGATATTTTCTATGAATAAATAAATATAATATTCGTTCACTGATTTTATTCATAATCTATGCATAACGTTTTATAGCTTAGAGCAAATCTAAACGATAAAGTTAAGATTAGGAAACTGCGATTGACTTTGAGGAGCACAGCGGACGTTAGCAATCATTTTACTTACTCAGTTTGTTGTACTTCCACAGAATCATTACAGATTAATTTTTTTTTATTAGGCTCTACAAGCTATAACAATGACTTAAGGTTATGAATAGTTAAATAAATTGTGCAACTTATAACTAGGACTTGAAGCAAAGGGTGCTTAAGGAGATCGATTATTTTTGAGGAAGTGCTGCAGCTTAAGTCAAAAACAGTCAGGTTTAAGTTAACCTTTCGCAGCATACGAGAGATTGGTTCGTTAGAGCCGTAGGAGGTGCGACGGGTTGGAAGATAGAAGAGACTGGGTCAATTTTCGTACAATAAACACATTGAGCCTACATAATTTTTGCAAAGATGCACAGTTCGAGAACAGCTTAAACGCATCTGTTAAAATTTCAAAAAGGACCTTAGTCGTTTAATTTTTCACACAAATTAAAAAAAAGGATGTCTGCAAAATTCCTCTTAATATTTTAAATTTCCAATGTATCAATCAGACTTAAGATTTTCTGGATTCTGTTTTTGTTTTTTTTTTTTTTGTATTGCGATGAGTTTTTTTTTTTAGATATTTGTTTGGTTCCAGTTTATTCTTCTTCTGTTTACGATAATTTTCTATTTATGAAAAGCAAATATCTGTCCCAACCTGCCTGCATTCAGAGGCTTCTCAGGTGACATTTGAAATCAATTGATAAACTCCAACAAATGCGCACTTTGAAGCACTCCAATGATGAATCCATTAATTTTCTACAAACTACTTGCCAATTATACCATCCAACCGACACCGACACCGATTTCACAACTTAGCTCAGAAACCAGTTTGACTATGTTTTACTCAATTGAGCACCGGCACTGGGATGTGGATGGGAACTTTTATATTTTGCAGGAATCAAAACTTAACACGAAATAGTTGATACTCTGCGTCCAATCACTTCGGTTACGATGGGCGTTGTCAATAATTGTATTTTGTTTTCCCTATTAATTGGTTATGCGTATACCTCTGATGTTTCGGTTAGAGAAAAAATTGAAGAGTTCGGTATTGTGCCTGATGTAATTGACGTCGCCCCAGAAGACATATTGCAGGTAATGACAACTTGGACGTGCAAATGTTGTTGTTTGTGCCCCTTGTGCAAGTAGTAACTTGGACGCGTTAAACTAAACTAAGCGAACTTAAAATATTCATACCTACTACGTGTACACTGTGAATTTCATGATTTATAATGTATAGTGTGTGTGACACATTCTAATCGTTGCCGTCGCTGCATTTTATTTCCAATCAACTTACAATTTTTTGTTTTTTTTTATGTCAAGATCACCTTTCCAAGTGGCGCAAGGGTGAATCTAGGAAATGAACTCACACCAACAGAGGTTAAGGATGTTCCATCTCTGAACTGGAATGCTGAAGATAGTGCTCTCTATACAGTGCTTCTTACAGATCCCGATGCACCAGCACACATAAAAGAATTTCGGCACTGGTTGATAGTTAATATTCCAGGAAATGATGTTTCGAAAGGAAAAATTGTTTACGACTATGTTGGTGCTGGTCCACCAAAGGGATCTGGACTGCATCGCTATATCTTCTTAGTGTTTAAACAGCCAAATTCGATTGAAACAGACATTTACGTTCCAAATAAGTAAGTATTCGGTCAATTGAAAAATGCAATCGATAATCTCTACCCTATTTCAGTACAAGAGAAGGACGTACTCAAACTAAGGCACGCGATTTTATTCGGGAATACAACTTAGGTGAACCTGTGGCTGGAAATTTCTATCGAGCACAATATGATGACTACGTTCCAAGAGTTCATGCTCAATTGGGTGGACCAACACAAGCTAATTAATTATTTCTTAAGCACCGATCCCGAGGCTAGACATAGAGCGGGATACTGCAAGGTGTATATCAATGTGCCTGTAGACTTAAAAAGGGCATGGGGAGGTGAAAATAAAAATAGAGAAAGAGCTCAATTAAATTCAATTTTTTTTTTTTTTTGAAAGTCGTTTGTTATTTTGACCTGTAGGTTGCATGTGTGTTTCAGTTCCGGAAGGTATATATTCATTTGTCAGTAAGAACTATATTTCCCGTTTTACAAGGAACTTAAATTAAGTACAACGCGTTCAACATTAATAATTGACAGTACAAAATTCTTTTTTTCCGAACTCTAAAGTTCATAACCTCGCATTGACTGTGAAAGTGACTTGCGTTTCATTTTGAATAATAAAGTACCTAACAAATCTATTTGTACTATGAAAAAAATAAGTTTATGGGGTTATCTAATATATATTGGACCAGAATTCATTATGTTTAGCACCAAAATGTTTACTAAACTGAATTCGAATTGATACACGGATATCTCGACTGAAGTCAACGATTGGTTCTGACACAACCGACATAAATCCAAAATGGCCACCCTGAATGCAAAAACTCGGTTGATAGTTACGTCACATTTCCTACTTCAGTCAGATACGCGAACTGTGATCTTACCTCGTTTTCCATTGGGACAAAAAATTAATCTTTGTTTTTATCTAAATCAGTTTTCGTGTTCCATTGGGCAAAACAGATCTATTATTTTTTTGATTCGGAGCACTTTTTGCAGATCTCCGTATTTTTTTCGATTTACACATGTTGCCACAATGCCAATATATTTTGCTCAGCTGTTTTATAGTATTTTAAGAAATTTGCTTTCAAGCCAAATGCGCAAAGTTTCGTGAAAACCAAAAACAAATTCATAAATAGCCATGGATATAATTTTGGAGTAATTATTATCTTCATCTTTTTCCTCGTCATCTGAAGACTACGATTACCAAAAATACTCCATTTGTATGCACAACAGGGTTAGCATTTTTCAAGTTATCAGTATTTGTGATTTTTCTACAAACAAATGCTGATATTGATATTGCTGTCACAAAATGTATTTGCAAAAGCAGATCAATATCATTGCATGTTCCATGAGCGGAAAATCTGAGATCTGAAAAATATATCTGGTGGTCCCAATGGAAAACGACATTAGTACTCAGTCACGAAGTTTTCGACTAGACGTCAAGGCATAACAAAAGTAAGGCACATCAAGTCAACCAACTGTCAGACTTACCTACTTAACTAGATACTTGAACGTCCCCAGTGACCTTACACTTGCATTGAAGAAGAAAAATTCAGACAAAAAAGATTTTAATTTTTTTTCCAGTGCTTTTATTAATTAATTAATTAATTAATTTGTGAATAATTTGATCTGAATTGCATGGCCTAATAGAAAAAACTATTTCTGAGAAAAAAAAAATTTAATATTGAAAAGGGAACAGGTATTAGGTTGGTTCGGGTACTTTTTTTCGACTTACTGAAAAATTAAAAATTAAAACTGACAGCTAAGTGACAGAGTGACAGCTCAAAAGTTTGACAAGTAAAACTCTATCTATTTTCGCTTTCAACGATGTCGGTGGAAGAAGCTAAATATAATTGAGTGTTCTCCTAGAACATATCAGCGCATTCAAAATGGTAAGTGTAATAGATCTTCACATAGCTTGTACAAAATTCAATTCCAACTTATTTTGTAGATGCTGCATTGAAAGAGAACCTTGTCAAAATGACGTTTGTTAAACTTTATGTAAGAAAACTGTTCAGCTATTTCTTTTGAAATTGAGAGATTTCTCTCTCGATTTTTGAGATTTGACATTTGACATTATTTTAAATATTTTCTATTCTGAAAGTACACGAACGAACCTATTGACATAAGTTCGAACAAAAACCTCGTAAATGGTGGTAGCTTCCTGAATATTTTTGCCGCCGTTCTTAACAGAAATATTTATCTTACTTCAGAATGGAAAATAACGAAATTGTGCCCGATTTGATTGATGTTGCTCCCAAGGCCCTCTCTACGGTGCGGTTTAATTATTAACTAAGAGCCTAAGAGTCACTGTAACAATTCTTTTAAAAGGTAGCCTATGCGTCAGTAGTGCTTGATGACCTCGGGATAAAACTGACACCATACCAGATGAAAGATCAACCCAAAGTATCATGGGAAGCAGAAAATGGTTGCCTTTACACTGTTTTGATGATTGATCCGGATGCACCAACACGCGAACAGCAAACACTCAGAGAAATCACTCACTGGCTTGTAATTAATATTCCCGGCAATCAACTGGCTAACGGGCATATTGTCATTGAATACATTGGGCCCGGTCCACCAGACGGGACGGGCCTGCACAGATACTTCATTTTAGTCTTCAAGCTGAAACATATAATTATTACTGATCTGTTCATTCCTAAGTCGTAAGTGCTTGTGTTGCGAATTTGTATATAAAACAGTATGAACTTTTGCGTGGGATTCGAACTGGAAGGCTAAACGTAAAGTCCCGTGATTACATTAGCAGTTATCAATTAGGAGACCCAATTGCTGGAAACTACTTCCTGGCACAGTGTGATAACTATGTTAGAGAAATACGTGCTAAGCTAAGAGGGAATAAGAGGGGGTCCGAACCAAAAAAGCGCAAATTGCATTCTTTTTAGTTCAATAAATAAATAAAACCTTACTTAAACCTTAAAAGAGGCAATTTTGATCATTTTTAAAAAAGTGGCTACACTTGACACTTCGAGACTCGCAATAGTTGTTGTAATTGCGTGCTGAAAATGCTACTTTACTTTGCTTTGCTGAGAACGAAGCTCAAAAACACGCACCTATCATAAGTAGCAAGTACCTATTCAACAATATGGACATAAACTGCTACTATAAAAATCCTTTCCACTTTTGTTACGCCCATTTTGACTAGTGAACAGTTTTATAACTTTCTGCATTTAGCTCCACTTTGCGCATTTCGAATGTTCTACAATAATTTCCACTTATTTAACTTGCATTGTAAACAATTTTTTCCATAAGTCTGATGATTGAACTTTGCGTTCATTCCCACAAATATTTAGTTAGCAATATCAATTAGATTCCAAATATACATTTACTATCTTATCATGACTGGCTTTATGTGAACGGCAGATCCACTGATTGCTTCGCATTCAGATTGTTTCGGCATTCGGTAGCGACCCATTGTCAGAGCAGTATTCTTAAAAATGGACAAGGACGGAATTATTCCCGATATTATTGATGTTGCACCTAAGGCACTCGCAACGGTTACATATCCATCTGGGGTGACAGTTGATCTTGGAAAAGAATTGACACCAACTCAAGTGAAAGATCAACCTGATGTCACCTGGGACGCTGAAGAGGACGGTCTATATACACTAACGATGATTGACCCGGATGCACCGTCCCGTGAAAACCCCATATACAGGGAGTTCGCGCATTGGCTTGTCATCAACATTCCCGGTAATCAGTTGGCAAATGGACAGACTGTTGTGGAATACGTTGGTTCCGGTCCACCAGAAGGTACTGGCCTGCACAGGTATACCTTTTTAGTGTTCAAGCAAGAGGGTAAAATCACCACGGACTATTTTGTTTCCAAATCGTAAGTTCTTAAGACAATTATTGTTGTAAATTGAAAGAAGCTTTAAAAATGTGCATTTTTTCATAGAACTCGTGCTGGACGACTGAGTGTGAAGACTCGTGAATATATCACCAAATATCAGTTGGGGGACCCCGTCGCTGGAAACTTCTACAAAGCGCAATATGATGACTACGTGCCAAATATTCATGGGCAACTTAAGTGAACAATAAACTGTTTGTCATTCAAATTTCTAAGGCAATAAAATCTGTTTTGTCTGTACATATTTTTTATTACTGCGGTTAAGAAATATTTTTCGTTCTTTCCATTTAGTGGGGCATTTTGCTTGGTTTAGCTTAAATACTCTGGTCCAACTAGCATATGAATTGAATGGTATTCTAAGTGTGAGCCTGCAAAACTTAGCTATTGGTGGTTGGTGCAAAAGCTGTTGACTCAACAATTCAATGACTTCTCAAAACCAAACCAAAAAAAAAAACAAAAATACTGCCAAAATAAGGGTTGAATAAAACACTGGTAACTAATAGTAGATATGAACAAACTTTTACCTATTTAAACATCGGCCAATTTTCGTAAACAAATGTAATTATTATCTTATCAAGTCCAACAGTCTTCTGATTATTTGTAGAGGCTAACATTTAATTGAGCATGCATTTTTCCATTTTTCATGTAGCTAAAATCATTCCCCAATATTTTCTGTAATCAGGGCGCTTAATTATAGTGATAAGTTTATTATCATACGATGGAATTACAATTTTAAAACTTCTTATCTAAGTGTCATCACTTTTGGAATGTATAAATTGAAGTTTGCTTCCCACAACTATTTAGTTGCCTGTGAAACTCTATACAGACTAAACTTTGCCGCAAGATGAATAGTAACGGAATTATACCGGATATCATCGATGTGGCTCCGACAGCGCTTGCCAAGGTACATACGAATACACTGGTGACCTCCATTGAAAAGGATTTCCGATTTTAGATAACCTATCCGTCGGGGGTATCGGTTGACTTGGGCAAAGAGCTGACACCTACCCAGGTGAAGGATCAGCCTGAAGTCACTTGGGACGCAGAAGATGGCGCTCTATACACGTTGTTGATGGTGGACCCGGATGCACCATCGCGGGAAAATCCAGTAGCTCGTGAAATTGCCCACTGGCTTGTTATCAATATTCCCGGAAACAAGGTGGCAGACGGCCAGACTGTTGCAGAGTATATTGGCTCCGGTCCCCCAGAAGGTAGCGGTCTTCATCGTTACATTTTCTTAGTTTTCAAACAAGCTGGCAAAATCGAGACTGACAAGCACATCTCGAATACGTAAGTGAATGCGGTTTTTATTTGCGCACTTATCTCACTATTTGCTAATATGCGACTGTGTTGATAATTGCAGAAGCAGAGAGGGAAGGATCGGCGTTAAGACTCGTGATTACATCAGTAAATATCAATTGGGAAACGCCATCGCTGGGAACTATTACCAGGCTCAGTATGATGATTACGTTCTTGTTCTTAGGGAGAAGATCTCAAAATGAAATGTGATTTAAGTTTAAAAGTTGTAATAATGAACTGTGTTGACAAAGAGGAGACGGTATTGTTGCTTCTTATCATGTTCCTAATGTACTTAAAAGACCCCAGGAACTACAAAGGGCTACTTGGTTTTTGCAAGGTAAGTAGTTTGTTTATCGAGGGAGAGTATTTAGGCTTTTTTTTTAATCACAGTTGAAGAGATTGGCACTTTAACTGCTTCTTGCAATGTGCGAGATCTTACTTATAACTGATAACTTTTTAACTTATAACCTAACTTACCTTTTACTTAGCGGTGAACAGTCTCAGGATCTTATCTTATAACGCTTTTTAAACAATTCTTTTACAGGACAGTGCCAAATAAAAGTCGTTTAGTAAAATATTTTCATTTTTTATATCAAACTCAAAGTGTTTGTAAAACTACTACAAAAAGGTGTTGCGAAATATTTCACAGGCAGGAATAATAAAGGTATGATAATTCATAAAAATCATTGGACTGAATAGAAGGAGTGCTGGATATTCTGACAGATAATGGTTTTCTCTCGGGCAGTGATGTAGCACTTTTCCACTTAGTGCTCAGCTTGCATTCGCTCATATACAGCTGAGACATTTCGCCTCGCTAAGAGTTTAATTCTGAAAAGAAACACGTTATCTTGTAAAGTTGAAGTAGGAAATACATTTTTGTGGTGTACAACCTGTCATCAACGATACCAAGTGGCTGCCGGGGAACAAGGTGACAAGTTGACTGTCTAAAAATCGACAAAAAAAAAAAAAACAAAACAGGTTTTTCAATTTGATTTAAATTAGGTCCTACTCATGGTTACCTATAAATAATTTTCTCCCTGTCAGCCCATGGCCAGGCGCGTTCCAACTTTTCCATCTGAAAAGGGGAAATATATAAATAAATAAAATTTAATCAAAGAAGAGTAGGGAAAATTTGTACAAATTATGAAAAGTGTGCAAGGCAAAGTAAATCGCACCATACAAAAATTTATCGCAAGCCAAAATACCGGGAGGTATGAGCCTAAAAGGCTGCAAGCATTTATGATAGAAAAATGACTATAAACTGGTATAAACTTGGTGTCTTTCACATTTTCGTTTTAAAAATGATTTATGTTGGCTTGTAAATGAAAGGTGCAGTTGAATTAATTGCTACCTGGTTAAGTATAATTATTATTCTTAAACTTAAAATGCACTATGTAATATACAAAGCAAAGGTACCAGAGTGTAAACACACACCTTTTCTTGTTTTTCTTGTTTGAACACATCCTCGACTGTTGGCTGTGCTTCTTCCTCAGTCTCTTCTATGGTAACCTCAGGCACGTTACTTGAATTCCAAGTGTACTGCTGATCGTCACCACTCTCACTCCCACTCTCACTTTCATCTTCGGTTTTTTCCACTTGCTCTAAATCATCGTCCTCGTCATTGGTCTCAGACACATAATCCGACTCGGGGGTTAGGTCCTTATATTTGCTCTCGTACTCCAAACTATCAGGTTCGGTTAGAATCTCATCGTTGTCATCGCTGACCGAGTCCAAATCATCGCTCTCATATGTTTCGGTTTTCCCAAAATTCGCTTGCGGCGGAAGGAACTTGTCAAATGTCTGTGACACCGTTTCAAGCGTAGAAGATAGGATTTTTGGAATCTCTGCAATCTCTGACAATTTTCGCTGCATCTCGCGTAGACGCTCCTCAATGCTGGCTTTAAATACAATATACAATTTCAGGTTGAAACAAAAAGTAAAATAACCAATTTAATGGTCTACACAAAATTTTATTAGTAAGTCTTGGTTACATTAATAAAAGCGAATACAAAAAGAAAATCAAAACAGCTGTTAAACTGGCGAAGATTTATTTAATTTTCGAAGCACCCGGCAGGATTAAGAGCATATCCTCAATAGTGCGGCTCCTCAGATCTTCGTTATCTTTATTTTCAGTAAAGAAACGTCTTATGTTTCGGATAATTCTGTGATGCGGAAGCTCCTGTTAAAGTAGGGCAAACGAAACAATAATTCAATTCGATTGTTAATTGAGTAAATAGGAAAAAAAAAAAGAAAGGATCAAATGACAATCACCTCCTCCTCTTCGTCGGAACTCTCCTCTTCGCTTAGTTCAATTACGACCTCTTCGCCATCGACAATTTCGACTTTGGTCTTGTGTTTCTTCTCCTTTGGTGGTGGTGGAGGTTCTTGCCACATTATGGGATGCCACACTCGAGTGCCAAGCAATGGGGTAGGGGTAAATTCTAAAAATCAAAACAAATAAAAACGAAAAAGCATTATTTACGGGGTTAGAGGGTGGCCTCAATGATGCGTGACTTGTTGTTATTTTATTAGTGATTTTAATCGTTTAATTCGGTTTTAAGAAAAACTTCCTTGTTTATGCTATAATTGTTGCACAGCAAGCACCGTTAATTTAAGTGCTAAATTGAAAAATCCGATTTCGCCTCGGATGTAAAAATAAGGTAGTCAGACACGAAGTTCAATGCCACCGACCTTTCGGTAGCTTGCAGGTAATTGTACCCGAAGCCTAAAAGAACGCACGCAGCGAAGCGTTTTATTAGTTTTAGGCTTGAGGTGTCTACAAATTCAAATTCAATTAACAAGCAGACAGTGGATGACCGTCATAGCAATGTGAGCCGATATACCAATGATAAGTTTTAGTATCAGCTTAACTTCTCGCTGTTCTTCTGTATTACGTAACCGCCAAATATTGTATTGCTTAGTGAAAATAAAAGACCAACAGCCGTGTGTATTAACAATAGTGCAGAGTTTATGCAAAAATGGTTCAAAAGCAAAAAATAAAAAATAAAAATATATTTCAATGGGCCACTAAAGATGTGGAGGTCCACAGATGTAGAACCTCGAAGAATTACCTCTGCTAAGAGTGACAGAAAGACCGACGTCAAAAGAGGGAAATTTGTATAGAAAGAAGAATTTAAATCTATTCACAGATTTAATCATGCTTCTGTGAAATTCACTAAATTCTTACTTATAGCTCATAGCTCCATCACTAGGGAGCGAATTTTACATATAATTTGGTTTCATGACGACGGTCTAACGTGACTTGCAGGAAGATCAGAACAATTTGGAAGACTATTCACTTATTCCTCCCTGATATACCAAATTGTAGGTACATTTTACAAGCACACTCCAAGGACAAACAAAACTCCTATCGATTTTAAATATTATTATGTTAATCTTCAGGGAATCACGCGGTTACAAAATAAAAGCTATAATCTTCCACTTACCCTTCGGAGGTGGTAGGGGTTTCGGTACCCTCAGAACAATCGATTTCTCTTCCTCCTGTGGCTCTTCGTTCATTTCGTCTTCCTCCATTCTAGAAGAGATGTTTTTAAATAATTTAGACTCACCATCCACTGGAGCTATGGCTTACCCTCGAGCAATTATAAAGATTTTCTTAGCAGAAGCGTCTATGATTTCTTGCACCTTAGCCAGGGGCAAGTTGGTAACGTCTGTTTCGTTGATGTCGACAATAATATCGCCTAGTCGAATTCCTCCCTTGTCAGCCAAGCCACCATCTGTTACCTAGGACAGAAAACGGACAGTATTTTGAAATCGTTTCGCCAAAAATAGACTCTTTCTGACGTTCATAAATCACAATATCTCAATTATTTCTTGTTTTACCAACCACAAAACTAATCTTAATGTGTTTTCGTTTCAATTTCTTGTTCAATAAGTCTTCGAGAGTATGAACTGGCTTCGTTCGCTCGACACCGAATAATGCGCGTTGAAAGACTTTTCGCCCGAAGATCCCCAACAAAAATGATGATCGTCATAACCTACTTATGAGGCTGCTGGGCATGTAGTAATTTTTTTTTTTTTTTTCAATTATTTTAGTGGTTGTTTTTATTTATTCCGATTGGCTCTTATCCTAGACGTGTCGATGAATTGGGGTATTAAGGTTGCCCGCTGCAGTAGGCTTCTTAATGTGCAGTTCACCTAGTTTCCTGTTGGCGAACAGGTGGAAGCTTTCCAAGCAGCGGCTATTGAACTTACTGTTCAATTGTTTATTTAGCAAAACGGGCTAGTGCTGAGAAAAAAAACATGGAATATTGTATTTTATGACAGGCCGGGTGTATTTTAAATAGATCGGTGCATTTGTTCGGTGTATATAAAAACGTTTGTATAGTTTTCGTTGGAAAGATTTATGATGTCTGGTTGCCGGTTACGACTTTAGTTTCGTACGAGTATTTCGTGTCTTCCGATTTTTCGAATGCTCTCAGTGGAGTAATTTGGCCGACGCGTGCCGTTTATTCGATATGTGAGTAAATATATAACATTGATGTGAAATGATTTTTTTTTTTAAATAAATATTAATTTCTGCCAAGTTTTTATACGTCGCGTTTGTCCGATGGGATATACATTTTCTGATTCATAATACAATTTTGCCGTTTCATCAGTTCAGGGGGCTTGTGAGTGTTTTCGAATTTTGTTTTGATTTTTGGTGGTTTTCAATAGGATTGTAATTTCCAATGGTGGAGATCTAGTTCATCTAGAATTTTTTGTTTTCTTTTGCAGTTCGCCCGGGTCACAAGAAAACCCACTACTGCCAATTTATTTTGTTTGGTTAGGTTCTGGATTTTAGCGTTTGTCAAGGATTTCTAAGGCCAAAAAGTTGACAAGAAAGGGGAACAATCAAAACTGGTTTTGGTTTCAGAATATGTACTAATGTAAAATCGACAAATGGTACTAAGGAATCTAGTACAATTTGATTGACAGAATGTCACTTTTTTCTTTACCACGGAATCTTAAACCTGGCAGCGGCATGTGTTTCTTCGCATATCCGCTGTAAAACAGAAGCGCATTTGTAGTTTAACGCTATTTTTTTACATTTAAATTTTGCAGCCCTAAAGTAGTGTTTTTTTTTTATTATTAAAGCAACATTTAAAGTTTAAGCATTTTCAAATTTAAACATTAAATCACAGTTTTGGTAAACTTTTACAGTCAATTAAGGTTTTTTTTTTTTTTCTAAATTATCCCATGCCCAAATGGCTGACACTGCGACCTGAAAGATCTATTGTGTCAATGGGGAGAGGTTCAACTAAGAGACGTTCGACCTCCCTAATGAACGTCCGTAAGTCCTTAGTAGCAGAGTGCGCTATCTCTGTTGGTGTACGATTCTCCCTATTGAAGGCCCGTTTTCTTAACCAATGAAGAGCCGGACAGTCACAGAAGATGTGTTCAGAGGATTCGATATCCTCCAGATAGAATCTGCATTCTGTTTCCGGACAAAGGTTCATTTTGTTGAGGTGATATTGAAGGCCACAATGACCTGAGAGGAAGCCCGCTAGCTTACTTATGTTATCCTTACTGAGTTTAAGTATTTCCTTATAGGAGTAAGGTTTAATTAATCGTTTGGATTGTCTTAGACCCGGGGCATGTTCCCAGTGTTCAAGACGAAGTTTTTTTTTCCCAAACGTTAATTTGCCTTAGTACAGTAGTCCAATTGACCGAGCAATAGGGTTCTGGTCCACAGAGAATGGATTCGGAGCCAGTCCTAGCTAGTTTGTCTGCATATTCGTTGCCTGCAATACCCTGATGACCCGGCACCCAGCCAAGCCTTACCTTGTTGTATTTGGCTAGGGCTTGCAAGGCATCGTGACAGCACTTAACTGTTTTGGAGTCCATTGTATTGGACGCCAAAGCTTGTAAAGCTGCCTGACTGTGTGAAAATATTTGAATAATTGCGCCTTTCATTCCTTTTTGGGATATTAGATCGGCACAGATTTCGATAGCTTGGATTTCCGCTTTAAAAACCGTGGGACACATTCCCATGGGTATCGATACTTTGGTGTTGGGTCCAAAGACGCCAGCTCCAACTCCGGAATCCATTTTGGATCCGTCGGTGTACCATTGGTCCAACTAGCACGTTCAAGTATTTCAACCTCATAAAGTTTTCCGAAACTGTACTCCCTAACCATAGTGTCTGGGAAGGAGCAGAACATGTCCAAGTTTGGGATTAGATTGAGTATTTTCAGATGTCCGTATGTTAATTTGTCAGTAAGTTCCAGTGTTGAAATAGGTTACAAGTCACTGTGTCCCCTGATCATAAAGTTAGTTAAAAGTTCTGCACTTTCGCATGCCCTAATACTCATGAGATAAATACTACCCAAATTCAATCAGACATTAAGAAAATAACTTTAGAAGCGCAATTTGTGACTAATTGAAAAATGCTGCCAACTTGAAAATGCAAAACAAAAAACGATAAATAAAGCGTATTTCTTTTACCCAACTCTAATCACAGAGCATTGTAATCCACGATGACATTAAATGGTGAGAGTGTTGTGCCTGTTGGCAAAATTGATTTGGCACCAATGCGAAATACTGTTTTTGTTCTTTTTTTTGCTTAGTTAGGTACTCTTGGTCTTGGCGGCTTGCCTTAAACATTTCTCATCACATAATCTCGTTTCGATTAATCTAAAAAGTATACATAGAGCTACTTGAATGTAGTTCCTAAAAACATTCAGAATACTTGATCGTTTGTTCGTGTATGTGTTGTTTAGTGGGAAAAAGAGGGAACACACTTCATTTTAATAGCGCCATCATTTTTGTACAGGGATAATGTACGAAATTAGACCCCAATTGAAGAAATGCGCATTAGTGCTAAGGCTGACCACAAACTCAAGCTCAGTAGGCATTCACTGCCAAGTATATTTTGTCCTCTAATATGAGAATTGCAGCACATGCAGTAAAATATCATCAACCTTACAATAATTGTTAAAGTTATTCTATTAAAAAATGGTTATCTCCAAATATCACAGGTCATGAGAAAATTAATACAAAATATAAATATCGACTGGTTCGCAGTTCTAGCTAAAATTTTAAATTTTTGTTCTAGAATGTACTACAATAAGTAGAATTAGAGCATTTAATTGTTTGGCAAATTTTCTCAAGCTTTTGACAGATCGTTGTGTACTGTTCTGTTTTTGTGTTGCGAAAAAGTAAGAAAGAATGAGTTTTTTAATGAGTACCTCGACAAAGAGTACCTAGAAGGAGATTTCTTTTGCCTCAATGCAGTATAATAATTACGTGCACATCTGTACAAATAACTTTGTTTACTTTAAATTCATTTGTGTGAATATTTATTTATGATGAATTTTGAATTTTTACTCAATTGAATAGAGTTTCTAAAGGAAGCTATTTTCAGCTGTCGGTGATACTTGTCTACAGCGCATTTTATGTCAAAGTTTGACCGGGATTTTAGCTAATTTTTGGAGAGAAAAGTTAGAGAGCAGCTAAAATGTAGTCTAGCTCGAGGAGCATTCAAGGCTTAACATGAAAAGTCGCAATAAAAAAATATTGGAAAACTTGCGACTCAAAATTCGGGTGTTCATTATTTCCTTGGACACGCCTATAACTCTTTTACGACTCTTTAGTTGTTACCTCGATTGTTGATTAAAAACACATTTTGTGCAAAATAACTGTATGTTTAAAATTCGCATCTAGAGTACAGTAACTAGACACTTCTTGCTAAAGTTAAACGGTATCGTGCTAATTATCTAAACGCTGACATTTTTATAGAGAATTTTTTTGGATCTTATTTTAAAGTTTGAAAAACTTTCGACACTATAATTTTACTGTCAGACCCTCACAATTCAGTCGATCGGATCATCAACAAAATGTCGCAACAGTTTACATGACAATAAAAACTCACGCGAAGTTTTACCTATAATTTTTATGCATTGATTGAGCCAATAAATGCATACATTTTTTTTTAAATGCCTGTGGTCGGACCGTATTTCAATCTCACTCGCATGAATTGTTAAACAAATTTTAAAACAGCTCATGTAATGAAAGGCACTCACACTGATAGAAAAAGTCTCGTGCGACCAAATCGTGGACATTCACCTCTATCGAGGTATCCATTCGGAAAAAATTCCGATACGAAAGTCAAATCCGATCGGAACTCAAATTCCGTTCGAAGTATTCGTTTCGGAACAAAATAAATGAACCATATAAACGCGTTCAGTTCACGTTAGTTGTCAAGGAGCTGCAGAAAAAATGTGCCGTGTAGCTGTCAAAAGTAAGTGGTATAACGCAGTTTCACGCAATGCGACAAGGTGCGCTACATGTCATCGGAGAACTTTTCCGAAAGTTGTATCGGAACGGATATCTCGAATGGAATTTGTACGAAATCGGAGAAAACTCCGTTCCGAACGGATACCTCGATAGGGGGTGATTGTTTTCAAAGTATGTCTTTAGTATACAAATTTTTATGTCAAAGCTGCGGAATATTCTAAGTTCGAAACTGATCAATGATTTCTATTCACGAAAACTGAATACGGAATGGTAAAAACCAGAGTTGCGAAAAGTTCCCAAAAAATAAAATTTGTTTATATAGCAGTCACATAGTTCCTTACATTTGGTAATATATATTGATTGCGTTATTTAATACACTTTAGATACTATTATTCGATCTACAAATTGTGTGGCCATAGCTACAATCTCGGTGAAAACATCAACAAACTATATACCAACCTGAAAGACTGTGATTGGCATGTGGAATTCGGCACCTCCAGTAATACGGAAGCCCCACTTCGGATCATCTGGTAGCGCATAGGCGTCCGACTCTACGTCGAAAGCTGGAAATCCATCCGTATCCCCAATGCCACACGAAACTTTAATTATTGGCGGACGCTTCGGTGCTTCCACTACCGGGTAGGACAGGGCCAATTTCGCTTCCGGCATTATTTCTTGTTTTCTTTTTCTCTCAACAAGATCACTTGCACGGGTATTGTTGCACAATATGCAAATAGTTTTACACACGCTAAATTTAGAACACTTATTCCCGTTCAAATTATTCCAATAGTTGGATGGCGACTTGAGCTTTTTATTTTTTTAAATAATATTCGCTTATTTCAAATGCTGTCAGTAATTTCTAGTGACAACTTTATGCAGTGGGATATGTTACGTTACATAACAATTTGTATAAACTTTATATTAATGTTTACACTGAATTGTGACAATTTGTTGTCAGTTCGGGCACAGTGTTTATGAATAGCACACACGGTCTTGCGAAATTATATTTGTATATTCGATTTTTTTTATGAAAGCATAAAAAATGCTCCTAAAAAAATTGTTCGTTCACATAGAAAAGTATTTTCGTTTTGGCACTGGCAAATGCATTCGCGCGACTAGCTGTAGCAAACCCTCAGATACTTAGTTCCAACTGTAATCGGTGAGGAGCTGATCTTAAATTAGTAACACTTGTTACAACTCTTTCAACAGAAAAATAATAAAAAAAAAAACACAATAAAAGACGGGGAATAAAAAACACAGCATAAGAAGATGTGGCGCTGTTTTTTTAGTTAAAGAGAATTCAATAAAATATATGGAGCACAGCCAGAGGCATAGAAATATAGAATTCGAACGCACGGTGTTTATCGCTCTTATGTTGTGTACGCATTTAGAGTTGTTTTTTTTTCGAAAGAAAATAAAAGTGGTGAAGCAATCAGAATCAGAATGTTTTCAGGGAGATAGCACATGAATTTAGTGTCTTGGAAAAATTATTGCAATTATATACACGAACCACTGAATTAGCATTGGCTTGCAGTTTTGTGGTTACTACCACTGTACAGAGAGTCAGACTATTTTTGGAGGGAGATTTTAAGTTATGCTGCTCTGAAAGACGGATGACGGAAATGACGGTTTGTTTTAGCCAGGCAACGTTTGCTTTCGTGCGGTTACCTCTTATATGGTGTTTTTCGGAGATCCACTTTTGGACCGACTTGTGATACAATTACGGCCTAATAAAGCGGGCAATGGCTCCCCATGTCGCATGCAGTCATCAGAAATAAAATCTTTCAGTGACATTTAATCTGCGTTTTCTGTATTTCACTTTAATTTTCACTGGAATTTCTGCTATTTTTTTTTATTTAAATACCCATTATAAGAAACGATCCATCCATCCGGCTTTAGGAGATGGTCGCTACCCTATGTTCGATACTGCTCCTGTTGAATCACATTAGTCCTTGAGCAAAACTGTTCACAAAAGGACCGGAAAAGAGTCATTGAGTTTGTTTTCGCAGCATAAGCAGTCGATAAGGAGTAGAGTAAAATTGAACAATTTCGTTTAACCGCTTTAAGTTATTCTGTGCCCCGACAAATTGCGAACGTTCTATTGGCGAAACAAACTCTGAAATACATTTCCCAAGTTAGATGGCTTCGATACATTATAAGCCTTTCCTTTTGACCTTTGTTCATCACCAGACAAGCAACAGGAATTTCAAAATTTGTGCCCATTGACAATGTTTGATATACAGACATTCGTTGTATTGCTATATCATTCAGTGTCCTTTGCATTTGACTAAATTGAAACTTGTTTCATGTATTTTGTAACTGCACAGTGCAACATTACTTCCTTTTTCTTGGCCACTATTATTCAATCAAATTAATTGACAAAATAGTACGTATACGCCATACGCTGTTTGAGAGTACCTTATACAAAAAATTTTCCTTTGACCTTCGACTTTGAGCGGCGTCTCCGAGAATTTGTTCAATTAACCACTTCCGAATAACGTAGCTGCAATACATCCAATTATTTCGAAGCGCATTGATCAATCATTCCGTTAATAAAATGCGGGTGCAACCTTTATAGATTTACAGTTGATGCGGATCTATTTAAAAATCACATCAAGGACATGCCACTATTGAAATGCGATAAGAAAATAGTTTAATTTCAGTACGATTGACTAATTGCGTCTATGTTTAGAACACCAATCGACACAATGCGAAAATAACATTGAAAATCAAGAAGCAACCTCGCATTTTGTTTTCTATTTGTTTATTTCGTAATTACAAAACTAAGAGCAGTCATTGTCGATACTTAAACCTAATGGAATCGAACTTATATAATTATCACTAACATCTGATACAAAAAGTAGTCCTTTCGTGGCTACTCGCTTGGGGGTAGTCTGGGCTTAAGCACAGTATTTAGCAGGTTCTCTCCAGGTTGGTTGGCAGGTCGTGGAGTTGGTGTTAGCGATCTTGTGTGCGGTGCGACTGGTTCTTTGTTCTTCACAGCCGATGTGGCAGCACGTCGGGCTCTGATTTTCTCCTCAACTTTGCTGGGCACCATGAAGCAGTTGGATTCTTTGTAGACGGGCTTTTTCCTGTCATTCCATGGGAAGACCCACAGGATGGGCGTGAAATCACGCTTCCACGGTTTGCGTGGCTTGAACCAAAAGTCGACTGTAAATTCGTCATCGCTATCGGCGTCATCATCACTGTAATAAAATTTACATTCTTATTCAATTTTGTTCTTAAGACAAGACAACACAACGCCCCCTACTCACCCTCTGACATATATCCGCACATATTTGCCTGATTTTCGGATCAGGGCCTGCGCCTCGTTGAATGTTAGATTCTCGGCAGGAGTATCGTTAATTTGCGTAATTACATCACCAAGGCGAATACCGGCTCGGCGAGCTAGCCCTGATCTGGTCACATTTATCACTGTAAGTGGCTCGAATTGGTCAATGCCGCCTGTTATCTCAAAGCCCCATAGGGTATCGACAAAGCTCATAATCCTTCGATCTGTTTCGAGTGTATAGGTGATGCGTAACTCGTACTCAACATTATCGAAGGCATCGGATGTATATTTCGGTATGTTTATTTTTGAACCAATCATTCTGGAAACAATTTAAAGTGTTTTATTAAAATTTCATAAGGTTGCGTAACTACGTACTTGCTGCTTTGTTAGGAAAAAAACGGTTGGAGTCTTAGATAGTTCTATGTACGGTTCAACAAAAACTTTCACGAAATTAAAATCACTCAGAGACTTGTACACCCGAATGCAAATTTTATTGCTGATAATCGCTTGTCTTAGCAACTCGATTAAAATTCAATTAAACTGATATCGGTCCTTTCGGGGTATTTATAATGTGGATAGTCAGGGTCACTTGCCGCGATTTCGTCATCAAAGTCAATGTGAAAATGCATTCTTGTCAGTGACAATGATGAAGGTGTTTAGTAATTATAGTAAATCAGCGCCAGTGGTGCAAAACCTATGGCTGCGAGTGGTCTTAGTTTGCCAGCAAATTGGGGTTTTGCATACGTATCTGAGCTATTGATTCATTTCCGTATCCGCCTTCCTTGAGTTTTTTATATTTAGTGTTCAATATACAAATGTTTGGGTTCCCTTTTGACACAATTTAGAGGTGTTTCCAATTATTTTAATTTATTAAATTGTATTGGAATTGGAAATAAATGAGTCCAATTTAATTTAAGCTTTGTTTCTATGGTTTTTATTTTAAATAAATGGTTTGACATAATAGTTTAGTTTTTTAACCTTGTTTTATGCAGGTGTGCTTAAAGCAATTTTGTAGTTGTATGCCTACTATGAATTTGTTGGCGCTGACGCATTCGAGCTACAATTTTTGATTACCTAATCATTTTTCTTGAAGAAACGTTGATTTTCTGTAAAGTTTTGTAATAATTTTCATATGCTGGAGAGACGTCAAATGTGTAGGTACATATTAACATTTTGAACATTTCCTTGCTCTCTGTATCTAATCTGTGGACGCAATGTCTGAAGTGTTTCTTGAATAGTATCTAGCGCTTGGATTATCTTTTGAAAAATTTGTTTCACTGTTTGGTGTGTGTTTTTAAGTCTTTCTTAATGCATTCTTCTTGTGTGTTTGTCTCAGTATTATACCTTTTTTGAGGCGTTAAAAAGTGCAATTATCATATGATTTTTGATAGCTTTTTTATGCCTATTTTCGTTTACATTTTTTCACGTTCATAATGATTTTTTATAGCTAGTGATAGTGGCTCTTAAAATAATCGCAAGTCCCTTTTCTAGAAAGTTTTCTTACAGTCGATTTGCATGCCCTTTCAGTTCCATTTCCCTTAAAATTTAGTTAATCTGATATGTACCAAACAATCTAGACATCAATTCTAAGTTTGCGAGCAGTATCATTGGATTTTATTTTCAAATGTGATTCTGAATCTGTGCAAATGAACTGATCATGGTTTAATTATAAATTGTCGTCGAAGACCTTAGTTATAGAAATAGGAGCCAAAAACATAATTCTTCGCCGATTTTCGATTTTCTTTAAGATATCTGTCAATAGGCCTGCTTCGATCTCGGCAAAGCAAAGAAAAGGATTTTCGGCACGTAATTACAGCTGAGATTGAAGCTCAGAAAAACACGTCTTATGTCTCACACATCATTATAGAGTTGTCATAACCTCTTTAGCGTGTGCTTATTATAAACAAAATTGACAGCTCCGTACGTTTAAAAGAATCTGAGTTATTTTTCCATCTGACAGATTCATGGGCTTCAACTTCCTAGACGTCAACTGAAAAAAAAGATAACATAGTAACTAAGCTAGGCGAATAAAAAGGGTTGTTCCTTGACTTTTGTAGTAAGAATGGAAAATACTGTCGAAATGAGAAAGAGACTCACAAAAAAGTAAGGGAACGCTTTTGTTGTAATCTATTAATCTATGTAAAAAATGTCAGATAATTCATAAATTACAGTAGTAAGGAAAGCTCTTCAAAATATCTGAGGAAAAAAAGCGACATTGCATTCAAAATTAGGTGAAAGAGACTGTCCCTTCTTACAGCGAGGAAGATACACAAAAATCTAGCCTACAATATTTATGCAAATAAATCAATTGCCAAGTGGCAAACAACAAAAAAATAAATGTAATTTTATGTGAAATTTGACATTAGATTCGTAGGTTCTTAAATCGAGCTAAAATCGGTTAAAACTCCGCGCTTAAATGCATCTTTATCCAGCGGGCATCTTGAATAATCGCGTTTAAAATATACGGATAAGGGTATAAAATTAACTTAAATCTAATTTAAACTCGGAGTGAATAATGTAGCCGTTAGATTCTGGAGTGCAATACTTATATTATGGCATTTATAATTTTATGTATTATTTTGTATGTTTCAGTACTATTTCTTTTCAGTTCTTAGTATTTACAATTGTGAAAAGTTGATCTGCATCACTATTTCATTATTTATTATCCCACCTGTCGATACCATTTTAGTAAGCAGAAAATCAGAACATATGTTATAAGGACAACGAAGTTCAAATCATCTGCCAATTGCTATGTGACTGACAGCTTTTCCAATTCTTACTACATAGAATTTGTTGAATAATAACTAGTTAAATTCGAAGAGGAGGGATTTAAGGATCGACATGAAGTAAAAATTGGTAAGAGTAAGTAAGAATTCACGAAAGTAACGGAGCACACCTAGAGTAAAACATCAAGTAAGCCAGGGGCCGAATTACCACCGAATTACCATACGTCACTAAATGTTGTGGATTTTGCGAGCAAAACATTTACAAATTCAGTCACGTATTACTCGATTACGGATGCGGTAATTCAACCCCAGCTGTCAGACTTACCAAAGTAGATAGTTGAACGACTCCATTGTGATTTCTTTCTGATTTATGAATTTTTGCATGATGCGCACAAAAAGTCAATTTAAGTCGAACTTTAGTCTAAAAGTTAAAACTATTGAAATCATGGTTCACCTCTGGGGCCAAGTAAGCAAAGAAATATCTCTTCAAGAGGTTATAAAAAATGACTTTCCGAATTTACATGCCCCAACAACCACTCCAAGGAGCCTGATGATCAATTAGAGGTGTAGCTCCAAAAAGCTATAATTCATTTTGCACAATTGTACAAGTGTACGTAATATTTACTTAAACCTGGACAGAGAACTTGGATACCTCTTGAGTTATATCAGCTGCCAGATGGGCAGACAAATAAAGTTTAGAAATATCTTTGTATGAAGGAAAACATATTTTTCACGATGCTACTGAGGCAACGTTCTTTTTTTGTTTGTTTTTATTTAAAATATTTAATCGTATATGACACGTGTAATGAAGTATGCATTTAAGACAATCCCAACTTATGTTTTACGACTCGATCCCTCTCCTGACATCAGCTTCGGCGACTACAACAGGCGGACGCACCTCAATGCCCCGAATTGGTGACTTGTCCAAGTGGTGAATGACTTTGTAGACTTCGCTCTTATCCAAATCGATTTTCTTCTCAGGCTTTTGGTACTTCATGAAGTTGACTCTGTGAAGACAGAAGCAAAAGTTATCCGCTTTATTGAATAGGTGTTTACAAATCGTTTAAAGGAGAAACAGTAGGACACATGGAGAAACAGCGACTTTACCTTTTTTCCTGCTGAGTGGCTACAGAAGAACAGTTGTTTTCCCTAAAAGTTATACGCAAAACATGCAATGAAACGAGGACAGGATGGCAAAAGGATGTTACCTGAAAAAAGTTCGTGTCAAGTGTCCGTCATTGAATTTTCGGTTCCAGAGTTCAATCTAAAACCAAACAACAGAAAAATTTCAAGTGTTAGTCACGCATGAAAATGAATTATGCAGCTGAACAACGGTTGAGTTGAGTTATTGAATGAAAATTAATGGACAAAAAAAAAATCAAACTTAGACTACCTGTAGCCATAGCCCAGTAGGGGGCTTTCGAATTTGCAGCTGTGTGGAGCGTGCGTAATTATGATGATACAAGTGAGAATGAAATTAAAAAAATGAACGATATTGAGTGAATGCTATAGAGGTTGCATCATGAGCCATAAACTTTGACATTTACCCAACGGCTGTGCCAGCAATAAGTTCGGCCTGGGCTGTTAGAGTCTCTGCAATGAACTCATCATTGTACGCATCCTTGGGGCGATACCATCGCCTGCCACCTGGCAAAACCAGTGGTCGTTCCTGGGGTACGAGGGGCCCGAACATTCGTTTCGAACGCTTACGTTTTTGAGTCTCTTTGTGTTCAATTTGCTTCTGAAGCTCTTCAATGACACCGTGTTCCTGTGGAGAGTTTTAAAGTCAAAAAGCAAAACAACAGTGGCAGTGTTTATTTTTATTTTTTTTTTTTTTCTGATAAGATGCGTTAGGTGTAACTTTTATTGCAGAGAAGAAGGGAGGTTTACAATTTATGACTGAAGCAACTATGTTCGTCTACGGGTGCCTATGAATTTTGCTAAGCATTTCAATTAAAATTTCATACATTAAAGCGAACCGAATGATGCTGAAAGAAAAGCAAAATGATGTCTTTCAAATGATTTGCTACGGAATTTTTGATGTGTTTGTGAGTGTTTGTTTTGTTTTTATACTGAAGATTTCATAGGGCACATTGAAAATCCTAGTTAGATGTAACCTGAACACAAAAACTAAATTGGTCGAAGTTACCTTTTTCTACGTCAGCCATATAATATGCGAACTGTCAACTACTCAGTCACGAATTTCTTGACTTAATTCGTGGGCTACTCCTTCATTGAAGTAAAACTGAAAAAAACTGCTCCGATCTAGGCCAATCAAAACTAAGATATTTAAATGCAGTTGTCGCTTTTGATTACTTTCCGTTCCTACAGAGAAAAAGATACACAGTGCTTTCGAGAGGCGCCCACCCATAAAGCAGAAAATTGACAGTTGGAGATGCTCTCTGTTTAGATCTCAGATTGGAAAACCCTACAGTAGTGTGTCTTTAACAGTAACAATGGCCTTAATTTTTGAGGGCGCCTGTTTGGCCTTTTATACATCTTATATAGCTTTACCGGGATTTAATTGAAAGAAAAACATGACCCCAGTTTGAGCGCTCATTATGGATAACTGGAAGCAACTGGATAGCAGAGAATAAAAGCCAAAAGCGTCATAGGCAGAGACATATCATAAGCTAGTGCGATCTTTTATACAAAAAGCTACCGGGGCTCGCGGTGTAAGGATCAAGATTTTAAATTTTGAATAAAACAATGTGCCTGACACGGCTAATATTTTTTTTCTTCATATTTTAATGTTTTATTCATTAATGGCAGTGGGTACAAATGTTCTTATTTGAACCTATACCTAGTCGAGACATTACTTTAAGATGTATTTTGTCCCCGAAATGGCAGTAGCAAATTGTTGTGCTTGGTGGTGGATACTTTAAATGCATCCAGAACCACTTTCCAATTCTGGAGGCAATATTTTCCGTGGAGGTGGAAGGTTATCCTCAAAATTCACCAATGGAATCGGCCACCTAGGTCTTGGACTACTCAGGTTCATGTGAACAGCCTGTAGATACTGCCAGACCTAAGGAACGATAGTTTTGATGATAAATACGGATATTGCCAGATATTTGAAAGGAGTTATAAAAATCTTTATAACATTCAAAAATTTGCCATCTTGCTGAGGAAGACTTTCAAAACTAGCTGACTTATACTGCCGAATGCGGTTAGGGGCATGCAAGATAATAAATTTCAAGTGTAAGTTTCTATACTTTGTGATGGGACCTACCTTCTTTCTCTTCAGGTTCTGTTCCTCTTCCATTTGTTCTTCTTCGGTGTTCCTTTCGCTCATTTCAATGACTTCAACTTTCTCCTCAACGACGTCCTTGCTTTCGATTTGCGATTCAACTTGAATTGTTTCGTGATGCTCGGTGTGTGTGATCTCCGTTTCGAGAGTAGTCTCTAGTTCTAGAGTAGCTTCACCGTCGATAACCTCAATTTGCTCCTCTACCGCAGTTTCCTTGACTACTGCCTCGACCCCTGTAAATAAATCGAAATAGTTGAGTAGCCATATTCCAAAGCTGCATACTTACGTTCTTCCTGCTTTTCTTGAACTCGCACATTAGGAGTAGCTGGCCGCACAATATTGGTTTGCAACTTGAACGTTGGCAAGAGCTCACTCAATTGCTTGGTCACAGCGTCAAGTGTACTTTGAATGGTCGACGGAAGATTAGCCAAAGCTAAGAGCTGCCTTTGCACATCCGCAAGCTGTTGCTCCAGTTGCAGTTCTTCTTCGGTTTTTTCGCGCAAGGAACCACTCTCAGATGGAGCTTTTTCATCACGATCCATTGATTCGACGGCCCTGTCGTCATTAGAGTCCTCCCTGGTTGGCTCATTTTCATCCACGTTCGCTACACCTTCCTCCGCGTCATTTTGCGCTGCTGTTGCTTCTTCTGTGGCGTCACCAGTTTGCTCCAAATTCGGAACTTCACTATCAGCTGGTGGCTCCTCTTCTACTTCAGGTGGAGGAGTTTTCTCCTTTGGTGGTTCCTCAGGTTCCGGAACAGGCTCGGGCTATGTGGGAAAAGCTTTAAAAGGCATTCAATTCTGACTTGATCAACGACTTACAATAGGCGTCGGTGGACGTACAGGTTCCGGTTTTTTATAGTTCTTAACAATTTTAACTTTGTAGGCGTTAGCTGCCCTTGCCTCGGCTTCTAGTTGCTGCTTGCTCTTCGGAATCGGTCTGTTCGGCTTTTGCATGAATGTTGTCCACTTCTTTTTTTCCTTTTCCATTTCGACCTTGGTCTTGATTGCTTCTTCGTTTAGTTGGCGGAGCACCTCACTGCTCTGACAAACTCCAGGCTTTGGAAAGATTCTGTTTAAGTTAACGCTAAAAGTTATAATTTAAGGCGGTGTTTATTTGTAATTGCATGTGCAGCTACCCGAGAACATTGTGCTCCTGAAGGACTTCAGCTTCTGCAGACAGCAAGGTTGCGATTTCCTCATCTTCGGCCTTGTTCTCAGGCTCTTCGACACGAAGTGCTTCATCTTCTTGAACAGGCTGATCTTCGCATGCTAGTAGCTCGTCTATTTGAGCTTGAATGAAGGATTCGACCATTGAGTCGGGTGTACAAGAGAGTTTGGGCTCTATACTGCCAATGATGGGGAAGAAGTGTTCCTTCTCTTCCTCTTCACTCTCCCTGCACAAAAAGTTAGAGTCGACTTATGAATTTATTTGCCAGCCTACCTATAAACCCCTAAATAGAAGACGTTTCCGCAATGAGAAATGACTTTGTGAGCTTCATCATGCGTCATTGGGCTCGTTGCGTCGTCATTGATTCGAACTATAACGTCGTCGACCCGTAGTCCAGCTTCCTCTGCAAGACTTCCTTCAGATACCTGAAATGCAGCATTTGATTGAGATGGATTAAGCTAGCTCTTATCACTGGACTGGGTGCCTCACATACAAATCGACTCAACCAGAGGTTCAGTAGGGAACTTTTAGAACTCATTGAGAGGCATCAGACCAACGGCATCGTGAGGTACCATAGAGCTACTACGGGATTGGTCTTTTGAGCTGTCTTGAGATGCTTGTAAGGTTTTCGGAAAAGAACAAAACACTAATCACTGAACCTCTGCACCTGCATGTAATCAGTTTACTCATTGTACCATTTTTGACAATAATTCTGGTTGAAATAAGGTCTTTATCTTTAGGTGGATATTGTCAAAATAAATAAAAAAAAACTGCGCATTGCATACCAACATATATTATGGTTTAGACCGTTTTGATCAAATTTTCACTAATTCGAATACACAAGCGTGATAACACTAACCCTAGGTTTAGTCGTTTGACAGATAATCTGGTGACAGGTGTTTTTGCCTTAAAAATGCCCAATTCGCAAAAACTTACGAACCTGGGGCAATGCCAAATGAAAGCAAAATTTAAATTTTCTGCGGATCAGTAAAACTTCAACAGTATATACTGTCATAATCAAGTCTATCTTACTATTCAGGTAACTGCAGTTTTTCGCTGTCAAAAGTCAGCTCCATAAAGAACGAATTTACATTAATGTTTAATTAAATTGCAAAATCAAAACAAACAAACAAATGGAGTACATAATACCAGCCTTAGTAAAAATAAACAAGTCTCTTATTTGAGAATGTCTTTTTCTATTGGAACCGGAACAGCTTTTCTGCTCTCGAAAACAGCTGGCTGTCAGATTTCTTGTTCAATTGGCCGCAAAAGTCAGAATCAGATCAATTTTGCGAACATCGAATTCCGAGCGAAATTCACGCCTACTTAAATCAACACCAAAACATTTTTCATTTGTCAGACTTTAAAGAGTGTTATTTTACGTTTTTAGTGGCGACGAGTCTGTGAAAAATAACATTTGGCCGCTGTAATGGACATTAACGTAAATTCAATATATTTTTGTAAACACACACGACAATTTAAGAACAGCTAACTTTTAAAACACGCACCACCATAAATGCAGAAAAAGAACAATCTCGTTTTATGTTCCATTGGGCACGAAAAATCTGAAATCTGAGAGCAAAATCTGAAAATCCGTATGAACCACATAAGAAATGTGCAAAGAACTTTAAGCGACATTGCCAGCAATCATTTAATTCGTAGGCATACTTGCTCAATTCAATAGTTGACTAGGTCTAAATAATTCAACTTAGAAATCGGGACAAAAGTCGTTCTCCAATGTATTGTACACATCTTATTTCACAGTCTCTTGGTATTCCCATTCAATGGTTCTACAATTAGGTAAAACTGATTGCACTATCGATAGACTCATCAAAGATTTTTTTTAAGAGAACCATTCTCTTAGAGTACGCAAATGACTTTCTTGTTGTTTGTTTTTATCGTCTATTGACCGACATTTATAAACAAATGCCCACTGCCTGTCTGCAAGCTGATTTCTTTATCTGGGACAAGAGTTCACTAAGTTGGTCGATATCTTTAGATTGGCGAGTTCAGTTGATAAATTGACTGTTGCGAATTAGTTTCTTTTTTTCTTAATTTTGAGTAAGTGCCAACAAAAACGTTTAGGGACTGCTATTGCTGGTACGAGGATGACCCAGAAACTTTGGAATACATTAATATTGATAAAAAGTATTCTTTGCAGATTCCGCAGCATAATTAAAAGTAATACTCAGGTAGATCGTTGCACTAAATAAAACTGCGAAAGCAAAATCACGTAAATTATTTCAAATTCAGGTGCAAACATGCAGATGCAACTATAGATAGAGATAATGTTTTCCAGGATACTGCTTTTCTTGAATAGTCGGTATCCATCTCATAAGAATTTCCCATTTTTTTTTTTCATGCACTATTACGTAACACACTCCACATTTGAATTTTCTTTTTCTCGGCTTGACGTTCACCTATCGAATTTCCATTTGTCAAAAATATCACTTTCGACAAGTTTAGCTTTCAATTGAACAAAACTGCATATATTTATTAATTTTTAATCACAATTTTATACCTTGACGACCGTTAAAGGTATTTCAAAGTCCGATCCGCCAACCAACCGAAATCCCCACGGGACGTTATCGAAACGACACATTTTTATGTCGATAACCATTTTCGGAACAATTAAGTACTGTTTTAAAAATCGTAAATATTAAAAAATATACTTTTTTCTATTCCTCCGTGATGTTCGCGTAATCCAAATGGTGCGACTGAATCTTTTAAGTCAATTGATTCCTGATCGATTGCAGTTATCGTTTATAGATTCACATAAATTGAGAGAGGACAATAAGAGAACAATTGCATTTTTATTTTTATTTTCCTTGGCAAGTTGCAAGCATGCGATGTGAAAGAGCATGCTACCGGTGAAACGTGGAAATCGAGATTCAAAACACCAACATATGGCGTGAAAACCATTTTCATAGCGTGGGCACGATCAGGGCAGAGACACACGTGCTTACCGAAACAGGTGGACATTTTGAACACAAGTTTGAAGAGCAAATTGAAATAAATTTATTTTCTCAGGTGCGAATATGAGTGAGGGTGTGGGAGAGAACATGAAAGCGAAAGTGACTTACGAGGTACGAGGAAGATGTGTGAACATTCAATTTGCGTATGCTTTGTACCTATGCGTATTTGCAACAAGTGGAATGTATACGGTACAAGGGATTTCTTTGCATTTGCAAACGTCACAATGTCTGGCCTGGAGTAACTGGACATTGTCCCGTTCCCATACTTTAGGTACCATATTATCGTGTTTACGTCAAAAAAGGCTTTATTCCTTTTGTTTATTAACATGGGGATTGCATTCACTGGTCGCTACATAACGGATGTCAGTAATTAAGAACATCTGAAAATTAAACGGCGTCCTAGCACCTCTGTGAAATGATATAGCAGAAGACGTTCTGTACCCAAATCACCGATTTCATATAGACTACATCTCAGCACGTTTATGAAGACAACGTCACATTTGCTAAAACCTTAAAAAGAACTTGAACCATCCAAATTTAAAATTTTAGATTAGAAAAGTGTTCACATCAGATTTCATTTAACAGATGGTTTCATTACCGACCTAGTATTGACAGTTCATGCATTTTTTTGTCCTTATATATATTTCTGGTCGGTCTTTTGTATAATCTCTTGTATTTCAAAATTGATTTTATTTTAACTACAATAATTATAACAATACATTATTTCACAATATGAGTTTTGCTTCTTTTGTTAATTAATGTCTAAATTTGACTTTCTTTACTGTGGAAAACTGGGTTCATTCGGGTACTTTTTTTTGCAAAGGTAAAAAGTATTAAAAATAATTGCTACTGTACAAATGCGACCAGGTACCTACTGTGAAAATTGAAAAAAAAAATTAAAGAGAAATCCATTTCCCATCTTTTAATTGTTTCGTAGTCTTGAACTTGCCGAATTTCGACTTACTGAAAAATTAAAAATTAAAACCGACAGCTAAGTGACAGCTCAATAGTTTGACAAGTAAAACTCATTCTCCTCTTGAATGATGTCGGGGGAAGAAGTTGTAAATTGAATATTCTCCTCGAACATGTAAACGCATTCAAAATAATAAGTTTAAGGTATTTAGCTTATTAAAAAAATCAATTCCAACTTATGCATTTAATGAGAACTTTGTCAAATGTCAAAATGGCATTTCTTAAACTTAAATTGCCTTCGACAACGAAAAAATTTTGTCGCATTTACTAAATAAATAATTTACTTTCATTTATTGAGTCGAATCGTTCGTTTTCTCAAGAAGTTAAAAAAGTAAAGCATAGCAAAAAAAAAGATATCCGGATTCCGGATTCAACGTGAGGCTTAAGAAATTCACAAACATGTGATTTTTTTAAGTGGAAAGAAAATAAAAAAGTTGTCGTATAGCAAAAAACAACTCCGGATTTATGTAAGTTTTTAGAAATTCCGGGTTTTTGGTCACAAAACACCGGATTTTGAAATTCTTTCAACAGCAATCGACCCCATTAAAAATTAGAAAGTTGGTTACATGTTTTGACAAATTGTGATTTTTGATAAATCTGTAGAACCATAGCCAACGTTTGTCGGTAATACAGTTACAAAACATCAAATTAGGACCAAGAAGTAAGGATTTATTCACAAGTAAGCACGGATTCTTGACCCAGGATCGGGCCCTAAGTTCCCGATTCACGAAATATCTCCCCAAATTGAGATAGAAAAGCAAAACAGAGATACTTGCCAAAAATAATGGAATACAGAGATGTGTAACTTTCTAGTGGAAAGGCTACCTACAAGCTGTTTTCCAGAAAAATTCATGAAGTCACACACACTTGCTTATTTCTATTCTAGAATATGTGAGTTCATATATTGGACTTTAATGCAAGAATTCGGTATTCAAGCATTTGATTAAGTGGAGGAGGGGACATTAGGTGTTGTACTTTACTTGCGCTGAGATAGGATGCTTGTTTTAAGTCCTTCAACAAAAACAAACCAAAATGGACCAATCTTCAGAATTTGATATTGCTGTCGGTTTAGCGGTTGGAATCTTTAATTTTGCATGGACCGAAGTGGAAAAAACCCAGAGCGTCAAATAAAAAAAAAAAAAATAATAAAACTTCTGAGATAAAAAAGGAACATTGCGAATTCCCTGGAGAATCGGGACTAAAAAAAAAAACCATCGGAGTTTCTTCCCTGAACACACTCCCAGAAAACCGTGTAGACAGTTTTCTCGCATGCGATTTAAGTCCACGTTCTCTCACAACACAATAGCGGTGTGACTGTCAAAATTTCTTATCAAAATTCATTCCGAAATAAATTTCCATCTGTGTCGGATCTGTTTCTTTGTTTACCTGCCGCTTTCGTTTTCGTTACTTTAAGAAATTAAACTGTCCACTAGATTAAGGTTCAAAGTCTATTTATAATTTTTTAATTGATAAACTTTACCAATTAGCCGGCTTACTGTAGCACAAGGTGCGTGTGAGATCGCATCGAAATCGGTTGACATCCACAATTTTAGTATAATTTTAGAATCACAACAATGCTTCCAATCTTCCGCAAATGTGCTAATCGTGCTCTGAACCAGAGGGTAACAAAAATATCAACGAGATTCAAATCTTAAATTCAGCATTCTTATCAACACGTTTTTATTTAGATAAATACTGTGCCAGTTCGGTATCTTAACCTCTTGGAGTATCAAAGCAAGGATCTTCTACAGAAGTATGGAGTGTCAATACAGGAATTTAGGGTACTCGAAGAGAAAACCGATGGTAGAGTGCTGAAGGAATTCGGTAGGTTAAACTGAAGCGTTATATTGATTCTTGTCTTATCTCTCTGAACAATAGAATCTGTACAAACCAGATTGGTCCCATGTTAAGTCTATTCTATTTTCTATTTTTGTATATTGATTGCATAATTCCATTGATTGCTGACACGAAATGCTAGCAGAATGTTCCGTATGGAAATAATGAGATCACATAGATTAAATTACATAAGGCTTGCTGCAGCAGTCGGCACACAAAGATGAATGTTCGCACTGCAAGTGCACATCTTTATGATGTTACTTTACGCTCTAATTCAATAAAGATTGAGTGGCGACAAGGTGCGATAAATAAACGCTCTTCACTATCTAAATCAATTCTAGTTCATTAAGGGGTTTCTTATAATAAAGGGGTACGTTATCAACAAAAGTGGCGAGTTCAAATAGAATTCAGTCCGAAGACGAAGAGCGCTCATACAGTTTGCATGGATTAGAGTTCTTTTGATAAGAAATTCATATTTAGGTAAACAATACATAACCTTGTACGCTTTCACTTTCAGAGTGCCCAGAGTATGTGGTCAAGGCGCAGATTTTGGCTGGCGGACGCGGCAAAGGACACTTTGACAATGGCTTTAAAGGCGGCGTGCACATTACAACAAAGTAAGTACATGCATTCATAGATTAGATAGCATAAATCGTTCGCGCCGCATTTAATTGAAGACAGTTAGCGGCAACACAGATACGAATTTGTTTTTCCACATCAATGAACGATAAGATGCCCGATAGATTTATTCGCCCTTGTTTGTAACAATCGATTCGCTAACCAACCGCTATCATGTGCCCAAACTTATGAGCTTTCCGCGTCCCCATAATAAGAGGTAGGCAAGGTACGACGAATGTTACTGGTCATCCTTTAGATGTAAACGCTAAAACAATTCGAACTGTGAATATCTACTTAACACTTTTCCATTTATTGTTTCATCGACTAAGAGCGCCTGTACTTTCCTTTCAGAAAAGACGAAGTACTTGATCTAACAAAGAAAATGATCGGCCACCGTCTCATCACGAAGCAGACTCCCAAAGACGGTATCCAAGTGAAGAAGGTGATGGTTGCTCGAAGTGTTAACATCATCCGCGAAACCTACATTTGTATTCTTATGGACCGCGAGCACAACGGCCCAGTGTTAATAGCATCCCCAGCAGGGGGTGTTGACATCGAAGCGGTTGCCCAGGAAACTCCCGAGAAACTACTCACTATTCCCATTGCCATCGAAGCAGGTCTATCGCGAGAGCAAAGTCTCAGGATTGCAAACTTTCTAGAATTCAAGGGACCATTAGTTGAGAAGTGTGTTAAAGAGGTCGAGAAACTCTGGGAACTCTTCAAAAATGTCGACGCTGTTCAGATCGAAATCAACCCTCTAGCGGAGACAGACGCCGGAGAAGTTATTTCAGTGGATGCTAAGTTGAACTTTGATGACAATGCTCAGTTCCGCCAAAAGAAAATTTTCGAAATGGAAGATACTAGTGAATCTGATCCCAGAGAAGTGGAAGCCGCGACCCATAACCTCAACTACGTGGCCATGGATGGCAATATTGGTTGTTTGGTGAATGGCGCTGGTCTCGCTATGGCTACAATGGATATCATCAAACTGAATGGCGGCAGTCCGGCGAATTTCCTTGATGTCGGCGGTGGAGTGAAAGAGAGTCAGGTTCTCGAGGCTTTCCGAATTTTGGTGTCTGATCCAAATGTTAAGGCGATCATGGTTAACGTGTTTGGAGGCATTGTAAACTGCGCCACCATCGCTAATGGTATTGTGGCTGCGTCAAAAACGCTCGACTTGAAAGTACCTTTGGTGGTTCGCCTGGAGGGAACAAATGTTACCGAGGCAAGAAATATCCTTAAGAACTCTGGTCTTCCGATTAAGACAGCATCGGATCTGGATGATGCAGCACAAAAGGCAGTGCAGGCTTTGAACTGAGAATTACAGAAATACTGCTATCGTGATCACCAGAAACTGCTTTTATAAATTGTTTTCTTATAGTTCTCCTCCTTTTGAAATTCGCGCCATCGGAACCTGTTAGACATTTCCATTTTCGGTTAAAGTAAACCGCAAAAGCGTTATGTACTTGTGCTTTGTTTTATATACGGACCTCGTAGAGAAAAATATATAATGTACCTAAGATTGTTATTATTGATGTTGGTTATTTTGACATTTCGTTCTCGAAAAGTATTGAATCATTTTTGTTGTTTCAGGTTAAAATCGCAATGGCACAAATGCCCATTGGAAATTTGCACTGTGCCCTACAATATATTTAAAAATGCAAGCAAGCCAGAAGAATGTGTTCAGTTTGATTTAAGGTTTCAGCACTTGGCCGACAATTAAGTTGAAAATTACTGTATACATACTTCGTTGGCAGGTAGTGTGATTTATTTTTTTTTTCTCCATTTGAATTTCTGAACCTGAATTCTGAATGCAAAATCAATTTTTCTCTGAACTCTCCTCTCAGGCCGGGCAAATTTTGTGTGGTGATTCGTGATTGGGAATCTAAATCCAAACCAATCTATTTTTGTTTTGTTCTTGTTAAAGTGATAAAGAAATTGAACGCATATAGGAACTATTACTCAACATATTCAAATCAAAAACAAAATGCTTTCCAAATTAAATTGAATTGAACTCTGCGAATCCACAAAGGAAATAACAAAAGTTCAGAGTTACTTTTACGCAGCATTTATGTGGGAATGGGCAGCTTGAAGGTGAGCATTTTTTTAATTACGTATTACAAATATATTGATTCTCTCTATTGCTGTTGTATTAAGTGGACATCTTTATTTATAAATACGCTACTCGTGCACAGCTTTCAATCAATTTTCAATTCATTAAACAAAAGAAAGTTATTGTTTTGTAAGCACTAGTCATTAGTAGTTATGACTACCACCAGATTACATGGATATCGGGACTGGGAAAACATAAGCTGGCTGTCGAAATGACTAAAACTAGTGCCGTAGAATTTGATTTTATATTGTAGGTGAGGTTAGGGAATAAGCTTGAGGTTTCGCATAATTATTAGGTAAGGCACTACAATCGCTTTAAAAACGTGAATAAATTGGATTGGTGATGTTGTACTTTCCACTACACACTCCCTATGTCTCTTAAACCTGGGACCTATCCCTATTTTAACCTTATATTATTTTATTAAATTTCATGTTCCTCAAAGCTAGTCGTCTTCTCTAAACATCCTGTTTGGACTTTATCATAGGGTATAGTGCGATGGGCTTCTCGCCGTTATAGGTTGGAAGTTGTTCGCTGGGTGCATGTACAGCTAGTCAGATTTTTTCATAAGTCTACTTTTCCGAGCTAAACGATAAAATCTGTCAAACTCGAAAAAAAAATAAGCCAAACTCTTTCAGAGAGCTTGAGCCATTTTCACCTTTGACAACTACTCGTCACTCGTTATTTTGCTAATTTTCTCTTTTTCTGTCATTTTTGATGAGAACGTGTATTAAGTTTGTGCGATTGCGATCGATTTATATCGAAAACGTTTAAAAAAGTTCAAAAGTTCAACGTTTCGGATCACAGAATACCGGCCGACACTGGTCCTTTTGTGTGTACTGCATTACCGACATTAACACCCGTTGAAAAATACCGTCTTTTAGTGGAATAAAAAATAGGTTATAGTTGCAAGATTGGTCCATTCGACATAATAACCTGGACACTGCCTACATAACATTATTATATATAATACCATTTGTTCAAAATCGTTTTCAAGCACGTCAGGGTTTTTTCTTAAATTTCAATTGCGTTAAGTCTCACTGAAGTCGGTTCTATATCTTATACATAATACAATTCTTACAATTGTGCATCACGTGCAATGGCGTGGTTCTTACACGTCTAATAGTCCCAGCTTAACTGATTCCTTGAGGCGGGTACAGATAGTTCATCAAATGAAAAAAAAAAAAACAACCCGCACTCTATTGTACTAAATACGTTCATGTTCTAATTTAATTTATTTCTGGTTTCTTTACAACAATTTCATCGATTTACAGAAATCTTTGTATAGTCTCTCTACGTGTTGAAGTTACAATAATATTTAATTTAATTTAGTAAATAATAACTATACAAATTTAATTTGCTAACTGCTTACTTTAGTCTATTCATGTTTATTGCAACAACTCAACTTGATTTGTTTTGTCTGATTACCAGTTATATTGACAGTAGTTAACGGAATAACAAAAACACAAGTACGCAAGTGAACAGAAAGCTCAGATACTTTCATTTCATCAATTTGAACACATTTCTGTCAATATTGACGTTTCCAAGTAATCAATAATAATAATAATAATACAAACGTAATTGTTACGCGTCTCCTTCTGCCCTGGGGCTCAGTCAAAGCAGAAGCAGCACTGTAGTGAAATAAAAAGCGATTTACACCTTCTTCTATACTTAACAAATAATATCACAAATATATAGTTACATGATATATATATATATATATATTTCTTTATTTTATGCAAACGAGTATACTTATTTATTTGTTTATTTTTCCTTGCTGTTTAAAGTGCAAATATCCATTTACGTGTTCTAAATTAAGAGTTACTTCACTATTTTGTAGAAAATACTTGGCTGCGTTTTTTGTTTTGTTTCTAAATTTAGTTTATATTTATTTAAAAATGTTTTTAAATATTTTTATTGTCTAGTTTTGTTTTAAATTTGTTAATTAGTATTGCTAAAATATTTTACAATATGTTGAAAGGTTTTTTTTTTTCTTTTCTGTTTTTGTTTAATCTTAGAAAATATCATATTTATGCAAAGTTTTCTTTATTTTAAATTGACAATTGACTTTTGATTATGTTTAAATGATATTACAAAATGTTCGAACGAAAAAATAGGAGAAATAGCAACAACCTAAGGGTGGTGTTGTTTGAGAAAATAAGCTTTTCGTATAA
Organism: Cheilosia grossa; assembly: GCA_963082955.1. Taxonomy (NCBI): domain Eukaryota; kingdom Metazoa; phylum Arthropoda; class Insecta; order Diptera; family Syrphidae; genus Cheilosia; species Cheilosia grossa. The sequence goes on from OY720144.1 coordinate 99,646,325, forward strand.
GATATGTGTTGTAGGTGTGTAGATCGGTTTTGTTTACGTCATGTGAAGGTCGCCTTTGAGGATGCGGGTAAAGGTTTTTTTGAATTGCTGATTGGCGAGGGCGTAGCAGAAGGGGTTCATCGGGCTATTCGCGTAGCAAAGAAAGTACGAGAACATGTAAAGGTGCTCATTGGTGCATGGCGGGTTGGAGCAAAAGCCCTCAACCAGGGCCAGTACGTGATATGGTGTCCAGCAGGCCACGAATGCGCCGAGGATGAATGAGATTGTACGAAAGGCTTTGCGCGCTCGATTCTCCGACTTAGACTTTTGCCTTCGGATGCTGAGGGGGATTTTCTTTTTACCCTTCAGATGGCGCCCGATGGAGCGGATGAAATCGCGTTTACTCGCCGTTCGGCTTGACTGGATACCGGTGGCGTGCGAGTCATCGGTGTGTGATTGCTTGCCCGCTATTGAGGTCGAACCAGAACTCGTGCTGGGCGCCGTCTTCGAGGCTTCCTTGTCGGTGTTGCAGTCTGTGTTGGCGGCCGATGTGGCCTGTCTCGCCTTGGTTTCGGAGGGCGTCTGGGAAACGGGCGTTGTTGCTGCTACATTGTCGAACAAGTTGACACCCGTGTCCTTGCTGGAGCCTGGATGAGAAGACAAATCGCTATTTTTATTAGAGTCTCCTTCATTTTGGGAATGTGTTTTGGGATTCTGGTGGGTTGCATGCTGGCTTTTGGCAGCCGCTCGAATGAGTGCCTTTTGCAAGAGTGTCGGATTGGTGACCGTTTGGTTGGCTTGGGCCGTGGCAGTGACCACAGTGATCTTATGCGGAGGGAAACTGTAGGATGTCGATAGGCTCTCTTGGTTCGGTGATGGAAGGATAATTGAACTCTCGTCCATGTAGCGCAGGTCGGCGCCGTCCATGCTCTTCATGACGTCATAGTAGGTGGCGGTATGATCGCTGGTGACGCTGCCCAGCTGCTTGTCAGAACCTTCCGATACTGGTGAGTTGCACTGGAAGCCTTCGGGCGGGGGTAGGATAGCTTGGACAAGGTAAGGAATTACCTGATCCTTGGGCACTTCAATGGGATCGATATTGACGGGAGACAGTGGAGACCCTTTATTGTCATCAATGGGCGCGTTCTCGGGGATGTAAGATAGGTGGTCTGCATCAGATTGCAGGCGGATCTCTTCGGGCAGAGGGTTGGGGATAACATTACCTTTACTTCGGGTGGCAATCAGAGCTGCCTGCGCCCCAAATACCAGTCCTATTGAAGAGCGTTTACGCAGCATAGCTAACTGTTGTTGCTGCGTTTGATTCGATGCCTGCAGCTGGTTCACAGAGCTTTCTTCGTCCGAGTCAAAGGCTGGGCTACTAGAACGTTCGCTCTTTTCCGCTTCGGCGACATCGCGCTTTGTTCCGTCATCGGGCTTCTTACCCACGTCCTGTGGTGGTTGTCTGTCCGCGTGACACGATTCCTTTCGTTCCGCCGCGGGAGCCTCTTTTGGCTCAGACGAAGTCGAAGAGGTCAGGTTCGAGGCTGGGATGGTATTACTATTTGCTACAGCTAAATCGCTGGACTTTTGACCACCACAGCTGTCAGTGATACCGATGCCTGCTGCACGACCGGCCATTCCGGTCATGGCCCCAGCACTCAGTGCCACCATTGACTGCATCTTTCGTTGCTTCGCCTCGCTGCGTTTCTGCATTTCGTAGGCAGTCTTATAGATGCCACCGTACAAGATGAACAACACCACCAGCGTGGTCCAGTAGTAGCCAATTATAAGGGCAGTGTTGAAGATGGGATCTTTCAAAAACTGTACCGCACACTGGCCTGGCAGTAGGTCACGTTTCCCCGTAAAGTGTTCCCACCCAAATATCGATATGAAGAACAGCAGTGCTGGGATTATCCACGTTATCGTGACCATATAGATAACCCGCTTTTTTGTTCGCCAGCTGCGGTATTTCGCTGCAATTTTCACAGAACAAAATCGGTCGATTGTTATCAACAGCACCGTGTACTGTGACACCAGGCATACGGTGTAATCAACAGACAACCACAGGTCGCACAGCAGCGGCCCGAGGTCCCAGTAGCCCATCAGAACGTAGACCGTATAAAACGGCATCGATACAGTACCTGGAGGAGAAAAGTTCGCATTAGTTTGGAATTGCTGAAAACATTCCCTTACCTATGAGCATGTCCGTTGCTGCTAACGAAGCAATAAAATAGTTGCTCGGCTGTCGAATACTTCGGTCGACAATAAATGCCAACAGCACCAAAATATTTCCGCCCACCGTCAGGATTATGCATATCGCCAGGCAAACAGCGATGGCTATCGTCTGCCACAAGTCGAACGGTGGCAATACCAATGCAGGACCCTCCCCATCTAATGAATCATTTTTGCCTGTCACCGTCCCATTTGCTGATTTATTGTCATAGAGTATATTGTCTTCTTCACTGCTCCAGCCCGGAAGTTCATCGCCGTTATTGAACAGTGTTCGGTATAGTGGATTCGTCAGATAGTTTTGACATTCGGTATGTTTCAGTATTCGCTGGTACAGAGATTTGCATAGATTTTCACGTTCCTTTTGCAGTCGCCTGGAAAATATATTCGGAACATAAATATTGCATTATTTTGCTAGCTCATTATTGGTTTTGGCAATTGGGTATCATTATGCATTTTCGAGTATACGGATGGATGCGTTGCGAATCACTCAAACATTTACCTACTTAACTAGTCCATTCATACGAGCTGGGCTTAGTTTGCACTCAAACAAAAATATAAGTTCATTATACCAAATTCTATAATGTTGGGCCGTTTACATTCTGCTTGTGCTTCTGCAGAAAAATGCAAAAAATAAATTCGTTTGGGCTGCGCCTCCTTCTGTCATATAAATGCATATGTGTGACTGACAAGCAATTACCGTACAAATAAAGCGTCTACTTTGTTACATAAAAAAATCCACAAAAAAAAAAAATTAAAGTCGTGGCGTAAACCCACGATTTTCTTCAGGCTTCGTCTGAACCAACCACCGTCATAAATTTGCATATCTATTCCCTATTGGCATAACATTCGTATGGATTTGCATTTTATCCTTTTGTGTGGATTGGGGAATCGCTGGCGATTCTTCAGGATCGTCGGGGATTTTCCACTACACGTTAACCATTTCACATGATGTTTCTTCTAGGATTCGTATACAAACTCATAGGCGAACGAAATCTTCTTCTGGGGAGTTCAAGGCGGATGAAATTCGAATTGGCTGGGTTTCTTTTTTTTTCACGAATCTACCAGAAAAAGTTATTGATTTAATTTCTGTTCTTTTATTTTTGTTTTGCATACTTAAGGTTCTATAAAAAAGGTAACTACACGCTCAAAAATTGGCTCTAACAGAGTGCGATTTTTGCTCGGTTAAAAAAAAATGGGTTAAAATTAACCAAGCCTCTGTTGAAAACACCGAGTATTCGTTGTTAAATACCGATATAAATAGGTTAAATGCATACTGTTAAAAATAACACACTTTGTTAGTTGTTAAGAACCAAGTTTCTAGATAAATATCAACCAGCTGGTTAAATTCAACAGAGTTAATGAGTTAATTTGTTATTTACAACGAAGAAAAATTGATAAAAGGTTATTTTTAACCGAGTTTCGTTAAACAAGTTGGCTCGGTTATTTTTAATCCACTAACTTTGTAGGAGCTATATTAACAATATCACTTTGTAGTTTTTAACCGAAAGTTGGTTGATTTTATATAAGTGATTTTTCTACGTGTACCTCAGACTTTCGAATACTTCTTTTCCAAAATTCAGAAATCTATTCAAGCTTCAAGAGAGTTCGAAAGAAAATCACAATGAAATTTGCTTCGAACTTTCGATTGCAAAATTTTGTCAAAAATACAAAAAAGAAACTTGTGAAGCCATCAATTTCATTTCGGCTAGGTACTCGAAGCAGGTTCAAAGATATAACTGTCAAAGTGAAAATCATCTTAAAAAAACTTTGTTTTGGAATTTTTCAGAAAAGCACCCAATTACAACAAATATTGCGAGCCTCGAAGTGTCAAGTAAAGCGTAGTTGTTGCAATTGCGTACTGAAAATCCTACTTAACCTACTCTACTTTGGTTTACTGAGACCGAAGCTCAAAAAACAGGCCTATAGCCAGATCTCAGAGATTGAAGTGATATCCGTAATATAAAGTGGATTGAATAAAATAAGAAAATAAAAAATGAATACTGCCGTGCTTATTAGAAATAGTTAACAAGATCGCACAGAATAATGAATGGTTCAATCGACTGAGTCCGCAGGCAGAAGTAATTGCCGAACTTTACTTTACTGAGTTACCGAGTTGGTCTACATTTGCAGTCAATCGACTAATAAATGACTGTTTACCATGCATCAAAAACGGAATTGTTTTGGAATGGATTGAGTGCTAACGTTTTGTATACATAGAAAGGCAACAACTGTTTAAATATTTACCTTAAATCAGATTTTGTCAAGTAAGACTCTATCCCCCGTATTAACAAACGCTGCGTAAAACTTATCAACTGGTTACTGAGCAGTTACGTCTGCTAGCTAGATTACTTGTGCCCATTTGTTTATTAATGGGGGGTATATCGTATATGGTTTGATTATTTATTAAAAAACAATTTCAAATAAAAGAAATATAGAAAAAACAAATAAATAAATAACTTTCGCTGTCGCCGTTCGTTATAACCTGTTGCCACTGTAAAAGTGGAATACAGTGGACGTTCAGTATAACGAATGGATAATGCTTGATGTCATTTATCATACAGAGCGCGTTCGTTATAGCGATCGACTTTTTATACTTTTTAAAAAAAATCATTGCAAATATGTTTATTTAAAAGGTTTTATTTATATCGATAGCAAATCGGGGCCACCATTCGCTATATATCGCAAATCTGCTATATCGTATATGCGTTATAATAGACGTCCACTGTATTTTATTTTTTTGCCAAAATTCACCTATAATTCGATTTCCTTAATCTATATCTCATTTACTTTTGAAAAAACCATTTGCCTTGTAATTCGACCGTTTGACAAGAAGTGTCAACGCAGTTTACCAAATTCTTTAATAAAACTTGTTGTTAATTAAAATGCATTTGACTTACCACTGCGTTATAAAGTCAGGTTTTATTGAAAAGATTGGATTTGTGCGATTATTTGCATCCAAAGTCACATTAATGAATCCCTCGGAGCTTCCATCACCTCCAGCTTCTGTGTATCGATGATCCATGGCTTGGCAGCAGGACTGTTGATATCTCTCCTCTTCGGTGTGAAATTTCAACTCTGCATCCGCCGAACAAAATTCTAAATACTTCGCTACATCATATCATCCGGACGTCACCTAAATTGATTCTGAATTATGAAAACCAAATCTGTAATTCGTTCGCACCCCGCCAGATACGAGTGTGCTATCCATTTGAATTGGAGCGAGTATGGTGTTGGTTTGACAATGCATATATACAGATACACCAGCGGATATGATACAAGCGCTCTGAAACGAAATGCAAACATAATTAATTTTACAAAATATGATATGACACAAAATGAATACGAAACAGTATTACTTTTCGTAGAAGGACGATTTTTCAGTTCAAACAAAACGAATGGCACAATCAATCAACCTTCAACTTCGTTCGTGCAAATGCCACAAGAAACACCTCAACGCCAAAACCACTGTTCATACAATAAGAACGGTAGTCGGTGGTAAAGGTAATGGTAACGTGTTTCTTGTTTATTATGCCATTGAAGAGGAAGACGGTGCCCTTCGTGTGGTCATGGACATTCCAGAATCCATATCCACAGTGCACTGCACAGTAATAAAATCGATTGGCACTGTGCTGCGAACACAGCGACGACAGCGCGCCGCTAAAAATACCCATTTTCGCTTGTGTCCTTTTGTTCGGTAGGAATTATATCGGAAAGTGTATAAACGTCAATTATTTAAAAATAAATATCGCACCGCAAAAGTGTGTGTGCGCTACCCCTGAGATAGGCGTAAAGGTGATTGTGGGTCACGGCATTATACCAAAGACGACTGATGACGGCGGCGAGGAGAGCGTACAAAACATAATCGATACGAAAACTCACTCAGCTATGAAATCAAAGGCACGTATAGATACAAGATAGAACCTGTAGCTGTGCAGCAATTCACGCGAACCTACCTATGAACAAGGTACTAACAAGTTGCAAGTTACTGGTGCGGCAGAAAAGCGGAACAGTATAGGCCTTGTAATCTACACACTATGCTACAACCGGTGGCTGTAAAGGTCCTTGTTCACAGAGAGCTCCAAGTGTGCGGTAGAGTCCCCGTTTCTCTGCCGTACGATATATAAAACAGGTGTATTGAATGTTGATGATGTACGGCTGCTTGAAGTGAGCCCATTGTTTGGCCCTTCTAAATCGAACGAAACAGCAGCGCAAAAGTAATCATGAGAAACGTTGTCGCCTTTATGTGTGGAGCATGTCGCCGAGATATTTTTAACGAAAAACAATAGAAATTTAGGTGGAATTCCTATTTGGCATCATTAAGTAAATGCTGCGGCACAGAGAATGGATCTGTCACAGGTGTAAACCCGCGAGCTACCTATCTACGCGCACATCAGGAATCTATAGTCGTAACGTGATAACATGAAGGTGAACGGAACATGCTGATGCTCCGCGCAGATTGATGGGAATTGTTTGGAATTCTCTTGTTTTGCATTGACAATGTGTGCAATTTATTGTCTCGGTGTATTCATCGTTTTGATAAATACCTATACCTTCATGCAAAAAGGAAGAGATTTCGAGCTGTTGCCATAATGTAATTGGAGTTTCGATTCAGAATGTGGTAAGTACTTTGTATCGTAAGGACTGTATTATGCTATCATTATGCTTCAACTGACAGCTGAAATGTCTTATTGCTTCTGTAAAACAAATATTGAATGTATTTGCGCGTCTGATTGTCTTGAACGGTACGCTTTCGGTTAGGTATTTGAAATTCAACAAAAGAGAGAATAAGCATCTGTTCTGTTTTATTTTTAACTGTCTCGTACAAAATTTCGAACTCAAAAAAGTGGGTCGCGAGTCTGTCACTCTTGCTGTCTGTCTGTCCATCTGTCCGTATGCTCCCGAGGACTACAGCCTAAGCGGCTGGCCGGATTGGGTTCGAACTTCGGATTTGGAGTATGGGAGTCTACAGTTCGGGGCCGTTTTTTTGTTTTTTTTTTTGGGAGGTAACTTAAATATTAATGGTACTTCCCACATGAAATTTTCATACCAGTTTGATTTGTTCGAAAACAGCTTTAAGGAACTCAACCAAAATTGATATTTTAGGTTATTTGGGTGAGATTATCATGACTGTATACTCAGTTTTTCGCTAAAAAATCGAATAACGATATTTTTGAAATTTTGACACACATCTCGAAAACGGTCCATATACGACTGTAACAGAAATTCATTTCAAACTTCAAATGGTCATTTATAACCTAACAGCAGGCTCAGTTTTTCTCTATATTATCGTACAATGGATTCCGGAAAAGATTGCGTTCTTAATTTTCAATTCGAATAACCGAAAACGTTAATTTTAAAAACCAAGTAATGCTTACATCCAGAACAATAACTTATGCTAAGTTTTGTAGTTGAGCAACAGTATTTTTCAAACTAAGCATTGCAATATTTGGTACTGTTTTGTCTGCGTAGTTTTAGAAAAACCGCTGTAACGATTTCGACCAAATTACATATTAAAGATAATATAAGTATTCCAAATAAGATCCCGTTCTTAGTTTTTCTCAAAAAATTCAAACAAATCACTTTTTTCATTGTTACACAAAAATGACTACACAAATCACACGAACTCTTCAGTAAGATTACAGGTATAAAGATGAGATATAAGATTAAAAGATATATATTGGCAGGTCAAGTTACAAGTGATATAATACAGTTAGTAGCGTGCGGTATCCCATAGGTACTGTGAAACGTGCTTTTAGACAAACCCTCACTCGTTCTGTGGCCCAAAAATGCCAACCTGAACTACAATAATATAATAATCGAAGATTCCAATAAAAATTTCATACAAGCGAGACTCCATAAGCCAGAGATTTACTGTCATTTGCCTCCCAACCACACCACCGTCGCCTAAATGCGTACGCTTCCGTATCCTCCCAATTATGTAGGTACATTACATGCCACAGTACCGACATATCTCCTACTCATACTTCACACAAAGTTATTCTAGTGCGATATCGGCCCACATTTTGCTCTTCCATTAATGTATTATATTACCTACTCCGGATGCCGCCATCACCCTTACTATGGTTTGCTTTACAGCTGAATAATTGCAACAAAAGAGCGTCGTGGAGAGCATGTAATGAATTTTCAAGATAAATATTGGATACTGACATATCCTGCGGCGATGCCATCGAACCGTCCCCCATTTTGGTTGTGTCCCCAGAGTAACATGTCACAAAGTTATGCATCATAACATTTTTGCCAACAACATACACACACACAGCGAAAGTATTCCTTTGGGCTTTTTTAATAAGAAGTGTCGCCAGCATTCCTACTGTGCGTCGCATTTTGTGGGCAAGTCGATGCACGGTCCTCTAGGCGACAAAAATTCTCCACAACCAGCAAGTCAATATCAGGACTATTATTGTTGCAAAATAGCAACGGCAAACGTTTGTACTATGCCAACACATATCACAGCCTAAAGACATGACAGTTAGTTGAACGGCTTGGAAAATATTATGGCAATTTGTGGCACGTTATAACATAGCTCATGACCGATGGAACCTGCCGGCCAGAGTTTATTGGTTTGACAGGTCTATTTCGACTGTGGGAAACCAGAAGCCACATTTGGTTAGTGGGTAAATATTGGAAATTCCACCCCACAAAACAACTTGCATCAGGGGAAGTTGCACGAAAACCGAACAAGGCAGTTTTGACTAGTAGATTCCTTTAAATTCCGAAATGCTTGTCGAACTTTAGGGCCACACGACAAACGCGTTCTGTATTCCTTTGTCGGTAGTAGTATTCTTATTCCACGTAAGCAAACTTTGCGATATAACCCACGTAGTATATAATTTGCAACAGCAAGAAAGAGGTTACAGTTAAGGAGTTAAAAATTCATATTGCCCGGTCCCGAAATGAGAATCACGTGAATAAAATACCAAGCGGGTTCAAGACTTTGTTTTTATCGCCGCAAGCGGAGGTGCAGAAAGAATTCTTTAAATATTTACAGCACCGTGTGCTGTATAAGGCATTTTACGAACTTCCACCTTAATGCTCACAGAACAAGTATAGGACTGCTCATCTACGCAGCGGTTTGGTTAGGCCTGGAATTATGTTGCTATCTTGAATATTCCCAGGATATCTGGGTCATGAAGTAGTCATCCCCAAAGATGTTGTATAGTTGTAAAAGAAGCAAATTTATGTACAGTTCTTTATTGCCTGTCATACATGTACTCCATACATTTATTGCTGAGCGGAAATAGTATAACTCCTTTTAGCTGTTTATGGACTATGGAGGATAGTTTTGGAAAATATACGCCATTTAAATGGAAGAGGTACCTCCACACTCTTTAATGTCATCGTTTTTTGTATTGCCTTTGGAAGGATATGTGATACAAGACAAATTGCATTTCACCAAGCGAAGAAAGACGAGGTCGCCTAGGTAGGGATGAAACGATACCTTCAAGGTAGCGAAACCTACTCGGGTATCGGATGAAAAGTATCGATTCCTACTTGCATCGAATTAAAATTCCAGATGAAAGCAATCATTAGTTTTTCAAGTTCTTATTTTTAGTAAGAATAAAATACATTTTGTGGAATATTTCCAGCGAATCTCCATCTTGGGGCATTTGATTTTCAGAATAATCTGGATCTGAAGATTCTTTCTGTAGTCGCCTTAGTAAAATATGAATTTATAAATACAAAATGCAAAAAAAAAAAACTAATTAATTAACTTTCTTTGATAATCCGTGTTGTTTTTTTGTTAAATTATATGGTGGCTTCTCAAATGTATGTGCAAATTCGAAATATTTCTGCAGTACTTTATTCTTTAAAACTTCTTTTGCATATTTCTGGCGGTGTCATTTTTACTAATTAATTAATATTTGTTTTGAAACAACAAACGATTGAACAATAGCGACCTAACTCACTACTGATAATCGACAAAAGACTTACGACTTTAGAATTTACGACTTTACGGGAAGAGAAAGACCAAACGCATTCATAAGGCGTTTTTCTTTTTTAGTTCAGAGCTGAGCATTATGAGCTCGCTCTGAACCGAGTGTGCTCAGAGCATTCTGATGTTTTTTTGTTTTTCCCGTTTTTTTTTTCTTTCAAATGTGACTGAAAGTGTGTTTGTACATGTGGAATCAGCTTTTTCCTCAGGCTGCTCAGTCAATTTATTCTGAGCTCATAGAGCGCGCTCTGATCATGCTCTGAACGAAAAAAGAAACACAAATTTGAGCTCTGATGTATCTAAGCTAAAAAGAAACACGAAATTTTTGTATAACAGTTCAGGTTCTGCTCTGAACTAAAAAAGAAAAACGGCTATAGAGAGTTAATTTCATTTTGTAAAAGATATCATTGGGAATGTAAGGGTGTAGGTACGTACAGAGATATAAAATGAGTGGTGTATGTGTTTAAGAAATGCAAGCATTTGTATGTGTGTGCGGAAAGTGTGTGATTTCTGTTTTCTGCAAAGAGCAATACAAAATTGCATGAACATTGAGTATGTGTGTGAAACTAGGTTGGGTGTTAAGTCAAAGTGTGATACTTTCATTAGATGCAAGTACTTTTAAACGATACTTGGCATCGCAACCAAAGGTATCGATTCCTAAAATACTTGGTATCGAATCAATAGTATCGAGTATGTACTTGTATTTACTTGTATCGATTCATCCCTACGCCTAGGTACATATAAAAATAAGCGACCAGTTTTTTGCGCATTGTTAAATTCATTGTAGATTCGGGAATATTTTGCCCGACTAGGGCTCGAATATTGCTCCCATTTAAGAAGATCGGCGCCACCATTTTTACTTAACCACCTGCCACATTGATGCCAGACTTTGCGGACAAACTTGCCCAAGACGATTATCAAAAATACCCTTTTCGTCCATGCGTTTTTATAGTCGCTGACAAATGCCCAAATGCCATACTTATTCCCTGTCAGATTCTCTAAAATAGACTAAATGGGATTATTTCCCGAAGTGTGGCATATGAGCGCCCTACTCGAAGGACCATATCAATTCACCTTTGCCAACAGAAGTACACATTAAAAATATAAAAACGGCCCAAACTCGAAAGAGTTGGCTCTACTGCGCCCACAAACAAATTTATTCCTCATAATAAAATTAAAAAAAAAAAAAAAAAATAGTTGGCTCAACAGGTCCGTAAGAACCCTTCTCACAGCCATTGGTTTTGTCTGAGTGCTTTATTTTTGGGGCGAATAGAATACATAAAGTAAAATAAATTAATATGTAAAGCAAAGGGTTTATCAATAGGGACGGCCGGTCAATGTGGAAGTGGAATAAAACATCCTGCGGTGTGACGTATTACCGAAATTCTTGTTCTATTTGAAAGGCCCTTGCCATTATGCATTTTCGTTCAAATGAGGGGTCCAATTTGTAATGGCCTCTGCATAGATCGGGCTGAGTTGACTTTAGAGCATCGATTGCAAACTCCACGACCTTTTTGGCCAATTCGCGTCACCTCTGCAAGGGAGAACTAGATCCTCAATTCGTCCATGCTTAGCGTCGTTTTGTAGAGTTTCTAATATTTAATTAATATTGCCAGATACTACAATGATGCTGGCCTCACTTACGTTATTTTCAAAATAGTATAAACAACATTTATGTTGCACTGCGCGAACTCGCCAAGCGCTCTTGAAAGTCAGATACGAACTGCGATCTTAACTCAATGCGTCTGACCCACATGAAGATTCTCACCTGTCCAGCAATGCATATTTTGCTTATTGACGAAGCCGTCTAACCAAAAATGCACTTCATCGCTGAAAATTGAAAATTGGCGTTAACGTTCTTAAAGTTGCGACCACCGACTCGGAATTTCGGTAGTGAATTTTAATTATTTGTGAACGTTGTTCCTTCGTGTACTTCACCATGATGAAAATATTGATTTTACTGAATATTTTGACATTGACAGTTCGGTAATCGGCTTAAGGGTGTGTTGACACTGAAAGTTTGAAGAAGTCAAGTCGCTAATGAAAGACCCACTATATATGAACGGCAATTTTGAAACGGCCAAGCCACATATTTTGACTAAGGTGTACAATTTTTGAGGTTAGGCCTTGTACAGCGTGGCTCCATTTGAGATCTGATAACTTTTTGAAAGTGCGAGTCATATGGTCTCGTCTTGGCAAAACTTTATTTATGAAAATGTTTTTGGTGGGATTTTATTTCTTTTTGTTATTTGCTAGCGAGAACTTTTTTTTTTTTTTTGGGGTGTATTTCTTGCACATCAGGGCGCCTTTTTTTTACAGCGCACCCTATATCAATTTTCAGACCTCTAGCTCAATAAATTCTCAGACCTCTAGCGTCAAAATTGCGGAAGTCTCATACAAATTTCCATCCCCTAGTTTAAGGGGTTGGGGGATAAAAGTTACAAGTCTTATAATTTTTTTTCTTACTTACTTTTTTTAATAATACTAGCTTACATACCAATTTAGCTTTCTAGGACATAAGGAAACACCCTAAGAATTTTGATGATCATCAGTATGAGTGACGAAATCAGGGTTTTTTAGATATCAATAAAATCTAAAGTATAACTCCTTTGCAATTAAAACTCTATATGTTCAATAAGTCCGCTGTTGACAACATATCCCGAGAACTTTGTTTATCTGGTATAATCCAAACCCAAGTTATAAGGGTTAAAAAAAAAACGACAAAGAACTTGGAGAAAAGGTTGCGTTCGTCTTGGAAGGGGCACTACCTACATAATTATATAGGCACGAGAATTCATACTTCAAATACCCAACGGAATTATGAAACGGTATAGCCCTGCTTGGGACTGCAGAAATGAAAAGCATATTTCCATTGCATACTCGCTTGGGCGTATTATTTTTCCGTGTGATTTTTCCTTTGGCGTACTCTCAGTTGTAAAGTGCATGATACTGTTGCTAAATTGACCCCCGAAATAATCGGTATTGATATTTGCACATGGAAATCGCCAAGCCAACGCTCCTACGATCACCGACAACAAAATCCCAGTGTACACTCTATTCCCCTCAACATCTAAATCCAAACCATTGGCCAAACTTTGATTTTAAAGTACCAAAAAGGTAGCCATCCAAATGCCCACTTAATCTCAAAACAAAACATCGTAAATTTGCAGGAACTTTCCCCTTGCGCTCGGAACAACTACAGGACGTGGTGTTATTCTCCATGTACGCCCCCAACACAAAACGGAATGTCTGAGTGCAAAAAGTTGCTGACTCAATATCATCAAATCTATCTGTGCTAATATTTATTCCCAAAATTACTTACTCACACTGATACTTGCCCATTTGAGCGCCATGTATATGAACTAATATACCACTCCGGGCGATTCCAAAATGGAACAACTTTGCAAAAGGATGAAACTCCTTGCCTTTTGGGGTCAGTACACTCGTTGAGCCATTAAAACCAGAGCTTTCCAGTTACAACAAAAAAAAAAAAAAAACCAAATACCGCCCATCTCTGGTTGAATGCATTCACTTCATCACTTCGTCCTTTTATCCTTTAATCTTTACTTTTATGATGCCCAAAAGCACACAGCTACCCATATATGCTGGCATCAGACTGGCCGGGCTCAAACAACCCAGAGCCAGGCCTCTGCACATTCAGCGGTTTTACAAAATGTACACACACACACTAACAGAGATATCGCCCACTCAAATCGGCGTGCTGGTGTGTGGATTTTTATTTAATATTGTTTCAAAAACAAACAATACTGTGTTCCGTGTCAAAAGTAAAGCAAAGCCCACCACAGCAGAGTGATTTTGACTTCATTATTTTTTTTTTGTTTGCAGAAAGAAGATGCATTAACCCATTGACACTCCCACTTGTCATGGGCGTCGTATTAGTGGTAGCGCCCGGAGAGCAGTGGTTTCCAGGAAAGGAGTGTAGGACGGTGCTTCGGCTACCGCTCAGTAGACAAGTCGTTTCGTTTTCATCCCATATGAGCCCGTTTCTCATGTTCTATGGGCAAATGGCAAATATTCATTTCCATATAACCACTAACACGCCTTTCGAGCCTGCCAGCCTTGCAATAAACACCACAACCAGCAACCGAAGCCGAACTCTCATCATCATCTTGCAAACAAATGTGCTGCTCGGGTTATTGTTTGTAACGTGGTGGTCGCCTTTATAGCTATTGAAGTATTCATAATGGCATTCATTTAAATGGGGACAAACCACCCATTCGCCCGCCCCACTGTATGGGGGGTAGTGGGAAATTGTCAACGTATTACGGTAATGTGCTCGTATACTCATCCATCTGCTGAGGAGAGAAAGGTTATTTGCACAACACACAACTGGGCAGAAATAAAAACAAGTCCTGGTGTGTTGGATATATGTTGCGGGCGAATGGAATGGGGTGGGGGTTGTAGTGAGTGTGTCACACAATGGATGCGGGGACTCTTCGGAATCCATCCGGACCATCAACAGTTGAGTTTTCATCGGGTTATTGCGAGAAACAGCATAGGTGCAGAACACCTCTACACGGCTAAGCACTTTACAGCGTACACAAGACACAACCCAGAGGCAGCGCAGCATACAGCACCAGCAGCAGCAGCGACATCACCACCAGCAACGTGCTAAATCATAATAAAGTACTTGGTGGCGTGTGCATTGAAATATCGCTGCGATTGTTGTTTGCAATTGTTATGCTTTCTTAAAAAAAACTAAGTTCTTTGAAAAGAAATCCTCGTGGAGATGCCCATTCAACTAGGGCACGTTTAGAGCTCAAATAGTGAACGGTTAGCACAACAGATGGAGAAGGATTCTCTGCTTTGCATGGTGTGTGCCGCGTGCATATAGACACAGAGTCGTTATGTCGTCCCTAATATGTATGTATAAGGGATCTCATAACAGGGTTGAGTTATATCGACGGATGCGAAAGATTAGTAGCCATGAAAGTAGGAGATTTAAGTTAATCCGCCGCAGAGGTTGCCCGTCGCATGCCTGATGGTTCAATGGAGCTTATGTACCCTGCTGGTTCGATTTCCTTGTTTCCTAGTTAATCCACTCAAAATCGATATTCAGGTAGTCGGTCTGGTAGATCTTTTGTGCACATTCAATGAAGAATTAGATGGACAGGTTGTCAGTTTTCCTTTTCCGTCTCTCCTGTGTGTGTCCTTGTTCTGTTCAGTGCCGAGACATTGGCAGTGCATACGATTTTAACTGAAAGAACCTTTCAAGTGAGGACTTTATTAAATGGGTACAGGGCATGTATCAAGCTTTATTCAGTGGGCACGCTTTTTTCTCCCCACCTGAGTGTTACTGATGGCCAGTGGGAGACAGCCTTGTAAAGACTGTTTGTGTATAGTTGCAAGTGAAGTACTTGGAAGGTAGTGAATAGGTAGTTCAGGGGATTAATTATTTTTCTCTTTTGAAATTTATTTCCAGCGAGTCCACTTCAATAGGAGAACTTAGCAGGTGCTCCAGACTGGCAAATTGGATGAATTTATTGGTAGAAGGGTAAATGTCTATGTCATCTGTTGAGGTGCAGTCATGACCACTCAATTGCAAGTTCTGAAGTTCGAACATCGTTGGATGAGCAAGTGATAAATCAGAGGAATTTTTAGATAAATCAGAGGCATTTTCATTTAGAGCGGTCGACAGTAATAGCTGCGAAACGAGTTCATCGAATGGCCATTGCCATGGCCGTCTTTGGCAAATTGTCATGAAGCGTTTTATACCAAATACGAACCAAGTTATTCGCATATTTGTCAGCAGTGTTCCCAGATGAGAATTCTACAAAATCTTGTTTTTGCGAAAAAAAAAAAAAACTTAATTTCAAGATATTTTTCAAAATACAAAACGAAAGAAATATAAAACACAATTTGGAAGTGCTTTAAATAAAACTTATATTTATTTTTTCGACATATTGAACCAGGACCATCAAATGCAGTAATGATTGTCACTTGTGAGCCGTTTTGACTGGTTTTTAATTTTGTGACCCCAAATTCGATTGATTTTGTGAGCGATCAGCCACATAAGTTGTGAGTGTGCTGACAGAATACGAAAACTTCACAAAATCAATTTCACCTCACCTTGTGAGGGTTTTGTGACTTGTGAGGTATCAGTGAGTGGCATGTCTGAGCTTTATCCACCATCTCAGACATAGAAAATCGGTTTAAATTTAAACTTTATACACTTAACCTTGCCTTGCGCCTCCCGGACCACTGTAGCGTTTTTCAGGCAGAATTGATGGCTATTCGAGAGGCAGCCTACAAACTGGCCTTGTTTGCGATAGACGGGAAAGCTATCGTCATCTACATAGACAGTCAGGCAGCCATAAAAGCCCTGAATACACCAACAACCAGATCAAAGTTGGTAAAACAATGCCGGGAATCTCTTAACGAGATTGCGGACAGATGTTCAGTAACCCTGTGCTGGGTTCCAGGTCACAGCGACATTCCGGGCAACTGTAAAGCGGATGAACTAGCCAGGAAAGGTAGCGGCCTTCACTCAAACGGCAACAGTGAACCGTACGCTCCTATACAATCGATCAAATTCTCCTTATTTAAGGAGGCAAAAACGGTCGCAAATAATAGGTGGAACAACACCAATACCTGCGTCATATCCAAGCAGATCTGGCCAAAACTAGATGCCAAACGGACTCAGAGACTTCTCTCTATTAGTAGAAACAGAATCAGCTCCGTAGTGGGAGTATTAACAGGACACTGTTTGATAGGTAGACATGCTCGCAGAATGGGGGCACCCTACAACGACTTTTGCAGAAGCTGTATGGATGAGGAGGAAGAAGAAACCGTTCTTCATCTTCTCTGCACCTGCCCAGCTCTTGCACATGTGCGCAAAACCATCCTAGGAGACTACTTCTTCGATAACCTCAATGACTTGTCCCACACAGACATACGCTGTATCAGCAAATTCATTAGAAAGACCAAATGGCTTCAATAAGTGTTGACATCTCTACTCAACCCCAGTAGCTGATCTTTTTTGACTACTGGCCGCACCACCTGATTCGCATAGACGGGTTGTTTATAGATAATAACGGGGGGTAGACTGCTTCGGTCATCCCTCTTATATATCCAAAGCAAACCGTCACTCGGTCAAACTTACCTCCTTGACCAATTTGAACCAACCCGCAATAGGCATAGCAAACCGGTCGAATGCTACATTCACCACTACTACTATGCTGTTTGCCACTTTTCGTCACATTCGATAAGCTGCCAGAGGATACACGCGATGGTCTAACCGATACGGGCACCACTTGCGTATCCGAAAGCATACTGTCGACCGGTCATCCCCCTGACCAACCATTTCAAGTCTCCAGTAAGGCGCACAACGGCGTATAGCGGCTTAGGTTACTTCGGCGAGAAGTCGGAAGGACAATCGAAGGCCGCACTGTTTTCGGTCACCCGCCGCTTATCCGAAGACACATCGTCCTATAGTCATTCCCAGTCATATCTTTTCAAGGAGATGTCTGAAGATAACAGGCGGGGTAGGACTGTTTCGGTCACCCTTCCCGCATCCGAGGATAAACTGCCCCCCGACTCTCTCTACGAGACGTAGAAAAATTGCACACACAGACAGAATGTCACACGCACAAGAAAACATCAATGCGCCCATTAGCATGACCGGCATAGAGAGTACTTGGCACTCTTACTCCACTCTTACTTTTTTTTCTCTGTTTTACCACCAAACATGATTTCATTTTTTTACATATTAAAAAACAATTTATCTACATAAATATCATTAATATTCCAAATCGATGCAAGAATATACTAAGTGAATTTATGCTATTTTTCAGGAGAGCTGTTTAAATTTTTTTTCATTATAACTAATATTTTGATAAATGGATTTTTAAAATGAATGCTTTAATGCTATTATAATTAATATAGAATTTCTTAGACATAAAGTATTGTTGGTAATATTGGGTCCTTATATTTTCAAATTAAGTAAGTCTTATACTAACAGCGTAACTGGGACATTTCAATATACTGTGTGATGTTAATTCTATATAAAACGGAGCTTGGCATGCCAAAAACTATTCAATAGGAAAAGATGGATTTATGTATAGCTTAGTAACTGTGTTTTACATATTTTTATAAATTTAAGTTTGTATAAGAACAAGCAAATAAAATGTCTAAGACCGTTTTTTTTACTTTCCTAAGTTTATAAGCTGTTTTCAGACTCAGATGAAACTGGTGCGTCGGAAGAAGACTTCAGTTCTTTGGAATTATTGTTAATATGGTTTGGGTACTAGCTTTTCATAGCAAAGCCAAAGTTGATCCGAATATTTATGTACTGAAACTGAAAGAGGTTCCTTATATATGCGGAGTAAAATACTTTTGTAAAATGGATTGTAGGTTTGTACGGAGAATGAAAACGTATTGAAAACAATTTTTTTTACAAACTTGGGCTTTCTGTTCAAACACAGTTTTTGACGAAAAAAGGATTATACTTTCTGGCATAGTTCCTTTTTAAGATTGAACCTTACAGAGTTTTTTTTCTCATTAATTTATGCAAGCTTTGTCATAAAGTCAAACTGTCTTGCTCTTGATCCAAAATGTAAACGAAAAAACGTATCAAACTTAAGATTCGGCTAAAATTTGTTTCTTGGATTTTCACGAAGACGCTATCTGCTGGCACTGAACCGCTCGTGTCAGAGAAACTTAATTATCTGGCTCGTACACTTACTACCACTATCTGGAAATGAAAAGAAGTAGGTAAATGAATACATTGGCCAAAGAATGTCGTCAAAATAATTGACTATGTATATAAATGTGATTATTGGAAAATTAATTAAAATCAACACTAAGAGAGGTTGGTATGATTTAGCTTGGAATAAATGTTCGCGTAGGGCAATAGGGCACTCTCCTAAGTGAACAGCTACGTTTTCAAGGTTTTCGGTATATTCGCATCAGCAAAATCTTAAAATTAAAAGTTGATATGCAGATTCTTATGGTATACATAACTCAAAACTATATACTTAGGTTGTTTTTGCTAGGAGCCATCGCTAATGACACTGATAAGCAGTTGCCATTTGCTATTACTATCATCAACGATTTTTCGTCTAAAAAAGCTCGGAAGGTTCCTTCGTTAACGGTAAAATTTAATTTCGTATAATTCTTGTTCTTGAATATTATATAAATATATAATAATAAAGATCTATATCTAATATATATATATATATATAAATGGTGTGAAAAATGTATTGTTATTCATCAATTGAGAACGGCTGGGCCGATTTGATTCAATTTCAAATTTTGGAAAAACCCTCCGGAAAAGTCGGGAAATTTGAAATATCGAAAATTAATTTTTTGGATGGAATTTTGTGTACAATTGGTCCAGAATGGCTTTTCGAATGGAAGTATAGAAAATTCTTAGTTGAAAACTCGGATAGTTCTGGAAAAACGCAAAAAATAAAATTATAATTAATTTTTTTTCGACGGAATTTTGCATTTAATCGATTGATTTGATGTAAAGGTGGAAAATTCTTTGTGAAGCTTGGAAAACTTCGGATAGTTGTGGAATTCATTGTGATAAAAATTCAAATTTTAACGCAGTCTGATTTCACAATAAATTATTATTTATTGAAAAACCCGACTGAAAAAATTGTGCATTTTATTGGGAAAATAAGTAGGTGCTGGGGACCTCCACTCCTTTTTTGCCCCAGGGCCTCCATACTTATAAATGCGGTCCTGGACCTGGTTGTGGAACTTTTGCTCATTTGAAGAGTCTAGATTTCAACTGTCAAATTGAAGATGGTTTTCCTAGACATAGCTGCGCGCGTCATTAAAACTGCACCAGTGGTGGCGCTTTTCCTCAGCCTTTTCCATCCTATGTTGGCCTTCAGTAGGCATTCTGAGCAAGTTTTTGCAATAATCACTGCCCCGAGAAAAACGTGAACTGCAATAAGATTTTGTGCTGTTTAGAGACTAAGAAAACACACCAGCAGCCGTTCCGCAGTCCATTCTTAAAACGTCTGTATACAGATTGTTAAATTCGAGTCCCGTCCGTCTTTCCATTTGACTCCGGGGCCTGAAGACTAGTACTCCAAACGCTTTGACTCTGTGTTATGTGAAGTCTGTAATATTAAGGACTCGGGTTAAAGGATGCAGTATCGAATGTAACTAGTGCTAATGTAGATCCCTTGCATGCTTTTCTTAGAACCTTATGTTTGGCTAGATCAAGTTGACCCAGCGCATAAGGCGGAGCACGTATAAGGGTGTCGTCTCAAAGACCAACATTACGTTCAACCAGAATCTATCTGGAATAAGCTGATCGGTATAGGTACTTGATTGATCCATATCAAGTTAAAAACAACTATGTAAATATACACGTTCCTAATACATATAATAAAAATCTACGGTTTACAGCCAAAAGCTTATTTTATCCACTTTATGATCACCATTGGTAGACGAAGTTACACATAGTTTTATAGTCCTAGGCACGGCACGAAACTCGCAAGCCAATACCAAGTGAACCTTGCCTGAAAAAGATGTCGCTATACAATGAACTGTGCGTTGTACAGCGATAAGAACTAGCCGAGAGCGTGGAAATGAAAAAGCTTCGACGGCTTGGTCGTAAAGAGAGAACGGACGATTCAGGAAGTTGTCTAGATTTAACCTTCCGAACTAAAGGAGGTTTTTTTAATACTAACCAGATTAATAAAGATTCTGGTTTACACCTCGTTATCTCAACGAATGTGTTTACACCTGACCCGACTTCTCAACAACTACCTTCAGGCGTGTATAATTTGTTTTGCGAACATCAATCTGGCTTAGACCTGAGCATAAATGCAGTTTCAATTTTACACTGAATTTTCGTACACTGCCATAAGTCCTTGGGAGTTTTATTTTGGTTTTTACGACCGAGAAAATATGGAGGGGCGAAACAAGTTGGCTCAGTTATTTTTAATCTACTGAACTCTGTCATATTTACATAGTTGGTCAACTTTAAATAAGTTATTTTCCTGCGTTAGTTAATTCGAAGACAGCTCTCACAAGACGCTGTAAGAATTGTTTAATAGGTTGCTTACCGCTTAGATCCTGAAAATGCATTCCAAAATCGAAATGCTAAACGTTTTTTTTTGTTTGTTCAACGATTTTAAACAAAATATACCTCGGCGGTGAAGTGGAAAATTAAATAAATCCATAGCTATGTGTAATTTAATTGGGCTGTGAATTAGTCAATTAAGTCGCCAAAAGCACAGGTGAAATAAATCCCCAGATGGGGGTGCAAAATAATTCCCAGATAAACAGGTGAAATTAGTGTCGGTTGCCATGGTTTATTTCATTGCCATGCGTCGTCGCTTCGGTGCATCCCCCTCCATCCAATTCGTATATACACCCAGTGAATGAGATTGCTAGAGTGAAATGCTAGGATTCGTATGCATTAACACTCCGGCATTTCATTTCATTTTCACTTGGCAGATGAAATACATGAATTGGGTATGACTTCCCAGAATCCTTTCAGGTGAGATTTCCATCCGAAATAATAATCATATAGCCAGGGAGAACCACACCAGTTTCGGTCTATACATGGAGACGGGGAATAAGCATGTGTAGTTTTGTGTTTGCCATTTGGAGTGTTTAGAAAGTTTATTCTGCATCATTTCTCTCAGACTAATCAGGAGGAAAGTGCTTGCCATCAGGTCAGGTATATAATGTCGGTTTAACAAGTTGAATAAAGAAGAGGAACACATAAGGCATCACTAGACAGGTATGTGTGGAAGTTGATCCTCTTGCATGCGTGTATACATTTGCAATTGCAATCAGAGTGAGCTTTGTTCGAGGTAATAATGAAGTGGTTGAGAAGATATCGGTTTCACCTTTCACAATATCCTGAGTCAGTCGAACAGCTGCCGGAAAATTATATCAATGAAATTTGTATTATAAAATTCCTGTGATATGGTAGTGGTAGTCAATGTCTGGTGCCCTGCCAAGTAGTTGAGGGGCTTTTGAAGCTTTACTACTGCAGTGCATTTTAATTGTTTTGATTAGGTGTTTATTGCGGAGCTGCGTTCTTGATTGTTTCCATCGTCAGTGGCATCTTTGGTAATGAGAAGACTGTGGGAACTGGGAAACATAAGTTTAAACATAAATGCACATTTTAGTTGAAATAAAATGAGATCACAAATCTTTGAAATCTTGTAGTGTTAAGTATATGTAAATATTATTACACTAAAATTCAGTCTTAAGTAAATATGTTTTTTTTAAAGAATATATTAGTTTAAGCACATTTCTGTTGAAATGAAATTAAAATTAAATCACAAATCTTTGATTTTTAGAATCTCTTGCTACATACAACATGAGAAGAAAAAAGCGACAGCCGACAGCAGATCAGAACAACAACAACAATAAATTTAGAAACAGAGAAATACTAACTTGACCCCTGACGTCTGTATCAGTTGATGCAAGACAAATGGAGTAAAAAAGAGATGGCATGCATATTTTCTTTTAAAATATGTTGTAATAGACTGCACAATCAATAAACAGTGCTTCCAGAAACTGATAATTTGCACTGGGTTTACAAAAATATACCTACTAAGGAACGAAAATGTGTAAATATATTCAATTTTGATTTAAGATTTACGAAATCCACATAATATGCAGTAGATTGTCAGTCTAGCGCAGTGGTGCAGTAGATTTTATTTTGTTCTTAAAATTGCAATTGCAGTAAAGTCCACCGTGGACTGTGGAGTCTGGAGCAGCGTTGTTCTGAAGTACTCAATTGGGTAATTTGGAGCAAATATTTCATCTTTGGCTCAATGCTCCGAGCCAAAGAGAAATTGTTAATATTTGACACAGACCTGAAACATCACTTTCTTATACAAAAATGTTAAAAAATAAATAAACGTAACCAAGCAATGAGAATTTACTCTACTGAACGCAGACACAAAAAATAAATAGTTAAAACGATTCACCAAGTGAACGCACCCTTAAATTTTGCATTTATTTTCTTGAAATCACAACAAACTCCCCCTTCTCGTTTTCATTTAACTTTGGCTCAAACTTGTTTTAAATGGCTCGGAGAATGGCTAAACTCCAAAATTTCCCCGGAACAAAGCTGGTGTGGAACTCTGGTATCTGGATGGAGAATGGAGTGTGTTGTTGGTGTGTGAATGAGAATGAATAGAGTTGAGTATTCATTGCAAATTCCAATTGGGATCGATTAAGAGAACACAGCAATAATGAATGAAAAATGGTTACAAGACAGTTACAGTTTTTTGTAAATATCTTTTAAAATATAGGCTTTTCCACAAAACAGTTTTCGGCATATATTTAACTACGAGCATGATTTATAAAAATGTATGTATCCATTTTCTTGTAAATCAATAAATAAACTGCTTTTTGTGCGAATGAAAATATTGTTTTCAACAAATTTCTAATAACTCTAAGACCAGTCGATGTATCGCTACCATTGGTATTTGTTTAACGAGAGGTTATACCTGAATTGTCTGTAAATTTCAGCCTTCCAAGTCAATTAGTTTGTGAGTTAGACCTAGGTAGAAAATTGGTCAAGGGTTCAAAAGCGAAATTAATAATAGTTCCGTTTTTTCCCTTTGGGTACGGAACCTTAAAAATGAGTTCTTAGGAAAATCAAGTGCTTGGAAGGGATTACGAGAGAATAGAATAGTTTCCACGTCGCATCATACTTTGTGGATGGTTGTCTCTACTAGTTTTTTAGCTGCTATTTGGCTATTTTTTGCAATAAAACCACCAACTTTTTTTCATTATTTTTTTTAACGTGTTTTTGTACGACTTAAAAGAAGAAATTTCGAAATTAAAACGTGAACATGATAGTTTGGTTTTCCGAATGCAAAAGTGTGCGCCAAATAAATGAAACGCATTTTGTATTTTGATAACATCTTGTAAGAATTTGCACAGCCCTTACCGAACTTTGATGAAATTGTTTTTTGTTTTTTTTTTAAACGATATTATATGGCGAAATGTAAGTAAAATATAATTAAAGTAAAAACCCAGATTTGCCCTAAACAATTTCTCCCTCCAGATTTTCCCCCGTCGCCCAAAAAAAGCCCTAAATCTGGGGAAAACCCCCAAACTGGCATCACTGTTCGAACGCAGCTTCAGTTCCGAACAGATCTGACTTGCATTTCTGAAATTTTTCCGAACGGATTCGTCGATAGGGGTGAACATTGAACAACTCATAATTATGATCGTTGTCTTGAGACATTTTTTCCCAATATTCCACTAGAAACCGTCTAATTGCTCTCAGCTACCAATTAAACCAGCTTCCAATCACGTGTACGAAACATTATTTGTGCAGAAGCCACCCCATGTAATTGTCGCATAGGTACATAAAACTCATCCAATCGTCACCCAGGGTAACTAATCAACTTAAACTCTCAATTAAAGTGTGGATAATTGAACTATGTGTGCAAAGCTCTACAGATTTCATCGAGTGTTCTATTTTTGCTTCGTTTGCAAAATAATTAAACTTCCCTCTCGCTGGTAATTAACTGCAAAAATTATATGAAACTATGTACGTAATTGAGTTTGAAGCGCGAATGCATCAGTTATTGCGTAAAAGTAATTGCTTATTAATTTTCTTCACATCCTGGGGGGAAAATTATTTTTCCTTGAAACAATTCAATGTAAGTTTTGCATCATTATAATAAAAAGCAAAACATGTTACTGCGTTGGCAATTGATGTCAAGCAAGGTGTACGCAGCCGGCACTGCCTTATTATAAAAACAGTGCTAGTTAAATGCGATTCCATATTTAGCTGTCCTAAGACTGTCTACAAATGGCAGTCATTTCATCCAAAGTGTTAAGATGTTACTAAAGGATTTTTAAATTGGGATGGGTCGATGATGGCAGCCTGCGGCGAGTGGCGTCTGTCTGTCTAATCTGGTGTTTACTTTTCAGTCATTGATTACCATAATACCGTGATAAATCTTCATTAGCAACATTTATTTATTATTTTACGGCAGACGCGGTGGTCCTCCAAAGTGGATCCAACATTTGTTGGCCAAATTTGGGATAACCAGTTGGGTAAAAAAATCAGTCAATGAATCAACAAGTCAAGGAACGCGACATCAGCCGTTAACATTGTCGCGGACAGTAAAAGTATACAAGAGAACCAGAGGCAGTCAATTCCCTAAGCCTTTCAAAAAGAAAAAAAAAAAATTGTGAATACCTCACACACAGGATTTTTTTTTTTTTTTCCATTTCAACATCGACCCGCCCTTATTGAAAATTTATTTGTAACAGCCTTTTTTCTTTTAAACACTCTTTTTGAATCGCGTACAGAAACTACAATTATGCCCAATACATACATACATGTGCGAAGTTCAATGCGCAGCAAGATTAGATTAATTTTCGGCTTTTGACACTGCTGACCGTGTTTGTTTTGCTGGTAAACACAACAGCTCCTTAGTCAACGAATGACAGCAGCCCTATTTGCAGGTACATCTATATCTGCATCCAATGTGTCTCATACATATTTACATAACCTTTAATAAATGAAGCAATGCAAGTAAGTCGCCTTCAGCAATTTCAATCCGAAAGGAATCTGTTAATCTATTCTAAATGTTTTACGTTCGTAGTATTTGCCCGCTCGGGCAACAAAACGGAAGAGCGCACACACTCGCAATCTGTTAATTGTAAACAATCAACAAATATCCGTAGTCCCCTTAAAGCTGGTTAGTAAAAAAATACAGCAGTCTCAGACGCCATGAAGAAAATGTAAATTCATCGCCCGTAGGCGGAAACATCAGTTCATCACAATGTTAAACATCATAATTGAAAACACAGCCTCATAGGAATACCTGACCCGATTTCATCAATCATCCCATGCAGGTACTTGCTCATTTCAATTCATTTCCACCCACACCCTGCCAAGGCCAAATAAACCAATAATCTCCGACAGAAAATCATAACTTCCCAATCAACATTAAAGTCAATTTCAATTTACGGACCGCCTGGCTCTGCCAAGCAAGTTCCTTTCCTTAATCTAAACTCGATAATAATTGATTTATTGATTTTAATGTCTACCAGCGTTTCCCAATTACCGAGCACCACACTGCCGTCTGGAGAAGGAGGTCTCATGGGCACACCAAGGCCCTACTAATCCGAAGCCAAGTTCCAATAGGTGTGAACATTAACACGAACACACTTCAGTCCTGCAGTCGTTCGCAGGGCGCAGTTATCAATATATACTGGCCTCCTTGGTGCACACACCTGAAGATCGAAACAGGAAAATCCGCTTCCAGCGAAATAGAGTTAAATATCGTAACAACCCTTAACACCATTTTCCAATTGACTTGCCGGCAAACATTGTTATTTCCTCAATTTCGAGGTCATTTTTATAAATAGTTGCACTGCTCTAGTACATCCTGCTCTAGCACGATACAAATGGCAACTGCACCAGGCCCTGCTGTTGGATGAACCCCCCCACCCAACTATGCAACTATGCAGAGCACAGCCAATGCCATGTTATCAGGGACGACTGCGACGTCATTGTTGCCCACCGACTGAGGAGGACCGACTTATCCATCCATCTTCCTGTGTGTTTTAACTTGTTCCATGGGAAATGGGGACCGACAGCTTTATTTAGCGCACAAATTCCCAGCACTCGTATTTTTGTAGAGCAGCGTGTGCCTATCGCACGTTACCCATCACTGTGCAGCCGATGCCAGTATACTGTACAGCAACGGCATACGTTGTGGAACTATGGCACGTCATCCTTGTAGCTTGTTATTAGTTGTTTGTGTTCGCAGGCAAAACAGATCCCTGTAATGAGGACGAATTGCACGCTGCTTTTTCCATTTTGTAGTTTTTGCCGCTTTCATCTAGTTGTACATCGAAGTCGGTCTAATTAGAACCCTTTTTGTAGGGATCTGCTGGTAGATTTACACCAATTTGACACTTGTTGGATGGTGGACTTGTGTTGTGCCAGCACTTCGATCCTGCATGCAATTACATAGTAGTCGATAACAATTTAATGTATTTGCAGCTAATTAGATGATTGAATTGGAACTGCCTGTTATTGAGCTCGATTTGGCTGTGTTTTTCAGCACGCAAATCAATTCGCATCAATGTTCAAAGCTGTTAAAGATCTAATAGATCTGGACCTGCTTCACTCACCAACTCGAGGGAACTCTAAGTCCTATAGTTTTATCACTTAAAGTCCGGGGGTTAACTTAGGTTAGCTGGCCATTATTCGATAATTCACTTTATCCCGATCCGACTTGTCCCTCGCCATGTTTGTTTCGTATTGGTGCAGCTATAAAAATCACGCCATCTGTTGTTAGTCTGTTACAGTGCTAATGAGGAGCCTTTGCAAATTGCTGTTTCTATTTCAATATGGGGGTTAGCTTCAACAGTTGACAGTTCCACAGTGTCCTTCCTTCTTATAGCTCATCCTCTCTATATTTGGTACCGATTCTGTCTGGGTGTCTTTTGAAGATTTCAAATGGGTAAAAAAAAGGAAAAAAAAATCATTCAGATTGTAAAGTGGTGTTTGAGAAATTGACCTATTGAAGTGGTAAATTGCGCCAATCAATGTCGCAAATCACAACAAATAAATGAAGCTCGAATTAATACTTCTAATCGTAAAATTCAACAAACAGAATTTGATATTCTTCCCGGTTTTCAATATCAAATTACGAATTTTTGTATCAATTCAAGAAAAAATTGTGGTGATTTGCGAAAAATATATAATTCGTCAATTGCAACTCAAACTTTTGCAATTGGTGATTTTTAATTCTGTCCGTCCACTTTTCTTTTCTGTGTACATTTTTAGCACAGTACTTTTCGAATGATATATGTTACATTCTGCTCATTTCATAATAAATACTAAAAAAGTGTATACGGCAGCTTCATGTTAACTTATTTTTATTTTATGATTATTAAATTATTAATTTTGCCTTTTACTCTATATACGCTCATTCAAACAGTTTAAATTGTTTGAATCGGATTTAATAATACATCATTCGTGTATGGTGTCCTTGTCACGTGTTCCTTGCGCCAACGATTATATCCATATCCAGAGCTGTCAGGAAGACGATACGTATTGCTGTCTGAAGTAACACATTTCACAAGCATTTCCATTTCAACAGACAAGAACACACTTTAAATGTAAAGCACGAACAGTAATTTGCCTCACAGCCATGGTTACCTGGCACGCACATTATAAATATTATTAAAATCCGCCAACACATTGAAAGTATACACCGTTGCGCTCATCTTTCTGAAACTCCTAAAGATCTTATCAATCGAAAAATGGGTATACAAATGAAAGAACACCCTTTAAAAACACCAAATAAAAGCCCAAAAAACAAGCCATAAAGTTCAATCGTAAATTCGTAAAGACACTGCGACACTGGCGACGTGGAATATTTAAAAGCACACCATCCAAGGGTACAAATTAAATTGCACGCAACTGTAATTTGCGAAGACGATACCTACAAACCACTCCACTACAAGTGATACTACGTGTTAAGTGGAGTGCCACTAGGTACTCCTCGAAACTACTACAATTATGAAGCAATTTATGTCATTCTAAGCATTTAATGGCATGATACGGCAGAAACAAATGCCACACAAACACCAGCCCGTTGAAATAGTACGTACACGCACGAGTGTCTATATTTCATACGAAAAAAAAAGCGGCAGGATGGACGCAAACGCAACAACAAAACACCACTAATAGCACTCTGCACAGGAAATTGAAAGCATTCTTACCGAGCCAGGACAATTGCGTGGAAAAGTAAAATAAACAACAAACTGGAAAATCCATTCATGCCAGGACACTTAACAAATTAATCTTTAACAACCCACTGCCCGGATTCCACTCATGCAAGCAGAGAATTTCGTTTGAAACTTCTGTCTATCTGGCGACCAGGATTTATGGGGAATCTCATGTTCTGGGGGTAATTCTTCATCGCATACACTCGTTGTGGCTCGGGGAGAATAGAGAAAGCCCTTAGCTCGGATATCCTTGAAAGTCAAATTTCGTGCAGGCTCATAGTTTCGCTTTTCCATACGGAATGAATGACACGAGGAAGTGATGAAGGACATAGCACAAAGCTATCCTTGCTGTAAGGAGTGAATCCGTGTTTGGGACGACGACGGAAACGACAATGACGACGGATTCAACGGGACTGGTGCCTGTTTGGTTGAATTTGCAATTAACTGATGGAAGTCTCCATGTGATAATTGAAGGAAGATTACTCGAGTGCCTATGCACTCTGCAAAGGACATATTCACGAAGTTTAAAAGCTCTTGTCAGAAAGATCCGACTACTTTTTGTCGGCTGGATTTTTATTCGCAAAAGTCTTGGGAAACTTCTCTTCAATTGCGAAGGAGACACATTATCTACATTAGACGAGGACTATGTAATGAGTTGTAGCATCATTTTGTCTTCAACAATATAATGGAAGGGAGCTAAAGGATGGCGAAGAGCCACTTCAACTTTTTCGTAACCTGGCGACATTGACAAATTTGCAACTAAGACGGTCAGCACAAATGTAAATGGGTGTTTTACAGCTTCAGTTGAAACAGTTAACGCTTTTCAGTTGTTGCTTTTGTAACTATACAGTCCTTCGAGAGGACAAAAATCTCAGTTGATCATCTCCTCATTGTAAATAGTTGCGTTTTGATTCTGAAATTGATGTTGAGTTGTTCGGGGGTGTGACAAGTCTATTCGATATTGAAAATGGCAGTGACTTTAGAATCGAGAGGGATTCTTATCAGACTGTCCAGTCTTGTAATAAAATCTCAAGGATATTGTCCCAGTAAATAGAGCTACCAGCAAAGCATGAGATCGGGGAACTGGGAATACACATTTTCTGGGCTTGCAGCAAAAGAGTGACGATCATGCACTTAAATGTAAGAAGTGAAGTGAGCTACATTTAAAAAAATTAAAAAATAAATAGTTGGCGCAACAGATCCGTAGGGACCCAAGGCCTAGCTTCTCACAACCATTCGTTTTGTGTGAGTTTAATTTTTAGGAACGAAGTGAAGGGATCTACAATTTTATGCCGATTCCAAACGGATAATTGAGAAGCTCTTTCAAGACAATTAAACTCTCGGATGTTTGTCAGCCGTTCGCGAGAGATGGCGCAGTGGAAAAACCCTAAGTTGGAATTTGGGTTTAACCACTTAACTAACCACTAAGCCACTGCGCAGTTAGACTTTTTAAAATTTTCTGTTGGTTGAGAATTTATTTATAAGTATACTCTTACAGCCCTACAAAAGGATAACGACGCGACGTTTTAATCGTCATGAGGAATGTTCGTACGTTGAACAGACCAACAATTACTATAGCCTGGATACTGGTATAAATAAGCTGCCCAAGACGGCCCAGAATATGAAGTTTAGTCTGAATTAGGCGACTTTAACGCCAAAACGGCTAATAAGGACTTCCTCGATAGGATATTTGCCAAGCAGAGAATACATGACTCAAAGTTTAGTAACAAATCTCTGCCTTGATGAGTCGGATGGCACGCTCTTAAGCCTTTGCAAGCACGCTCTCCAAGCCGTTCGTTGGTTATTTTTCGACCTCTTGTGACATGAAACGCAGAAGAGAGTGACTTTGAAGTTGGCAGTAGGCCAGCAGACTCTGTGTTTGAATCATTAGCATTGCTTGACAGAGCTCTAGACGAATCTTCAGTTGAATTTGCATGAATCGTTGGGACTGCTTGACTATCAGTAAGTTGATCTTACGCCATCTGAGACCTCGTCTTAAGCATTTTCTTGCCCAGAATAGACGAAAATTATTATTCCGTTTCCAAGGGGGTATTATAGTGAGGCTCATTGATCCCTGCCCCATAGCTAGACGGCGTTTTTAAAGCCTCCCTTTACCATTGAAAGTGGTATCTCAGTTCATTAGTTTCTCACGCACACGTGGTCTGAAGCGGGTATTTTCTACCCAAGGTTGAAGTTGCCCTTTGGTCAGGATGTGAAGAGAAAGTCAATTGAATCAAGCAGTCTGAGAATATACTCATTGTTCCAACTTCCAAGGACCTTCATGCGCCCATCCAGAATTCGAGATGGCCTAGCTAACATCTTTAATATTTTTGAACTAGGTGAAGATTAATAGCGCTGATTTCTTAAGTCGTATTTGTCCTGCAGAAAGGTTAAGGAGTTCTTCTAAGGCAGCACTTCATCAACGACTTATACAGTACCTGGTGATACAAATGTAAGTCAGCCTTGTACCCTTCGAAGTGCTTTTTGAGTTGAAAGAAATCTTCTCTGAATTTTGTCATTGGCACGTGAGACACCTTGCCCAACAGTCACTAACCAAGATGTCCCTGCATTTATGGGCATTCTTCCAAGTAGTTGCCAAGAGACCACGCGAAGTCCAAAACAACCACCCTTGGCAACAAACTGTGGGGCTCCGCCATTGACTCAAATAAATACTTCCACCGTTCAGTAGGTATCTGTCCAATCGCCTTCAACATAGTTAGAATTGCGAAAACATTTCCAATACTCGCCGGCCTTTGTCGGTTTCACGTTTCCAATTTCGCCCAGTTATAAAAAAATGCCGTATTTAACGAAATTCCTTTTTCTCCAAATCAAATTACTTATACCCACCGCACTTTCTTCATTCATTTACTTTTTTTAATGGCCATCGGAGTTTTATTTGAAAACCATCCTCGCGTTGTCCAAAAAGTCATCTAAATATAAAAACGTGGTCGTAATCAGTGCCATTTTTTTTGTAGGTTGACCTTTTCCTTTTTTCTCCTCTCTCAATAAAAGAAAATTATCCATCCAACAAAGGGTTGTATAGGGAATCGTAAATAATCGTAATTAACCCAAAACACCGCTATCTTATCTTCGAGTTTTAGAAATGCAAATTACTTAAATTGAGATGTTGTTGACAATAATCTTCTCACACCCGACGCCGAAAGTCTTTAGTGGTTTCCCTCGGCAAATCAAATATTGTCATCTTCCATTTCAGTGATTCCATCGGAGCTTGCTTATCTTGATGAGAGAGAGGGCGAGAGAAAAAACTGCCAGCATTTTCAAATAAAATGAAATTAAAATTTTAATGCTGGCGAAGGCTTAAGGTTCTTTCCCAAACATTTTACTTAAAAAATACAATGCCACACAAAATGACAGTCTTAATGTGGGGCATACATAAAACGGAATCTCATACAATGGCAGGGATTCGCGTCCTGTTGGTGCTGGCGGTTATGGCACGTAATTAAGGTATTCAGGAGAGCGCGCGGGAATTGCCAGTTGCCACTAATGTGAATGTCACTTTCTGATGCTCCCGGGTCTTCATGTCGCCTGACTTCTGACTTTTGACAGTTGGCAACTGGCAAGGCAAACCAAACTGAAGTATGAAACTTTTTCTGTTTGTTTCGCTTTAATTTAAATAGGAAAAATCTATAACACAGTCAACGGCTGCGACCGTGGGGCACTCGAGCAAAAGATTTACATGGTTCAATTTTAGAGGCAGTCATCCTCATCATCCGGCCCACCCCGCTAGCACCGAGCAGTAACACGCACCCACCCCCTGGGCAATAATGCATTGTTATCGACGAGCCATCCCTTTTTTTCTTCGCCAATGTTCGTCCTCGACGGCTGGTCGGCATGTGGTCGACGGTGAAGACGCAAGGGCTACTGGTACTGATAAATATCTTTGCAATATAGGCAAAGTTTTTATACCTAGTCAATTTGGGGTTTGTTCCTTGTTCGAAATGTATGCGGACAAGGGAAGGGAATAGGGGCGCAAATGGAATACAGTGGTGTTTCTTTTTTTCCGCCTTTCCGCCTTTCCGCCTGGTTGAGATCTATCTTTGGCCGTGCCAGTGCCACATTCATTTAAGTTTCCTGTTTGTGTGGGAGATTTTTTCCTTTCTTGCCTTTCGTTTCTGGCTTTTATCAACTATCTGTTTGCGTTGTGGCCTGGGGATGGTGACGATGGGCACCAGCAGCGCCGCTAAAGGGAGGACTATAGTTAACGCGCTGCATGTATTTACATGGGGGATGGATAAAAAGGAAGACGATGCCTGTGCCTTTTCCTATCTGGAGTTGATTGTAAAGGGAATTTGAACTTTCATCACGGAAATAAATAAGTACGGTGGTGGCGCTGTTAAGTGCGTCGTCGCTGGATTGATGCGGACATTTGTAAGTTTTTCAAGAAATGAGGCACTATCAGGATGTTTTCCTTTTTTTCTTTCCTCTCTTATTATGTGTTTGTTTTCGCCCTTGTTGCCGTGTCTTGTGTGTGTGTGAGCCTGTTGTTTTTTTTTTTGTTGCCTTCGTTTTGTTCCGGTTGAACCCGCTTTACGGACAATTGCCGGAGACTGAGATTTGCGGGTGGTAGGTATGTATTTATATTTGCAGGGCGGAGGTTGGCTTTGAAGGCTTAAGTTCTTAAATTGAATGAGCGCAATCTAATTGACGATGGAGCATATGGCGAGTTGATTCTTGAATTATCAACGGATGAGGTGCGACGTTCGCTCCAGTTGGTTTGTCCGTAGACCGATGGCGATCTCAAGAGAAAAGGGTTCAATTGGTTATAATTTATGCAGAAGGTGGGATTTACAAAGTCGGAAGTTTGCTTAGTCCGATTTGGGGAGAGATAGCGCAATTTAAATTGATTGAGTATCTAAGGAAATAGTCTGTGAAATTAGGAGGATTTATTTGGGTACATTTTATGAATTGAGACACAAGCGGGAGTTGCAGTGGTCCCTATTAGCGAAGATGCCGTTTGGCCCCTTCTTGAACAGTAGGACATTGGCTGTACTGGTAAATGAGTCAATCGAAGCTTTTTGCCACATACAATTACCTACGTTTGGCGTTTCCGATTCGTATCAGTCCACTTCCTGTGAGTATCTACCCGGTTTCCACAAAAAAGTAATTTAGAAAGACTGTGGAATTTCAATCAATTGGACGTTCAGCGGTAGAGCCAACTCCGACTGACATGAAAATTAAAAAAAAAACGCCTCCTCTCTTTGTAACCCATTTCAAAGTTGAAGCACTATGATATGAGTTGGAAGCAAAATCCAAAAAATTTAAAACAGCATTCAGTAACCAAAGCGGTCTTCTGGCCCCATATTCATTCGCAAAACTGATTTAAATGTGATGGGGAAAACCTTTTACCAGAAGCACAATAGTGTTCCTACTTCAGCGCAAACTGTTTTTAAAAAGTTTGCTCTTTTTTACGCATTTACTTTTCGCCCGGAAAAGCCAAACAACATCATGAGGTCCACAACATTCCTATCTGACCCAGTTGTATCCGACGAAAGGAGGTCACCTGATGTATGGACTTTTTTGTGCACAGATAACAGGTAGAACGGGGGAATTCTCGTGAAAACTGAAATCATATTTATGGGGTTTTCTGCTTTATAAACAAGCGCAGCTCGAGTTTACCTCTGGTGGGTAAATGAATGCTTCGAACTTGAAAACTTTACAAAATAACTTGTCCTCCCCCAATGGACTATTAATCGGAATCGGTGAACACACGACGAAACTGTTTCATTCACAAGTATCGCGAGTCTTACTTCCAAATTAAAAGAATTCTCGTTAAAAGAAGAGCTTGCTTTTACAAGGATTCCTTCTGAGCGACGAAAGGCAAGGCGATGGTCTCTCTGAGATCATAAGAAAGCACATTCTCACGCGAAAATCTTTTGTTTTCCAGCTGGTTTCTGAGCAAAATAAAGCAAGCTGCAAAGAGCTTGTTAGACTTTCCCAGAAGAGACAGACCGTAGTTGGCAGTAACAATTTGTGGTTACGATTGCGGCCATAAAAAGTACAGGTTATAAAAATCACAATTTAAAGGCACATCACATGCAAATAAACCGACACTTTTCAAAACGAGCAAGGTATGTAAGTCGATGGTCGCCTCTCGTACAGATTACGTGACACAACGGACTCAGATTAGACTTGGGGATATCACAGCATATGGTTCTGAATGATAATATTTATATGACTGAAGGGGTCAATGGGGGAAATATTTCCTCGGGTGGACAGGACATGCCAACTTGTTCGTTGTACACGTCCCGAGTTCCATCTGTGGTGACCGTTTGACCATATTCCATGGAAAGGACAGTCGGCGTTAAAATGTCACAAGGATATGCATTTGCCCCTTTTTATTTGAGTCCTTAAAGTTACCTACGGCACAGTTGGATTTTTATTCTATGTAGGTATATAATTAACCATTTAGTTAACAACCATTAAAAAAATCACAAATCTCTGTTTGAGAACAAAAGTCAGTCGGAATGTTCAAATTGAACACGACTCCACAGACTTTTGTCTGCATATGAAAAGTTTCTTTTCTGCCCAAAAATTGCAAATTGGACACTTTGACACATTTGCAAATGCCCCACCCTTGGGCTTGAGTTCATGTTAAACCCCGAAGAGAATGTTATAGCGGATGGATGAGCGTTCGTTTGCTTGTTTACGTTTTTCCTCAAACCCCTCAAACCTCAAACCTTATTTCGAAAGTAGGTATTCGCTTTGCCAACCGCTAGTATTGACATAAATCATCCACAGGGCGAACTCTAGTCTCTATTAAACACAGAAATACTCTTATGTCAGATATTGTCCAGACAATTTTTAAATAGTTATTTCCAGGCAGCGGAATACCGCATCGCGATGCTTTCAAGTGGAACTACACAGATCATGAACAGTTAATGCGCAACCACAGCCTGTGCACAGTTGTGAGGATACTCTACCAATAACCTCCAAATCACCACAATGGTGTGCAGTTGATGTTGCCACGGGCCGCAACCGCAATGAAAACGTTTTCGCGCCAACGACTCCGCTGTGGTTACTCGGTGAATCTAATGGCATTGTTTCGTGAATTGGCGCAGCAGTCTGTTGAATTCAAAAAAATACACTTAAAGTATAACAAAAGGGAAAATGTTTATCTTCTAGCTACCTAGGCTACGTAAGGAGCTAAGATCAATTTCCGAAGAAATTAAACAACGTCCCGGGAAAACTATTTCAGTGCTATATCCGTCAAGACCCACCAGCCCCACCAGTCACCAAAAATATTCCTCATTGCTACTTCTCAGGCCATCATTCAATTTTAATTAATTGTCCTTTTCCACTCAGATTTTTGGAATTCCTCACAATCCTCACTGAGGTCCCCACTTCTTGGCAAAAACCTGATTAAAGAGGCACACCGACCTTTAGCCCTTAATTAATATCCTTCACCTTTTGGCATACAATGTACCTTACACCGACTAGGCGTAGGTAAGGTGCCTTTGGCCGTCAGATAAAAAAGAGAGCCAAGCAATGTAGTAACTACGTGGTACAGCATCCTGCTCCCGCATCGACGAAACAAAGTTAAACCGTTTCACGGTGGTAAACAAGCGTACGCTCCAGAACGACGGCACGGCCCATACAACTTCCGAAACAATCTTTAGCACTTCACTACATTACCTCGAGGTAATTAAACTGAAGTACACCTGTACACACTGTAACTGAAACCAAAGTAATGGTAGCTGACAAACTGTTTCGTAATTTGTCATTGCAAACAAATGTAAAAACAAATACACAAGCGAAAATGTTTTGTCAAAAGAACCAGCCGTGAGAATTAAATCGCATTAAGTATTTTAATTTCGCATTTCAATAGTTATTTTGTTTTCTGTAATTAAAGTATATTGATTGCCGCCGATGCGAAATGACTCCATCTGCGATTTATTAACAAAATAGGATCGATTATCGGATGTCCATTGAATCAAAAAACGAAAAAATGTGTGTGGCGTTCGGAATTGATTTCGGATTACGATTCGTAGCACGATGCCACTTGTTGTTTAAAATCCCAAATCCCATTAAAAAGCTATAAATTATGTTTGCTTTTCCTGCAAGGCTGATGTTGCAAAAGGAATTTTCTATCGAAAATGTATTTGTGGGGTGGGTCTTTTACCACATGCTGTTTTCAGGGGATTTCTTAAATGAACCAGCGACCAAATGGAATTTCGATTGCTGCGGCTTTCACACATGTTTAAATGCTGTTATGGCATTATTATTCTTTTATGTTTACAAATTTCCGGTTGGTCAAATATAGACCGCAACACGTGTTTCGGACACCAGTTTCCTGTATTTGGCCAAAGTTACATTTGGGATAGATACTTTTTTAAAAGAGCCTCTAAGCAGATTACGATATTGTAAGGAGCATTCTGAACCTTTTGTTTCATGGGTACCTACATTTAAGGCCGGCTTCACAAAAGTAGACCGAAAAAAACATGGAGATCAAATTCTTACTAAATGTACTGGATTTAGAAAGTTTCCGTTTTGAAACAATGCAAGTTAAAATGAATGTGCGTCACGTACAGTGACTAAGTCAAAATCTAACGTCACAGTCCGCCATTGCAATGACTGAATGTAATCGTGTCTTGCCTACCATTAAGGTCCGGCTGTGCGTATGGACTGCTAGTGAAGTGGCCGTTCCATCAATGCTCTGCCCAAAAAATTACGCCGACATAACAAGCGCTCTGGGTTCAAAGCGAAGTAAAAGTGTAACCAAATGCCAACCATCTTGGATCTCTCCATAGAATGCTAGAGACACCTAGTGGGTGTGAGTCGATTTCCTATGTAAAACGGCGGGAATTCAAATTATTCCGGAATATTTTACAATTCGATATTGTGCGGTACCTCAAATTGTGATTAATAGATGGAACCATTTCATTTGTGCATTTATTACCTCATGAATGCGAATGAGATTTTTCTGTTGTTTCACTATTTTTGTTGTTGTTTTTTTTTGGAAATAATTTAAATACATATATATATTATCTCGACAGTTTTACAGATTTTCAAAATCCAGATGTCCTGGAGGCGCTAAATCATCTGCAGGATGGACAGGCTGCAGGATCTAATGGAATTCCCTCTGAATTTTACAATAATATAAGACAGGGGAGCTATTAAATAAAATTCCTTCCTTGTTCAAATTATAAGACTTATATTCTAAGCCAATTAATTAAAAAAAATATATTTTTAAACTCCGCATAATAATAATGAAGCTCATTAAACCTACTTTATTTGTGCTTTTGATAATCTGTTTCCAAATAATTCCGCTCTGAACCGAGAGCACTAGCGCTAATGTTGTAACCAAAGCCGGACTGATTGAAACGGAACTTAGTGACGGAAGGGATTATGTTTGAAACTTGGAAATATTGACATAGATGGCGCACGAGTACCATTAATAAGCACACTTTAGAGTTACAAAAGCTTCCAATAAAATAACTTAAAACCAAACCTCTTGGCAAATTACAGCAGCTTTGCTTTGGAAAATATTGTGCATCGATACAAAAGGTTTTTACCAAAACTTTGCCAAAATTTGAGCGAAGTCAGAAAATGAAGCGTGGCGCTTTCCACGCATAAGTTGATTCAAAACGCTTTGAAAACTGTAGAGCCATTATAGCCCTATAAAATGCACTACCTCCGTTTAACGTATAGGTACACTGACTACTAACTTCGTGCCTGATACAACCAAAAAGCTTAAGCTGTGATGCCTTCAGTTACATGGCTACAGCATATTAAGCAGAGCTGCGGGAGCCAACAAAAATATTTCCAGACACCAAAATTAGCTATTATACCCTCATACAGAGCTGCTTAATGCTTAAACCTCTTCGGAGAGCTAGTGTACATCGAGACTGCCAAAGCCTCTCAAAAGATTGGTAGTACCCGTATACAGAGCTGTTAGAATCTCATAAAGAGGTTGTGAACCCAAATGGAAAGCTGACATAGCCTTGTAAAAGTAATCTAATACCTTCATAGGAAGAGCCCACCTTGGTGTATGTTGTAGCCCCTTTGGAGCTTTATAAGACCTTTAAACTCAGCCTGTCAATCACTTTAGAGATCTAGGAAGCTAATAGCTGCATTAAGTCGGTTAATACATACCTCCTTGGGTATTGCATGTACCATATGCACTCTACAGCTTTCTATGGAATCTTAAAAGTTGCTTTCGGTATCTCTGTTTCCATTTTTAAAAGGTGGATCCACAAATTTTGGAACAGTTCAAAAAAAAAATAAAAAAAACTCTTACCTGACGATATTAAAAACACGTCCAAGTGCTCAGAGAAATTCTAAGACGGCTGCGAATTCTGCAGACTACCTGGGAAGAATATCTCTTCAAAAGCACAAAGTACAGGGTCCGCGAAATAACTTTTTTTTTTTGAAAATGCTATAAAAAAAAAAAACTTTTTTTATTTGAAAGTACAATCCTTCCGGTTAATAATGGAAAATAATTTCATTCAAATGGCTGCCTCGGCTGGCCATGCAGTAGCCTACACGATCGGTCCAATTTTTAAGCACATTATCGATTGTGTGCAG
Source organism: Cheilosia grossa (assembly GCA_963082955.1). NCBI lineage: Eukaryota > Metazoa > Arthropoda > Insecta > Diptera > Syrphidae > Cheilosia > Cheilosia grossa. Next base: position 99,685,761 of record OY720144.1, read on the forward strand.
CTGTATTTCACTAATGGCTTCACGAATATTGTCCTTTAAAGCGTCAATTGTCTCTGGCTTGTCGGCGTAACACTTATCTTTTACGGCACCCCACAAATAAAAGTCCAATGGTATCAAATTGCACTTCCGAGGTGGCCAAACGACATCAGCTCTGCGGCTGATAATGCGATCTTCAAAAACAGGGCGCAAAACATCGAGTGTAGCTCCGGCTGTGTGGCACGTCGCGCCGTCCTGTTGAAACCAAATGTTGCCAATATCCTCCTCTTCAATTTTTGTGAACAAAAATTCGTTCAATATGGCCCGATAACGATCGCACTTGACTGTAACGGCCACTCCTTGCTCATTTTCGAAGAAAAATGGCCCAATTATGCCTCTGGACCTAATTCCGCACCAAACAGTGACTCGTTTTGGGTATATCGGCTTTTCAATGTATGCGTGCCAAGATAAAAATGAGCTTCATCTCAAAAGATGATTTTTTTGGCACACATTCTGCAACATTACCATGATTTTCAAAGTAATGTCGCAATATTTCCCAGCGTTGTTCAAGCGGAAGGATAAAACTTATTATCCGTCAAATCAGACATGAGCTAAGTGTTACCATTCGCGAAATAAGCACTAGTTGAAAAAAAAAGTTAGATGGCGGACCCTTTAGTTTTTTGGCAAGACTGCGAAATGTCTCATAAGAAGAAGCCTATACACATCAGTTCCATATAGGACCCTAGTTTGAGCTTCTCACAACCATTCGTGTGTGCCAGTTTTTGTTAATTTCCCTACATGGTTTTTCAAGACTCTCGAACGCTTATCTGACTTTCGCGGCTGAATAGAAAAATATTATTGTCTAATACTGTCTGAACCTGATAAATAATCGTCGCATAAAAATAATTCTTCAGCCCATTTATTAAGACTGCCACATGTGGTTTTACTGATTGTACTTCCTCCCTTACCCAAATTTCATAACTTGTCAGACATATGTCCTTCTCACCATAAAAATGCCTTGCAGCTTCTGACATTTTATTATTACTGCCAATCATGTGTCAAAACAACAAACCCCAACTATCATCATCATCAACTATCATGACTGACATTCTACGCCTGCTGGTACTTCTTACCCCATCGCTGCACCCGCACACTAAGCCCCCTTCGAATACCAAGAGTAGTAGCTTAATCCCTTTTCCCCCGAAAAAAAGGTACGCTTGCGGTCACATTGATTTCGGATTATGAGTAAATATCTTCGAAAATACACATCACTCAAGCGCTTTCACACTATACCCTTATACCCCACCCATTCCCACTTACAACTTATTTCACTCTCATTTGTGGTGACTTAAATTCAAGTCTCATCTTAAAGTCTCACCGCACATCTAAACAACCTCGACATCGACCACTTAGCAAAGCCAAACGTTGCTGTAAGTGTTAAGTCTAACCACAGAGTACTTAAAAATCTGCATGGGGACATTTCGTTACGCTACCCGTCCCTTTGTTCGTCCTCGCAGTGAACCTCAAAAGCTCATAAAATAAACATATCACGCTACTTCACTTCCTTTGTTGCTGCCGTCTAAAATATAATTTAGATCCGAGAACCGCCTAATGAAACCAATAAAGGTATGTATTACGGAATATCAATATATTATTGCTGAAATACATTATTTACTTGGGGTTGAACCATTTATTGCGCACTTGAGTGTGGAAACACTATAGAGACTACAATCAGTTTGATAGCTTTTCGAGATTGAGCCGATTGCGGAATTTGTGGTGCCTATTCTAGCGCTACTAACTGTTTTATCCATTTTGCAAATTATATATAATTTATGTCTTGGAGTCCACCTAGCGGGAGTTATGGTTTTCCTGAGCCGAGTTTAGTACTAAATACTATTGGGGTGGGAGGAGAGCTCATTATTATGGGGATTATAATAAATATTATGAATATGCAAATGATGAAGTTGAGTTAATTGGGAAACGCTTGAACTGTTTTCTCTTTAGAGATACAATTATCAACGTCACATTGAGTGTAATGAATCATTAATTTGATTTGTAAGTATGCTGAAATGAGTTTCAGTCACGCCAATGGTGGTCAGGCGTTGACTGTATGGCAGTGTGTTTGCAAATTACGATATTCCAGCTGGCTGATTTACGGAAAATCAACTATTGACGTTTTAAGGCCGTACCTATATAAAGTGTTCACTGCGATGGAAAGCAGTGTTTAGGTGCATTGAAGGAAGGAATGTAACTACCTGACTATATCCCGAGGAAGTCCAACCTTTTAGGACCACAATTTGAGCTGAAAGATGTAATCTTAGCTTCAACGCATGACAAAACGGAGGACGGAGGCTCTTCACCTTACTCTTACTCTTGATGGCGCTTAATTCTATGACCGAGGACCGAACTGAATTTTTATTAGATTGCCCTGGGTTAATTTTATATTTTTATCCTTCATTGGCTTGTATTGAGGGATCATTCCTCGTCATGTATTTATTTATGTGGAACGTTGACAAAAAAGGAAAAGGACTTCACCTAAGGTAAAGTTTTCTGGGCCTACACTGGGGCGGTATACGTAGCATTCACATTTCATGGGTACCTTCTATGGTGGTCTGCATAAAGGAAAACCTACAACCGACCGAAGCCTTCCAGTATACAGAAAGACCAAAAGAAGCCGAAATATCCTTTATTCTCCGTCACAATGCAAGTCGAACTCTAGACACGTAGTCGTTTTTTGATCGGAAAACCAACGTCTCAATTTCAATGTCACCATTGACCAACTCAACTTCATAGGTTACCTTTCGAGCTTCACTTCACAACCTCAATTTTTTAACCCTTGTGCACCGGTGTAAAAATATCGCCCAAATTCACTTTAACCATTCAAAGCTGACCTCTCAAAACTGGCAGCAAATAAACGTCTTTGAATCTTTTTCAATAGGTATACATTTAAGGCTTCAGTTTCTTGAAAATTGAAAAACAAAACAAATCATAGAAAGACAATAATTTTAAGGATATTGATAAGTTTAGAGCGCTCGCTTATAACCAGTAAGCTAGAATAAGATAAATGTTAGTTTTAAATTAGATTTCATCGTTTTTGTCTAGGATGTAAGTTTAATTAAATAATCCAATAAAAATGAATTAAAAAAAAAACATTTAAGGCTTCCAAAATAAATAAAAACATCAAATACTACCCGTATACAAATATTTGAGGCGGCAAAATAAATCAATTTTATGCTGATATCCGAACCAGCTCATTGTTTGTATGTACAATTGTAAAAGTACATACCCACCTAGTATCTGGAGAACTTCCTTGATAATAAAATAGAAACCATAAAATTGATTTCAAAGGAATTTCTCACCCAGGAGAATGAATTTGTGTCATTATTCATAGTGCATAAGAAAAACAAGCCTCCCATCGGCGCCGTTATGTTACGTACCTACTTCGGTCGAGACCTTTTTGTCTGCATAACTAGGTCATATTCAACAGGAAGACACAATAATTCACTTGCCCTATTTGCAGGGATATTGGAAAAGATTCTTTTTCTAGGAACTGATTTCACGTAGACATTGATTCACATGTGTGTACTTTATGTTTTAAATTGTGTTTTTTTTCTTTTTATAAGTGTTGGCAAGTATTTGCTTACTGCAAGCTGTTTTAAACTGCAACAGACATTTAGTCATCAGGGGGGTTTGAATGCCGACAGTTAATTATCAGTTCATTTGTCTATATTTCTCTTTAAAAGCTGTCACTTTCATGTGAAATGACCAATTGTCATCTGACACTATTACGCCAATTTAGAGATAAGAAGTTGTGCACCAGTTATTAAATATTGCTGTTGATTTGCCAAAAATCCGTCAATGTCTCTTTATTAACTTTTATAAAAGGTGTTTGTTTTTTTATAGGTACAAAACTTTAAGTTGGCAACACTATTTTAACTGGCAGCCATTTTGTCAGCTGTCAAGTGATTTATTTTTAGTTTGGTTGACATTTCCACATGAACAGACTATAACGCCTGAACAACGCTTCGAAATTGTGCAAATTAATTTTGAAAATCATGGTTCTGTTCGAAATACGTATCGCGCACTACGTCCATTTCATAAGCGAATTTTGTTTAGTGATGCAGCTCACTTTTGGTTGAATGGATACGTCAATAAACAAAACTGCCGTATTTGGAGTGATGATAATCCTCAAGTGTATGTTGAGACACCGTTACATCCACAAAAACTGGCTGTTTGATGTGCCTTATGGGTTGTTGGAATAATTGGTCCGTACTTCTTTAAAAACGATGCTGGCCAGAACGTTACAGTCAATGGTGACTGCTATAGAGCCATGATTACTGACTTTTTCGTTCTTCAATTGAACAACCGCATGATGTGCAGGAGCTGTGGTTTAACAAGACGGCGCAACATGTCACAAAACACGTGCCACAATTGATCTATTGAAGGAAACATTTGGTAACCGCATAGATTCACATTGCGGACCCGTGAATTGGCCTCCAAGATCATGCGATTTAACGCCGCTTGACTATTTTCTGTGGGGATATGTGAAGTCACAAATCTACGCCGACAAGCCCGAAATGATTGAACACTTGGAGGCCACAAATGTTGGAAAAATTCATCGAAAATTACACCTCCAGATTAGACTACGTCCGAGCCAGCCGTGGCGGTCATATGCCAGAAATGATATTTAAATTATAATGCCAGAAGATTATTTTTCGAATGAAGTAAATTTCATGTCAATTTAAAAAAAAATCTTTGTTTTATTCCATTTCAAAAATCTATACTTCTAAAAAAAAAACACCATTTAAAAGGAGATCTATTTTTGGCGGTAACGTGAACCATTAAAACCTGAAGAGGTAATTCGTTAAATTTTCCAAATAAATTAAACATGTACTGTACTGAAATTCATTTATTTTTAACCTACTCGATAACGTAGTAAGAGAAATTAATTGTACTCGCACAAGATTTCGAACTCGAGATATTAATCAATTCTGACATTACAATGAAACTCTGTCCGTCCTTCCGTCTGTCTGTCCGCATGTCCCGATGCCTACAGCCTAGCCGGCTGCCCCGATTTGGAGCTTCTGAGCCTACTAAGGTAATATGGTCATTTATAACTTAACAGAAAATTCAGTTTTTCTCTATATTATCGCACAATAGATTTTTTTTTAAAAAAGGCATTTTTAAAAAATTTTGTTTTCTTTGGTTTACACATAAAAAGTATTTTACCAAAATGCATAGTTAGTAAAAATTCATGTTTTCAAAATTCTTGCTTCCTTAATTTCTAATTCGAATCACCGCTAACGCTAGTTTTTGAAAGAGCTCAAATCTCTAAAACCCCATTTTAGATTTGGATAAAACTTTAAGAACCAAATAATGCTTATGTCTCTAACAATATCTAATGCTCAGTTATCAGCTAAATAGTTAAGCAAAGTAATTTTCAAACCAAATATTGAAATATTTGTTACGGTTTTGTCGGCATAATTTTAGAAAAACCTCTCTAACGATTTTCATCAAAATACATATTGAAGATAATATCAGTATTCTTAATAAGATCCCATACTTAGTTTTTCCCAAAATATTCGAAAAAAAATTCTGTTTGGGACATTCAGTTTGTAACTACTAATAAATACATGTAAAGATATATAAGGATTAGTTTCTTATTGTTTAGTAATTTGCTTTAATAATATTAAAGCTTATAATGCTGGGGTCTACCACGAACCCTACTTCCAATCATGGACTTCCAATCAACCATCGTCACTAATCTATTCCAGTCAAAAATAAAAGAATGTCCCAGAGATCAGAAAACATTAACTCTTGCTTCACTTTGCTTTGTACTAAAAAAAAACTTTTAAAGTCTAAGCGATTTAAAATAGTACAGTAGGCCTTTATTACTCTCTAACCAGAACTGAGAGCTTCAACTTATAAAAACTCACATTGTTATTTGATAATATATACTGCCGTATCAGACGTCAACTGTATTTAAAATAAAAAATCAATCAAAAGAAATGAGCGCGAATCTTTCTTCTGTTTGGGTATACAAATTTGGAAAGGTGTACTTTCTGGATTAGAGTTTTAAATACTACTTAATATGTATAGGTACAAGATTTGGTTATTTCCTTAAAAAATCACCTACTAGATAAAATATGTATTTAAATTTATTTTAAATAAATCATCTTTATAAAACCTTCATCGTATATTTTAATAATTCATCAACTGTCTAACAAAATACATTCTGTGAGTTAAAAATATTCGTAGTCGACTAAAAAGAATCGCTTATTTTTCAAGTAAATATTACTTTCCCCTTATTTAATAACACAACTGATTTTGTTTCAATTAAATTATTGCACTTCCATTTCTATGCCTTTTACATTCAATAAGACACCTAGAAATTTTTTGAATATATTCGGATGTTTGAAAAGATCACCAATCAATTGATCTAACATCTAACCTCAAAATTGCGTCTAAGAGAATCACTACAGTACAATCCATCATCTTTCCATCCATATTACAATATGATCCAATGCTCGTCTCCAGGACTTGGTGGGAGGAGAGTATGCCTGATGAATGCAGCCTCAGCATTATTTGACCATCAACAAAGGTAACCTCTAAATTGCGTCAACTATAGAGGTATATCAGTCTCCTTAACATCGCATATAAAATTCTGTCTGCTGTACTGTGTGATCGAAACCATACACCAACGAGCTGATTGATCCATGACAGTGCGGTTTAAGGCTCGGTAACAAAATCACACTACGGTAAATCCTGAACCCTAGAGGTCCAAATCAATACCCACCATCTTTTATCGATCTAAGGGCCGCATATGACACCATTTATAGAGTCAAGTCGTATAGACTTGACGATGGAGAACGCTCGCTTGTGCATTTATTTAAATTTCGAAATCAATCACCGAGAGCTTTGATGTCAAAAATGGATTCAGACGCACTGTCATTTGACTTTTTCAACATCATTCTTTAGAAAATTGTGCGAGATTCGCAAGCTAACATTAGGGGTACAATCTTCCATAAGTCTTTGACAAGCTGACGCCATCTAAATGATTGACAGAACATAGCAAGCTGTCACTGGTGCACTTGCAAGTATCAGTAGATAAGCGGCAAAAATGGCTTAAGTGGTGAATGAGGGCAAAACAAAAATCCTGTCAAGATAAAGCGACACACAACATCGACGAATCGGTCAGGGCAGCACCATAGACAGCTAAAACTTTAAGGTAAAGGGTCCGCCATCTAACTTTTTTTTTTTCAACTAGTGCTTTTTTCGCGAATGGTAACACTTAGCTTATGTCTGATTTGACAGATAATTAGTTTTATCCTTCCGCTGAACGAATATGGTTGTGTATACGCTTGAACAACGCGGGGAAATATTGCAACATTACTTTGAAAATCATGGTAATGTTGCAGAATGTGTGCGAAAATTGCGAACGGAATTTGGAAGAAGAGAAGCACCGTCAGCTCCGTATGTTCGTTATCTTGTGGAAAAAGTGAAAGAAACTGGCATCCTCATCGATAAACCAAAGCGTGAAAAGCCAAAAACAGTGCGTACACCCGAGAAAATTGCTGCTGTTGCGGAATTTGGTCCAGAGGCATAATTGGGCCATTTTTCTTCGAAAATGAGCAAGGAGTGGCCGTTACAGTCAATGGCGATCGTTATCGGGCCATGTTGAACGAATTTTTGTTCACAAAAATTGAAGAGGAGGATATTGGCAACATTTGGTTTCAACAGGACGGCGCTACGTGTCACACAGCCGAAGTTACACTCGATGTTTTGCGCCCTGTTTTTGAAGATCGCATTATCAGCCGCAGAGCTGATGTCGTTTGGCCCCGTCGGAGCTGTGATTTGACACCGTTGGACTATTTTTTGTGGGGTGCCGTAAAAGATAAGTGTAACGCCGACAAGCCAGAGACAATTGACGCTTTAAAGGACAATATTCGTGAAGCCATTCGTGAAATACAGCTGCACACAATCGATAATATGCTTAAAAATTGGACCGATCGTGTAGGCTACTGCATGGCCAGCCGAGGCAGCCATTTGAATGAAATTATTTACCATTATTAACCGGAAGGATTGTACTTTCAAATAAAAGAAGAAATTTGAGAAAATATTCAGTAGTTTTCTTTTATAGCATTTAAAAAAAAAAAGAAGTTATTTGGCGGACCCTGTAGTTAGCGACTTTGTCTGCCTCCGCTCCGCTCTTAACTCTAAACATGACATCACATCAGAAATAAAGCGGAGAATTGCACTTGCCAACCGCTGTTACTTCGGCCTGAGAAGGCAATTGATTAAAAAGGTCGAGAAACACAAATTGCATCTTTCACAGTCATAGATAAAAAAAAAAAAAAAAAAAAAAAAATGAAATTTCGGGTCTTTTTCGTAAGCAATACACACACGATTGTTTATGGTGTCGAATCTCGAATGTCCTTAGACTAACAACATCAGGAAAATAACTCTACTCATATTTTGCTGCCGACATAAGTCACAGTCATTCCAATTAGTGCGCGACGCTGTTGTGGTTAATATATCTCTCTCTCACAGCACTGCGTGCCGGCCAATAAAAAAGTTGTCTGCCCAAACAAAGTTTTCGAAGAGTTTGTCCAGAACTTGATTCGCTTCGCGCTCGCAATATAACAACTTTACTGCCCCCACTTAGTTTATTTCCAAGTATTTTTCTTTTTCATTTTGCAGTTGGGGCTGCACAACTTTGTGACATGCTGCAATTTAGGAGACAGTAATTAGGACCGCTGCTTGGGCATGCTTGAATGAACATCGAAAACCTCACGCACACGTATCTGCATGGACATTTGTGGCGTTTACAAGTCAAAGCAAACTCATTAATATGGCGAACAGGCTATATACCTCTGTAAAGAACTCTATGCTTTGCACAAGTAGGACGTGACCAATAGAACACATCCTGTGTTATTAGTTTTTGTCGTTTGTCTCCACTCGAAAGTTCCTCATGCGGTATCCGACTTAATGGGTAAACATTTGAAATCTTACTTAAATAGTTTCTAGGATCTTCTCCTGTTATCATTTATTTTTTCTGTGTACTCGTATATCGTTGCAGAGATTTAATTGCGTCCCTTTTCAGTTAGCAGCACAATCTGTTGATTTTAATTAACTAACGCTCAAGGGCTTTTCTACTACCCTTTCACATGCAGTGGGAAATCGTTAGGAGAAACAAAAGGACTCTGGGTTAGATAATCACATCCGTCTTGAGCACTTGCGAGCTGCAACGGATGGGGAAAACAAAACACTTGCCTCTCCAAATGCCTTGTTCAGCTGAGTGAATAGGGTCCGGGTCCGTATATAATTTGTAAGAATTAGACGTGCTATGTGGGGAATGATTGAACTGAAATATGGGAAATCCTTAGTGCTTTGCCTAACTGCCGAAAAAGTTTTATCAAAATCGGTTCAGTGGTTCAGAAGAGAACAACGTACTTCCAGTCTAAATGCCTACCTGAACTCCTTTTCCAACAGGTGAATAGACTCACCCGCCACAAAAAAAAATACAGATGCACCATCACCGGTCGGTGCCCGATTTGTACAAGTACTTTTTGCCCACTGAACCGATTTTATAGAAATGTTTTGTTAAGCCTTCCCAGGACTTTAGTGCCATGAATTTTTGTTTCTGGTTATTACGCGATTTGTTCCGATACCCCGCCTCTGAGTCGTTGGACATGCTGGCAAGCAATCAATGTGCACGCCTGTTAGAGATGTCATTAAAATCTCCGCCCAAGGCGATACAACCATATTTTATAGAACAAACTCTGCTTGCAATTATAATTTTATCGGCAGAGATTTCGTCGTTACACAGACCGTTCTCAAGAACACTACTACGAATGAGTACTGAAACCGGCCTTTCACTCTATCGCCTATTGCTCGAATTCCATTTGGCCTTATCGCCAATGGGCATAATAAATTACTTGGGGCAAATCGCATGGGGAAGTTTCTATTCTTGTCGATTTTTACATATACTATCCGTTTTGTCTATAAACACGGAAAATTGCTTCGGGTAATGGCTTTATATATCTGTACGAGGATAGGTGGTAGGAACGCTTTTGACTTTGACAAAGTTACATATCTCCTCTAATGCAAACAGTTTAAGAGCTTGTTGATGGATGCTTTTCCGAATACCAATGCGTAATGCAAAGCTACAAGCTCTGGTAACTATTCCATGACCAATGCAGATGTCAGATGGCTAATCTGAAATGTCCCTTTTGAGAGTCACATGCCAAATTCAGAGAAACATTGCGTAATTACCTTGGAGAAAATGCTATGTTCACTTCCGAGTACTGCTTGTAGTTTTTAACGTCAGTATTCTTTTCAAAGATGCCGACAGTTATGACGAATTGCAGTTTGATAAAGAAAACAATGCGACTGTTTGAGTAGTACTTTCAATGGCTCTTTGAGATAGTTCAAAGATTCTTCTTCAGCGTTCCTTTAGGAATCTCAATTTAATGGGGCTGTTCAAAAATCAAGAGTAGTGTGTCATGAACAGTCTTAAGTAAAAGACAGTCGATTTGCACCTAGAGCTAACCGGACAATTCCCTGCTAAGGATAAGAACATAGCGAGAAGGCGAACACTCCTCATATAGCGAATTGAATATAAATCGCTTGAGTCGATTGCGACTTGAATAAATAAATGTGTTACCCACCCAACTCAACATTAAAGGCGTCCAAATATGTTGGTTCCCAACACAACACTCTGCAACACAACACATTTCACCGATCGCCGATCGCACGATTTACTATTTCTATAATGTAAAAAACGCATATTTGACATTTTGGAGTTATAATATTGCGCACATTTGGCTGGTCACTGAGATATGGAAACAAATCTCCAGTCAAGGAGAAACACATAATCTCAGATGATCAGCACATAATGTGCACAATAAGTAAAACCCTCGCGTCAAAATCTTACGGATTTTATTAAATTAAAACACCGCGAAAAAGACCACGACCGACCAAGCATAATCAAACAAAACACGAAATGTCAAATCGGCGGCTCACAAGAAGGAAAATAGTTACAACAATGCGTTTGTCCCTCTTCCTCTACAGAAATAATAGGAAGGAATCCATTTGCGGTCCCCCTTCAGCCAACACATATGGCAAATAATAGTATAAGAGACAGGAAGAGAGAGAAACGTAGAATCATGATTCGCTCGTCTAACACCATGTTAAATAGGGGGCATTAATGAATGCAATAGACATAGAATGCTTGCAATAATGTTACACACACTGTTCGCCAAACAATAATGTAATAGTATGTAAGAATGATAAATTCAAATTCAAAAGTTCAATGACCAGTATATTCACCACAAAGAAAATATGTATAAAAGAAAGTACAGTAGTAGTTGACGGCGAAGCTTCATCGGAACTAATATGGATTTTTACAAAGCACTTGTCATTCAACCGCGCACCAAGTCGGATAATAAATAAATTATAACGTAAAGCAAGAGTGAAGTTTTTTTCCTTCTCACCACCTGACCAAGACATCTTCTTAGGTCAGTTTTACTTCTTAATTCGACTCAATTAAGAACAAAATAAATTTATTTACCCACAGTTAAGCAGCTATAGCGTAGTTTCAATTGACTTGAAATCTGTTTTTCTTTAGAAAGCTTTTTTCAAAGGTTGTATAACAATTTTCAACTTGACAATTCGCTTTTTTCTACAGTTCAGTTTTACTAATTCTTAAAATGCGTGACAACTTTTTCAAAAATTAGATTTTCTGTAGTCTATAAATAGTTGGCGCAACAGGTCCGTAGGGAACCTAGGCATAGCTTCTCACAAGCATTCGTTTTGTGCGAGTTTTTTTTTTGGTTTTGGAACGAATGGAACAATTTCTTGCTGAGTCAAAACGTCTTTTCAAGACAGTTATACTCTCGGCTGTTTGTCTGAAATTCGCGAGATTCGAACCTGGAACCCTCGCTCAGAAGTCCAACGCACTAACCACTAAGCTAATGCGCACTTTGAAATTAATGCTTTCAAAAATACTGCGTCATCCCTTTTTCACTGGTGTTGCCAATAAAACTGTTTTAAAAAATCTGTACTGCATCTCGAAGACGCAATTTCCGAAAACAGTTTTGGTCCATGGTAATGCTCTATTTGTCAACAATACAGGATTCAAGATTTGTTACAATTTTGTTTACATATAGTTTTGTGGGAACCCTTTTAATTGGAATACATATTTAACAAATAGCATATAGGCTGTCCCGAAATCAACACAAGATTTCAATTTGCCCCCATTTGTGCAGTAAGAGTTGGTAACAAAAATGGTCTTACCGCTTACAGCCTACGACGTGTTTTGTGTTCTTCCGGGGACGAACTTGAGACCGTCAACTACATTGGCCCGGCCACATAGAGCGAATGGAGAATAATGCTGCAGCTAAGAGGAAATTTGAAAACCAGCCCTCCGGTTCAAGAGGACAAGGAAGACTGAAACTCCGTTTTAAGGACCAAGCCATCGGTGTGCAGGGGATCGCAGAGGATGGAAGGCTGCAGTTCATAACCACATAATTATAACAAAAGGCTACACATTATTCCGCCCACCGATTACAATGTAATTTTTAAATTTTTGAAATGTGATTCTAGTAGGAAAACCGACGGTGTGATGGCTTAATCCTTAGGCATTAAAAAGAAGGATGGGTGAATCAAAGCTTGGATATTTTCGCCCAGAGTCTATAAAAAAGTATGCATTTGCAGTAGGTTTTTTCGTTCTCCATTGATCATTGATCGCATCGATCTGCTCGAGAAAGACACCAACACAGCAAAGCAATCGCAGAACGCCGAGATTGCAGCTCTTCAACGACGAAGGAAGGAAGTTGAGTGTGATGCAGTGCTCTTCGGGATTCCTGCAGTCCCAAATGAGAATTTGAAAAGTTTATTCGTTGGACTCTGTCACACTATTGACTGTTGCAGAATGCTTTTCGTACTACAAAGCGAAATAGCGATCTTAACTCCGCTACGTCTCCCACTCCCATTGTTGTCCCATGTGTTGAAATTCAGCAACTCTGTAGAGCGAAACATTGTTTTGATGTCAGCAGCAAACTACCGAAAGAAAAATGCAGCCGAATTACGTCTCCAACATCTGGGCATTGATTCCGATAGAAGCTGTTGTCTCTATGAGAACCTAACACGACAAACACGTTTTCTCTTAAACAGTGCTCTTGGGCTTGGACGGAAAAAACAACTGTTTGCTGTCTACACGAAGTATCGATTTGTTTATGTAAGGAAGTCGTCGGCGAATGGAAAATGTGACATTATTTCTAGGTCTAGTGGTAGTGGAACTGCATACATTTTGGTTGAATTACGGGACAATAAAACCAAATGTATTGTTGCATGTGCTTATAATAAAAAAGAAGTAGATCTTTCATGCCCTTCTTTTCAGTAATTTCTGAATATTGTGCACTGTATGAACACGTAGTTATTTGTGGTGATTTCAACGATTCACTTTCCTTTCAGATGAAGGATTCAGTTTCTTCATTAGGAATGGAACTTCCAACTTCCATTCTGCGTGCATCTAAGAAAAGCTATTATGCTTCTAAATTTAATACATCCCTCCCTGCGAAGAAACTTTGGAGCAACTTGCGAAAAATTGGTATCTCCAGTGGTAGCAAAGACTCTAAATGTGATCTAGATCCGGATGTGCTAAATCATTTTTTTCTAGGCAATTATCCCTCTGCTTCCTGTTTTGGTTCTAATCAGTCGGTGGACTCTGTAAGCTCTGTGCCAACAATGGAGGATTTTGTATTAGCCACTGAAGTCGAAATTACTGAATGCGTAGCAGCTATTAGGTCCAATTCCATAGGTGAGGATGGCCTTCCAATACGTTTCATCAAACTTATTTTACCTCAAATTATCTCGCAACTCACGCATATGATTAACTGGTGCATAGCAACATCAACTTTTCGTCAGCTCTGGGAAATTGCAGGAGTACTGCCAATTGCAAAGAAAACTAACCCATCTTTTCCTTCTGACTTCAGACCGGTAAGCATTCTTCCATGTTTGTCAAAGGCATTTGAGAAAATATTATGGCAAGGCAGATAACGAAGAATTTAAAACCTCAATAGACTGCTGTATATGCTCAGCAATCCGATTTCAGAGCTGATCACAGCTGTTCTAAAGCTATGGTGAATTTATTTGGAGAGATAAGGCAAGACTACGAATAGGGTTATGTTTCTTTGCTTTGCTTGCTAGACTTCTCAAAGGCCTTTGATAATGTAAATCATAAAATCCTGTATTGGAAGCTTAGGAATAACTTTGGGTTTAGTGAGAGGGCAGTAAAATAGATTTATAGTTTTTTTTCTGGTAGATTGCACAGGCCTATTTCTGGTGAACGTCTTTCATTTTTAAAAGAAAATGAGCAGGGAGTGCCTCAAGGGTAAATATTCGGACCGATACTCTTCTGCATGTTCACAAATGACCTCCCATCAGTATGTAAATATGCTTCTGTACATTTATATGTAGATGATGTTCAATTACGCCTAGCGAAACCCTTCAGCAACCTAATTGAACTTGTTTTTTGTATCAACGAGGAGCTACGACATATTCACACTTGATCAATAGCTAATGGGTTACTACTTAATCCATCAAACTCCGAAGTAATTCCCATTTCCAAAAATAATTTTAATTTGTGTCTCTTACCTGATATAAATATCTGAATAACAATAAAACTAAAGCTGTTGATTTCTGAAGCTATTCTGCAAATTTTGTATTTTTGAACGATATTTTGAAAAGCATTGGCCCGCTAAACACTATAATAGTGTTGCGATAGGCAACTGCGTTATATTTATCTTAAAGCTTTATATTTGGGCACAATTTTACTCGCACAGTGCTCACGCTGTATGTGGCTTTAGGAACTAAGTCTAAGACAAATTGGTATCTTAATATCTGTTTAACTTTTGAATAAAACGCGGTCAAATTCAGACCGCTGGGTATAGCTTATTTAAATAATTATGTTATAGTTTTTTTTTCAGTTCTATTTAATGAGTTATAAATTAATGTTTGTCACTTATTAATCTGGTTTTCCTATTTTTTTGTTCATACTTTTTGGGTCTATTTTTATTTGATAAATAAAAAAGGGGTATTTAAATAAGTTAACTTGTTTTTTGTTTATGATGTTTTAATCCAAGCTAAAAGAGCCATAGTAACTTTTTTAAATTCCATTTTACAAAGCTTATAATTATTTTAATAACAATTATGAATTATATTTCTTATTGTTATTGTAACCCTCATAAATTTCACTTAAAGATTTATGGAATAAGAAATTATGAAAAGTCTTAATTAAAAAAAACAAAAATTACTGTATTCATCAATTTTTTGCATGAATATTTGGACTTTGAAAAGCCTATAAGTTATGAGAGCTCCACCAACTAAGTTCACTTTAAAGGGTGTTCTAGACCTTTTTAACGCAAAACAGAAAACTGAATGAGCTGCTAAAACTTGGCTGTCAATTTATTTGAATTCTCACGCGATCCCTCTGGCAAATATGATTCTTACGGATTACTTGAAGGCAGAAAACACATCTCTCACAATGATAATACGAGTACACATTTTTCACCGTAACGTGTTTGCAAAATATTCGTGTCATTGCATTTTTGACATAGCATAAAAAATAACGCGTAAGTGGTCATTACCCGCTAAAGAGAGAGGCATTTTTCTTAGCAAATGTGATTAATTGATAACTCAGCATATACTATATGGCAGTGTATTCAATTGCACTGCATTTCCAATTGCGGGAATCCCACTTTTTCAAAAGCCAAACATCCAGATCCCTCATAACTATATAATCCTCTTGCAGCATTAAGAAGAGTATAGTAAATAAATGTTAAACCATAGTATGAGCTGAAATTTCACAGAACATAATCGTAGGTCTCCGCTTCTTGATACTTTGCTACTCATTTGTTATTCCATGTGCTCACAGACAAGAACAAACACACATCACTCAGGCTAACCCACAGACGATCATATTTGCTTTAATCGAACAAGAGTTCACACTCAAAACTCCGCACTAACGAGCAACCACTATCCTTCCAAGGAAGTCCAAGTGAACTTGTTCCACTATAACAACATCAATAATCGACCGAAAAACTAATCAAAACTTCAGTTTCGCTGGCCAGCGAAATCCAGTTTTTCTGCTGAATAATTAATTTGCTGAATGTCATTACCGTGCACAACTAGCGTATAGTCTGAAAACAAGAAAAAACCCACAAACAAAAAATCTACATAAGCAAACATAATTAGTAATCTAAATTTACCTCAACACTGCTGCATTGATAGAGTTGGGTCAGGTGTACTTGCACTCGTATCTACATGGAAATGCAGCCGTGTCTGCATTAACAGGTGAAAACGTCGCGCGATTCCAAGTCAAAAACCAAAACCGAAGCCCGAGCCCGCCAGGCAGTCTGCTGCATTAATAAATATTAAATGTGTTATTGCAGGACTCGCTCAACTGTTTCAATTCACGCAACAGCAGTAGAAAAGAAAACAAAATCAACTACTACTGCAAGTATCCTGGCCAGCACACATTACACAGAGATACAAATCTATTACTACACAGTGCACTCGATTTTAACCACTATCCGTATCCACTAATATAATATTTTGTTGATAAAGAAGGCAAACAGAGAAAGAGAGCTAAGTTAATACTGGGTATCCTGTCAGCCAGTAGAATAGTCTCAGGATATGCCACACAACCGAATGCAACGCAGCGATCGCCTCAACGCACGACATTCAACTGAGTCGAGCCCCACAACAACTGGTGGCGTAGACATGGCAGGGTATGGCACATCCAAGCCCAAGGTAGCAGGTAAATGTGCTGTAGCCCCACACTTTGCGGGTCGCAGCAGGGTCTGCAACTTCGTCGAGGAGCTGCCGTGCCGCAGTGATTTTCGTATTGGAATTTCGTAGCAAAAGGATACTTCCCCTGAGTGTGATTTGGACTAGGGCGCATGACCGAGCGTTCCCGTTCTCACATTAAAAACAGAATACACATGATGCCCTTCGCTGAAATATTCTCTGAGATAACGCAAATAACACCCGAGCAGCACACTGAATTGCTAGGCATTTCGCGTTAAGTAAGTTGTTCCTGTCAGATGCCACAGCCACCGGAGCACCCAACCACCCAACCACCCAACCACCCAACCACCCATCATCGGGGCGGTTTTTTCTTCCTCGATGCCATTGGAATGCAGCGCGGTGAAAAAAGAAAAATACGTTGTTTGCTGCAGAAAAAACCGACGAAGGACATGGAAACAGGCGTTGAGCGAGTTATTGAAACTTTTCTCATATGTAAACATGTAAGGTAACGCTGTTGCATCCTGAACAGTGGCACGGTGCATGGCTAACGCGCACATGGATTTTGAATCGGATTCTGGTACATTAATTGGCGATTTTAAGCAAGTGAGAGCGAGTCCTTTGAATGGTGCTTGTGTATCCGGTATCCGCCAGCCGCCACACCACCGCACCACCACCATCGTTGTCAACGTCGCACCATCATCGCAGCACACACCGACACCGTTCTGGGTGTTGTATTTTGTATATGCAATCGTACATTGCAGGCGCAGTGGCTTAGTGGTTAGTGTGTTGGACTACTAAGCGAGGGACTCAGGTTCGAATCCCGCAAAAACCCAAATTCCAACTTAGGGTTTTTTCCACTGCGCCGCCTCTCGCGAACGTCTGACAAACATCCGAGAGTATAACTGTCTTAAGAGCTTCTCAATTAGCCGTTTGGAATCGGCATAAAATTGTAGATCCCTTCCATTCGTTCCAAAAATGAAACTCACACAAAGCGAATGGTTGTGAGAAGCTAGGCCTTGGGTCTCTACAGACCTGTTGCGCCAACTATATATAATCGTACAGAATGTAGGACAGATTTTTAATCAATTATCCTGCGTGGCCTAGGGCGAGATTTTCTTTTGTGCGACGCGATGAGAAAGAGGAGCGCACGAGGAAATAAATGGTGATATCGCTTAAAAAGCTGGCGGCCGTTAGCTTTTTTATTTGTGGTGTTTGTTTTTTACTTTTGAGCCGCTCTGCCACTAATCTGAAATTCATATGCAGCTGGTCGTCGAACTTCAAGGACGCAGTAATGCTTGCGTGTTCGATAATTAAATGAGCGTATGGCGCTGAGGGATGCGTGTCTGGCGATCGGATAATGGCTGTGTACACACCTTTAAAATCGAATATGCGGCTCAACAGTGATTGAAATGGTGATAACAGCGAGCACAAGAAAAAAATAAATACAAACCGAATACCGCCGCACGACAGGAGAAATTTGATAGGATTTTTCGCGTTGTCGTGTGATTTGTAGCGCATAGAATTGCTGGATGTGGATTTGTAATATAAATCCAATAAGGACTCGGAATCGTGGTAATCTCTTACATCATGTAGACGGATTATTTGGACTGAGAATTTCCATATTCGACAGAGGATTGGTATTCCTATACATATATATATCCTTTTTTTTCATTTCTTGTTGCGGTGCTGCTCCATAAACGGATTACTAAATGAGCAATCCAGCAGTAAATCCAAACGTTTTGGAAATTATATTCTTGAGCTGACTCGGCAGGGTAATCAATGTTTCTCACAGCAATGTGATGAATAGTTAAAGCTGCATGCAGTCGCTGCACGTCAGTGCAAGGAGTGAATTAATCAGAGCCACAGTCTGTCGAACGCCGACCAGCTATGATTAATGTTAAGCAGGCGACTACTTGCCGGCATCGATTGGGAATTTGTGGTTGCTACTGACTTTCGCAGAATGTTCTCAATCAGCCATTGCATGTTAACATGTTCCTACCGACAGATATTCAATATTCATCTCCATCTCTTCGGTGAAAGCGGAAATATTCTGTGAGCGTCATTACCAGTTTTCTTGGTATTCAGCACAAACATCCCCAAAGGGCTTTGGATTGGATTTGTGTGCGCGGCTTAGATGCACTCCATAAAGGGCGATGTCGTATGGTCAAGGATGCGGATTTCACATTTTACAAGGCGAAAAGAGTATCGCAGGGAAATTCTACGAACTTATTATGAATCTGATTAAAAATGAATGAACGAGATACATACTTTTTCAAAGCCAAGGGCAGACTGGGTCTAAACAAACGTCTGATTTGGTGAGTGTTGAGGATTAATCATTATAGTCGAAAATCGATGACCGAGACTGAGGTGCTTTGAAATTGGGGATGCACATATCAAAGTCAGTGATGTTTGAAAATATGGGATAGTTGATTACGTCAAGGAAAATGAATGCGGCTTACGTTGAGAAAACCATGGACAAAATCATACTAGACCACCAAGTCGCAATTCTCTTGCCGCTGGCCAGCTCATTTTTTGTTCAAGTTCCGCCATTTTCTTTTCCTATCGATCGGTGTAATGTCAATTAAGAATCCGTGTAACATGCAAAAACATGCAAAGAATGTAAAATAAATACAGTTCGGAAAAACCACATTTTAAAATTATACTGAATGCGCTGTTGGTTATAAATTACATAGGTATTTTTAAAAGGCGAATAAGATAATTAATTTGGTTAATACAACTATCTAAATGAGACGCCTTAGATGGATAGATAGATAAGAGAGATAGATAAAATTTATTTCAAATCATTAGTATATACATTATTTCATTTCTGATTTTAGAAACATTTGTTGGTGACATTTTGTATTTTTTTATACTTTAAGTATTAAAAATAGTGTCAAATGCCACTTCACAATAACAATAATAATTCAGTAATAACAATAGTTTAATTGTGGGGTGAAAATTAAATGGTAATATACACATTTGAAATGTGAAAGGTAATGCAACCATTAATGTACAATTCAAGTTACCTACATATACAGCTTAATTTTATAGAAAGATAAAAGAAAATACTTAATTTACACCAGAATGTCAGGGAAAATTGACTGTAATCAAATTGAAAAAGCCATTGTTTAACACATTTGTGAAGCCTACCAGGAACGGTTATTGATCTGATTGATATGGGTAGTTTATTAAAAATGCGACACGATGAAACCAAATAAAAGTTACGAAAGGCGGTGGTACGCGAAAACGGAACGTTTACAATGTTCGAAAAATTATTCCGTAAGTTATAATCAGAAATTAATCTAAAATTCCGATTTCCCGATCTGATATAAAAAGTTTTCAATACCTTGAAACAATACAAATGACGGACAGGAAGAATTTTCATAGCATTAAACAACGGAAAAGTATGATGTCTACGGTGTTTTCGGCAAATCTTTCTTAAAACATTTTTTTGTAGGACTAAAAGGGGCTGCATTTTATTTCGATATGCCCCTCCCCAGCATGTAATACCGTATTGAAGCTTGGAGTGAAAAATTCCATAATAAATAATTCTTAATAGTTTGTCCGAACAAACATTCTTAAGATAAAAGAAATGTCGGAGCGTGCAACGAATATATTTTTGTAATGACTGTATATGGTTCGCAAAGGTCATGTTAGAGTCAATGTTGAGCCCTAAGTATTTCTTTTACATTCTCAACTAAAAAGCACTCATCGCTGCAATGAAGTGTGTTACTGAAAGTGGGAAAAGATGGAGTAGATATACAATGACAGTCAAGCAGCATGAATTTTTTGCAATCCGTAGAGTGAAAGTAAAACTCAGCATTACAGTCGGAAGCAGTCGATAGGTTAAACAACATTAATTTAGTTTTAGAGCTAATCTTCAATCTCTGTTTGGCGAACCAGATCCTCAATAAGTTTAGATCCCAGTTGATATCAGAAACCAAGTCCAAAGCACTACCTGAACCGTAGGAACATCCAATATCATATGCGAAGGCAGTAAGGGTACCCTTAAAATCCAGCTCAAAGAGTGAGTTTATGTATGTAAGGAACAAAATAAATTGTTAGCTATCGAAGAAAAGTAGTTATTGAAAACGTTAGCAACATCCAATTCATCAGAAAATTTAGGTTATTAACAAGAATTGTTGTAGGCTTTGGGGTAAAGGAAGATTTTTTTTAAATATTATTAACAACTCGCCATTAACTCTTCAAATTACCTTTTGCAAGAAAGAATAGATTTTTATAATAATTATCACGGCACCTACGAATTTCTTTTTTTAGTCGGGAACATATTTTGCTATATCTATTACATAGTCTTAAGTTGTTTGGGTTCTTTAAGCACTTGATTCTTAACTTATTTTTTGACTGAATTTTCTTAACAATGATACTCGTAATCCAAGGTTTACGTCTTTTTCTCGATTTCTTTAGAGGCACAATGGAAGTACATTCATCAATGTGTTTACTAAGAGAGTTTAAAAACAATGTATACGATACAGAGATATCACTTTCCGCATAAACCTCATTCCAAAACTCATAAAATAGATTACTTTTAAGTTTTACAAAATCAATTTTTTTACCTACCCACCACCTACCCCGACATTTGCTTTTTTAACTAGGCCAGTGTTTAGCAAGAAAGCTGTCATACAGTGGTCAGTAATATTAAAGTTAAAAATGCCGCTTTCGCATGAGCTCAAAGCGATATTGGTCAATCGACCATAAAAATGATCCAAACACCTTCCCGATACCACCCTAGTTGGATCACTAATAAAGCTTGCAAGACCATGCGATGCCAACATGTCCAAGTAGTTAGAAATCAAATCACTCCTATCTAATAAATTGAGATTAAAATCCCCTGAAATAATTAGATTACCGGATTTTTGTTCATCTAACAGGTTGGAAAATTCTTTCACGAACGACACAACATTAAACATATGCAATATATAAACACATAAGAAAACATACTCAAGATGATTAATTTCAATTGAAACTTTTAGAATATCAGCGCTAAGGAAATGTATACTTTTCACATCCCTAATTACATAATCATTTTTTACAAAACATCCGACACCCCCCAGCCGCATAACTTTCATTCGTGTTCGCAAAAAACTTAAAGCCAGGCAACTGGTAATCATTTTTCTCAAATTCATAAATCCAAATTTCAGATAAAATAACCACATCTGGGATGCTTGCAAAAGAATCAAGATGAGCAACCAGTGATGAAAAATTTTCTCACAAGCTTCTGACATTTTGATGGACAGCAAAAAGCTTATTACTACAGTATGAACTATCAGTAAGCACACTATTACAACTTGTACTATTAAGTTCGAGGATTGAAAGGTCATTTATTATATCATCATTAAGATTCACTAAAACAAAAAAAAAATAAACAATACAAATTTAGGAAATATGTCCGCACTAAATGAGTGCAAGATCATTGAATGATCTAATAGAAACTACCTTTCCACCTTCGACTTTCCTAACAAGAATCTGGTTGTCTTTATATACCATAAACATATAAGGACAAATATGCTTGCGTATTTTCAGCATTTGGATATCATTGACTTCGATTTCATGTACACATTTTTCCTAAATCTGATGAAAGTTTGCTCAAAGTGTGTTAATTTTCCTACAACCATTCTGCATTGATAATTTTTCATTAATATTTTAAGAAAATGCTCACTTATTACTTAAAAAAATACTATCCGCACTTAATAATAATAATAATTTCAAATTTAACGGATAAAGTTCTATGAACGCTGAGAGCACCTTTGCCCACAGCGGAAGTGACACGTGCAAGGTGCGAGTGTGTTGGTGAGCCGGAATATTATTCAATTATTCAATTATTATTATTATTAAACAATATTAAGTAACATTAAGATAAATATCTTTAATAGTACTTAGAGTTAAGACAATAAGAAAATAATTTCAATAATACAATAAGTTAATCTTACAATTACAATTAATTTTACAATATAATAAGATAAAACATAAGATAAAGAAGAAAGGAGAGAATAGAAAAATAGACTTAATAAAGACAAATAGAATAGATTAGTTAACAGTTCAAGTAAGGAGGAAAGTTAGAATGAAAACATTAGGATAGGTTTGAGAAATATAGAAAGACTGTGTTTTTAAAACGGTTGGCATTGGAGATGGTTCTGATATTTGTTGGAAGGGAGTTCCATAATTTTACAGCATAGATAAAAAAATAAACGAGACGAATTAAGATAGTTGTAACGCGGTGGAATTAAACAAAGCGTTCTAAGGGAACGAGCAAAATTAAGTTTTTCATATAGATACATAGAAGTCTTAGTTGTTATTATGTTATAAAGAAATGTACAGTTTCCAGCGTCAATATAGTGCTTAAGGGTTGTACCCAAAAGGCTTTTTGCCTGTTGTGAAATATGGTCATATCTTCGTAGCCCAAGAATATATCTTACCGTATCGTTGAAAGCGACTTGAAGCTTGCGCTGGGATAAGGAATCGACATTACAGTATACAACCTCAGAATACGTAATTAAGGGTAGAATGAGACTTATTACAAGTTTCCGTCTAGTGGCAAGAGGAGTAAAATCTGCACTTAGCCACAGTTTCCTAAGGCATCCATAAATCCTTCTTATTACATAGTTTATATGGTCTTTTCCTGATAAGTTAGAGTCGATAACAAATCCCAGGCTAGCAACAGTGTGAACAACCTTTGATTTGAAAACAGAAAGCACGACATCAGGTAAGGTTTGGATGGGTATAATTTGCGACTTGTCTGGATTGAAAAGTAATCCATTAGTTACAGACCACAAATAAATACTGGAGAGATCCTCATTTAGGTTGCGTACAAGTTCAGCTGTATTATTAAATGGCCTGGCCAAGTAGATCTGAACATCATCAGCATAGAGATGGACCGAAGTATGTTTACAGACAGATGGTAGGTCATGTATAAACATACAAAAGATAATGGGACCAAGTATTGATCCTTGTGGAACACCCTGCTTTACTGGCAGAAGAGCGGAAGAAGAATCGGAAGTTATAACTTTCTGAGATCGATTTGAAAGAATATTTGAAGTTATGTGACATTTGTCAATACGAATTTCTATATAACAATACTAGCGCACTTAGCATTTGCCACCCCATGAAAATGTTTCTTGTAGGCAAGTAACGGAAAATCAGCCGAAGTTGTTGGTAACTGAAATGGGAGGATCAGCGGAGTTGCAGAAAAATCAAACCGAATACGGACTTTTGGGTAACATTTTCTGTTGCCCATAGGTGTTGAAATTTCGACTCTATAAGAGATTTTTTATTTATTTATTTATTTAATTCAAAATCGCTTAAAAAGTAGGACAAAAGTCTTATAAATTTTGAAAGCCTTTAAATTAATTTAAGAATTTTGAATTTAATCCATTTATTAAGCTATTTATATCATTATTTATTTATTAAAAAGAAATCGAAATTTAAAATGAGATAACAAACGATAAAAAAAAGAAAACAAAAAATAAATTAATAAATATTTATTAACATTAACCAACTTGCTGAGTACTCAAACACGGATTTCTAATTATCGCTGTGTACCTACTTCTATATCCGTTTGTACCTAGTGGACACGTATACAAATTGCTGATGATATATTTTTAGGTTAAACTCCTCTTTCGGTATTTTTCTATCGGCTTTATCCGTGAAAGTCGTACTCGCATTGTTACATCTATGAACACGATTTTGTAATTAGCACCATAAGTAATTTATGTACCTACGAAGCGTAAATTGGTTGTTATATATATAGAACATAATTTTGTGGGCCTTATCTGACTTGAGTATAAACATTAAGCAGTGTTTTTGCAACCTTGGAAATGTACTGTGTAATTGGGTCAAAAAACCCTTATGCGTATCATTTTGCGAGAATCTAGACCATTTAGCAAGCAAATGAGCTTTTCCCCGTTATCCAAGAAATCACACTTCCATTAATTGCAGACCAAAACCCACCATCTTACTTTCGTGTCTTTGCATTTATTTAGGGGGAGTTGGAATTGGAAATAGCTGAAACAGCTACTTTAACCTTATTTTTTTCAAATGAACGAAACTGTGAAATGGAGCGAAGCACCGTGACAGCTTTCAGAAACTCAAAGGTAGCGGGTTAACCCTAAAAAGCTATTTCTCCAGTGACTCCCGAAATCAGGCTTCCGCGAAGTTTAGCATCAACAATTAAAGTGCAATAAAATATAAATTTCGAAAGAGTAGCAACAACCAACTTAACAACTAACAACTGACTTTGAACTTAGGTTTGCATTTCGTTGTCACCAGACTTTCCTTTCGAAACAGTTCAAGTATCAAGTTTAGTAAGTCTGATTGCTTGCTTATGTGATGTGTCTCAGTTTTGATTGGCTTCGATCAGTCACATGAACAGCTTTTTCAGTTGACGTTTATGGAGGGGTAGCCGACGAATCTAGTCAAAAGTTTTGTGACTGAGTACTAAGTTGATAACTCGAGTAAATGTGGCTGACGTTTGCTACGTAGTGACATAAACGACCGATCCAGTTCCTGTGTTCAGGTTACATCTAGGACAGACGCATTTAGTCGACTTTAGATAACTAGATTTTTTAATTCGCCCAGTTTTATACGTACGTTTGTCAAAAGTAGTTCGGATCGGGTGTCCATAACACGCGCATGATAAGGAAAGATTCGCATTCCATATGAGAAGTAATCGTTGTTTAGCCCGTTCCAAAATATCGAGTATAAAGACTTCTGTCCAAATACTTGAATCCTCAACTTCGGTGTAAAATCTTGATCCTGATCGTGACAAGATCTAAAAAAGAAATGGTTTGAACTCTTGGAATTCGTTTTATATTATGTACACTCCTAACTATTAAAATCGCATTACAGTCTTACTATTGAATACCTTAGAAGTGTTTCGGGGTCACGTCAGGTTTTTCCGCATCAAATCAGCGAACACGTTAACACGAGGCGGCCGAAAAGAGTTAAAGCCCCATTGATGCCATTTGGGAGTAAACTATAGGAATTTATTTTTCCTGCGGTTCACCGAAATTGTCTGAAAACGTCCAGACTCTTTCAATCGCCCAAACGATAGTCTGGGGATCTATCGCGGTATTTTACGGTCATCGCATTGTGAGTTCGACATGTGGGAATCGCCATCTCCCTAAAGCAACATATGCTGGAAGTTATCCTCTTGAAAAAAGTGAATCAATTCGTTTCGACAGTAGTGACCCCAAAATCATGAAACCCACACCAAAAAGCACGTTCTTGTGAATGCAATGACTTTTTATGAATAACTTGGGGTGGCTGACTTGCCCAAATACGAAATGCTGTTCACTAACAAAGCCATTGACTCAGAAATGTGCTTCACAATGCTGAGATTATTTCTGCGTCGCAAAGTTATTATACAATCGAACGCGAATTTTGAACTCTTACAAATTTTGTTGATGCAGTCAGATTGTGCGCTTAGGGTTGACTGTTGATGTTTTAGTGTGAATTTCTTGGTATGACTTTGGATGATTTTTCGGACAGAAATGGGTTGCTCTTCCAATTGTGATTAACTTTGAGCTTTGTGCGGCTTAAGGCCCAAGTAGCGACGCGAAATTCCACAAGTTGGAGTTTGCGAAAGGCCGACTACTTGTGCACGGCGAGGAATTGACTGCGTCGGATTCTTCTCTACACTTTTGTCGACCCGGGAAATGTTCTCGTCCGATCTGGGAGGCCTTTGACGTACGGGTGTTAGCTGATTGTTTGTCGAACTGGCTGTCTCCAATTTGGCCACCAAACGTGGAAGATACGCTTTGAATGGCCACCGTAAAATGAGCACAACGCGCGCTAAATTTCCAGTGACGAACGCTCATTTTGAAGATAAGGTTTTATGGTTGGTTCGCACCGCGAGCTTTATTTCCAGCTTGTGCTTGTAAAGTTTGAGTCTGCTGTATTTTACTATGATATTTCCATCTGTATTTGATTGCTTCGAACAGAATGCAGGAAAGTAAAGAGAGACTTATCGCTATTCATAGGATTCGTTTTGTGATATTAGCTCAAATTCGGGAACGTAATGATTTTCGCAACTAGCCACAGTTTACCAATGCCAGTAGATACTGAGAGAACAGATGCGACAGAACAAAAAGTGACAGCGCCTAGGGAACATTTTGTGAAAAAGCGCCACTCTCATACCAAACCACGCGATTGAATGTAACGCGGTAACCCTAGAGTTGGACAAGTCGTCCGAAATATAAAGGGTGGTTAAGTTTTAAGGGCCGATGTCGATTTGGAATGAAACACAAATTATTTAGGAAGTTATTGTCATTTCTTTTTATTATAGTAATATTGGTATGGTTCAATTATTTATGGAACAAAATATCGCCCAAATGACCGCCGCGACCTCGGCGGTACACCACCATACGATGTTCCAAATTTTCGATGACGCTGAGGCATAATTGAGGTTCTATGCCGTTAATGTGCCGAATTATCTCATCCTTTAGCTCTTGAATTGTTGCTGGCTTATCGACGTACACCGTTTCTTTCAAATAACCCCAAAGAAAGAAGTCCAATGGTGGCAAATCGCATGATCGTGGCAGCCAATTAACATCGCCACGACGTGAGATAACACGTCCATAGAATTTCTCCCGCAAAAGAGCCATTGTTTCGTTAGCTGTGTGGCAAGTGGCACCGTCCTGTTGAAACCACATATCGTCCACATCCATATCTTCCAATTCGGGCCATAAAATGTTCGAAATCATCTCACGATAGCGAACACGATTCACAGTAACTGCCTGACCGGCCTCATTTTGGAAAAAATACGGCCCGATCATGCCGCCAGCCCATAAACCGCACCAAACATTCACAAACAGTGGGTGCATTGGTTTTTCGACAATCACTCTTGGATTATCATTCGCCCGAATGCGGCAATTCTGCTTATTCTCTATTGTACGCACATTTGGACGATTAAATTGACCGAAAAAATAACGAAGTGCACGATATGCATTTTGATTTGAACGCCCATTTTCATAATAAGCCTGATTAACTTTAACGCGTTGCTCGATTGTGTATCTTTCCATGGTTCAAATTGAGTTAGTCTGAAATTGAGAAATGTCAAATGAAATGCAGAAAAAAACCTGACGTTTAGGTGTGGTTCAAATTCAACACCGGCCCTTAAAATTTAACCACCCTTTACTTTTGCGAAAGACTGTCTTAGGTAAGTTGGCCAAGTAACAATTTGACTTCGGTAAGTCGCTATCGAGGCTATTTTCCCTCCCGCAATATAAACTGCATAAGGCCTACACGAAACAAATCTGGCGCACTTTTATACAGGTAGGGCATTACCGAAACTTTATAGAAACCTTATAGAAGCTTTATAAAAGCACAAAATATCAAAAGAAAAATGTTGTATTTTTTTTTTGTTCTTAAATTTTTTCAATTTCTTATTTTTTTATCATTTACAAACATTATCTAATTATATATATAGTTGGCGCAACAGGTCCGTAGGGACCCAAGGCTTATTGCAATTTTCATGCAGTATTCTTATAACTTATATGTTACTTACAATGGGGTCGCACTGGGAATCGAACATGAGTCCTGCTGCGTAGTAGTCCAATATACTACCCCTAGGCTAATTCGTCCTAATTGTTTAGAAGTGGTATAATGCCTCCTGTCAGAGGATCTAAGGAAGCTTCTCGAATGCGTTCTCGAATCACAAGCTTTACCGAAGCAATTAACTTTCCACACATCTCCTCAACATTTTCAGAAATCTAATAGAGATCTTATCGGAACTTAGTTTCATATCCCTCTATAAAGCCTGTGTATAAGCTTCGCAAGGGACGTGCAGAAGTTATTTTGGAACAAATACTATAGAGCCTCATCGAAACCGTTGCCTAATGAAATTACAAATTTGAACCTTATCGAAGTGAAATTGTTACTTAGGTGGGTAGAACTGAGGAGTTCAACCAAAAACCTAAAAGAACGAGCTCAGCGGCACCCATAGTTACAATTTTATTTGAATAAAAACAAAATGTTAAGCATCTGCCATTGAAATATCTCAACATTAAAAGTACGTATGATACCTACTAGGTATTAAAATATTTGTAAAAATGCTTCCTCAGGTCCTTATTGTTACGGCCTACAAACTTAAGTACTCAATAATCATACTATGACAACGATTACAAGGATCATCTTGTGAAGTAGCTGTAGTATGAAGAGCCTCCCTTTAACCCCTCTATCAAAATGGTACCTTATATACCCAAATTACCGCTATAAGAAGCGGGTAGAGTGGAAACCCTTGTGTTTTCATGTATGCATACATTCTAACCTTTGAGCAAATGAAGGGATTGGGCAGCCCCAAATATCCAGTAAAATGTCACTGAGCGACTTAAATTAATCCGCTCCAGTGTTTACCCAACTTCCCCATGGTAGCTATTTTAAAACTATGAAAACTTTAAGCCACCCATGGGACCAAGTCGAGTTGGCATTTATTTACCAAAAACGAATATCTCTCCCTCTGCCATAGATTTGGCACCGACGAAATCAATAGCAATCACTATTATGTAAACTAAAATACATATCACGAATCGAGGGAGGATATCCTTCACTTTGCTGAAGGTTGACTGCGCCTAAAATACATCTTCGGCAGGAAGAAATATTTCGCCTGAAATGGGATCGCTTATGTACATACTACGTAACTGTATGGATTGAGGACTTTTTTGTCGGATAAAAATAACAAAACCGCCCTTTGCGGTGTTGACGAAGACAGGGTCAAGGGTGGGTGCGTTAATCGAACCCACCTCTAATGGATATAGGAATGGAAACATCGTCCAACAACAAGTGGGCAGGCTGCTAAGTCGTTTTGCAATGTATATCCAAAGAAATAGAGTACTGTATCTTTTCCTCAAAATATTTATCTCTCAATTAAGTTGACTCGAAACCGTAGTTCTTCGCGGTGGTCGCATGAATCTAGAAAGTAGCAACACTCCACTGATGGGTTGGCAAGCAATGTTTTTCGAGAGCCGAGTAAGTTATTTATGAAGTGAAAGAAATACTGCGGCTGAGGAGGATAATAATAAACGTCTGAGATGATGCGTGATGCTATTACGTATTCACTGCCACCTTGAGGGTTTTTTCGAGAGCGATTTGGAACCGGTGGGAATTCGCCCCAAACACCCCCAACCCACCACTGACACTCTCTTTCATTATTTAGCCCTTGTATATTGAGACTAGTGTTTCGTCTGTGAGCGACGCTAGAGTCGTTGTGTCATGATTGCTTCTTATCACATTTCCATAATTAAGAGAATGCCATTAGCCGAAAGTTATGTGAGTCACGAGCAGTAGTGTGTTTCAGAGGAGTATGATGACGGCAGTGTTCTGGCAATGCATCTGGTAATCTTTGCGAGATTGTGGCAGAAATCTGTGGTATTAGCTGAGGATGTGCACACAACGTTGTTGGATTAAATTTCAAGGATCTACTATGTGATGTATATTTGAGTGAGTAATTTGATTACATTCTTGATTGTAGGTATAATGAAACCCAAACTTTGGTGAATTTACGATCTAGATACTGTATGCAAGTGGTGACAATTATGTGCAGGGATATACTCGTATGTCATCGACTGTAGTGCAGGAGAGCAGTGTAAATTCGGATTGTTGACACATGACGGTTGGAAGTTTTGTGGTTATGTAATCTCGTCAATCTTGTCATTGGAGAGCTTTGTTTTGGATAGTGTAACTTAGGTAAGAAAAGCGAAAGAACTGCTTTGCAGTATTGTTTATAGAAAGGTGCATTTTACAGTATACCCAGATGAACAATATTTATTTGTTACAAGTGCTCTTCTAAGGGAGGATACTTTTAGGAAAATTTACAACTGGCTTTTGAATAAATCAAATCAAAAGGTCCAGGTGAATACAAAATTCATTAAATGCCATACAAGGAGATAATACAGACAGTACTCAAGATCTATACTATCTTTCCGCCTCTTCCCATAGCTTTAGCTAAATCCAACTCTGAGCAAATGGAAACAAAAAAAGCTGAAAAAGTTTGCCTTAAGCAAAAATGCTCGCTCTGCAAATCGTTGAATCATGAAAACTTCAATTTTCTAAAAAAAGAACGCATAGTTTTTGAAGGACTTCCAGCCAGCTGCTTTTATTCGTAGAAGAAATTATGTTTTACCATATGAATTGCTGTTATATATATTTATTGGATTTATGAAGAAAAAGGTAAAACAATCTTGTTTGCTTTCATATCCCTTGCGGGGCAAATAGGAACAGAGCGTCAGGGTTCCTTCTTTCGATTTAGTTTCCAGAACACACGTTCTTAAAAATTTAAGAGCCGTCACTTTAACGGACAAAGGAGGATATGCGAAAACCTATCGACGCTATTCAAAATAATGAAATGCCTTGTCTTAAAGCAAGTAATATATTTTGCAAAACTCACTGAACAAACCCTAGTATGGAAACTATCTGCACGGACGCGAACTCGGGAAGACGCCTTTCCTGGTCAGATGCAAAAAGTGATACGAGCAATGCCTGCCACAACCTCCGAGCTGCATTCCGCATCCTTATCTATGCAACCTTATATGATCGATCTCGTCGTTTAACAACTTAACATTCCAAAAACTACCCTAATTTGAAGAGGGATTTTTATTTATATCCTTAATTAAACTTATATACTAGACAAAAACGATTAAATCTAATTTAAAACTAACATTTATCTTATTCCAGCTTACTGGCTCTTAGCGAGCGCTCTAAGCTTAACAACTGGACAAAGAATGGAACGGCTTAAGACACACTTCAGTCCTAAACAGACAATGAACTTATTGAGCATTTGCTCGAGTTTCAAAAGAGATTATTAGGGCTGTCAAATCGAGGCGTGCAATATAGCTTATGAGCTGGCTGAAACAAATACATGCTAGAGAAATAGGTCTGTATCATTTCCTAAAAAGGCAGCCTGAACTTGTTCATAGAATTCCCGAACAAAATATATGTAGATACGGAAACTTTTTACAGAAATATTTAACGACGATCGATATTGGCCAACAAAAGTATTTAGGCCCGTTTTGTTCACTCGAAGTTGAACATAACTTGGGGATTTTTATTTTCAATTTGAGAATTTACTTTTATTCATTTGAAGTTGACTCGCTCAACTTAGGATATACCGAAGTTGAGAAAACCGAAAATTAATCAACTTTGGGTACTCTTAACTCCCCGAAATAGTAGAAATTGTAGAGTAAACTCGGGATTTTTACGTTCATAGAAATTATCGATTATTGCAAAAGTTAAAAAGGGAGAGAAGAAAAAAATGTTGCAGAAGAATTTAGTGTTTCGTTTAGTACATTGTCGACAATTTTAAAGAATGAGGCAAAAATTTGTAAATTTGCCGAAGCAAGTTCAAACCTAACCTAACCTATGACAACTTTCAATGATTATGTTTTTATTAGCAAAAAGTTTTGTTGAAATCTTATGAATATTGAAGAAGTTACGAATGTATAAAGCGTAAGCGGTAGGTACGTATTGCCCCCCTCTCCCCTACATACCAATTCTGGAGTACGAATGGCTAAAGCTATGCTCACACGATTGCCAGATCTGCCAATATTGTCAGGTCTACAAATGATATAGCAATGAGCTGCAAATGATCTGAAAGTAGCAAACTACCTTACAATACCAAAACGCCCGTTCGCACGGTTGCCAAGTTCTATCCCAAACTCTGACAATTTCATTTGCAGATGGTATGCCCACAAATAATTTCTCTGGCAACGTTTTCAGGTAGAAAATTGCCAGTTCATACGGTTGCCAGATATTTGCTCACAAAATATTTCCAGAAAGGGAAAGGGTTTTAAACATTTCCAGGCATTGGCAGACAAATAAAATTATGTTTTTTTTTTTTTTCATTGAGTGGTGTAGTCTTGATTGAGAAGCACGTTATAATAGAACAACGAAAATTGAAAGGGAAAAAAAAGATGCAATTGCGATTGTTTTGGCCGTGTACGTATTTGAGAGCAGCGAGGATGAATTGCCACATAAACGTCGGCGTGTTTGCACGAAGGATAGGGTGGCCCAACCAACAGATTGAGGAGCCACAATTGTATCGCAATTGTTTGAGTATGTATTCCAAACAATTCGATGATTGTCTTGCTTCAGTGACTCCGCATATCCAAAAGCAAGCAAAAAATATGCGTGCGAGGTTTTCAGAGGCTTATGTTGACTCTACCAGGCTACCGGGGAACATTTTCGGTCCCTGCAATATCTGTTCCGCATTCCTGCGTCAACGATCTCGTCCAGTATTCCAGATGTTCTGGATGCTCGTGGATAAATATATTCACGAAAATTATTTCATTACCTAATTCGATGTACACAAAGTACAATTTGAGTTCTAGACGCCGAGAACACCAGAGGCCTGGGATTCTGTTGCTACCAAATTTACGAAGTTTGATAATTTCCAAACCGCATTGGAGAAAGGATCATACCTAAATATTTCCAGATGATTTGTTAGGGTCATAAAAGGAAGAATATAAATGACAAAACAAAAAGTGATTAAGAAGGATCATAAATATTTCTAGATCCTTTTAGAAGTACCTATATCATTAAAAAAAGGAAAGGGTTTTAAACATTCCTAGATCCTATTCGTTCCTATGTCCACGTACATATTTGAAATTATATAATTCACACATTTTTCACCAATCTACAGCAAAATGCAACGAAAATAACACCGAAACTTCGTTTTGTTCGTTCAAATATGAAAAATATTTGTTGTGGTTTCGACATCAGCAAATAATAGCAAATGAGTCTGCAAATGTCCTAAGCGACTGGCAATGGTCGAACAATGATAAAATTGGGTGCTCTGACGTTTGGCAGATACCTGTTAATTTCATTGTCCGATGGCGTTCTGGCAATTATCTAAAAATGACTTTTCTGCATTGGCAGACATTTGGGACAATTTTTTCATTTGGTAATCGTCTGAACAGAGCTTAAGGAGTAAAAAAAATACTGCAAGCTGCAGAATTCCGAAAAGTCACAAGAAATGGCCCTTTTTGGTAAAAAAGGGTAATTTCTGAGGCTATATACTTTTTGAATGATTGACTGAATAAACACTAAAATGGTTTTATTTGGAAAAAACCCCATTTGAAACATTTTTGAAGAGCCTTCTCCAACTAAAAAAATAGGAAATCTTTTTGACAGGCTCTCAAGAAAAGTACTTTAGTACTTTTTATAGGCATAGAAATGAAATGAAACCTCTTAGCCGTATTTAATTAGCTAGATCATACCAAAAAGGCCTGAGCCAAAACCAACTGCCCATTTAAAAGAAACCTAAACTTCTTAAATAAGGCAAGGAAGCCTCTCCTCAATCGTGTAGATGAGTTCTGGGTTAAAAGTTTATCACTCGTTATCTATCTACCAGGTGAATAGTGGTTTAAGGTAATCCTGGTCCCAAACTAGATTTTTTATTTTTTTTAATTATCCCATGCCCAAATGGCTGACACTGCGACCTGAAAGATCTATTGTGTCAATGGGGAGAGGTTAAACTAAGAGACGTTCGACCTCCCTAATGAAGATCAGTAAGTCCTTAGTAGCAGAGTGCGCTATTTCTGTCGGTGTACGAGTCTCCCTATTGAAGACCCGTTTTCTTAACCTATGAAGAGCCGGACAGTCACAGAAGATGTTTTCAGAGGATTCGATATCCTCCACACAGAATCTGCACTCTGTTTCCGGA
Source organism: Cheilosia grossa (assembly GCA_963082955.1). Lineage (NCBI taxonomy): Eukaryota > Metazoa > Arthropoda > Insecta > Diptera > Syrphidae > Cheilosia > Cheilosia grossa. Next base: position 99,720,220 of record OY720144.1, read on the forward strand.
CAAAGGTTTGTTGAGGTGATATTTAAGGCCACAATGACCTGTGAGGTAGCCCGTTAGATTTCTTATGTTATCCTTACTGAGTTAAAGTATTTCCTTATAGGAGTAAGGTTTAATTAATCGTTTGGATTGTCTTAGACCCGGGACATGTTCCCAGTGTTCAAGATGAAGTTGTTTTTCCCAATCGTTAATTTGCCTTAGTGCAGTAGTCCAATTGACCGAGCAATAGGGTTCTGGTCCACAGAGAATGGATTTGGAGCCAGTCCTAGCTAGTTTGTCTGCATATTCGTTGCCTGCAATACCCTGATGACCCGTCACCCAGCCAAGCCTAACCTTGTTGTATTTGGCTAGGGCTTGCAAGGCATCGTGACAGCACTTAACTGTTTTGGAGTCCATTGTATTGGACGCCAAAGCTTGTAAAGCTGCCTGACTGTGTGAAAATATTTGAATAATTGCGCCTTTCATTCCTTTTTGGGATATTAAATCGGCACAGATTTCGATAGCATGGATTTCCGCTTGAAAAACCGTGGGACACATTCCCATGGGTATCGATACTTTGGTGTTGGGTCCAAAGACGCCAGCTCCAACTCCGGAATCCATTTTGGATCCTTCGGTGTACCATTGGTCCAACTTGTACGTTCAAGTATTTCAACCTCATAAAGTTTTCCGAAACATGTCCAAGTTTGGGATTGGGTTGAGTATTTCCAGATGTCCCACATGGTCAGCTGATTTAAACCTAACTAGATACAAACGTCTTATAAGGCAGAGGTAGATGTACACGTTAAAATTGCTGGGCTGTTTTTTATCTCATCGATTGGTCACCATCCTGATCGCGTCCATGGGCGCCTGACAGCCGCCCACAAGGGTTCATCATAGTGCTTAGTGCGGCACTATTCGTGTTGGCTAACCCGGCCCCTCCCAAAGACCCCTACTATAAACCTAAACCTACAAACTTAATCTAGCTTAAAACTAAGGAGTATGCTACGTAAGTAGCGCACCGGCCCGGGAGAGCGTGTCCACACTCACCTGTTCATCAAGCCACCAAAATTCGGTGAACTGCTTGACCGTATCGACCCTGTCCCGTTCCGCAATTGCGGTGCTAAATTCGATAAATTCGATAATTCGATGGTTTCCATCTGTATGTTCAAAGCGTCGACAAATGGGATGCGGGATTCTGTGTGAATTTTTTTCAAACACTTGCTTTTATTGGTCGTATTTCCAGAAGACTGCAACTCACAACAACTCTAAGCACTTTTGTAGTTTTCTAAGAGGAGTAGGTATTGTTAATTAATCAAACAAGCTAACTTGCGATAGAATATTCTAAAGCTTGTAAGCTTTACCAATTAATATATGTTTCCTAAGAGTTTTTAGGATTTAGCTCTTCCGACTTTGGCGCTTCTCTGGCGCTCGAAAAAATTATGATCTTAAAATGAAGCGAGCAAGAAAAAAGAAACCACTTCTTCATACCACGTTATAATCTTTATTTTAATTCAAAGTATTAGTTTTGGAGTTCTATAACTATCTGCGTTGACTGCTCGCCTTCGAATCCCCTCAAATTCTTCATCAATATTCTTCCGCCAAGAGCTGCTCGTCTCCACGATAGGGAATTTATTAAAAGAGCTCCCGAGGGCTACTTCGCCGTTTGTAGATTCCAAAATAACTTATGTTTCCTACTCTGAGGTGAAATATACGAAAAGGCAAATTACAAATTAGGTACTATTAACTTGATATGGTAATAAATGAAATTAACAATCTAATTAATATACGCATGAACAATACTTTTAATTACTACTTTACATTTTAGTAATTCGAAATAGCTATAAAATTGTTATGGAAAAATTTTGGAATTGCGAGCTTCCGTTAATTTAAAGTCGAGATAAAAATTTGATATTAGTATTATGTCTCTTAAATATCACACTTATTCCGAGTGGCGTCTACGACGATTTAAGAAACTCTATTGAATGAGGCGTTTTTGAGTCGTTGAACGCTATCTGTCACTGAACGTCACGTGGAACCTATTGACGTACGACGAACGTCTTGTGAGAAACTTCACTGCCATTCTGCAAGGCGTTGAACCCCACAAAAAGACATTAAAAAATTACGGTATTTGTCGTTTACAAGATACTGATCGCCAATTCTTAAATTGGTAATTTATTCAAATGACTAGACTAGATTAATTTCTAGGGTAAAAATAACCAACCAGAAACTGAATTGAATCTGAAAATACTTGAATAAATTGATTTTGTTCTACCCCGTCGTGGAAGTTAGGGAAACAGTCTTCTAAAATGAAACGCCTCAAAAAACGACAAACGTCGTGAAAGCAAAGCGCCACTCGGAATAGGGGTGAAATATCAAATTTGATGCCCCCTCGAAATCAGTATGAAAGATCACAACATGAGTTCTCAATTCTATACTCCCACAATAAAGTAATGTCCACCTTCAAGTAATAATATGGCTTGAAAGTATTTTTAATTATACTGTGTCCTACGGCTTCTTTCAAAGGACAAATTAAATCATGCTCTCACGTAAAAGAAATTTCGAGCATAATTGAAGCCTTTTAAGCAGCAGCCGCGGATGGAGTAGCTGAAATTCTCCTTTTTGTTATCAAAGCGCTGAGTGCATTCTCAGTTGATGCAATGAAATAGTGCTAAAGCCAATTGGTCAGCCAACATTTTTGGGATGAAATGGCGAAACAAAGTGCTTTACATAAGTTTTTAATAAAAACTGAGAGACACAAATTGTAAATACTATACACTCGTATATCCACAATTATCCCACTTGAGTAATTTTGCTGAAACAAATAAAAAAAACATTTTATTTTCGATATTTTTATGAAAAATAAACTATGTACCTAGTATTAAAAAAGGTAGTATTCTATAAGGAATTTAATTTGAAGAATAAAATACATTTTTTGTAAGAGATCTATTACATAACTAGCAATTTAGATCGGCTTGTTTTGTGAACACTGAATCCGCTCGTAGAAATATGAACTTTGGTTGACATTGGAATATGTACAATTTTTTCTTTTTGTATGTTAACCGATTTCCCACAGAATTGTACTTTTTCCCTTTTTCCCCACGAGAGGTTAATAATCATCGCAACTCTCACGAGTTACCAACACCTGCTTTCGGCTCCTTCTTTGTGAAAAGGTATCGGTGCATTTAATAGGACTTTCTACAGCCGAAAGAGTTCTTCATGTATATTGTATACCAAAGTTACCTTTGGCGAAATTTCCTTAGGAACACAAAGTGTATTACTATCCTCTTTGTCTTCCCCTTTTGAGAGAAGTTGGAGGACTCGCCAGCTGGAGATTCAGATCTAACAACTTCGGCTAATAAGCTTTATTTCTGAGTCTTTATATAGACCATTGCTCAGCTCGCTCCTCCTTGGATTCTGTTTTGAAAGTATAGAACTGCATTTGCAAAGTCGGTCTGCAATGGCCACAGTTCATCGGTGTATTTTTTTTTATATAGATGTTCACTCTGTATAACTCGACAACTAGTGGGCTCGTGTTTGCAATACCTTTCCTAGTTTCATCCGCAATCATGAGATACATATTCTATCGATTATTTCTCCCGTTCTTTTGGTCTTTTTTGCAACTTTTCTAAATTTCGCTCCCCATGCAAAATTGGAAAAACGGCCCTCTATAAGTCAGACACCTGCAAGCCAACGCATAGATAAGTTCCTTCTGTAAGCATAAAACAAATCATTTTTGGACGCGGTTGGTCCCACCACTAGAATATTAGACTGAACAGTTGTCATTCTACGATCAGCCAGGCGACCCATTTGCTCCTTTGCAAACTACCCCCACAGCCAGATTGCACCTCTTCAATCTTCACCGGAAGCTGATAAAAAAAAAACCTTGCACTTAACCTTGTATGGTTACCGTAAGTCCCAGAGCAATCGCACATATAAATTGCATTCTGTTCGGCTATTAATAAATGCAAACAGATAGAAGCAGAAAACAGGAAAAAAAAGGAAATTCCTCTCGATATTATAGTGATTTATTTTTGCGAACGGAAATTCCCCAATGCATGCAATCTTGCAGAAGCAGTATCCTCTGTTGCGCGCCTCGCTCGACTCTGGCACAGTTCCAACTTGTTGACAATACAATCAGAGCAGAGTCAGTATCCGTATCCGCTCCGCCCTGGCAAGCAACAGTATCTATCGTGTATTGAAAGAGCCATTATTGCATATTGCACCCCATTACCATCTATTATGGTTGTACACTGTCTCTCTCTAAATAACTCGTTACCTGTCATTGTGGTTCCTGATTCCCAATGATACCCCCAGGAGATGATTGATCGAATAATTGCCAAAAGCCTGCGCTTCCACATGCCGTCAAAATGGAAAAATCTGCCGAATTCATTTCGGTTAGACAAGGAATTGGATTGTCATCATCGGCATATTAGTATAATCTGGAAGCGGGAAATTGAATGCTGCCATCACCAGAAAAGACGCTAATTCGAATCCCATCTACCTAGCTCGGCTTGCCGCATGACTGAAGTGCAGGCGAAGGCAAGTGATTGGATTCTTGTTCAATTGTCAACAGCCGAAACGCAAGCAATTGGAAAATCGATAGCTTGCAAGGATAACCATGATTTGTCGAGGAGGAAGAGCAGAAGCGGGCGCCATCCAGCATGCGAAAGTCCTATTCCGACGGAGGATTAATTGGGCCATTGCAAATGACGATCCGACTAATCGCGTTGATGACGATGATGGTTTTTCTAATTGCTTTGGGGAAAGAAATCGACGGTGACGGGAGCAAAATAAAATGCAGTCTCACATTAGATACGAGATTTATTTTTCTAATATGCACAACGACGGCGGTAGCTGGAACACTTGAGGGAGCAGCACTCGTCACTTATATCGCAGGGGTCTCCAATGTTTCTGCAGATTTGATTGGCTACCTGTCATTAGGAGAATGATTAGTAGTTGCGAAGAAATTATTAATTCCTAACCTACCGCCTTGACGAGGGGCACTACGGCTTCAACAGGACCATCGGTAGTCTCATCCACTGGCGTGCCCTAGGGCATGGAGTAGAGTTCGTTTAAATACCACTTCTTCCTCTTCGGGAAATAAGAATTCAAATTGAGTTACTTACCATGGCCAGCATCAGGCAGGCAACCAAAGCGAAGGTGAAAATGAAAGTTTTCATATTGTTGGTGAACAGATGCGTTGGTTGAGGTTGGCTTGGAGACGAACAAATGACTTGATTCTGGAAAAGTGAGCAAGTTTTCTTTTATAAAGAAGTTTGAACTTCGGTATCACTAGCACGTACCTGTTGGAATTTTTTTTGCTCGTCGTATCTTATCATTTTGGATTTGGGTGAAGTTGCGATATGCGGGTTTGTCGCTTTGAAACTATGGCAGTGGAACAGTGGAGAGTGGGTGGTGCTGCTATCAGTAAAGGCAAACATTTCAAGGTTCTTGCTGCGAATATTATTGTTTGCAATACAAGCGGTGGGCACGCTAACCCCATTTGCTGAATGGCGATTAATGTCAGCGGGGAGCTGTAGAAATGCAATGTGAACTATTGTAGTGGGGCTTTCCTCAAACAAACAGATTGTATTTAAGCACAGTTGACATCGGGCGGCTATAGGAGTGCTTTCGATGTGTCAATAGGATGTCATGGTCAAATTATTTTGTTCTCATCATACCTTTCGCTAGATTGGGATGACACAAACAGGGAAGATGAAGGTGTGCGTAGTGCATTTGCAGAAGGCAAGCCGTATCTTATTGGTATAAGGCTTAATAAAATTTGCTCATACCCTGGAGTAGCTGTCCCGTTTTGGAAACACATCTGATTTATCGCAGCATTGAATGCCAATACGGTATGTGGAAACAAAGCTGCAATATAGTTTGCAAAATTACGCAAATATCTGCTTTGAATTAACTCTTATGTCCGGTAGTCCGATTTGATATTTTCTACTTCTGGAAAGCTGTACCAGATTTATACTCCAAATGCCACCAATCGCTGTCGAAAGCAATTTTACATACCTACTTCATCGCAGTTAAAGTTGAAAAATAGAACTCTCTGCCAAATTTAAGTAAAGGGTTCTCCAATAAGAGGTGTTATAGTGAATGACCCGCTATTTCGGTAGCTGTCACTTTTGAAGCTTTTATTCTTTGACATTTGACAGGTGAAAACTACGCCATTGCTAAAAATGGAACGATATACGCTTCAAGAACGCATTGAAATTATTAAAATTCACTACGAAAATGGTGAAAATCTTGCAGTCACAGTTCGCAAAACTAAAGCATTTTTTGGTTGTCGTGAAGCACCTTGTCAGACCGCAATACAGAAATTGGTGGAAAAATTCGGGCTGTTGGGACAAGTTAGTGATGTGAAGAATAAAACTCGTGCACGTCGCTCAAGAACAACTGAGAATATGCTGCTGTAGCCCAAAGTATTAAAGAAAACCCAGGTTTGTCCATTCCTCATCGTTCCTTGGAATTGGGCATTCCACAAACGTCATTACACCGTATTTTGCATAAAGACTTCGGTTTTAAGGCTTATAAAGTGCTATCTCTCGAAGAGGTGATCACAGTTGGCCACCGAGATCTTGTGATTTAACACCTTGCGACTTATTCCTTTGGGGCCACGTGAAAGATAAGGTCTACGCCAACAGCCCAGCGTCGATTCAAGACCTCAAAGATAAAATTCGTGAGGCTATCGAGGACATAGGGCAGCCACTTTGCGATTTGGTTATGAAAAATTTCATGAAAAGGATATGGTCCTGTATGCGTGCTCGTGTCGGCCATTCGGCTGATGTTGTTTTACATTATTAACGGCATACCTTCCTCTTTATTATGAAATAAACATCCGATCATTTATCTCAAAAAATGACAATTTTCTTTAAATACCAAAATAACACCCTTTATAAGCAAACAGAAACACTGATGAGGTCAGAGGGCCTCAGAAGAAAAATTGAAGAAGTCACAGTTGGACTTGTTTTGGCGGAATTCTGATGAACTCAGCAATCGGTAGTATGTATAAGGCTCTTGATGAAAGGTTGTGAGTGTCGACTTGAAACCCGTTGATACTTTTCCGGACTTGCCTCAGTGAGAAATTTTGTCTACATACTTAGAACCGCCACTATACTTTAGGTGGATTCTCTTCTTGAGATCCCTATACTTGACGCCGGTTTAATAGCAATCTCAGTTTTTCTCTATATTATCGTAAAAGGGACTTTTGAAAAAAGGAATTTTTTAAAAGTTTTGTTTTCTTTAGTTTACCTGAAAACAGTGAGACCGATTTTGACAAAAATGCATACTTAGAGTAAAATTAATGTTTCCAAAATTATTGCGTCCTTCAATTTCAATTCGAACCACCGACGCTAATTTTAGAATCGGCTCATTTCTCGAAAACCCCATCTTCGATTTGCATAAAATTAAAAAAAACTAAGTAAAGTTTACATCCCGAACAATATCTTTTACTCAATTATATGCAAACGTATTTAGGATAAAGCAAAATGTTGCAAAGTTTTTTACTGTGTTTTTAATGTTACAAAAACCGCTCTCACTATTTAGTTCAAAATACATTTTTGGGATTGTACAATAATACTAATTAAGATCCCGTACTCAGATTTTCTCAAAAAATAAATCAGTTTTTTAATTATTTCTCAAAAATTACTACCCAAAAGCTGATCTGTGTTCATTTATATTTTCTTAAAACTTAATACCGCACTTCCATTTAAGACGAAAATCGTATTCTCATAAAGAATATAGCTTTTAAGATGAACCAACGTCTGCTCCTTATAAATCGCAATCGGCCAACTCATTCTGATTCTAGCAAACTATAAATAGTTTCAAGTCTCGCCAACAGGTCTCGTGTCTCTCCTTACGAAATGCTCACGCATGAACTGGTAGAAGAGTTACCGCTGAAAAGTTTCAAAAAGGTGCCCCAGTCGAAAAAAAGGAATCCATATAAAATACTTATGGGCACATATAGCAAAAAAAAAAAACAAAAAAAAACAGAGCAATAAGGACATTTATTTTTACTTTTTATATGTTTGCTTTCTTTTTCGTTCAATAAAGAATTAAATCTTACTTGAACTGGAGTTGGCCATATATACCGACGGTTCAAAGATGGATATCGGTACAGGCGCGGGCATCTCCAGCGAAGCACTGGACTTCGGGAATCATTCAGAATCAGCGATGATTGCAGTGTATTTCAAGCAGAGATAGCCGCTATTACCCAAGCGGCGAAGGACCTTAAGGGACGGCACATCGTCGGTAAGCAAATCACCATTTACTCTGACAGCCATGCGGCCATAAAAGCTGTGGAGTCAGTCGTGGTGAAGTCAAGGGCAGTAAATTGCTGCAAAAAATATCTGGACAAAATATCACAGACCAACGCGGTGACCTTCTGCTGGGTACCGGGTCATATGGATATTCCAGGTAATGAACAGGCGGACGAGCTGGCAAGGAACGGGTCGAAAATACATGCCTCTATGGCCCTAAAATCAGTAAAAACTCCGCTAAGCACACTTGCAAGGAAGGTTGACATTGGATCCTGGAGTAGAACTAACCTACGATGGAGCAATCTCATCATATGCAGGCACACAAAAGAACTATGGCCAGAGGTGAGCAAAAAGAGATCTAAATACATATATGATCGGACTAAGCCGCAAAGAGATTCGCATACTCACGGGGGTCATTACTGGACACTCTGCGATAGGCGTATACTGCACAATGATTTCTGCAGAAGTTGTAGGGACGTATTGAAGAAATAGAATCTGTTCGCCATCTACTCTGCGAATGCCCAGCCCTTAAAAACAGCAGACAAGGACTCTCAACAGTTACTTCCTCGATGACCTAGATGTCTTGAAGAATGTTGATCTTAAAGTACTCCTGAGATTCATACTCCAATCTGGGTGGTTCTAGTAGATAAACAGACTTCAAATCGTTAGCTACTCGTAGGACGAACTAGAGGATCATGATACAACGGAGCTTAAGAGCCCATGAGATTCTTACTAATCTATATGAAAAGCGGCTTATTTCTTGTCTTCCAACAGGTCACACTGGATGGTTCCCGTAACTGGACACAATGGACCCAACTGATGGTCTTAGTGAAGCTGTGGCATAATTGTCACAAGAGCACCCATTTACCTACCTACCTACCTACTTAAACTGAAAAAAGGGTCATATATTCGTTCGGAAATAATAGAAAAAAGTGGCAAAGATGCATATTTTAGTAATCTATTCGTACGAAGTCGCGGGTGCATTAAGTGCAAATGCATATTTGGGCGCAATGCCTCAAGTATACGCAGCTGCTCTGTGCGTTAATAGCTGGTGTGGTGAACTTCCGAACTAAGGCTCCCCTTATGAAAAAACACAAATAACATCCCTTTCACACTAAAAAGTTCGAATACAAATTGGTGAAATATCGTAGGCGTTACCGTAAACCATATTCGTGCAATTTTTATAAAGATAATCCATAGCTTGTCACTGAACATGTTTCAGAGATAGTGGGGACATTTTGTTTATTCTTATGGTCCCACTCCCATTTCCAATGCTAGAAGTTCCGAGAATCCAAAGTGTGACAAGTGATTTTGTATGACTTACTGGTAGTTATTTTATTTTTTATTTGCATTGCTCTTTCTTTGTTTATGGTGGCAGATGTGTTGAAAGCGCAGCGCTGCCACTTTTCAAAAATAATCAACCTCACAGTAAATTCAAAGGCTTTATTTACACAGGATGATAATTCAGTGCGAAGTATATTTACACCTAATTCAACCACCGACCGATTACCCAAATCAAGTAGGTATAGTATTTTCACCTTGCTTCCTTATTTAAAAGCCGACATCTAAAAATGAATACGTCTTCGCTTAATCTAACCACTGGCCGACTAAGAATAGCTACCGTAATTCCGTGTCGATGATTGATTTGTTCAACTCGCAAATCTTTGGTTATTGCCAGTTTTAGCGAAATGAACGGATGTATGCCGGATAATATATAAATGTGGGTACACAGTTTGTATATCCATTTGAACTCTGGTGAGTGTCAGCAAATTCAAAGAAGAAGCGCCATAAAACAAATCCGGAAACAGGAATTAATTAAAGAAAGATATTCAAGTTTACCTGTGAAGTAGAATTCATTCCCTTAAGTCGCAGTATTTTGAGCATGTTTTAAAGAGTTCCTACATTTAAATTTGCTCTATAATCACGTTATACCATTACCACACAATCGTGATTAGTGTCATCAGATACAAGCTTGAGCTTGAACTGGTTACATCCTTTGTAAAGCTGAGCACAATCTTATAAGTGTTGACGAACAAACTGACCTTTTAATTTTTGTTTACTCAACTTTATTATTGAAAGTTTGGTTTTCTTTAAATCTTGTTTGCTTGTACGAGATGTTCTAAAGTTGGTTCTATCTTAGTAAGTTACATCGAAGACCTTTTGTAATGTATAGATAAGATGTCAAAACCTGTGATGATGATGTAAAGCAAAAGCGTAGAAAGTTAATTGTCGAAGTCTTATAGAAATGGTCAGGCACCAAGCTGTCCAGTGGTCATAAAGTCGGGCCAATCCCATCTGTACATGATGGTAAAGCTAGGAAGCTGTATAGACGGAGCTCCTTTGTGGAACTCAGTTACGATTACCAGTTCAAAGTTTATTTTCTTTGACTGGCGCTCGAGGAATGTTCCCTGTTCCTTGCTTAGTACAAAAATGGGACACACATATTTTAAAGAACCTTGGAAAAATGGTAGTTCGACCGATCTAAGGTGAATATCCCGGGCTTCTAACAGCTGTAACGACTTTGAAAATAAAAAACACTTTCACAAAATTTGCTTGGAACGAGTCAGTTTGGTGCGATCCAGTCGTGCTCTGCATTTGAGTTGTGTGTCGCCAATGTTTAACTAGACAATTGCATTCTTCGTAGTTATTTTAGTTGATGCATAGCACTTCCAGTTGCTGATGTTTTGACAATCTACGTCCACGCCCATGCTGAGAAATTGCCTTAAATGCTGTAATATCTGTATTAAAAAATCATAAGTGCAACAAATCAATAAGCATTGAAAATGAAGTAGAAAACACACAAACGAAGTCAGGATTTTCTTAAATGATTTCCAATTCTAATTCCAATGGTCCCTGCAAGGACATCAGAGTCAGGTATCAATTCAAACAGCCACATATTGCGTCCGTGCAGTTGCAATTTACTCAATATGTTTGCCCCAACGAGTACACGCTGACTATAAGGGGATTGCCATCGGTATATGGATGAACGAGCGTTTAATTGGTGCCAAGCAAAAAAAAAAAACGCCATAGTGGACAATATTGCATGTGAGAGAGCGTGGTAAAGGTGACGACTTATTGAATTTTTCGAATAATGGAAACTTATTTTGCAGTCGCAGGTTATATTACTCTGCAGGTGCGTATGCATGCATACACTCGTATGTATGATAGCTTTCTCTATTGTTGGCATAACATGTTGCTCATCTCCTTTTTCCATCTAGTGGTTCTGTGAATAAATGTGTCTATGTGTCTGTTTTTGGTTCTTTATACATAGCAGCATAAAGTATTTTAATTTTAACCAACAAGAAGAGAGTTTTCCAATTTTCAGATCTACATATCCGAAAGGGAAATGCCAAACAATGGGCACGAACGACGGTGGAGGATATCTAAAAGAGTAAAGCCGCTTATGAATTAAGATTAAGTTGATGGAACATGGAAGCGGTTATGCTCTCTCCCTTTTTCGAAGCAGATGCGGGTTGGGATATTGTATTTGACGACTACTTAGCTGGGGAAATTCAACGTGTCATCAATTTGCACAAGAAGTCGCCATTGTGTAGAAAAAAGTTCAAAGTGGGTATTAGGACTTGAAAGTTGGTATTAATATAGAAAATAAGGGATGAAAAAAGTTGTGGTTGATGAAGTTTGGATCTTTTTTCGAGCTGCGACGGATTTCATATGGAACCCCTTTCCATATGTATATTTTACCGTTTTGCTGACAGGGGAGTTTGTTTATAGTGTTGTTATTCTTTCTCATTGTAGCATTAAATTGGCTTATGGTTATATTTATTTTTAGGGCGGAAATGGTAACAATTGCATTATATTAATAGAGCTTTTCAATTGGCAGTTTGGACTCGGCTGAAAATTGTAGATCCGTTCCATTAACTCCAAAAAAATAAAAAATAAAAAAAACACACACACAAAGCGAATGGTTGTGAGGAGCTTATGGCCTCAACTATATTATTAATATAGCGAAATTAGCTTCTCCTTGTTCAAAAATAGTCCAGCAGCTATTGTAAGATCCTAAAAAAAATGTCTCACTTTATGAGAGAAAATGTCAAAGACATTTACTGAATACACAATTTCATCAAAAATACTTGCAGACTTTTGAGCTAGTGACCTATAAGCTTCCGAGCTACTGTGAAGTGATCATTTTGCATAGCCTCTTAATGCTGGAAGAGATTATTGTTGTATATGATAAAAATAAACAGGCCGAAGTTGTTTGATTGTGTTTATTATTACAAGTCGTTTCATTCTGTGTTTGTCAAGACTCACAACAATATTTATGCATAAGGAAAGAAAATATCAAAAATAAAGTCAAAAATCAACCAACTTCTTCTTCCATTCAGAAAAGTTAATATGCAATCATTTTATTGAGCAGTTGCCTATTTGACTTAACTTTTCTTTGCTCAGATTAGTGTTCTAATTTGACATATGTATTCAAAAAAGCCAACCAAGTGATAAGATTTTGCCTTGATACGAATCAACATTTTCATGTCAATGTCCTCATTTAAAATGAGTTAATTCTTATCGGAGCTGATACGCATATATAGAAAAATTGTTTACCCAGAGTAAAAAGACAGCACCTGTGCGGGTGGCATGAAAGTGTTTGTGGTACCGAACCTTGTACAGATAATATTACTATTTTTTTTTGGGCTTATACTGTCACTATCTAAGAGCAGTTCGAAGAAACCGCGTGATGGTATGACGCATGTATATACTTTCTATTTCATAACCAGAGTAAATTGCAGAAGGCGAAACAAATAGATTCCCAAGAAAACCCTTGAGCTCTGCAGGTACGATTGATTGCAGGCTTATTATATGCATATTGTAGAGACTCTTCTTCATTGAACAGGCTATATAAAATATGAAATCAGCAGGCGGAAATTTGCGATCTTGCACTAACCGGATTACGAGGACAGGAAGCACTAACAGGGCTTATAGGCTTGTCATAGGCTATTAAAGACTGAAATTATAATCGTACCAGAAGCAGAAGCTACAACCAATAGTAGACAAAAACTCATCTTTGGATTAGCCAAGTCAAAAGTCAGTCAAACAGAGATATCTTAAGAAATGCCTTAAATAAAATAAGAACCAGCCCTTTTGTGAGGTATTTTTGCAACCAATCAAACTTTGTATACCCATGAGCTGGGAATAGCTCTGTCTTCGCACCACACAACGCTGCAAGTATCTAAATTAAAAGGTCTCAAAAGCTGAGCTGAGTAGTCGTATAAACAGCGATCCTAGCTTAATAGGTCTGTCTCACTGGACGAGCTACGTTGCCCGGACCAAGACTAGTACAGTAAAACCCGCTTAAGCGAAACAGAAAAATGTCACAGTCTTTCTTTCCCTTAAACGGGTTTTTCACTTAATCGAACCCTGCTTAGGTGAAAAAAAAATTTACCACTGCACTTTTAACTGTGGTTGACGACATAAGGCAGAACTTAGATAAAAATCATATCACGTTTCTAGTGCTCCTTGATTTCTCTAAGGCATTTGACACCGTCAAGTATGTACAACTTCTCTTCTTTCGCTGTGCGTTTAATATCGTCTTATCTTATTGATCGTCAGGAGGCTGTGTATGTGAACAGTAGAATGTCAGACTTTCTTCCCAAAACATGCGGAGTTCCCCAAGGTTCCATCCTAGGACCCCCACTCTTTTCCCTATATGTCAATGAGTTGCCTTCCATTGTCACTAATTCCTATGTTGAAATGTATGCTGACGATACTCAGCTACACAAGAGCTGTTCACCTGACACAATCGATCACTGCGTCAATTGCATAAATGCCGATTTAAATAAAATCTCTAATTGGTCGCAACAGAATTTGCTTCTTATTAACCCTAAGAAGTCTAAATGTATTGCCATTTCAAGGAAAACTTTAAGCGCGTCATTCTTTCCACCTATCTACCTTGACGATGGTCCGATCGAATATGTTGACCCGCAAAAAATTTCGGTATGTTATTCAATAAAACGTTAACGTGGAGTGATCACATTAACTTAATAGTTGGCAAAGTTTATGGTAGCCTTCGTTCTCTTTGGACGACTCAATACTTCACTCCCATGAAAGCGCGGATCCTCTTAGCTAAGACCTTAACTAGGTATACCAATCTTAACATACGGTTGCGAAGTCTTTGGAAAGTGTGACTCGATTAGTAGCCTATAACAACACAGCTCGATATATCTTCGGTCTTCGAAAATACGACCACATTTCATGTTTTTCTTACCGGATCTGTAATATTACGTTTGATAAACTTTTACAGTACCGTGCCATTTTAATATTGCGTAACATAATTTATACTCGTCAAAACCGCAACCTTTTTAACCGATTAACGTTTTGTACATCCATCAGGACTAGACAAATTTTATCCCCGCGCTATTCTTGTCTAACGTCTGAACGTCAATTTTTTGTTAATGCCACTTGACTCTGGAATTCCTTACCGCACCAAATCAGAGAAATGAAATTGAAAAAGAGATTTTCAACTGAACTAAGATCTTTCTTGTCTGCCAGTTAATTTTACTTGTTTATTGTAAATTTATAATTTTCGTAACTTTTTTTTCTTAATTTGTTGTAACTTGTTTTATATAATTCTCAAGAAATTAATTCTTATTGTATTTGTGAATCTGAATCGGCCGTTTATATTCTTATATTTTTAAATTTATAAGTATTATGCTCTTCGTTTTATGGAACTCCTCATTGTTTCTTTTAAATTAATTACTCAGCTTATCACTATTTTAAGAGATATAATATATCTCACTGTGTAAGCCTTCAAATGTCTACTCAAATAAAAAAAAAAATAAAAATCTTTGGGAGTGGCCTGGAAAAAATAACGCTTGTGACAAATCAGAAGTTCAAATGTCATTTTCTATAGGAAAAAGAACTGAAAGCATTCAGCAAATTTTTGTTCTGTTCGATTCAATATTTTTTTCACTTAAGAGTATCAGGTATCCGGGTTTTTCACTTAAGCGGAGTGTTTTATAGGTCGACAAATACTCGGGTATGAAAAGAGTCTTTCAGATAAGCGGTTTTTTTTTTCTCTCAAGCGGGTTTCTCTTAGCGGGTTTGACTGTATTACACATATTATAGCTTTGAGCAAGACGGATTTGTATGCTTAATGAAGTTGTATTTGGCTTTACAGGGTAACACGATTGAATTGATTTTTTTTTTTAAGGTTGCCAAGTAAAATTTGAAGGCAAGTTTATCAAAATCAATATCGACGTCCCACAAAACTCTCACACTTATACAAAATATCTAAGAAAGGACTGAAAGTAAGCATTTAAAACTAATTGTAGTCACTTTTATTGCGAACTAGCTAATCCATCCTCCCTCATAACTCGACTTCAAATTTTACTGCGTCGTGAATTTACCACTCAGCACAGCCAGTTCAAATTAAAAACCCAACCTACAAGGAACTTCAAGCGAATTCGTTTTTTTGACTTGTGTGCACTTTTCCATTCAATGGTTATTGTTCAAATAGAGAAAAGAAATCTTTTTCAATCGGAGACGGCATTTCAAAGCTAGGAGGCTAGAAAGTATTCTTAAAATACTCTCTCTCCTTTACTTTTTAGGATGTTTAAATGTAACTTATCTTTAAACCAATTTTTTTTTGAATGTGTGACCCCACTCAATTCCATTCTTTAAAACTATTCCCACCAAAAATCTTACCATCGCAAAGAAAGTTACGGTTTGGTGGGAGGACTCTATAAAATCAATAGGACTTCTTAAAATTATAGCAAATTTTCAGTGCTTTACATATTTATTTTTATTGGACTTTTATTCAAAGAAAAAAAAAAAAAGCCAAGAGATCCTGACAAGTACTTACTAAATCTGTAAGTTAATTCAACTGTTTATAATACTAGTGTCGCTTGTGGTCGAAAATCGACCCTACCTTTTATAGGTATGTAATTCTTAAGTATGCAATTATTAAATACTACTTCTTTTCTTTTATAATAAGTAGATACTTATAAAGTGTACGGAGACTTTGGATGTTCACGTATTAATATAATGAAAATTCTTGGATGTCTCCTTTGCACCCAATGTTATCTATTGTCTGATTCCTTCTGCAAGGCATCTCTGGCTTAGTTTAATCGACATTTTTTGAGTCTTTTAAATGTTTCGGTACCAGTTGAGTGAGAGGCAGTATATAGAGACAGATTATGAAATCCTAAAAGACTGGCCTTACTAATAATCATTTTTCATTGAATGTAACTTCACATTTTGTTAAATTTCTCCATTGTGTGTTCGTAAAATCTAGCCTGGATAATAAATAAGATTATTTGTAACTATGACTCTGTTTTTCTCCAGCGGCTGTGTAAATTATATTTTTGCATCCACCCCATTAAGGCACACCGCATATGTATATATATAACACTCAACTGCCTTCTCAGTTCTCAGAGCCAGAACGTTCTCAATTTCACGGGTGCTTTGCCGCTAGTTAATTTTTGCATGATTCTGTTAATTCCTTCCCTAGCAGTCTCGCAACCTTTCGTCGTCAATTTCTATTTACTATCACAATCCAATGTGTGATTTTCTTTGAAAGTAATCTAAGATTAATCAAGTTCACAAAAGCCATTTTTAACTGAGCAAAACTCGTATGTGTAATGTCGTGCGACCAAAGGAGATACTGGGAAGAATTTACTTATAACCTACAAGCTCAAAAATGGGCTCTAACAGAGTGCGATTTTTGCTCGGTTAAAAAAAATGGGTTAAAATTAACCTCTGTTGAAAAACACCGAGTATTGGTTGTTAAATACAACCGATATAAATAGGTAAAATGCATACTGTTTAAATAACACACTTTATCAGTTGTTAAGAACAAAGTTTCTTTATAAATATCAACCAGTTGGTTAAATTCAACAAAGTTAGTTTGTTATTTACAACCAAGGAAAATTGATAAAAGGTTATTTTTAACCTAGGTTCGCTAAACAACTCGACTAACTCTAAACAGTATCACTTTGTAGTTTTTAACAGAAAGTTGGTTGATTTTAAATAAAAGATCTTTCCACGACGGTTTAATTGAGTCTGTAAGATTTCTTGCGCATACAAATAGTATGAAGCCGTCGATCAAATCGATTGATTTTACTCGAAAAGCAAAGTACATTTTAAAGAAGCCTGTTGGCACTCTACTACACAAAGAGTACCTAGCGAGGTGAATGTTAAGCTTAGAGTTGTTAATAGATTTAACAGGGAATTTTCGTTCAGTCCCCAAACATTCAAAAATCAAAATCGTCAACTCCACAAAAGCTATATCGATATCAGGTTTCACCGCAATAGGTACTGAATTGTAGTTTCTGAATATATAGTAAATAATAACAAGTCCAAAGCTGACTTTACCTCCCAAAGTTCATCGGGCACGGGCACTGATATAGATTTATTTTGCATTTTAAACCTCGTTTTATAAACCCAAATCACTTGAACTGTCTTAATTTTTTCTGATGGAAAAGATACCCCAATAAAGGCCTGTTATCGAATTTTTCAAATGCGACTTTTAAGGTCTGTAGAAAAAAGAGATCTAAATTTAAAGTTATTCTATGCTTGCCCTATTTTTGAGGGCCCACATTTGTGTACCAAAATGACATCACAACAAAGTTGCCAAACAAACAACGAATCTTTTCATCGATTCTAGTTTATCAGACTCACAAAACGTTCTGGCGAAAGCGATTAATTTTATGAATCTTGTCTCATCTATCACGTTTCGAACTGACACACAATTAATTTTCCTCAAACACGTGAGCCGGTCGTACCAACACATTGCTTAGACATAATTGTCATTGAAAAAACCCAAAAAATGAGACTTTCAATCGCCAATCGATTTATTTGCACCAGTCGGAGATCAGTTCCATATTGCTTGCAGTGTCGCACTCTTGGAAATTTTGTTTACATTCACGCACTTTAAACAAAACCTTATTCCAATGTTGGCAAAACGAATTTAAATTACGAATATTAAACAAACGAAAAAGCTGCAATGACACCTTTAGCCAATCTTGTTTCGGATAGGTTTTAATTACCCACACTCGGTTGATAACAATGTGGGCCGCCGTTGTTACCCAGAAAAAAAGATTCCCCAAAATTTACTTCCCCGAATAAGAGCGTAATTAAAATATTACACATCGCATTCATTTTAATTAAAGTGCTTTTTTACAAAACGTGCTTGGCATGAGGCGCAGTATTTTCCCCCGAGAGGAAACAGTTTTTTCAAAAAAAAAACAAAAAAAAGCTCCTTCGTATCTAGCGATTGCGTTGCGTGGCGCGACGACAGAGGAGTGTGGAGTGGAGCAGCTCTCCATTTGCACTTTGCTGACTCTCGTTGATAAAATTCTGATTAAATGCGGCGGATCAGCCAAATGGACCGCGAATAATCAACCGAAATCCGAGAGAAAACAAGAATCCACAATACGACTGCGGGGTTAATCAAAACAAACAAAACCAGTTGAGATTCGATTCGATTCCTCAAAACAGTCACACTCGCAGTGGGGCAGTGGGCGAGGAGGGAGTATTTACAGTGAAACTGAAAAGTCTGTATCGAGCACGAGGCACTGTTTGTCTGTTGCTTCTGGTAGTTTAATTTACGACCCCAGTGTAGAGGTGCCAGTGTATGTCTGTCCAGAACAAAACTCTGATTCATAAACAGGAATTGCAGTGCGGTTTTTATTCATTCCCAAGCCAGCAGCAGTCGTGTGAGGAGATCGAGACATTCAAGCACAACTTAATCACTCAAGTTCAAAGCGATGATGCGAAAGGTCATACTATTTCTGGCGCTTGTCTGCTGCGCCACAGCAGCCATCGACAATTGCAAACAGGGTGGAGACTACGTAAGTCGATTGCCTAACATAAGACGATATAGTGACTAAATTTAATTTCCTTGCAGTGTCTTAACCACTGGGATTGTTGTTCCAATACCTGCCTATCGTACCTATACAAATGCTCGAGAATTCAGAAGAAGGAGCCACCGCCGGCTGCCTTAGGGATAGCGCAAATGTCACCGCCATTGTTTGCTCCGCCAGCCATACCCCACATTAACCATAACCTGGAGTCAATTAATTCCTTAATCGAAATCGTGTTTCGTCCTTTGGAAGCGGTGCCAGTGCGAACCAGTGGACGAGATGTGAATGCAATTTTGTCTCGTTTGGGGGAGGATGAGCCCGAACAAGAGCTAGTGGAAACCACTACATTCGATCCAATCTACTCTACTCCAATCGACACAGTGTACGCTACTAAAATAGAGCCGACTACAGACGCACCTTGCAAGGAGATCGGTTCAAAGGTGAGTGAGAAACAAGTGTTTTCGTGTTGCGGTGATTAATTGGAAATTGTTTATTGCAGTGCTACACCAACGACGAGTGTTGTACTGCGCGCTGTCATGGATTCCTCCACCAGTGTGTGACATGAAGTTCGATTGAAATTTGAAAAGCATATTTGAATAAAAAATTACTGTGACGCGAGCGACCAAGTCAGAGACTCTTATTTATCAAATCGGTTCTGTAGCTGGGTGGCACTTTCACTTTCTGTTTGGCCGTTTCGCTTTTTGTTTGGCTTGTGGGTGGAAGATACTTTCGTTTTGGTGAATCATTCTTCAGTTATGGCAATGAAAAGACGTGCCGTTTAGTGTTGGCTTGTATATTCGTCACTTCTTGTATTGTACATGCGTTAATGATGATATTTTGTTATCTCACAAACAAAGATATGCAGAAGCAGACACTATATTTCATTGTTGTTATTCATTTCCAGCGTTTTAATTTAAAGTTTTTCGTTATTGTCAACTTCAACATTAATTGATGCAAATTTATTTTCACTTTGAAAGCATTTTTAGTGTAATTGACAGTTGTGTGGTTTTGATGTTGCTAAGTTTTATTTATATTAAACTGTTTGTTCGAAAAATAAGCTCTTGGTCATTTAGATTTTAGAACAAATCGAAAGAGAAGACCTCGGTTTGGCAGACTTACTGCGATCGCAAACTCACTAAATAAGCTGAAGCCGTGGAATCTAGAAATCACGTCTAGATCACTTAAGCCAGCAGCTTTAAATTTGGAATGGACTTTCGTTGACCACTTATCAATAAGGGATTTTTGAAATTGTGTTTCGTTTGTCTTTAAATTCCGCCTATACCTTGACGATATTTATTTGGTATTTGCTCCGGAAAATTCCCAAGCTCTAGCTTTCCTGTGATTTCATCATACATTCCACTTTATTTTCAGGAATTAGAATTGCTCAAGGCTGTCGTTTGTGCTACAATAGTAGTTTTGTACCACCCACCAGTCGTCTGTTCTACCCTTGTCATAAATTGTGCTACCCAAATATGCAAACAATGTCTTTTTGCTTCATGTTTCATGTTTCGTGCCTTCCCCTTTCAATAGAAATTCAACGAATAGTGATTAAGTCAAATACCAAATACCGAATATTCGGCCGAGCTCTACTCCGAATCATCGAATATTCGGCGACCGTGACAAGTTGCAACCGTCTTCGGAAGCTGGCATTAGTTATGAGCCGAATCGTTTGCTACCAACAGTAACTATACAGTTAACATTCAATTTTTCAATTCAATTCAACTTATTCTGTACAAAATATGAAAAATGAGTTTACAAAATTATACAAACAATTTTACATTTAGATAAGAAAATTTAAAAAAATAGAGATGATTTCACATTAAGATATATTTCACCTTGTGTGGTGTGTACAAAGGAAGATAAAAAGAAAAAGGTCAAAGCAAAGATTAAAAGTAAAAAAGAAACACATAATTTTAAATGTTTAAATAAAAATTATACTGAATAAAATATGTATATTTTTGAGCTCCATTATGCGTGTTTGTCGCAAAATAGGAGCCGAATATTCTATACCTTCTACATTCTAACGGCGAAAATAGTTAAGAGCTGCTTTAATTTACGTAGGCCACAGTTTTTCTTATAAATATATGAATGTAAGTAGGTAAGGCACTACCATCATTAGTAAAGTACAACCATATTATCAAAAATTTAGGACACAAAAAAATAATGAAACGACAGCTTCAAATTGCTCCTAAGTTTATTCCTTAGTTTTTATTTTTTTATTTTAAAATTCATTTCATTCAATTCTTTCTTTAACTATATAAAATTTTAAATCTAATTTAAAACTAACATTTATCTTATTCTAGCTTACTGGCTCTTAGTGGGCGCTGTAAAAAATAGGTATCCTTAAAATTATTGCCTTTGTTTTTTTATTTCCAAGAAACTTTAGCAAACTTGAATTATCTACCTAAGCTACTTAACCTAAATTACCTATACTTGAGCATACCTTAGTATTTCCCTCTCGGTTTAGAATCGATGACAGTAGACGGTGGAACAGCGTTACCTTCGGGTCGCTTTAGAGTCATTTCGAATCCTTTTTGACAGCCCGGACTCCGGACTTATCTTTTTGAAAATTAGTGAAATTAGACTCTTTTTTCAAATGTAGGACATTTTATCTCTAATTTAATCATAAACTTGTAAAACCATAAACATCATTTACTTAAATCTACTAGTATTGACATAATTTGTGCGTTTTGTCGATATATTTGTGAAAAAACCTACATTCTGCGTCTGTGTTAAATTGAATTATAATGACTAGCGTTCTCCCAGTGGTAAAAATTCTACCATTATAGCAACCCGGCTTATACACAAAATATTGAAAAACAAATTACATAAATCATTGCATCTATGTAGATACATGTACAATCCTTCTAAGAAAAAAAAAACAGAAGAATATATTGTGTCTTATTACTAATATTTTGTATATTTTCTAGGTCACAATATGCAATTTTGTATGAAAAATTTCGTCATTGTGAGCTCGAAAAATTCAGCATGGACACTAAAAATATCGCGGATTGTGTTTAAGGCAGTGAAAGTGGTTCTTAGCTGTTTGTCCTCGCCTATTTATATATAAAATAGGTAACTATTAATAAAAAAAGGGCCTTACCAATAAAAAATTTTAGTTTCGACTCTTAGTTTTAGTGGTTCACAGTGGCTATATTTTCCATACCAATTTTGCGATTGTGAACTTCCCTAAATTTTAAGTCGAGACTAAAATTTGTTATCAGTACGGCGGGAAGTGTTTTTCCTTAATCGGTTCAAGAGTTTAAACAAAAAAAGATAAGATGCGAATGGGACTCAATTTTTCGGCCGGTACTCTTTTTGAAAATATTTAGAAGTAACTCTTGGTGGGAGTTAGCCTTGTATCAGTCATATGCTCATGAAGTCTAAGTATTTAATCACAAGCTTAGATGTATTCTGGTGGCCTCCTGAAAAGCAGAGATTTAAGAATGTTCCGCAGTTCTACCATGGCCTTATGAGAGGATGGGTGTCTGCAGGTAGAGGTGGAGCTGGAGGTGCTTGGCAGAAGGCCGCTATATTGACTGATTGTAAAAAATAAATAAAAATAGATGACATCTGAATTTGGGGCCAAGTCAATCAGAGTTAAAAGACCCTTTGAACCCTTAAACTAGCCTTTTTGGGCTTAAATGACTTCTTGGGAGCAGAATAATCTGCTGGAAAGCTGTCGAAACTGTATATCTACGACAGTAAAAAGGCGCCAAATACTGTCAAACTCCAAATAGCCTATGAAAGAGTCATAAACATTTCCATGAATAATTTATTTAATCATAAGTGATAAATTCATTTGATAACTATGCACTCCATAGCATTCTCACTCTCCACCGAGTCATTTCGATCTAAATAAGTTGGAAATTCATCCCTTTCAGTGGACAATTTTCCAACCGCCCCTCTGTACGCAAACAGAATCATTATTCATTTAGGCATCCTTTGCCATCCATTTCCCTCGGTATACAGAGCACCCCATCTCCAGCAAAGCAAACACAAAACTTTGCCAAAATAATTGGTTTAGTACTGTGAAATCAATTAAATTTATTTCATACACTCAAATCATGTTACTCAAAGGAAAACAACCATCTACCCAGAGATGTGTTCTCCGAACGTTTGCTGTGTGCGCACATACTGCAGGCCCTAATAAGCTTCTAACAAAACCAAAAGGGCGAGTCCAAAAGAAGCCTGTACGCATAGAGGCTGGAATGCTGATGGAATGCCGTTGGTATACGTAGATACAAGTCATCCCTGTTTGCACAGGTAGGAGAGTCTGAGGACATACATTTATTTATACATTTTCTAATCACGGCTACATGACAAAGGTGGATCACGTTGACAGGAGCATTATGGTGCCAGAGTCATGTACGGGTACGTACTCCAACGGTGGCGGCGGCGATGTCGACAACGGCAACGACACCGCTGCACAACGACGATTATACTGTGTTCGATGGCATTCCTTTCTGATAAATTTTTGATGAAATTGCGTTGATGGGGCTCTTCTTATATGTATCTATACATAAAATGAAATTCGCATAGTGTTGGGGGCTCTTTGGCGCACAAGTTTTGGCTAAAACGTTTGCATTAGACGCTAAATAGTTCCATTAGAAGGTGTCCACCCTGGGAGGATACCCTGCACAGTTGCCAACGGACAACGGTTGCGAATAGTTTCTGTTATTAAAGAACTTTGACGGCAGGGACTCGGGTCTGAGGCAGTTGACTTAGAGGGACTCGATGGTTTGAGTTTTTAGATGCGAATCGTTCGGGGAGTGTGGCTTAAAGCTTAACAGGGATACAATTTTACATCAATGGTGATTTCTATGAGTGGCATTTATTCAAATGCACTGACCCGTTTTCTATGCGCGCAATGTTATCAGGCATCAAATCTGTATTGATTTGGTAATCACAATGGGTAGGTGAACCTTATCGTATTTGCAAGCATTGTTAAAGAGTTCTATGCATTGCTCAAGGTCCCCTCATGCAGCAGAGTGAATATGCTCAATAATCTATTTATCCCTACTGAGCTGGAGTTCTACGAATTAATGCCCCGTGTATATGACGAAATATGTAAAAGAGGGTGTTAAATGGCGTGCACGTCCGTGAATACACTTTGCATGAACAGAATCGGTTCAGTCGTAAGTATGAATGTGGGCTCAGTTCGTTTATTTATTGGAAACGCTCAGATTTGAGTTAACCTATCAATAGCCCTTTAAAAATAACGATATCCTGATATTCAGGTTTCCTAAAAAGTCAATGTTAGGAATCATTAATCTGTTTAATAAGCTCTTTTGCATAATATAATATTGATAGAGGTATTTTTAGTGTTACTCAAGGATTCAAAGTCGATCTTCTTATGAATCTTAGGGACAACTATGCGTAAATTTCTGATACGGAAGGTATGCCGTTAATAATGAAAAACAACATCAGCCAAATGGCCACCACGAGCACGCATACATATCAGGACCATATCCTTTTCATGAAATTTTCCATAACCAAATCGCAAAGTGGCTGCCCTATGTCCTCGATAGCCTCACGAATTTTATCTTTGAGGTCTTGAATCGACGCTGGGCTGTTGCCGTGGACCTTATCTTTCACGTGGCCCCAAAGGAAGAAGTCGCAAGGTGTTAAATCACAAGATCTCGGTGGTCAATTGTGATCACCTCTTCGAGAGATAACACGGTCCGGAAACTTTTCCCGTAAAAGATCAATGCTTTCGTTGCTCTTGTTGAAAGTAAGAGTTGTTCAGATCAATACCATCCAACTCCGACCATAAAAAATCATTAATCATCTCTCGATAGCGCAATCCATTCACCGTAACTGTTGATCCAACCTCATTTTCGAAAAAGTAAGGTCCAATGACCCCGCCGGGCCATAAACCGCACCAAACAGTCACACGTTGAGGATGGAGAGGCTTCTCAACAATAACTCTTGGGTTTTCCGAGCCCCAGATGCGACAATTTTGCTTGTTGACGTAGACACCGAGGTGGAAATGGGCCTCATCAGTCAAGATGATTTTTCGATGGAATTCCGGATCATTTTCATGCATTTCAAGGACCCAATCAGCAAAGACACGACGTTTCTGAAGCGTGTATCGTTCCATTTTTAGTAAAAGCTTCAAATGTGACAGCTACCGAAATAGCGGGCCATTCACAATAACACCTCTCATTGGAAAACCCTTTATATGGTAATTTTTATGAATTTTACAGCTTCCTCTGTTTGAAAGACGCTGCAATCGTCCTAAATCTTCAGTATGAAGGGCTATCCTATGCTCTGTAAAACCTTAAGGTTCATATTTGAATTCAACGGCTTTACAAGAAAAAAAAATAAACTTTCTCGTTCATCAAAAGTTTGGTTGGATGTTTCGTTATTTTATTAGGACGGACGGGAAGAGTTCTCAGGTCACATAACAAGGAATAACTAGGACATCTAGCATGCTTAGGACACATTTTTCTTAAGACATATTTTTGCAAAATTAGTAAAGGTTGTATTTTATTAAAATATGAACCTCCCCAGCAAGCAATACCGAGAGCTTTGCATTAAACATCATTCGCTCAACGGCCCCAGCCAGTTATGTTTTTAAATAACTTTTAACTTTCTCGTATACGTGTAGGCCTCAGGCGGCAGGAGCCGACGGACAGACAAACAGACAGACGGACATAATTGTGTGACACTCTTTCTAGCGTTCATCTATCATCATAATGTTAAAGTTGATAAACATCAAGAGGTCTAAATTTACTACATACGAGAAAGTTGAAAATATTATTATTATTATAATTATTTAAACTATTAACTTATAAGAAATTACAAGTTTATATTACGTGCTAGCTACCACGGCTTTCGGCTAGCAAGTTAAAAATATGATTGTGATTTTTTTAAATCTCACAAATGAATTTGAAATAATAAAAAAATCCGCCAATAGGAGTGAATCTAAAGCTCTAACTGCTCGTGGAAACACGAACTTTGTGTGCCAAGTAGCTTGTTGATATTTCATTTCTTCTTCAGGTGCCCGGAATTGAATCAGATTATCGGCGTGTTGGAAATATTTCTATATACACTAGCCAATTAGTTATGGAAGAACTTTGAATTACCGAGCCCGGATTTTCTACATACCTTATAAACGATTGAAAACAAAAATCCAAATAGTCCACATTTCGATGCGTGAAACGAAGTAATTGCAGATTTTTTTTCGCTAAAGTTATACGTATATAATTCGTCTTACTGCACAAATAACATTTTACTTAACTATGTATGTAGGTAAAGTATAAAAATCGAAAATTTAAGATGTTAGATTGTTTTATGCAAACAAATGTTTGTATAAAAAAAAAATATTTGGCATAAAGTCAGCCAGATAGCAAATTTTCGAAGCGATTACTTTGACTATCATGTTTTATTCTAAGTAAAAGGTTGGCGCCTGTTTTTCGATATCATATCATATCAAAAGTTGGAGTTAACGCAGCTCAGTTTTATATTTATACGAAATGCTTTGACATTAACATTTCTTTTGAGTAAAAGCAATTGCTACATTTTATTCATATACGTGCAGGTACTTAACTTTAGTTCTGTATCAGACTCACAGAGATTGGTAATTTCCATTTGCTCCCAGCGCATCAAATAATTTAGATGCTAATGCAAAAAAAAAAAATGGTTTGGGTTAGACACATTTTGATGTTCCGCTTTCATTCATTCATCATATCTCGAGTTCGGAATGTTTACCGAAAAATAATGCAGCAGCTACTTAAAATCGTTTTTAGAGTACAATTCAAATTTTAGAAAAAAAGACAATACAGTAATACAGGGTGGCTGATGAATATTGCTACATTAGGAAACTCAAATAACTTTGTTTTCAGTGTATGGAACTAATTTTTCTTTTATTCATGTTAAAGCTTATTCAATGTTATTAAATATAGCTTAATTAGTTTTAAAAATAGTGGAATTTAAATGCCCCCCTGCTCGTTGATGCATGTGCGGCAAACAGTGGATGCAATTCCGTCTCATGGAGTATATGTGAGATGGAAACACTCCATATTCGACAATTTTGTTTGTTTATATTGCCGTTTAAATCGAAATGGGCCTCGTCAGACATAAAAAGACAGTTCAACATGTTTCCATCCTCTTCCACCATTTGAAGCATCTTCTGGCAATATTCCAAGCGAATCGGCAAGTCTGCCGCGCTCAGTTTGTTGGCCATTTGAATTTTATATGGGAATAAGTCCAAATCATTGTGCATAATTGACTGAAATGACTGTCTGCTTTTACCCATTTGAGCAGATAAGCTGTTTCGGAGGATTGCCGCCAAACGTGCGTCTATACTCTCTTTTCAGTGTCTCAGTTATCCATTTTTGTTAAATCTGAAAATCAATCTGCAAATAAACAAAAAATATCCAGATTCATTAAATAGAAAAAAAAGAGTATTACATTTTTTTTTGTAGCGGCTTTCATCAGCCACCCTGTATATGAAGGCTCGAAATCTATTCTGTACTACGGAGCCAGATAAGAGTTATAGTTTTTAACGCGGCGCAAAATTATGTTCAGAAATATTAAATACTGTTATTAAAATACGATAGCGGGCCCATCTCCATCCCCAGGGAACCATTACGCCTAAAAACATAAACCAAATCGCCCAAACAATCAATTTCCCTACAGAATTTTACTATGGTCTCAATATTATCTGAGGAACCAACCTTCTCTAAGTTATTAAAGTAAAGAAGTACCTACCAAGGTGCTCGGCTTATGAGCTCACAATCAGATTAGTGCAGAATTTCAGATGCCATGGGTTTGAAGCAAAATCGATGTCAATGGTAATAAAATATACTGGATCATATGCATTTGCATATTTTGCGCAATCTCACCAATTTTGGCATACTTTACTTAAAATCTATTGATAATGAATATTTTCTTTAAAACCCTAGGAAGATAAAAATTCACCAGAGACAAAGTAGGCCGATTTTGTTTTTTGTGACAATAGGCTACTGCGACACTCTTTTTTCTAGGCAATTACGAATGTTATATTTGATATATGCTCGATTATTGCATCAGTTTATTTTTGACTTTAATTGTGCAAAGCTATAAGTGTTTCTACCATGCCCCTCGACAAAAAAGAGTATAACTTCGTGGATAGCTGAATATCCTGAATCATTGACGTACGACGGAAAAATTTTATATTATCGAGTTTGCGATAAAAATATTTCGTGCACAAACAAGTTTCAAATAGACCAGCATGTCACGACAAGTCTTCATATTGCAGGATTTCGAACGAAAGGCCCACCACAACAACTTCTAATAGCGGCAAGTAGCAGTAACTCCTTTTTAAGAGGCAAACAAAAAAAAAAAAACAACTTTAACATGGACTTATGTGAAGCATTGTTGGCAAGTAAAATTCCTCTTTACAAACTTCCTTCCTTCAAAACTTTTCTGCGAAAATATTGTTCGAATCAAAATATACCAGACGAATCAACACTACGCAAAAACTACATACATACCAACAATTGGCCACATATTCTGGAAGAAATACGCGATCATTTGGATTTCAGCTGATGAAACTATCGACAGTTGTGGCCGTTTCATTGCAAATTTAAAACTAGAACTTGAAAAGACAAATCATTCTACGATCGCCAGATTTGTGAATGAGGGTATCAAAAAATTGTTTCCTGAATCTTCTGCAGATGAAAGAGTGTTTATATTCCTCCCAGATGCTGCTCCCCATATGATCAAGGCAGCCAAAGCCCTCCAAATATTCTATCCTAATTTGATCCATGTGATGTGCTTTGCTCACGGAATACATCGACTCGCTGATGAAGTACGATTCGCATTTGGAAATGTGAATAAGCTGATTTCGGCAACTAAGAAAGTGTTTCTTAAGGCACCAAGCTAGCGAATGTATCTTTACCTCCTGAACCAGTTGCTACTCGATGGGGAACGTGGATTGCAGCTGTTCTGTTTTACAATGAACATTTCGAGGCCGTCAAAGGTGAAGTAAATAGCTTCGATAGTACGGAGGCTGTGGGAGGTTGTCAGTCAATGGAAGCATTTTTAACTTAAAAAAAACATAGCTTTGATATGCACTGATTTTTCTCTCATACCACCAAGTAATAAAAAGCTCGAAACTTAGGGCTTAGCGTTGACTGAATATATTCAGATCATTATATTAATACGTGAACATCCGAAGTTTCCGCTCATTTTTTTAGTATTTAAAATGAAATGAGTAGAATGAAACTTATATCGTTCGAAAGGTACTGGACCATAGATGTGCGCAAACAAAAAATTGTGGGTATATGCCGCCATTAAGACTGGTAAATCGAAGTTAAGAATTCCCCATACAAAATGCTTATCAGTTAATTTAACGCATTTTGGTGACATTCAATTTGTCGCCGCCATATTCCCATAGTAAAGTATTCAAATAAATCTCATCTTAAATTAAAACCCATTTCGGAAGGAATACAATTTACCTTCCCCCAAAAGTAGGCAATTGTTACATAGTTTTAATTCAGGGGCGTATAAATGATATCTGCGAGTTGTTGACGACGCTGGCGGTTGGTTTCAATGATGTCGAAAGCAAACATTTTTCGACTTAAATTTACTGCTCTAAATTTTCATAGTTATGTATTTAAATATTAATCATCATTCATGAGTAAAACCGTTTTCAAAGAGTAGAATTTTTTCGCTATCTAGATGTCGCTTTTCGCTTGTAAAAAAATATAATTATCGAAAATTGTTGTAGGTTTTTTTGTATGACATCCTTAGTAGGGTCGATTTTCGACCACAAGCGAAGTAGTAGTAAATAAAATTCTCCAAATGTGCTCCAAACTGCCAGAGACATTCCCAAGAAAACTTAAAGAAAAGTTTGAGAGCATTTTGAACAACAACCCAGGCTTTGAAGCGTTCTGTCCAATCAGTAGTTTTTTAAATGGAACGGGTGAACTTCTGCCAACAACAATAAGTGCTAACATAGCACCCAAATTCAAATACTGCTTAGTCACCCCATTGGATGGGGAAAGGTCCTTTTCCACGTATAAAAATATTTTAAGTTATCAGAGACACAATCTTACCACCGAGCATTTGGAACAGTACGTTGTTCACATTTTCAAGACTAAAATGTTAAACAATTCTTAGTTAGTTTTAAATAAAAAAACCGTTCCTATTACTTTATCATACAGCTAATGTTGCATATTTTGTTCCTTTTTAGGCATAATTTTAGCATTTTTCATGCATATTTCAACCTTTTTATGTTGCTCGAAAATTTGTCACTTCGGATAGACGTTCAATAAACGAACGATCATCTCATATTTGGTAATATAAGACCCACAAATAACGAACACAACATTTTACTCAAAACCAGTGGGAAAAAGGCACAGCTTCTGATGGATCCAGCAATGCGAGTTGAATCTGTTAAGAGATCTCGCCAGCAGTAGATGTTGTCTGACCAAATAAAGACGAATCCGTTTTATTATTAAAATTTTTTTTATTTACCTTACCAAGATACTTGCTGGCAAACAAAATAAGCAACACAACAGCCACAAGCCGCCAACTTACCAAATGTAAGTGATCTCAGCGTATGAAAATATTAAGCTTCGTTAACATAACGTAAATCTAAATATATCAAGACACCTAGTAGTATTTCCATCACCAAATGATCTGACTATTACCAGTTTCGCTCTACTCACATACCCACATCTACATTTGAAAACGAGAGTTAAAACAGCTAGTTTGCACATCATAAACTATTAGGTGCTGGTAATTTGCCTTATTGATAGGTACCGGTTTCCGAAGGTAGAAAGCTTTTGAAATATTTGTTTTATTTTTAAATTATTTATTAAATCGCGTCTTTTGTTACAAACAGGTGAGGCACCATAAGAGAACAGATAACAAATATCTAATGCCAGTGTGATCTTCCAAGAGAGAAGCTGTACCCATGAAGGGGAGTAGTGATAGTCTCCGGATACGGCATATACGGCATAAGACTAAGAAAATTGAACTGTGAGAAGATGACACCAGCAGACTACATCATATGAATACGGCAGCACATATATGCTATGCCCTGTTCCCAGCACTTGTCAGCGGAACAGAGAATGGCCCAATAAGGTCTGAGTCAGGAAAACGACTCCCATTTGGTAAGTAATTGTAAAATACAAAGAATAGCATGTATAGGGACAACCAGCGCTATGAGAACCACACCTACAGCTGGACTAGAGGCAATTCTTAATCTGACACCACTAGACCTATACATGGAGGAATCTGCTGCCAAAAGTGCCTTAAGGATCAGCCAAACTAACACTTGGAACCCTTGCAATTTTGGGCATGCACAGATATTAGATAAATACGTAGGGAACGGTGTTACTTCTGACTATATGTCCCCCCGTTTTGACTTTGACAGACCATTCACCTGCTCCTTTCCGAGTAGGGAAGAATGGAACATAAATGAACCCGTAAAAATAAAATCAATAACCATCTACACAGATGGTTCACTGTGGAACCGGTGCCGGCATATTCTCTGAGGAACTAAATATACACTGCTCCATCAGACTTCCTGATAGCAGCAGTGTCTTCCAAGCGGAGCGATAGCGATATTACCATCTTCATTGACAGTCAGGCAGCTATAAAAGCAGTTTCTGCTAACGAAATTAATTCCAAACTAGTTCACCGCTGCCGTGAAGAGCTCAAGGTTCTTTGCTCGCAGCACACAACGAATCTCTGCTGGGTCCCTGAACACAGAGACAAAACCGGCAATGAGAGGGCGGATGAACTGGCTAGAAAGGGGTCTGTAATGGATCTTAGTAGAGCACTTCAATCGATCAAGCCACCACTTTGTAATCTCAGAGAGCGAGCGGAGAACAAAATTCGAATGAAAACCAACAACAGGTGGAAAGAACTCACAACCTGTGAAATCTCACGGAAGCTTTGGCCAGAATCTAACAGAGGTCGGACCAACAAACTTCTACAGTTTGATAGGTCATCGCTATCTAAGTTAGTGGGAGCTCTGACTGGACATAACTTCCTACGAAACCACTTAATGAAACTAAATCTCAAAGATGACGACATATGTACAGGCTGCGAGGACGAGGAGGTTCACGAGGACACACCCCACTTCCTTTGTCATTGCCCGAGTCTCTGTCACTTGAGGAACAGAACACTTGGAAGTTATTACTTTCATGACGTACATGAACTTTCTGATGTCTCTCTGTCTGATCTTTACAGGTTTCTGAGGACATCGGGATGGCTAGACAGCGTCAGGTAACCACGAAGGAGGAGGATGGAGACCACCAATTAACACCAATGGTTAACCCCTAAAAGGGCATCACAATGGGTCGACAAGGACCTAAGTGAGGTAAAGCAGGGTGAACCCTAACCTAACATAAGTAATTCTACCCCCCCCCCCCCCCCCCCCCCCCCCCGAAGATGACGTTTTGGGAAAACCTTACAAAGCACAGGAGAACAAAAAATCACACTAACATAAACTAAAACTCATCTTTTTCTGTTAATTATTAATACTTACTGATGTTTTTTTTAATTCCCGAAAAAAAAATAATAACCCACTAGTCTTCCCCAAATTCTATTGCCGAATATTTGAAACATCCCCACGATTGCTGTAAATCAAAACAAACATTAAAACATTATTCCGGCCTTGTTATCGGGCAACATTTGCAAAACTTGTTTACTCAACGACAAGCCGAGCTGAAACAATTTTCCACAGTCCACAATATCCGCGATTAAAGTGTACGCACTCACTGCTATCTCAGTCTGGGTCAAGATTCAGTTTTCGCCTCGCCGAACAATGACAAACGATCTGTTTCCTTCGACTCAGCCTTTGGGCATCACATCTACAATCACTAAATGGCCCCAACCGGAACAAAATGCGTTTACGCTCAAGCTCATTGCGACTACTTTTAGCTATGGACTTGAAATCGATCATTATAACAAATAACCGCACTTACTACAACCTACAACAATCACAATGAAATGATCGCTACCGCGTTTGCAACGTGTTCGTCG
This sequence comes from Cheilosia grossa, assembly GCA_963082955.1. Taxonomy (NCBI): domain Eukaryota; kingdom Metazoa; phylum Arthropoda; class Insecta; order Diptera; family Syrphidae; genus Cheilosia; species Cheilosia grossa. The sequence continues at coordinate 99,753,269 of OY720144.1, forward strand.
TGTACTCTCAAACGAATGAGCAACCTCTCCGACGACGTCCGATATTGGTGAGTAAATATAAATATACCTACCCTTATCGCTGTAAGATATAGCCACTACACTGGTAGCGCAAATTGATTAAATAATATCAAAAACTACGGCATAAAGTATGAACCTTATCGGCTTTTCAGCAGATATGGTGACTGCGGCGCTGAATTACCGACTACAACAGCCACAGTCTATAGTTTGTCATCCGCGCGTGAACATGTTAACTCGACGAAAAAAACTCCTCCTACCGATAGTCGCATGGTGCGCGTTCCTTTGCAGTCGTGTCTCCACGTCAACACTGGACGCAAACAATACAATGACAGAGGCTCTTCCTCCATTACGCCTGCCAAATGCGGTGCTGCCAGTGATGTACTATTTACACATCACCACCCGAATCCATGAAGACAACCTGGCTTACAGCGGCAACGTTACCATTGACCTTGCAGTAACTAGGCCCACCGATGATATCGTCCTCCACGCCAAACTCTTGCGTGACTATGTTGTGACGCTGACAGACGTTAACAACGATCGTATATGTGAAAATATCGACTACTCACACGATAATCAGACCGACTTTCTAAGGATATATTCGGCGACGGAGCCACTCAATCTGCAAGTGGGCGAACGATATCGCTTGGAGATTCTCTTCAGCGGCGACATTCAGATGCAGCACTTTGGATTTTACAAGACCATTTACAAGGACGACCTGAACAATACCATGTAGGTAAACTGATAACGCACTGCGGCTGCCATGATCGGTATCGGTAGTCAATTCGTGCACTATCTTGACTCGTTGTGGCTGTGTGAGTGTATATAAAAAATTTCAAAGTTGAAATATACGTAGACCTAGTCAGTTCTGTATTAGAGTGCGGCATATACTTTCCATTTGGTCGCTATCAGTGAGTTTAAAGGTCTCGATGATGACACGTTTTTCCTTAAGCGTTCTGAGCTGGCTTTGGACGTATTTCAAGCGATTAGTGCTTAAAAGCTGCGGACTAACCCGTACACAATCGAACAGCGAGATCCCCTGGTGTTCGCCAAAGTGACCCTACATTCCGTGAAGATAACATTTGTTTACAGTTCAAAGTTGTTTGCTTTATTCGAAAAGGAAGTACCCAACATTTTCGGTTATCTAACGAAATTATGTCGAAAAACCCACAGCAAAAATCCAATACCGAGAATTCCGTGACTCTGCCGCTTTCTTTAAAATGTCAATGGATTAAATAACCTGCCCGATAAATCATTTCCTGCGTGCCCTGCAGATAGGTGACATTTATGAGTATAGGTGAGGTGCCACTGCATAGATGACGCTCTGCATGTACTACTATCTTGACATGAGATACCAGAGCTTAGAATTTCCAACAAGCTCTATGTGCACGCCTGTTGCGGTTATCTTCGTAATTAGTATCTATTTACCACTTAACTGGTAATGAACTACAAATTCGGAGAATGATAAATGTAATCTGCTGACGTCACGGGACAGCCTGCAAAGGCTTTAGTGCTGCTTTTCAGGCATTTCTCCATGGACTTATTTCTTTATCTGCGGCAGTTGTTGCTGTTTGTTAAGTGCTGGATACCAAATAGTAGTACATATTTGACGATGAGCTGCATGACAGACATTTTTAACTTATATATCGAGCCGAATGCAGATATATTGCAATTCCAATATACATTTACGTAGCTATTGGCTTCTGAAATTTATAATACTTTTGCTCTTCTTGTAAACCTCTGGTGAGAGATTCTACTGAACCGGTTTATTCGAATTGATCCAAACGATCCAGTTCTTTACACATTCAAAGTCTTGAGTTTTTGTTCATAAATACAAAAAAAAAAAAAAAACAAACCTGTCGCAACAGATTCATGCTCCCTAGTCGTAGTTCCTGCGAGTTTTTCATTTTTCTTAGGACGAATGGAAAAGACCTCCATTTGTATACCAAGTGAGAAGCTCTTTAATGACAGTTGAGCTCCCGGATGTTTGTCAGACGTTCACGAGTGGAGGCGCAGTGAACAATAAAATCTTTTCGTATTCTGTCAGCACATGAGCACACTCACAACTTGTGAGGTTCACAAAAACAATCGAATTTGTGATCTCCAATGGAGCAGGCCGCAAAAGTCCTGGTTCCTATGTCCACATTTATAACCATTTCTGGAAAAATACATATTTGTCGTTAATAATTTTTGTCCTTCAGTTCTAAAGCATTTCTGTGCTCATATTTCACGTATTTATTTTATATATTTTTACAAACTTCGTGTACGAGTTCGGAATTTTATGGAAAATTTTGTGCCAATTTGAAAGCGACCATGCTGACATGAATTTTTTGTGAGTTTTGTTGGGCGGATTATCGTAAACTTCGGAAAAAGTTATCGAATCACAACAAACCTCACAAGAAATCAACCTCGCTTATAACTTGTGAGGGCTCCCATCGGCGGAATCGGGCTGTAAATCTAGTTTAAAACTGAAATTTATTTTATACCAGCTACTGGCTCTTAATGAGCACACTAAACTTAACATTATCTTTAAAATTATTGTCTTTCGGCCTTAAATCTGTCTATCTATAGTTTTGTGTTGTTTTCTAATCTTCAAGAACCTTTAGAAAACCAGCACTAAGCCACTGCGCCCACATTTAGAAACAAACAAATTGTAAAATGGACCTTCTTGCTAAGAGACTGATTTAAAAATTAAATTAGTCGCCGCTTATAACGCCTTCGGTTGTATGAGAATCCTCGCCTGTTCTGCTGCGGATGGATTTTTGACTTGAAATCTACCGAAACTAGTTTCACCTGACTTGCGCAGAAGGAGAAGGTGCGAGGTCCCTTCCATTAGTCCCGAAAACAAGAACTCACGCAAAACGAATGGTTGTGAGGAGCTAGTTGTTTTTGGACCGGTTGCGAAAACTATTTTTTTTTATCAGGAAAGGGAGAATACGATGTTAAGTTTAAGAACGCAGATTTTGGGGATAATTTGTTTACTTAACACACTTAAGGACTTGCCCAAGAAATAGTTGAGGTTCCGAATTCCGATTTAGGGAGCTTAAAATATTTTTGATTTACAGAATTTCAAGTTGTTCGATTATAATGTAAATTCGCATTCACAGTGGGTGCCATAATTAATTTAAATTATTTGCACTACACGAGTTAGCGAGACAGTAATGATTTATTAGTGTGGTATGTACGAGCACATTCTAAGTACATAACTAGTATAGCTTCACGAATTTTGCAAGACAGATTTTTTCACGCACTGGCTTAGTGGTTACTGATGTGCTGAACTACTGAAGAAGGGGCCTGGCCTGGGTTCAAACCTACACCAGGGTTTGGTCAGAGTTTTTTGAACTATTTAGCTACCTGAGCTCGAGCGACATTTTCTCCACTTTTAGTGGTAGACTCTATGTTTGACTGACAATAACCAAAAAAAAAAAAAACAATATTTGGTCGAATTTGTGTAAAAACTTAAGAAGTCAGGCAATCTTAATTTAATCTCTAAGCTTTGTTGGGCAATAAATTCATGCAAATAAACTTTGATAAGGAAACAATGCTGGTAAATCATACCTAGAATGTTATGTTACTGAGTGAGACTTTGCAATGCGCGCAACTTTAACCACACTTTTATCAATTTAATCAAGACATCTTGGGTTGACGTGGGTATGACTTGATGTCACTCACATATTTGGTGAAATGAGTTAAACAATATACTTTACAATAAATAAGATACCAATCCAAATTCAAACAGAAATGCTTATCTGCAGATCTGACAGAAATGATTATCTGCAGATAAAAGAAAATGTTGCCATAGGAAAAACGAATCAAGACTTAGAAAAACAACATGTTTCTTCAATTGAAAGAGGTTGCAATGGAAACTTATTTCATTCTTTTCTCCGAACCGCCTGCCGGTTAACGCTTTTCACAGCTCACCGCAAACTGTTTAATGTGTTCTTCTGCTTGTATTTACGTTCGACATGTCCCATATCGACATTTAACTATCTAAGAAGATTCTTCTTCAAAGCACGTCAACCCAAATAAAAAAAAAATCGCTAAGGGTCTTATTATAGTCTCCTAAGTATGTCATGACAAGCAATTCCTACTAATGCAACGAGTATAACAAACTCTTTAACTACCTCAAAGTTGTAGCCATGGATAGCAAAGCTCTGTTCGGGACTTTATAGTCTTTTGCATACAGAATGGCAACTTACCCATATTGAATTATTACACATTCGCCACGAATTAACTAGATCCCTTAGACTAATATCGGATACGGCGAACTCTTTTGAACTCAATTCGGTTAAAAATAGCCCCGTACGAATTCGGTCAACTTAGTATTTACCATTCTTTAGAAATGAATTCTCTTTTCTCTTATAATAAACGATGCCAGTTAAAAAACCTGTTCTTTTCCGTTTTCTTTCTAGCCCGCTTGGAACGACCCAATTCGAGCCAACCAGTGCCCGATTGGCCTTCCCATGTTTCGACGAGCCAGCGTTCAAGTCCAAGTTCATAATTACCATAACCCATGGCAGCAATTACTCAGCTCTGTCGAACATGCCAGTGTTTGCCACGATTCCTTCGGGGTAATTAAATGATTATTTTTTCCGAATTACAAAACTAATACCAGACTTCTTTCACACAGTATCAATGGAGAGTTGACAACCACCACCTTCATAGAGACACCCATCATGCCGACCTATCTACTCGCCTTCGTCGTATCCAACTACGATCATATCAGCGAGTTTGAAAACGGCATCGAGCAGCGTGTCTACTTCCCGCCCAACTCCAGAGACAACGGCCATCGAGCTCTAAAAAACGCCATCAAGTCATTGACTGCCCTCGAAAACTATCTGGGAATAAAGTATCCCTTGCCGAAACTAGACCACATACGAGTAGATAAAACGTATGGATCCGCGATGGAGAACTGGGGCCTCATCACTTACAATAAGAAAAATTTTATACCCAACATCGAGGGACCCTCGAAGCACACAACTCTGAAGCAGATTATCGTACAAAACCATGAGATCGCCCATCAATGGTTTGGCAACTTGGTCTCGCCCAAATGGTGGACATATTCCTGGCTTAACGAGGGCTTCGCCACATACTTTTCCTACATTGTGACAGAGTTGGTAACAAAATGAATACTAAATTACTCCCACCCTTAATATAAATTCGTATATCGTGCCATTGTGGTGGATTTTTTTAGTGTACAGTTTGCAATCGATGATTTCAGGTGTATCCCGATTGGAGCATCCCAGATAAATTCATAGACTCCGAAGTGGAGGTCACCTACAGTTGGCCCATTACACGCGCCATGACGCACTACGTCGAGAAGGAATCCGACATCAAGTCTGCATTCGATGTGGTTATCTATCAAAAAGGTGAGTAGTGACAAGTTCAGTGATACAAATTTGTTTGAATGGGGGAACACAAACAATCGAGAGTTCAAGAAATTTCATTTGATAATTTGAATTCTCGTAAATTTTTGCTTTTGTCAATTTGGAGAGATTGTGATGGTGCAGATTAAGGCGTGAGCATGGGAAAGCCAGGTCCCAGAATCAACACAGCAAGAGATGAGAAATGGGGGACTTTATATGTTTCATTGTACGAGTAGTTCCTCGAATGTGAAAGTCAATAAGCCTTGTAAATATGCGGGATAATAATCAAAAGGGGCCGGGTCAGAGATGTCAATGAAGATGATACTATATTGTTGGCGTGGAGACTTTATGAACAGTTTGTTATCAGAATGGGGGTGTACCTATCTACATTTGTGGATGGACAGACAAAGAGATAGAAGGAAAAAATAAAATGTGAGTACGTTTCATTAAGACGTATGGCAGACTGTCTCAAATATAATAGCGGACGCCCGCCTGCTTTGCTGTTCGTTAAAATTCAAAGTTAAATAAATATTGATGGCTTGATACGGATTTCTTCTTCAAAAACATAAACCATTTTCATCTTTGTGATCACTTGATGAATTTGTATTACAAAAAGCTACGCATGTATCTTCTACAGGGTCTTTTTTTTTGAAAATGCTATAAAAAAAAACTACTGAATATTTTCTAAAATTTCTTTTTTTATTTGAAAGTACAATCCTTCCGGTTAATAATGGAAAATAATTTCATTCAAATGGCTGCATCGGCTGGCCATGCAGTAGCCTACACGATCGGTCCAATTTTTAAGCACATCGATTGTGTGCAGCTGTATTTCACCAATGGCTTCACGAAGATTGTCCTTTAAAGCGTCAATTTTCTCTGGCTTGTCGGCGTAACACTTATCTTTTACGGCACCCCACAAATAATAGTCCAACCGGTGTCAAATCGCAGCCCCGAGGTGGCCAAACGACATCAGCTCTGCGGCTGATAATGCGATCTTCAAAAACAGGGCGCAAAAAATCGAGTGTAGCTTCGGCTGTGTGGCACGTAGCGCCGTCCTGTGGAAACCAAATGTTGCCAATATCCTCCTCTTCAGTTTTTTTGAACAAAAATTCGTTCAACATGGCCCGATAACGATCGCCATTGACTGTAACGGCCACTCCTTGCTCATTTTCGAAGAAAAATGGCCCAATTATGCCTCTGGACCAAATTCCGCACCAAACAGTGTACGCACTGTTTTTGGCTTTTCACACTTTGCTTTATCGATGAGGATGCCAGTTTCTTTCACTTTTTTACAAGATAACGAACATACGGAGCTGACGGTGCTTCTCTTCTTCCAAATTCCGTACGCAATGTTCGCACACACTCTGCAACATTACCATGATTTTCAAAGTAATGTCGCAATATTTCCCAGCGTTGTTCAAGCGTACACACAACCATATACGTTCAGCGGAAGGATAAAACTAATTATCTGTCAAATCAGACATGAGCTAAGTGTTACCATTCGCAAAGATGGATGGCGGACCCTTTAGTTCCTCATTAGAAAAGCGGTGCCAAATGAAAAACACGATTTTTACTAAATAAATACTTCAGTCCTCATAATTAAATGTTAAAATGTCTTTAAAGTAAGGACACCATTTTTAAGTCAAAAATTGATATTTTTTCAAAATCTTAAAAAAAAAAACATTTCTTCTTTGGGAATATTAAATTTTAATTTTTTAATTTTTTAACGTTTTCTATTTTTATAGTTTTTGCTAGAATTTTGTCTAGTCTAATGTCTGTGACAAACCTAACTTATGAATTATGCAGTCTCAGGTTCAATTCTTTGTTTAAATTAAACCTTTTTTAATTTCATGAATTAAAATTCGAGAGGATTCACTTCCGTTGATAATATACAAGTTACAATCACATCGCTTCATCACTATAACAGCTGATGGTCTCCTCGATCTGAACTTCGACTCCGAATGGAATATAACCAAACTTCTACATCCCAGGCACTCAAAAGCACACGTCTTTTTTATGGCAAAAAAGTCACATCAATAAAGCTCTTTTTTAAGTTTTTTTTTTTGAGAACTCCTGTGGCGACTTAACTGCAGCTTCATACCCCTATTGAAGCGCATGAGCAGGCTGAACCTGATAAACAAGAAACGGTTTCTTGAGCAAACGTTTATAAAATTGTGTTTCATAGTCAATCTCAGAAAAATACAGAGTAGCGCAAAGGTTCCACCCGATGTTCTTTGTCTGTAGTTTTGTTTATGAATGAAAACTTTCGGTCCTGCTTTTGTATTATGTTTACTTGATGTCATCAACTCTTTCCATTTAGTGTAGAAAATGATATAGACTAGTGGGCGCCGCCAGAATTGAGGACCATTCGGGACCGATTTATGGCCTTTTCCATCGCTCTTGCCACAAAATCCGGCATTCATGACCAATATTCTCTTTGAGGGCTTCAACAGTCTGTGGCTTGTTGACATAGACTCATAACTTCAGAAAACCAGACAGAAATAAGTCTGGAATGGGTAAGTCGTGCGATGTCGCCGACCAGTGCAATTTGACCAAATGAGGAATTAGGCTTTAACGTTACAGGGCCAGAACATAGACCTTCAAACATAATTCACAGAAGCATAAAAATGCGGGTGGTCAGGTAAATACACGATCCTTTTAAATAAATTTTGAATTCCTGTGGCAAAGTGAATGGCTATATAATTATACGGTTTCAAGGACACTGCACCCATTAAGTTGTCTTATTGCTGTGAAATTAAGCGAAAGAGATGCATATTTCAGGCTTTTAGAGGAGTACTTAGTCCAGGTTATTTTCGCCCTTACACCTCGTTTGAGCGTCTAAAAAATACACCACAGCAAAGTTGTTATGAGAAGGATTTATATTCAAATTGGGTAAGCCTAAAATTGTAGGTCCCGTCTACTCCCCCCCAAAAAACCTACACCAAGTAGGTCCTATGAAAAGCTAGACTTGTTGCAGAAAATCAATATATTTATAAGTTTTTTTGAGTTAACGTACGCTTCGTCCCATATATCACAAATGCGTAAGCAATGATTCCTGCAATGCATGCCTACTCATAATCCTTTTTCCGATCTTGTTATCAACTTAAAACTAATTTTACCAATTATTCCAGCTGCGGTTTTCATAAAGATGTTCCACCACGCAATGGGACAGAAGACATTCATAAAAGGCGTTGCCCTGTACCTAACCAAGTTGTAAGTATTCACGCTAACACAGGTGCCAAGTCGCACCCGAACTAACCAAACGTTGCATACGAAATTAAATAAAACTTAAGTGCGATTTACTTCTTAAAGTAAATATTCCGTAGCAGATGAGGATGATCTGTTTGAGGCGCTTCAAGAAGCCGTGGACGAGGACGAGGTTCATCTCTTCCAGGGAAAGCATGCAGTCGCTGAAATAATGCACACATGGACCCACAATCAGGGAATACCCATTGTCACAGTCAAAAGAAACTACGACGAAGGAACGGTGACCATCCGCCAGAGATCCAACTGCAAGCAACGTAATGAAACGTGGTGGATTCCGCTTAACTTCGCCACCGCTGCAAATCCCAACTTTGACACAACCACCGCCGACTACATATTGCCACCACTGCACGAGGTGACCATCAACTTGAATGACATCAACATCAATATCTCCAGCAGCGACTGGCTGATTGTCAATAAGCAACAAACTGGGCTGCAGCATGTGGTTTACGATGACCACAACATGAAGCTGATTGCAGACGCCCTTCAGGCCGATCACACCCAGATTCACAAGCTCAACCGGGCGCTGCTGTTCCGTGATCTGTCCTCAGCCATTGATAGAGAGCTCGGCGCAATAGAACCCGTATTCGATATCCTGGAATATCTGAAAGATGAAGAGGAGCTGATGCCCTGGAACACAGCTGCAGACTTAATCTTGGACGTGGGTGCGAATTTGTTAGGCAGCAAGGCGCACGATATGTTCAAGGCTTTCATCCGTGACATCATCGGCCCAAGCTTCAACAAATACTATCACCTTTCCAAGTCGGAGATTGCGATGATCGATGTATTTGCGCGTGCGAAGATCATTGATGTGGCATGCCAAGTGGACCTCGGGGATTGTTTGAACTTCACAAAAACCCTGGCCACCCAGTATTTCTACGAAGAGGTGCAAATAACAGATGCGCTCCGTGACATATGCCTGTGTCAGGGTCTAAAGTACGCCACTCCCGAGGAGTTTCAGAGGTTGATGCATAAGTTGGTCAACTCAAGTCCTGATTCCGAGATGTTCGATGACATCATCTACTCCATACGATGCATCCAAGACCCCGCTAATCTCAAGTACTTCCTACATATCCTCTTCGGCGAGAACTCCACGCATCATCTCATGGACGACTTAGAGTCCATGCAGTACCTGGCGTTCATATACGTGTCCAACTACGCCTCCCGGCCGATGCTTATGGAATTTATGAAGGAAAACTATATGACTCTGTGTAGGAAAAAATCGAGTGTAGTGTCAGTGGCTTTGGACAGGATATCTTATTACGTGTCCGAGGATGATGGCCAGAAGAACGACGTAAGTTACTTTGGTTATATCCTTTGTTGCAAGCCAACCGTTTTCATGAACTTTCTTTCGAATGTTTAGTTTGTCCATTTGCTTAGCAATGTGAAGGAAGTACTGCAGGACTCGAAGGAAATTCCAGATCACAAGATTGGGTCGAGAATCAAGAAACGAGAACACTTTAAGCGGAAGTATGAGAATGATATATACGCACGGCTAAAGAGCCACGAAAAGGAAAGAACTGCGAGGAGCGGCGACACTCATAGGAGATCAAGGTTCGCTTCTGCCCGCTACGTTGTGGCAGCCGACTTTATAAGTAATTTAATCAGCTTCGTGTAGACATAATTGTTGTTTTTTTTTCTAAATAAATGTTATTCTATCCATTGACTTGGAATGTGCTGTTAAGGGGGTTAGTTGTTATCGAGGTTCCATTTACGTTGTTAAGGAATTTTTTTGGAAGATGGAACTGGAATACGGTAGTAAAGGGTGATTTTTTAGCTGGTTTGGTTTTGGCAACACTGATTTTGACAGCTGAAGTGTGTTTATTACCTTGTGTCACTGTCAAACAGCTTCAGTTTGGTTTGCAATTTAACCATGGATCGTCTTACAAATGAACAACGCTTGCAAATTATTGAATTTTACTATCAAAATTCGTGCTCGGTTCGAAATGTTCATCGCGCGCTGCTTCCATTTTATGATCGGCATTCTCGACCTTCTGAGCAGTCTATTCGGAAGATTGTGACCAAATTTCGCACCAAATTTACTTTGTTGGACATTAAACCACCAACACGTTTACGTACTGTGCGTAGTGAAGAAAATATTGCGGCCGAATCAGCTAGTGTGACCGAAGACCGCGAAATGTCGATTCGGCGCCGTTCCCAGCAGTTAGGCCTTTGTTACAGCACTACGTGGAAAATTTTGCGGAAGGATTTGGGCGTAAAGCCTTTTAAGATACAGCTGGTGCAAGAACTAAAGCCAGCCGACCTACCACAACGCCGAATTTTTGGTGAATGGGCTCTTGGAAAGCTGGCCGAGGATCCGCTTTTTTATCGAAAAATTGTGTTCAGCGATGAGGCTCATTTTTGGTTGAATGGGTACGTAAATAAGCAAAATTGCCGCATTTGGAGTGAAGATCAGCCAGAAGCATTGCAACAGCTACCAATGCATCCCGAAAAAGCCACTGTTTGGTGCGGTTTATGGGCCGGCGGCATTATTGGGCCATATTTCTTCAAAGATGATGCGAATCGCAGCGTTACTGTCAATGGTGAACGCTACCGAGCGATGATAACAAACTTTTTTTTGCCCGAAATGGAAGTTCTTGACTTGCATGATATGTGGTTTCAACAAGACGGTGCCACATGCCACACAGCACGCGAAACAATGGCGCAATTGCGAGGCGAGTTTGGTGAACAGTTAATTTCACGTTTCGGGCCGGTCAATTGGCCGCCTAGATCGTGCGATTTGACACCATTAGATTATTTTTTGTGGGGGTATGCCAAGGCTAATGTGTATAGGGACAAGCCCGCTTCGATTGACGCACTGGAAGCCAACATCCATGCATTCATTCGTGCGATACCGGCCGATATGTGTGAAAGAGTATGCCAAAATTGGACTCAGCGGATGGGCTACCTGAGACGCAGCCGCGGTCAACATTTGCATGAAATTATCTTTAAACATTAAATTGCAAGGTTCAAACTATCGATTCAAATAAATATTTCATTCATTTTTTCGAATTTTTTGTGTTTTTTTTTTTGAAAAAAAGTTCTAAAAAATCACCCTTTATTTAGATTAGAAGTCGGTGCTTCGGAGTCTGAGAGATCACTTTTATTCAATGGCAGACGCAGAAACCTACCTATTCACTGCCGGCAGAATAGCACGCTTAATTTGGATAATGATTGTGAAAATCATCGTCCACCCTATCAACACTAAGGGACGGAGTTTTGGATATCTATCGGTATGTTAAATTATCTCTTGGGATGAAAGTATGCCCAATAATAGCAACCAAAAGAAGCCCTTAAGAGCGCCAACTACAAGGAGTAGGTTATGTTATTTCAAAAGGAAGGAGTCGGAGTACCTAGACGAAAAGGGTCCTTTCAATTGAAGTAAACTTGAGGCAGAAACCTGAACACTTTTTCTTGAAAACACAACCAACTTCCTTCCAGAAACTAAATAGCCCTTGTAGTTTGTGTACTCTAGTTCCTCTAAACGTGAGCCGTTGAGTTTTTCACAAACGCAAGGTCCTTATTGATGTGGGCACAAATTTGGAAACTAACTGCACGTTCATCGATCGCAACATGATCCATGATCGATTTGATGATGGCCATCTTTATACATATTGAAATGATGGTTATTTAAAAAAAGTAGTCCCCCAAAATATTGAACGTTAGTTATAGTAGCTTGGCTTTTATAGATCAACGAATGAGTTATCAATACTCAGTAAAACTCTTTATCTCGAACATTCGAAGCGATTTGAAGTATCCCAATAAAGTTTAAATTTGGCATTAAATAGTAAATCACATGTTATTTGTAAACCACTAAAGCTGATAGCACCAAACATCTACAAAGATTATATATTGGCAAGGTATTGGTGAGTGATTTATCAGCTTTTAGTTTTGTTTTCTATAAAAGGTTTTTTACTGATTTTTTTCATTGGAAGATACAGAATAATGGAAAGACCGCAAAGCATAAGAAGCGATAAAGTAAATAATTCGATTAGACTAATTTTGGGTTATTCCCCCACAACCATCGCGTAAGTTGTCGATCATTCGCGATAACCTTGACACCAATTTGCACCTTCTCACGTTGAGAAGTTGAGAAGAAGGGGAGAAATGAACGAAAAATAAGTGCACGACAAAGTCGCAAGAAACTTTCGCCTTCGTTGCAAGTCTGAGTTCGAATTTTTACTGGCACAAACAGCAAATCAATTTTTAAGTCAGATTACCTTCAAAATAAGGAGATGATGAATGTCGAAAAGCCTCTCTAATGTTTTTAACATTTCCATTCACGTGCGAAGTTTGAAGCTCCTGTTTTCAAGAATTATGTAAGTCTCAAAAACTCATGTTGCATTCAACTCACTGCTTTGAGGAATACGGCCTACATTACTACCAACAATAGATTCAAATTGTATCGCTGCCTTAAGCAGGATTAATGACACGTCCATCATCATCAGTGTTCGAAAGTCGTTGAAAATTTATATTTTCGCTGTGGGAAATTCGATGCATTTACACCGAACACCATCTAGTTTTCGTTTGACGTTTTAATCAGGTGTGAGACACTAATCGTTAAACTTTGGTGGAAACTATTTTGGTTATAACTTTCGATCGCATTTGTTAACAAATAAAATGAATTTAGTGCATTTAAAAATAATAATTGCCCATCAATTAAATGTGGAAAATGATTTTAAGTTATGAGTTGTGACATTTGTTCGGTCAGCCATTCTGCTGAATTTACAGAATATTGCAAAAGGTGTGTTTGTTTCAACAACCCAACCATTGAAAGCCGTTTTCGTGGAAACCGACCTTAAACGACTTGTTTCGAAAGCTGAAATATGTATGGGAAAATTTCTGTTTTCGATAAAGTATTCGTGTGTTTTCCCGACAGCTCGATTTTCGGCTCGGTGTGAAAAGGCTATTACGCAGTTTCAACCTAAGTTACTAAGAAGTGCACTAGATTTGTCCTGATTTGTTGATCCTACTGAAAATGTACGTTTTAAAAAAGATTACATGCGTTTTCTATATTAGTTTACTCATCAGAGTATTTTAAAAAGGAGTCGATCAACGAAAGTTATTTTCTTCAATAAAGGACGTGTCGATGTTGAAATGGAATAGAACACAGATTTTTTATTTGAATGGCCCATAGTTTAAATTCACGCCGCGGCTTCTTACGGTCGCACGGATTAGAGTGGTCCAATTTCTGTGATTGATTGATATTATTTTTAATTGAGCGGTGGCATAGGTTATGTTGGCTTTAAGGGCATCGGTCCATTGCGGCTTTTTGGGACTTCAGAAAACTCCACAAGAAAATTTCTAGTGGCGGCCCGATCTTGGTGGCCAAATTATGTCAACTCTGCGAGAGAGAACAGACCCTCAAATCATTCATATCATTGAATTTGGGCCGAAAAAGTCGGTAAGCATCCTTCTGTAGTGCTCGCCGTTGAAGGTAATGGCCTCACAAACGTCATTTTCAAAAAAAATAAAAAAATACGAACCAATGATGCCGGCCAAAATCCCCACCAAATAAGTGACTGTTATTAGGTATGTATAATCCATCTTTTGAATTTCTTTGGACGCATGTAGCTTATCGGATTTAAAGGCACACTCCGTTATCCGGAAAAAAAAAAAAACGGATTCCAATCATGTCGCAGAAAGTATAATCAGCTGTCCAGAGGCTGATTTACTATCAATTTGGCATCTTATCGTATTGAAGAAAACACCCCAGACTGCAGATGATAGCTCATTCAAATGGTTCGCTAGGTATTTCAGAACAAAGTCTTCCTCAAGCCGATTATGGGTTTCTTTACAATGACAAAGACTCGTATCACATGGACAAGCCTTTGACTAGTTCTTATCTATCTCGAGTTATGAGTTTGAATAAAATGTCTGAATCGAAAATACTATTCTGATAAGGATAGCGCCTAGTACAAGTATATGTCAAATTAGACGATAGCAAGAGACTGTCTAGCTGGCTCGCGTATTAAAAAGGTTACAGACTGATCGACCGACAAGTTTAAATCGAGCATTTAATGACCGTTATGGCAACAGGAACTCAAGTTTATAACACATACCTGCGTTCAAAGAAATTTATGAAAGCCATGAAGATAAGCTATTGCTTTATCGATTTTCGAAAAAGATAAGTCTGGTTTAATTTGAAATATAAAATAATGCTGCGCGACCAGAAACTTCTCTATAGCAAAGTAGTGCTTTCTCTGTTAACATGGGTCGTCTACAGCTAGCAGCTGTCGCTGTATTGCTGCTCGTAGGAGGACTAGTTCAAGGATCAACAGTGAATAGGTATCCACCGCGTTTCGAGGATCGGTCAGTTTTTTTTGAGGAGCCAAATTCAAGGGGTATCGAGACCAGAGCTGACGAACCAGACTATCGGCTGCCAAATAACACTAGTCCAAGCCACTATGACGTAACTATTACCACAAACGTGCATTCAGGCGAGTTGAACTTTAAGGGTGTGGCTGTGATCACCATAAGAGCGGACGAGGAGCTCACCAAGAATATCGTTCTTCATGCCCGACAACTGGAAAACTTCACTTCCACAATCTTTGATACTACCACTGACACAAGCAAGAAGCTTAGCATATCATATGACGGGGTAAGGGAGTTTCTGACCCTGACGCCAGAGGATAACTCAGAATTGGTGCAGGGACGAGTTTACACACTCACCATTGCGTACGATGGATTACTGCGTCGCGACAATGGCGGTTTCTACTTATCCACCTACAAAAACTCGAAGGGCGAAACTGTGTAAGTATAACACCAATTTAGAGCTCGACACACATAGCTGACTTGTTTTTTCCCTTTCGTGTAGCAACTTGGCGACCACTCAGTTCGAAAGCACCGACGCCCGCCATGGCTTCCCATGCTACGATGAACCTGCGAAGAGGGCCACTTTCACTATCACCATAAACCACAGTCCTACTTACAGGGCAATTTCGAATATGCCAGTCGACACTGACAAGTCAAGCAGTGGCAAAACTGTCTTCTTGCAAACTCCCATAATGCCAACCTATTTGATTGCGTATGTTGTGTCGGACTTTGAGTTCACATCGGGCAGTCTGAACGGTTTGACACAGAGAATCTTTTCGCGACCTGGTACACAGGGCGAACAGGAGTTTGCACTGTTTGCCGGAATTCAAACTACCGCCCGTTTGGCTGATTACTTTAATGTTCCATTCACTTTGCCCAAACTGGATCAAGTTGCTGTGCCAGATTTTGCCGCCGGCGCCATGGAAAATTGGGGAATTGCCACCTATCGCGAGCAATACCTTCTCTATAACCCGAAAACGTCAACCACCAATAGCCAGACGAATATTGCCAACATAATTGCCCACGAGTACACACACATGTGGTTCGGAGACTTGGTTACAGTGAAATGGTGGACCTATCTCTGGCTGAAGGAGGGCTTTGCCACAATGTTCTCGTACAAGGCCGCTGATGAGGTAAGAATTATAGTTTTACAATCGTATATAAAGGAATGAGTTATTTTAACCTGTTTTTGGGATAGTCTGATGTCAAGCACAGGGGTTATTGTGTTTGCACAAAATTTGTGGTTATGTGCATTCTAATACTTCACAAATTTAAGTAGAAACTTACCAGTTTCGAAACTTTGAATCTAGAGGTTTCTCACTCATAAGCCTGCTGCTCTTCTATGCATACCTTGAAACATTTAGAAAATATTTGCTTTTGATATTCACTTATCACTCTGCAAAGTAATCTCTTTTCGAGAATACAGAACAGTTCAAAGTAAAATAATTCGTTTTATTATTGGTAGGTAGGTACACAGCAATAACTGGGATTATCTGACTTTGTAACATACTTCAACGATAAGCGATAGGTCTTTATAAATTTTATGATTGCTTGTATTAAATAATCATGCGCAAGCACCGCGAAAGCTGAAAACAATTTGCTATATCAGCCAGTGTTCTAATGCCTATTTGAAAATTGTTTTCCGAAAAGTTGCAAAATTTGGTTTCACTTTTACTTTACTTATTTGTCTTTTCCTTATAAGGCATTAACTGGCAAATAAATGACTGTCGGAAAATTGCAGGAGCATTAAAAAGAACATTAGCTGTGATATGTAATCACTTTTCTCTCAGCAAGTATTGAAAAGCTCGAAACTTACAGCCGTATTTATTAGATTCGCTTTACTAATCCTCTACGATGTTGTTTAGTTAAACATCGCGTAAAGTCTAGTAGGTACGCAGCTGTTCCGGATCGAAAAATTCCATAGAAAAGTGACACAACGAAATCATGAACGAAAATTGCGCTCTTTTTTTCGTTTTGCAGTACGCAGCTGCTGCGAAATCATGGCGGAAAAGTGGGTAATTGATGTAGAGTGCTTGGTTCAATTCCCCACTTTATTTTCACACACGTTTTGTCCGGGACATTAATTGGTTTTTGAAGGATTTACGCAGCCTTTGCGTTGCTCTCCTGAAATTGTTATTTATTTAAACATTTTACCTCGGTAACTTTACTAAACGAAGTTTCTGTCTAAAAAGTTAAGAATTCCGATAAACAATTACAGAAAACACTGAAATCTATTACTTTTTGCTTTACTTTATTGAAACCGACATCAGCTGTGATGCGCTTTGTAAGTAAAATCATTTTACACAATAAAAAGTCAAATTATCTGGCAAAATTCCGAAATGTCTTCGGAGAGACTGCTGAAATATCAACCTGCAATCATACATCTATGTGTCTTCCTATATCCATATTCCTCGTCCAATTCCACCAACCCCCACCAAATCTAATGCCTGGTCATAGGTAGGCATATTCACAAACATCCTAAAACATTCCCCGCAAGCAACAAAACTGAAGTACCTACGAGAAATAATATCACAAACGCACAACTGTTTGATATTTTATTATTATATTAAATATAATTTATATTTTATAGTTGCATTTGCAAACGAAATTCGTTTGGCAGATTTACCTACACAACACGCGAAGGGAAAGAACAAAGAAAAATTAGTTTCACTTTTTGGTTTTGTTTTCAATTCGACCACAACCAAGATATTTGATGAAAAAACATATTTACGTAAGCTCTTTACGCATAGCGTTTAACTTACGCAGCCCTAAAGCAACGTTGCTTCAGGGTCCGCCAAATAACTTTTTTTTTGAAAATGCTATAAAAAAAAACTACTGAATATTTTCTCAAATTTCTTTTTTTATTTGAAAGTACAATCCTTCCGGTTAATAATGGAAAATAATTTCATTCAAATGGCTGCCTCGGCTGGCCATGCAGTTGCCTACACGATCGGTCCAACTTTTAAGCACATTATCGATTGTGTGCAGCTGTATTTCACCAATGGCTTCACGAATATTGTCCTTTAAAGCGTCAATTGTCTCTGGCTTGTCGGCGTAGCACTTATCTTTTACGGCACTCCACAAATAATAGTCCAACGGTGTCAAATCGCAGCTCCGAGGTGGCCAAACGACATCAGCTCTGCGGCTGATAATGCGATCTTCAAAAACAGGGCGCAAAACATCGAGTGCAGCTTCGGCTGTGTAGCACGTCCTGTTGAAACCAAATGTTGCCAATATCCTCCTCTTCTATTTTTGTGAGCAAAAATTCGTTCAACATGGTCCGATAACGATCGCCATTGACTGTAACGGCCACTCCTTGCTCATTTTCGAAGAATTGATGTTGATGGTGCTTCACGCACACTTTCTGCCACAGCAGCAATTTTCTCGGGTGTACGCACTGTTTTTGGCTTTTCGCGCTTTGGTTTATCGATGAGGATGCCAGTTTCTTTCACTTTCTTCACAAGATAACGAACATACGGAGCTGACGGTGCTTCTCTTCTTCCAAATTCCATACGCAATTTTCGCACACATTCTGCAACATTACCAAGATTTTCAAAGTAATGTCGCAATATTTCCCAGCGTTGTTCAAGCGTATACACAACCATATTCGTTCAGCGGAAGGATAAATCCAATTATCTGTCAAATCAGACATGAGCTATAAGTGTTACCATTCGCGAAATAAGCACTAGTTGAAAAAAAAAGTTTGATGGCGGACCCTTTATTTGATGAAAAAACATATTTACGTATAGCGTTTAACTTACGCAGCCCTAAAACAACGTTGCTTAGGTTCGAAAAATCTTTTTAAAACGCATTTTCCTGCGTAAGGGCATTTTAGAGGATGCATAAAGAAATGCAGTAATGTAAAAATGTGGTTGGTAGCGTTTATTTTATATTTTCTATGTTTTTGCATGTCACATGGATTCCAATTGGCAGGTTAGCAAAATGGCGGAATTTGTAGAAAAAAAATTTTATTTAATTTGGAAAATATGTCGGACGAATCAGTTTATCATACAAAGTTTGTTGACATATTTGAAAAGTATTGTCCCTGCGCAAATATTTCCACCATGATTTATTAAATTAATTAATGCAGGGTGCGCCCAATATTTCCTTTTATTTTGTCTCTTTTTTCTTACCTGTCTCTTCTTCGGAACCACATTAGTAAAATCGACAATGAAAGTTAGAAATTTCTGGCAGCACTGTTGCTTCAATGTGAGAATAGGTAAAAATAAAAGTCGCGTATTGCTGGTTGCTTATTGATTATTGCTTGTTGCCTCAGTGTGAGAGCCGCCTTAGAGAAAAGTTTGAGAAGATTTTGAACTGCAACCCATTCTTTAAAGCGTTGTGTCAAATTAATAGTTTTATCAGTTTAATCAATGGGTGAACTTTTGCCTTTATTTGAGTTTTAACTTATCTATATGCACAGAGATTTTGGGTCTAAGAATTTGGTGGATTATAATTGTGCACCTTGATAAATATTTGCTAGATCTTATAGGTGGGCTCTGGGGAAACATTTTTTCAATCGGAGTTCAAGTGGGCTTATTCCCTTAAGACTAACAACTCTTTTAAATACGTCCCCATTTTGCCAGGATATACTTTAACTTATTTATTTGAATAAACTTTTTAAAGATCTCACTTTGACAGGTCTATCCCGATTGGGGCATCATGCAACTATTTATCGTTGGGGAATACCAAAGTGCTCTTGCATACGACGGTGGTGTTCTGCCGCGTCCCATGACACATTATGTTCAAACACCAAGTGAAATCTCCTCAGTCTACGACACAGTTTCGTACAACAAAGCGGGAGCTGTACTTTTTATGTGGCAACACGCGCTCACAGATGCCATCTTCAGTGCTGGCCTTAACAAGTACCTCATTCTTAAGTACGTCTCTTTGGGATTACGACCCATATTTGCAAAAGCTAATCTCTGAAAATGTTTGTAATTAGCGGATTTACAGGCGCCGAAGAGGATGATCTATTCAACGCTATTAGCAGTGCTGCAAAAGACGCGGGTGTAAGTTTGCCAGACACAGTCAGTTTAATGATGAAAACCTGGACCAACAAGGGTGGCGTTCCACTTCTGACCGTTGAAAGGGACTACGAAAAGGGAACTTTCACGATAACGCAAAACTCCTTTTACAATAATCCCAATATCAGTGACAACCGTGTATGGTACGTGCCGGTGAATTACGCTACAAGTAAGTACTCCGACTTCAGCAACACCGCCGCCGATTATTACCTCAAGAACACCCGTTCAATTGAAATTGACGGCAAGGATCTTGACGCCGACGATTGGCTGATTTTGAACAAACAGTCAACCGGCTATTACCGAGTTCAATATGACGAAAAGAATTGGGGTCTCATCAGCGATGGCCTTATTGCCAAGCCAAACAGGATTCATCCCCATAACAGAGCTTCTCTCATGAATGACGCCTACCGCCTTAGCGGAACTAACCGCCTTAAGCACAGTATTCTCTTGAATCTGATGAGATACCTACAAAATGAGGATCAATATGCCCCCTGGTCGACAGCCAGTACGATCTTGACAGCATACAACAGGTACCTCAGTGGAGACCCGATGTACTCCTTCTTGCAGGCATACATTGGCGACCTTGTTACTAATATCTACGAGAGACTCGATGTTTACGAAGATAAGGGTGAACAGCACTTCCAAAAGAACGTCCGATCATTCGCCATCAATTTGGCCTGCCTTGTCGGAGTCCAAAGCTGCTTAATCGAGACCAATGATAGACTTAAGGTACTTGCAGCCTTTGGCACTGAAATTGAGCCTAACCTACAGTCGGTGATCTACTGCAACGGTTTAAGGGCATCTGGCGACACAGAGTTCAACTACATGTACAAACGTCTGATGGACTCTGCTGACCAGGCTGAAAAGGCTGTTCTAATCTCTTCACTGGGTTGTTCTCAAAACCCGGGCCAGGTTAAGAAATTCATCGAGAGCTCTATTAGTAAATCGGCTGAAGTGACTTTGGCAACCCAGGAGAAGACCACCCTTCTCAGCTCGGCCTACTCTCGTGGAGAGGTTGGTCTTCTGGCGTCCATCGACTTTTTGGACGCAAACCATGTGGCATATGCGGCTCTTACTACCGCTGTCGGAGTTGCCAATCCGCTCCATATTGATATCGTGGGCATGTCCAACTACGTAGTCAACGAGAACCAAGCAGCTAAGGTTTGTTCAATTTTGTGATATAGATACTGCTTCCAATTTGACGCTAATTCTTGCTATTTTTTTACAGCTGCGAGCCCTTGTGGAAAAGGTTAAGGGGCAGCCCGGTGTATCGGCCAATCTCGGTACAAGAGTCGAGTCCAATATCAACACAAACTTCCTATGGCTGGACCAAAATCGTGATCCCATCATAAATTGGGTCATCGACTACAAGTCGTCGGCTGGCAGTGTATTCGGTAGCATTGTTCCGGCCGTCATTGCTGCCTGCTATGCCGTAGTTAGGTTCCTCTAGAACACTATTGCTTAGTCGTTAATATCCGTATTGTTTCGATTAATAAAGTACACAATTAGGATTAATGGCTTAGCTTTGCACTGGAAGCAATTTATTGACCATTTTCTAAATATAGGCAACATCGTGACAATTTGAAGGTTGATTAGATTGCGACTACCTTTGATCGTATTGATCTTTATTGGGGCAATCAAGTTTTAATCAAAACGCGTTATATAAGCAGACGTCTAATGAAGCAACAAGTTGCCCTAATCTAAGGCAGTATGTACAATAACACATGTCAATGATTGACATGCAGTTATATTTACCAAAAGGCGACCCAAAGACTATAGCAATAAAGTTTATTGCCAAGAGTCCTTATCTCACATAATCGCAAAAGTTCATAGCCGGTGATAGGCTGCAATCAATTGAAGACCGGTGAGAGCCGGTGAGCTTCCTTACGAGTTATAACATTACGACCTGCTACTGCACTCAGAAGCTCACAGTGCAGACACTTCTTTACAGTAGTTGACTGTTTCTTCTCTTAACATGAGTCGTCTGCAGCTAGCCGCTGTCGCTTTAGTACTTCTTTCGGGGGATCTAGTTCAAGGATCATCGTTCAACCGATTCCCAATCATTTTAAATTCTCGTTTAAGGAATCACTTTTCTTCATTGAACGGCTCAGGGATCGCTGAAGACACCGAGCCCGAACGTAACTACAGACTCCCAAACAACACTAGCCCCTCCCACTACGACATAACCCTAAGCACGAAGGTGCACTCCGGAGACTTGAGCTTCAAGGGCGTGGTCGTCATCACACTGAATGTGGACGACGATCTGACGAAACATATTGTCGTTCATGCGCGACAACTGCAAAACTTCAACTCCAACCTCATCGATACCGTGACTGGCACAAGCAAGAAGCTGAACACGCACCATGACAATGAAACGGAATTCCTTACTTTAACGCCAGAAGATAACTCCGAGTTGATGAAGGGACGCACTTACACTCTAATCATCGCCTATGACGGACACTTGCGTTTGCACAACGCCGGGTTCTACCTGTCCAACTACACAAATTCCATCGGTGATACTGTGTGAGTAAATCCATGGCCAAACTCTGAGTAATCGACTAATTTGACAGCGCTTTTAGGTATTTGGCTTCCACCCAGTTTGAGAGCACCGACGCCCGCCATGCATTCCCATGCTACGACGAACCCGCCAAGAGGGCCACGTTCACTATCACCATAAACCACAGTTCCAATTATACGGCCATTTCGAATATGCCAGTCGACACAACCCGGTCACAGAGTGGTCAAACTGTCTTCCTCAAATCACTCAAAATGTCAACTTATTTGGTTGCATTTATAGTCTCGGACTTTGAGTACACATCCAGCAGTTTGAATGGCCTCACCCAACGAATCTTCTATCGACCCGGAATGCGCACCGACCAAGAGTTCGCCCTATTCGCTGGCGTTCGAATTGCTGCACATTTGGCCGATTACCTTGGCGTTCCTTTCGCTCTTCCCAAACTCGATCAAGTTGCAGTGCCCCATTTTGATGAATCCGGTATGGAGAACTGGGGTCTAATCACCTATAATGAGGAGGATGTGAACTATAATACAAAGTACTCAACCACCGTCAAGCAGGCAGAAGTCGCTGCTTTGATTGCTCACGAATGCGCACACATGTGGTTTGGAAATCTGGTCACATTCAAATGGTGGACATATTTGTGGCTAAAGGAGGGCTTTGCTACCATGTTCGAGTACAAGGCTTTCAATGAGGTAATTGTTTTCATTTATTTATTTATTTATTATTATATTTCATTAAACACAGCAAGAAACAATTATATGAAATAGTGCTAAGCTTAAGTTGGATAACTACAAGAACAGTGTGTACTCGATGGGACTAAATTTCAAGAGAAAAGATCAAAAAATAAATATGAGGCAGAAAATAATTACGGAGAAAAAATAGTTAAAATATAATAATAAAAGCAAGTAGAGCGAAGGAGAGAGTAGCTTTTAATTCCCTTCGAAATGTTGTTGGGTTACCAATCCTTCTTATATTTCTAGGCAATGCATTCCATAACCGAATCGCATTTATAAAGAATTGCCGCTCTGAAGTCAAGGAAGTATGACGAGGAGGGATCAAGTGACCAGATCTGTCAGAGGCTGCAAAACTAATTTTATCGTAGAGATATATGGGTAAAGAGAATATCGGAGAGAAGGCAAGGCGTACGAAACTCAAGAATTTTCTGGAAAGTCATATTATATATAGACTGTTAGCATAGTTCGATACCCATGAGAATCTTCTGCAAAGACATAGCGAACAATGCTATTGAAGACAACTGTTAACCTACGTTCAGAGATATAGCTTTATTTACAGTGTATCTCGCACTCATTTGTCAGGATAGGCACCGCTAAAGTTTTGGCAAGCAGAGCTCGGGTGAAAGGCCTGGTAGCCCAAAGAGTACAAAGCATACCATATGTCCTTTATACAGCTTTGTTCATGCGGTTATCCCATGTTAAGCTACGAATAAACGTAAAGCCAAGATTGTTAGCAGAATCTATAGCTACTCAATAGGGACGCGATTAAGTTCGGTTGAAGGAAATTATGACAAATCTAAGCGTTTTGTCGAGATAACCATGCACTTCGTTTTATTGGGATTCACCCACAAACAGTTTATTTCAGACCAGCGTGCTATGTGAGCAACGTCATCATTTATGCAACTCACAGCATTCTCTATAAAGCCAAGTGCTCAGGTGAACACTAGCTTTGAGTCGTCAGCATAGATCTGAAAATAACAATGTTGTATGACTGAAGGAATATCATTTAGATAAAGTGAAAATAATAGTGGTCCGAATATTGATCCCTCAGGAGCACCACTTGTGACATCAAGTAGTCCGGAAAAAACATTATTCACCACTACGGCTTGCTTTCTGTTACTCAAGTATGGTGCTATTAACTGAATAGCACCAGGAGAACAATTTTAAATATGTGATAATCTATGACTTAAGAAAGAGTGGTCAACTGTGTCAAACGCTTTAGAAAAATCAATGAGCACCAAGAAGGAGACATTAGCATTATCAATAGATTCGCGTATTTCCTCGGTCACACTCAAGACTGCAGTAGTGCAGCTGTGTTTCGGACGGAAGCCAGCCTGCTTAGGAGTTAGAATATTATGGGCTGAAAGAAAACTTACAATTTGTTTTCTTACGAAGAAAATAATGTGATAATAGAAAAAGAAAAATATTTAATAATTAAAAATCGGAAAAAACCGAAATACAACAAAATTGTAATAATTTAAATATATATTTGAAGGAAATTACTTAATAAAATCAGAGAACTGTAAAATTTCAATCAACAATGAAGATTATATTAGAAAGTGCGAAGAAGACAGACCTGCCAAAGAAATCAAAGAAGGCATAAACATAAAAAAAGCCCCAGGGCTCGATTTAATCGCAGGGGAAATTTTAAAACAATTTTCTCGAAAAGGTTTAAATAAACTAGCGCAGATTATAAATGCTGCATTTAAGTTGAGATATGTGCCAAGGTAATAATGATACCAAAACCAGGTAAACCCCCTATCGAAGTAACCTCAATTCGCCCAATATCGATACTACCAAAGCTGTCCAAGCTATTCGAAAAAATGCTGGCAAAACGTCTGCAAAAAATAATTGATGAAAAATCGCTAGTTCCAATTCATCAATTTGAGTTTAGAAACAAGCACTCTACAATTGATCAGGTGCATAGAATCACAGATAAAATCGAAAAAGCATTCGAAGAGAAAAATGTGTGCTCTACAATATTTCTTGATACAGCACAAGCTTTCGATAAAGTCTGGCATAAGGGACTGATCCATAAATTACAAAGGCAACTGCCGAAGCAGTATTCGACAATTCTGGAATCATATATAACAGATCGATTCTTCAGAATCAAACAAAAGACAGAGTACTCAACACTAAGAGCAATTAAAGCTGGTGTACCACAAGGTAGTGTGCTAGGTCCAGTGCTATACCTTCTGTTTACTAGCGATTTGCCTGAAAGTGAAGAAACTACTATAGCAACTTTTGCAGATGACACTGCTGTGCTTGCTGTTGGAGCAACCGTCAAAATAGCAACAAAAAAAAAACTCCAAATGGCAATAAACGGTATTTCAGAATGGACTAAAAAGTGGCAGATTAGATTGAATGACCTAAAGTCAGTCCATATTAATTTTACGTATAAAAACGTACCACACATTCCAGCATACATTAATAACAATGCAGTGGAATACTCAAATACAGCTAAATATCTCGGCATGACCCTAGACGTTAAACTGCGTTTGAAAGCGCATGTAAAGAAAAAAAGAGATGAGTTCAACATGCGATACAGTAAAATGTATTGGCTTATTGGGAGATACTCATCCCTGTCCAACTACAATAAATTTACTGCTATACAAGGAAGTATTGAAACCAATATGGACCTACGGGCTCCAATTGTGGGCATGCACATGCCAAACAAATTTACAAAAAATTCAATTCTTCCAAAATAAAGTACTAAGGAACGTAGTTAATGCACCTTGGTACCTTCATACGCAACGCTGATCTACATAGAG
The DNA here is from genome assembly GCA_963082955.1 of Cheilosia grossa. Taxonomy (NCBI): domain Eukaryota; kingdom Metazoa; phylum Arthropoda; class Insecta; order Diptera; family Syrphidae; genus Cheilosia; species Cheilosia grossa. The sequence goes on from OY720144.1 coordinate 99,779,279, forward strand.
AACTAAATATTAAAATGGTTGAAGATGAAGTTAAAAAAGTTGCCCAAAGGCACAGAAGTAGGCTTCTCAACCATGTTAACGTAGAACTTACAGAACTATTAAATACTGACAATGTAATCAGAAGATTGAGGCGGGTAAGAACCCTTGATCTATAAGAGTTAGCCAATGCCAAGAGATTAAGTGATATCTTCAAACAAAAAAGTTTCGAAATCCGACAACCGGCGGATTCTTCTTCTGAATTTTTCAAATAATTTAAAAATAAATTGCCGATTAGTCAAACGACTAGGTGCAATCCCATTCGGGATGACGACAGTCAGTCCCTCCCGGGAGGTTTTTTAGAGTTTGTTCGAGTCTCTCACTATTGCAGAAGCGTCCCTCGCGTACTTGCTCTGCAAAACAAAAAAAAAAACTACAAAGAAGACAAAATAATACTTGTATTAAACTATAACTTTTCACATGAATATTTAGAAGAAGTCAGGTATGAATCCGTTGGTAACTTAAAAGAAATAATAGCAAATAAAAATAAAAAGGAGACGCAGTATATTTTTAGTTTCTCAACAACTTTATTAATCATTGCGACCATTGTAATAATAATACGACACAAAATAAAACTTTAATAAATCGACCTCCAGGAGATATACAGGGATATTATTTTTTAAACACACGGAAGCAATAAAACAGCAGATGCACGAACAAGAGAGTATGATACGAGCACCGAACAGGAAACCGCGCCTTAGATATTGATAACCGTATAAATAGTAGTGTTTCGTGTTTGTAATTTTTAGGTTTTAAGAAGACATCAATAAAGGAAGAGCTCTCGAAGTAAATTTTAAAACTCAAATTTTGTTTATAAAACTTTGAGATAAATTGATTTGTTCGCATTTCGCCTAAAAAACATACTTCATTTCTGCTTTTCACAATTTGTTTCCAATTTATTCTGCTTTGAACCAAGAACGCTAGCGCTTATGTTGGAACCAACGCGAAATTGGCTAATAGCACTCCAAATCAATGATAAGCCTTTGGTCATAAATGTTCGTGTCTAATTTTTCCGGCTTCTTTCTGAATTTAGTCTCTGAAATAAATAAATGTTTTCTCGATTCTCGAAGGTATATCCCGAATGGGACATGATGCAGTTCTTCATAGTCGACAAATACCAGAATGCACTTTCCAATGATGGTGGTACAAATCCACGAGCGATGACACACTATGTGCAAAAGCAAACAGAAATCGAAGAACTCTTTGATGATATTTCCTATGATAAAGCCGGTGCAGTACTCTACATGTGGCTGTACGCGATCACTGATGAAATCTTCCGCGCCGGCATCACCAGGTACCTACGCCTTAAGTAAGTCTCCCTACAGCTCGTTCAGATATTTAAATTCACCTCCAAAGTGTACTGTTAGCGAATTCACTGCTGCCGAGGAGGACGATCTGTTTGATGCTATGGACATGGCGGCCAAAAAGGAGGGTGCTGTATTGCCAGACACCATGAAGGTTATGATGGGGTCATGGACCAACAAAGGCGGTGTTCCACTTCTTACGGTCAGGAGGAACTACCTGACCGGTGCTATCCAGATAACACAAAACACCTTCTTCAATTATCCCAACCATGCAAATAACAGAGTTTGGTATGTGCCGGTGAACTATGCGACAAGCAAACACGCCGACTTCCGAAATACCACCGCCGAGTTGTACCTCAAAAACAGACGTTCCATTAAGATCGTCGATAAGCAGCTTGCCCCTGACGAATGGATTATCTTGAACAAACAATCGACAGGATACTACCGAGTTCAGTATGACGAACGAAATTGGAATCTAATAAGAGATACCCTGATTTCGAAGCCACATCTGATCCACCCCCTCAACAGGGCTGCTCTGTTGGATAACGCATACCACCTAAGTAAATCCAAAAAGTTGAAACATAGCATTTTGATGCGCCTGATGGAATACCTTCAAAATGAAGATCAATACGCCCCTTGGGCAACAGCCAGATGGATAATACTTGCGCTGGACGGTGCTCTCTACGGAAACTTGCGCTATGACGACTTGAAAAGCTTTGTCTCCCACCTTGTTAGCAATATCTACGAGAGGCTTGGATTTGAGGAACAGAGTGGCGAAAACAATTTGCAGAAGGAGGTGCGCAAGATCGCCATTGAGCTTGCATGCATCGCAGGAATTGAAAGCTGCTTCACAAAGACCAAGGAAAAGCTCAAGTCGCTTGTAAGAGATGGTATTGAAATCGAGCCAAACCTGAGGGAGGTGGTCCTCTGCAACGGTCTAATGCAAGCAGAAGACTCAGAGTTTAAATTCGTCTACAATCGCCTGATGCACTCCAACAGCACTGCTGAAAGGAGTATGCTCATCTCCTCGCTGGGTTGCTCTAGAAATGCAGACCATGTTAAGAAATTTATCGAGAGCTCAATTAGTAAATCGCCCAATGTGACTTTGAATTTAGAGGAGAGGTTGGCTGTTCTGAATTCAGCGTACACCCGCGGAGAGGTTGGCCTCAATGCGGCTATCGAGTTTTTGGGTGTCCATTATGCCGCATATACGAAACTCAACAGCGACAAGGGCACAGAGAATCCTCTCTATACTGCTCTCACGGAAATTGCTTACTACATTTCGAACGAGTCCCATGTAGCTAAGGTATGATTGGGCCTGGTCTTAGGATCAGATTTTAAGAGGCGCTGTAATATATAAAACAGATTTTTATTTATTTTTTTTTTTCACAGGTGCGAGCTCTGGTCAAAAAGATAAAAAGGCAGCCTGATCCTGGTGTGTCCAACATTGTCGAAATCGAAACCGACGTGGAGTACTATATCAAACTGAGCTATGACTGGCTGGAAACAAACGGTGACCCAATAATGAACTGGATCGTCCAATATAACAGACCACCGGTTGACAAAGTACTTGCTAACATCATTCCGTTCATTAAAGATGTCTATAAGGACGCGCTATCGTACTTAAAATTCACAGCACAATTGTTCTTTATTTCCTTTTAGTAAAGCTACTGAACGATTAGTTTATACCAGATATATCGATTGCAATTTGAACCAAAAATTTAAGAAAACGACTTTTTCTTATTAGATAAATGAAATATAAAAGATTACTGATTGATAGCGTGATTTAAAAACGAAAGACAAGTAAGTTAGGTATTTACAAAAAAGAAAACTATGTTTTAGTATATAGAAATAAAGATAACAGTATCTTAAGTTGGTTATTTAGTTGAACTGTGGTTGCCAGGTATGCAATTGGTACGTGGTATGAGTACTTGGAGAGGCTGAGGCTGCTCTTCTGAACAGCTACTTAAGTAAATTTTAAATACATCCAAGCGGAGAGGAAGAGGGAAAGTAACACTTTTTCTTGAAAAGCAACCAACTTCCTTCGGTGGGCTCGGGGGAAAGAGTTTTTTAATCAAAGTTCAAGTGGGCTTATTCCCTTCTAAATACGTCGCCCTTTTTCCAGCGCATATCTACTCCAACTTTGAAACATACTCATCAACTTATTTATTTGAATAAATTTGATAGATCTATCCCGATTGGGACATCATGCAAATATATTACATTCGAGAATACCAAGCTGCTCTTGAATACGACGGTGGTGACCTGCCACGTCCCATGACACATTATGTCCAAACACCAAGTGAAATCGCCGCACTCTACGACATTGTTCCGTACAACAAAGCGGCATCTGTACTTTCAATGTGGCAACACGCGCTCACAGAAGCCATCTTCAGTTCTGGCCTTAACAAGTATCTCATTCTTAATTAAGCCTCTTTGGGATTTCGACCATATTTGCAAAATCTAAGCTCAGAAAATGTATGTTATTAGCGAAATTACAGCCGCCGAAGAGGATGATCTATTCAACGCTATTAACAGTGCCGCAACAGACGCGGGTGTAAGTTTGCCAGACACAGTCAGTTTAATGATGAAAACCTGGACCAACAAGGGTGGCGTTCCACTTCTGACCGTTGAAAGGGACTACGAAAAGGGAACTTTCACGATAACGCAAAACTCCTTCTACAATAATCCCAATATCCGTGACAACCGTGTATGGTACGTGCCGGTGAATTACGCTACAAGTAAGTACTCTGACTTCAGCAACACCGCCGCCGATTATTACCTCAAGAACACTCGTTCAATTAAAATTGACGGCGAGGATCTTGACGCCGACAATTGGCTGATTTTGCCGAGTGCAATATGACGAAAAGAATTGGGGTCTCATCAGCGATAGCCTTATTGCCAATCCAAACTCTATTCATCGCCATAACAGAGCTGCTCTCTTGGATGACGCCTACCATCTTAGCGAAATTGCCAGCCTTCAGCAATGACATACCTACAAAATGAGGATCAATATGCCCCTTGGAGGACAGCCTATACGATCTTAACAGCATACAACACCTACCTCAGTGGAGACCCGATGTACACCTCCTTGCAGGCGTACACGGGCGACCTTGTTTTCATTATCTACGAAGAACTCGGTGTTTACGACGATGAGAGTGACCAGCAATTTGGCCTGCCTTGTCAGTGTCCAAGCCTGCTTAATGGAAACCAATCTCAGAGTTCTGGAACTTGCAAGCTTTGGCATTGAAATTGAGCCAAACCTACAGTCGGTGATCTACTGCAACGGTTTGATGGCATCTGGTGACACAGAGTTCAACTACACGTACAAACGTCTGATGGACTCTGCTGACCAGGCTGAAAGGGTTGTTATAATCTCCTCGCTGGGTTGTTCTCAAAACCAGGGCCAGGTTAAGAAATTCATCGAGAGCTCCATTAGTAAATCGTCTGGGGTGACTTTGACAACCCAGGAGAAGACCACCCTTCTCAGCTCGACCTACTCTCATGGAGATGTTGGTCTTCTGGCGTCCATCGACTTTTTGGACGCAAGCCATGTGGCATATGTTGGTCTAACTACCGCTGTCGGAGTTGCCAATCCGCTCCATATTGTTTCGTGGGCATGTCCAACTACGTAGTCAACGAGAACCAAGCAGCTAAGGTTTGTTCGATTTTGTGATATTTCATTTTATTTCTTTTGACGCTAATTCTTGTTATTTTTTTTACAGCTGCGAGCCCTTGTGGAAAAGGTTAAGGGGCAGCCCGGTGTATCGGCCAATCTCGGTACAAGAGTCGAGTCCAATATCAACACAAACTTCCTATGGCTGGACCAAAATCGTGATTCTATCATGAATTGGGTCGTCGACTATGACCCTCTATGGCCTGTTACTAAGTAGTTAGGTTCCTCTAGAACACTATTGTTAAGTCGTTGATTGTTTGGATTAATAAAGTGCGTACTAAGCAATAGGTTGATTAGATTGCAATTTATCTTTGGTCGAATTGATCTTTATTACTGTCATCAAGTTGTAATCAAAACGCGTAATATTAGCAGATTTCTAAGGAATAAAGCACTTGTTGCCCTAACTTGTGGCGAGTTTGTTAAACAAAAACATACTACATACATACTGCACTTTGAACTTGGACACATCTATTCATATTCTTAAACTTTTGCATGTGCGCCATTGGGTTTATAATTCACACTAATCGACACGTCAGTCTTTAATAATAAACTCACTTCAATTGAATACCATATTATAATAAAAAAGAGTATCTTTTTCCGGGAGTTAAGCCTAAGGCCATTCACTCAAAAGCTCAACGCTCTATAACCACTGATCCATTGTTCATTTAAGGGCTGCCATCAGGCGGGTGTTTTTGCTATCTCGGGTCGCCTAACACTTCAGGTAGTAACACAAAACACATTTGGTTTATGTGTATTTTCATTGGCCTTTCTATCTCTTGTAACTGCGATACCTCATATCTTTATAAGTCAGTTCCTAGTACAATTGATCTTTGATGGCTCTATTGGGTAAAGGGTATAAAAGAGCTAATCATTTTATTTGTACTGTGTAGAGTTGAAAATTTATTTGAACATTGTTATATCACAAGCTTACACAGTCAAGTAAAGAAAATATGGCCATTTTTAAAGAGTTATTTGCTGATTTATAGAAATGCCATAATCGCCCAATCTATGGGTAAGCACTATAAATATATTGCCGTTTTATTGAAATTTATTGACAAGTACCTAATACAGCAAACACGTGATGTACTAAGGTTACTCTCTTAACTTGAATTTCGATCTTGATGACGTTGAAATAATTTATCAGGCCTCACTAAAATTATGGGTCGAACATTGACCAGCCCAAAGTTGAGAGGAAAGCCAAGAGTACTAGTTATAAATTAGCACGTAGCAGAAATTCGACGGTATTTTCTTAGTTAAACAAAAAAAAAATGTCTTGGTGACAGAATCGCTCGAAACTTTCTCTTTAACACAGAATTTAACAGAAGTGCTCTAGCCTATAGATAGTTTGACCTATTTTTGGCAAAGACGTCTGAAATAAGTTCTAATAGCGCGTCTTATTGATGTGCATTTCTAGCCATTTACGGATTTACAGGCTTTAGCAGAGCGCTTGTAGCCTAGATAAAAATAACTATGTCAAGAGGCATAGAAAAATGATGTAGATGTCAAATTTAAGACTGCCAGATATAAGTCTAAACATCACTTTCAAGTAAACCACTTAAGGCATTGCAGTCACAAGTCTTGAATTGCTATAAAAGTAAGCCCCTTAGCCTTTCTGCAGCTGATATCAATAATCAGCTAACATCCAATAAAACAGTTGAAATCACGAAGTTATAAGACCGATTTGTTGAACATTTTATTTGGTATAGCTACTATAGGTTCGCATTGTAACTGTCATACATTGTGTACACTTATTGCTTATCTAAAAGCTATAAAGTTTGGTGTCTAATCCAAGCGCTCCTTTGACAATTATTGCAAGAACGTTCACTTTGTCTTGTGGAAGTGATTTTCTAAAGGGGAATACCTGGGTTCCATACATTACATTTGAAGTGAAGTGAGTGTGTGTGACGAGTTGTATTCAAGGGTTTGAATAAAAATATGATTTCATTCGAATATGCTCACTTCGACTTCCAACTTTCGGACATCTTAAGCGAACAAAGGATTACACAAAATGTGTTTACTTTGTTGGTGATTCTAACCAGTTGGCAGACCTTAATAATGAAAACTGCTGAAAAGTACTTTCAAAACTGCCCTCAAATTATTAAGCCGACCAACCCATAGACTTTTATTACCACGATGATGCACTGAATTCGAAAATCACAGGCCAAAAAGGAGGTCTCCTTGACACATTTTACTCTGTCAGCATTCATAGTCCCCATTCAAAGTGACTACGTGCCCCAAAAAAGAGTTGTGGAAACATTTTCCTACTTTTTTGTTTACATCTTAAACTTTCTCATCTCGGAAAGTTTTCATATACTAGTACTTAAACTATTTCAACTTGTGCTTGTCCTGTGTATTCCTGTATATTAAAATATCAAGTATTACACTGAGGAATTCATTTTCGGCAACGACCGACGACGGATGGAGCAATATATAGACGAAGACGAACAAGCCCCAAACCATAGACACATACAGCAGCTTTGATCGATGTGGTAGCACACAGAAGTTTTGCAACTTTTCAAAAATGAATGATTTATCGTTGTCCCTTTATGCAAAAGTATGTTGTCCTGTAACCAGCTAAGCAGGTAGTGCTCTTGAAAGGAATTTTTTTGCTCTGCAATGTGTGCTCTTTATATTTATAACTGAATTACCTTAACTTGCTGGTGAATAAATATGAAATCAGCTATTTTTCGAGACATTCGACATTTGCATATCTCTCCAGCAGATACCACATTTTTTGAACGTCATTCGGCCTTACTAATAATCAAGCACTAATGTCGACAATTAGTTGGATGCCAGCTTTAGTAAAAATGTACAGCATTTGTGAAACGGTACCAATTAACAATTAGACCTCCACATTTACTAGTGCGACAACTTTCTTAGAATCTATTACATTTTTAGTCATTGCAGAATTAAAATTTCATACTTTGTTTTCGTGAAAAACAAGGTCAATGGTTTCTTTCACAACGAGGATTTTATTCTAAAAAAAGGAATACATAAATTGCAATTGAAATTGCCCAACAGATTTATCTTTCAAAGGCTTTTTGAGGCTTATTATAATCGAAAAACAAAACACAAAATGGAAATGCACAAAATATCCGCTGATCTGTCAAATATCATATGCAAATCAGTAATGCCCTATCATTCGATCGGACACAATTTGCAGTACTTTCTATAGTACGCTTTCAATTGTTTTCTAATACTACTTCACGAATGCATTTGTGTCGTAATAAATAATATCAATTTCAAATCACTCAATAAATGGAACACAGTTTATTTGAATGCTTTTATTTATTCGTAGGCTGACGGTGCAAATCAAAACTTATTGGTGATCTAAACATCACAACAAACTCCTTTTGCAAAGTTTTTGATAAGGGTTTGGTTGCAGCCTAAAGTACTGAGAATTGTTGATAAAAGTTAAAAGCAAAAAGTAAGAAGATATTTTATTCCGTTTGCGATGACTCACAAAAAAGTCTTGGAAATATCCCAAACTTATATAAAATTAATTTTTTAGTAAGCATCCATTCGTTGCTTGCAAACTATTTAAAAAGGAAAACCAATCAAAAAGCAAGAACTAGCGGTTAAACAAGATAAAACAGAGAAGCACACAGAAATATTTATATGCTTCAAGTGTTTAGAAATAAATCAAAAATGCAATAATTTTAATTTTTTTGCATACATTTGTATAAATTTGTGTTTGTTAGACTAAAAAACCATTTGCATTGTTGTATTGCAACGAATAAAATTAGGAAACAATTATAATTTACTAAAATTAATTTATAATTATTGTTAACGCTCAGGTTGAACAACAGCGTATTAGATCGCTCCTATTGCGAAATTGAATACCGTGATTTTGGAGGGTTGGGCAGCACTTGTCTTCAAAATGACATTAAGGGAGGATTTATTTCGCTTATGCCCGAGATAAAGATGGCTTTCTCAACATTAACATTCAACCCGATATTCTGGCAACTATATTTGTTTATTATTAAATGGATTTTGGAAAGTGTGGAGTCTTCGCACAAACTGCGAGACTAAAGTTGATTATTGGTAAGGCCGTTTGAGTATATGATTTGTTCTCAGAATCGAAAATATCGTTAAATCTTATCAGGGAATTATTTTGAATGTCACCGCGCTATTGTTATGTCACCGCGTCGAATTGTTGACTTTATTGGCGTTTATTGGACCGATAAATAAGGCGCCTTTGTTGTACAGTTGGTGGTGTAAATATTCTGTTCCTCCGGTCACTTTAATTGAATTGCCTGCACAACAGATTATTTTTGTATCAGAATGTAGGTAATTTAGTCTAGATTAGCATCTCTCAAGTATATTAATGTAGGTTCAATATGTTTCACTGCTAGCGGCAAAACGCCAATCCGGATAGCATGTACGATAAACTCAACTGCAACCATTGTCCCAAATTGTGTCATAGGAAACCACCTTTTAATCTGAACAGTCGCACGGAATCATTATCGGATATAGCGTTAATCGATCAGAAGTATTTACTGGCGCGATTGGTTATGATTTATATTTTACTCACGTGTTTTTCAAAAGAATTCCTTTGCGGGTTTTCGGTTCGTTCTACAGTTTGTTGTAGCAATAATAAAAACCTACCTATTATGGCTGGCAACTCATTTTTGACAGAATTAAGAACAGTTTCCCAATCTTTTATTAGGTCGTATACGCTTTTCACACCAACCCGAAAACCGAGTTTTCGTCGAAAACTCGTCGGTATGCATACACACCGCACAACAACTAGTTTCCATTTGACGTTTCAATTAGGTGTGAGGCACAAGACGTTGAACTTTGGCGCAAACTATTTTTTTTACAAATTTCGATCGCATTAAATAACAAATAAAATGAATCTTGTGCATTTAAAAACAGTATTAGCCCATCAATTAACTGTGGAAAACGATTTTATATTGTGAGTTGTGACATTTGTTCGGTCAGCTATTCTGCTGAATTTGCTGAATGTTGCAAAAGGTATGTTTGTTTCAACAATCCAACGATTGGAAGTCCTTTTCGTGGAAAACGACTTTAAGCGACTCGTTTTGAAAATTGAAATATGTGTGGGAAAACTTCTGTTTTCCATTAAGTTTTCGTGTATTTTCGCGAAAACCCGGTTTCCGGCTCGGTTTGAAAAGGTATATTAAGCTGTCAAATTGTGAATATTTTTGGTTTAGGAAACTATGGCGTTAGAAATGCAGCAGAATGTAAAAAGCCAGACAAAGCCTGGAAACGATGCTGGAAGCCATCTCGCTGGATAATATTTTGACGATGATCACGGGTGAGAAACTGAAATACTTAAAGAGGCTCCCTTTTTTGAAAATCGAAACCACTGATGGTTTAAGTGGAATCTCGACCCATACGTGCTTTAGGAACTTATAGGTGTTTTTTTTTTTTTTTTTTTTTTTTTTTTTCTGATAGTGTTTTTTATCACACTTTGTGGCTCGGAGTATTCTCTATTGTCCTAGTTAGTAGGTTCGCTGTCGAATATGTAAGGGCATTCAAATTTCGGCGTAATACGAAGAGCTCCACATGGCCATCGGTTTATTGAAAACCAATTCGCCTTGATGATAGGCCCAAGACTGATACAGATTTACCGACTCGAATCAAACCCGACTAAATGATTGATTCCTTATCGTACAAGGTACAGATAATCATAAAAAGCGGAAGAAGTCATTAATCTCCAGACATAGTAGATACCACTCGAAAGTCAGATTAAAGTGCACTTTGCAAAATAAGCCCAAGTAAATATTGTCTCCGATCTTCTCAACGCCTTATCTGCTCGTCATGAGTTGTTTAGTATACATACCGGTTCGTGTAACTGGATAGGCATCCAGGCACCTACAACGAACCTGTTAGTTCTTCTATAATGTTACAAGGTAAACAATGGTGTCGTCAATATTGCGCAGGTTCGTGGACTTTGCCAACTTAGAGTGTTGGTGTCATTGGTCTTTCCGTGTCTCCGAGAAGCAAAGTGATATTAATTATATCTGTTAAGAGATTTGAGTAGGCAATACGTTAAATTTTAAATGATTAATGGTGCAGAAGGCCGTTGCAACTGCAGATGATGCAGCAGCCACCAGACCACCACCACATCTGTGGCCTTTTTCACCAAATTATAATTATAATTACAAATTTGTATTGGTTGATTACATTTACAAATTTATTGACTGATATTCTGTTTCACAAACTGCAAACTTATTTCCAATATATTTGTTAAATAGAGAAAAAACTCCCATTCTTTGGCTTAATACAAGCTATTACAATGACTTAGAACTAAGACTTAAACTGCTGAGAACTAAACACTTAGACTTATAACTATATTAATTATGGCTAGCGCTTAGAGTGAAGGAGGCTGAGCTTAGTGGAGAGAGATCTGCGGTTGAAATCAAAAATGGAAATGTTTTAGTTTACCTTCCGTAGCATACGGGAGATTGGTTCGTTGGATCCGTAGGATGTGCGGTGGGTTGGTAGGTAGAAAAGGCGGGGGTATCTTAGATTACGAGGGTTTTTTATTCAAGAAGATGGAGTTGTAAAGAGACCGGGCAATCGACAGAGAATGATAGGTCATCAATGAATGAAAAGAATGTCTGCAGATTCCCTGCGATCTTCAACGCTATTCGAGTTAATGAGTTTCAGGTGAATTATTTCATTTATATGTGAACGGAAATTAAGCTCATAGTCATGGTCACGAAGAGACTGCGTACGATGGATATAGGCTGATCATTAAGTAGGTAAGGACGGGGAGGGGATAAGGTGATAGATTGGCATCTAGAAATATTGAGCTTCAGGCAATTTTTGAGACACCAGATAGAAAAACTATCTAGATCTTTTTGCATTAAACAGGAGTCTTAAGATGAAGATATGTGTTTGAAGAATTTGGTATCTTCGGCATAGAGAGAGATAGCGGAGTGTTTAATGACCTTTTCAAGATCGTTTATAGTTAGGATGAAGAGTGGGGGACCTAGGTGAGTGCCTTTAGGTACACCAGAGGTTGCCAGGAATGAGGCGGATAGGACGGACCTGAAGCGAGCACTACATGAAAACGGTTTTCCAATTAAGAGGATATCCATTTCAGCAGTATTGGTTCGAGTGCAGACAATAAGCTATATTCATTGCTCGCATACTCGATCAAATGCTTGGACCGATGGCACCTTGGAGAGCTTAAAGTCAAACATTTCCAAGGGTTCACGTTTGATTATAGCCCATGCTGGAAAAAAAGGATTTGTCCGTAGGGACCCAAGGCCTAGCTTCTCACAACCATTCGTTTTGTGTGAGTTTCATTTTTGGAACAAATGGAAGGGATGTACAATTTTATGCCAATTCCAAACGGCTAATTGAGAAGCTCTAAGGACAATTACACTCTCGGATGTTTGTCAGACGTTCGCAAGAGGTGGCGCAGTGGAAAAAAACCCTAAGTTAGAATTTGGGTATCAGCGGGTTAGAAATGGACTGCTGCTTTTTATATACTACAGGGTCCGCCAAAATAAGTTTTTTTTTTTTGAAAATGCTATAAAAAAAAAGTACGGAATATTTTCTCAAATTTATTTTTTTATTTGAAAGTACAATCCTTCCGGTTAATAATGGAAAATAATTTCATTCAAATGGCTGCCTCGGCTGGCCATGCAGTAGCCTACACGATCGGTCCAATTTTTAAGCAGCTGTATTTCACCAATGGCTTCACGAATATTGTCCTTTAAAGCGTCAATTGTCTCTGGCTTGTCGGCGTAACACTTATCTTCGAAGAAAAATGGCCCAATTATGCCTCTGGACCAAATTCCGCACCAAACAGTGACCCGTTTTGGGTATATCAGCTTTTCAATGTATGCGTGCGGGTTTTCTGTGCCCCAAATGCGACAATTTTGCTTGTTTACATACCCGCCAAGATGAAAATGAGCTTCATCTGAATGATGATTTTTTTGGCAAAATCGGCATCTTCTCTAAGTCGATCGCGGGCCCACTTAGCGAAGCGAAAACGCATTGGATGGGCGTTGTTCAAGCGTATAAAGAACCATACTCGTTCAGCGGAAGGATAAAACTAATTATCTGTCAAATCAGACATGAGCTAAGTGTTACCATTCGCGAAATAAGCACTAGTTGAAAAAAAAAAGTTAGATGGCGGACCCTTTGTAACGAGATGAACTCCGAAAACTTTTCAAAGTGGTTAAGGGAGCAGGTTCTGAGTAACTCAGTAGAACCCCAGTAATTTTTATGGACAATGCAACGTATCATAACAAAATTGATGGTACTGTCCCCAACTCGTCATCTTTAAAAGCTGATATGAATAAATGGCTTTCGGCAAACAGCATACCTCACCAACCAACTAGCTTCAGGTACAGCTGTATGGATTGATAAAACAAAATATTTCTAGCCAAGAGCTTCAAATCGATGGCATTATTAGGAGCGCAGGTTATGAAGTCCTACGGTTACCTCCATATCAGCCGGATCTAAACCCTATAAAAGATATGGGGCATAGTAAAAAATAGGGTTGCATCGAGAAATACCACTAATATAAAATACTATAAATACTACTAATTATACACCCATCTGATGATTCATCTGATGCGGGTGATTCATCTGAAGGTAATCCAGATGACTTTGAAGTCAACACTTCGCATTCCGATTAATGTAAAATTGATAACAAATATTGCCCTTGTTTCGTTTTATTAAATGTAAATACATAAAATGTCAAATTTTTTATTTTTTAATAAATATTTATTTATTTTTTTGTTATGTAAATAGGTATGAACTTTATTTTCTTCAACTTTGCCATTTTTCATGACTTCTTTGTTTTCTTAGTTATTATGTTTCACAACAGGTTAATTAGTTGTACCTACAAACAAACATATGTATAGACAACTGCTGCCTTACTTAAAATGATGTTTTTCTATGAGAGATGCCACGCCCCTTTGTTCGACTTTGACCAAACAAATTTGAGCTCAATCAGGTCATTCACGAGTCCATAAGGTGAAACTGTGCGGTTACCAAATTTTCAACTATTTATGTCACTGAGTCCGTGCAATTAGTCTACTTTCTCTAATATCCAAAAATTTAATTAAATTTGCCCTTATCTGTCATAATCAGTTAGTAGAGGTTGGAACTTACATAGGTCAACAATATTCGAACATATCTACCTATCTTTCGTGTGTAGCAAAAATGTGTAAATTTGGGCTGACAAAAAAGATAATGATAAAACAATGACACGTTTTTAGCATTAGGTGAATTTACAAAAGAGAAAAACAATTCTCGGTAGTTGTAGTTAACAGTTGCAGCTCACTGATTCAGTATCATTGAATAAGTCTACTGAAATTGATGAAATTGTTTTTATTTTCTGACAAAAAAAAAACTTTGTGTGAATAATAGGTTGATCTGAAGTTTTGGGTGTAGCTTTGTGTTAAACATTTGTTCAACAACACATTTTTCGGTGAGTACAGAAAGTTTGATCTGAAAATTCCTGGGGTACTTTTATCTGTTTAATTAACTCGATCTTGTAAGGATTCGGCTTTATAAATACTTTCCTCAGAAATTATTTGTCCCAAATACTCAGTTTCACGATTTAAATGGTTACATTTGTCTATTAGGACCTTAATTGAAGAAGTATTTTAAAGATTTTGTTAAGAGAATCTATGTTCTCCTGAATGATCTTGAGAAAATAAGTATATCATCTAAATATACTTTACAAATTCTATATTCAAAAAAAGAAGACGCTGGAACATTTTTCAAACCGAACTACATTCGAGTAAACTCATAGTGCCCGCCCGCTGTCTTCTTTATTTACAGGAATTTGGTGAAAGCACTTTGCCAGTTCAAGGTTAGAGAAGTATTGGGCATTTCCTAATTTGGAAAATATATTGGAAATCTATCATCGATCGTAGCGTCATTCAATTTCCTACAATCCACAACAATGCGCCATTTTTGTTTGCCTGAGTTTTTTTTTTTTTTTTTTTGGGACTACCCTAATTGGAGCACTATGTGGACTTTTAGAATCTACAATAATCTCAGACCTAAGCATGTCTGTAATTTGTTTGTTTACTTCAGCTTTATGTGCCTCAGCCACAGGATAACTATATGATTTTGAAAATTTAGGAATATCGTTTCTTGTCGGAATTTTATTACTACTACTTAAATGTATTTCATTTTGACTGATGACATGAATCTCGTCTTGTGAAAATGGAGTTGGAAGGTTGCTAAAAACTAGTGGTACTGTAGCTCCTTTGGTTATAAGCTATCCATTTGAAATCGTCAGTGCTAAGCGGAAAAATTAACAAAGTGTGACACAAACTTCAGCGGGAATCATATTTTAAGCTCAATATGGCGTATAGTTTAGTTTTAGTTAACTACTAATTAACTAAATTGTTAATGCATTACCTTATAACAAAACACGTTTTAGTTAAATTTGTCAGCTTCTCTAGCCTTTACAGACGCCTTGTTTGGAGACCAACGAAGTAACAATTCGAAGTTTATTTTATTAAAACGAAGAGATGTGTTGTTTTTCAGAAAAAAAAAACAAGTTAAAAAGGACAAAGTACTCAAAAATCACACTGTCATCCGCCAGTCGAAATGCCAATGTCGATAACCGCAACCTGAGGTTCTCAGAAAATATTCAAAAGGTTGGAATAAATAAAAAGATGGCGACTTCCAAAAAAAATTAGTTTGTACAAATTATTTATTTTTTCGACAACTGTCAAAATTATGAAATTGAGTTTTGATCCGAGCTAAAGAACTTATACTGGTATCCATCCGGACTCCGAAGTGCAGTTTAAAATCAATCGGATAAACTGAGTTCATGTTGGTGTTCAATGACTGTGAATAAGAAATAACCTTATAATGTCCGATTTATTTCAAAAATTCAAACTAGTACAGAAAGTACTTAAAATTGAGAAGGGGTACACAAAAAAAAAAAAAAACTTTGGCGGACTTTCCGTCCAGAGATACAACAGCGAACTCTACGAGTTTAATAAAATTGCTCGGCCACACCAAGTGGATGGACATGAAGTGCCAGCCATTAGAGATGACACGAAAGACCGCAACATCTTTCAAAGACCAAGCCATCGCGGTTGCAGGACACTTGGTCGGGATAATTGGCAACCTATTTAAAAACAACTTTTGCTTTACCGAACTCTAGTCCCTTAAAGGAAAGTACTCATTTAAGTTTATGCTTAAAGGCTTTAACGTCATTGATTGCTTGTGAATTGAAATTTCCAATGCTCAACTGACCGACGGGAATATTTTTAAACTTTTTCAGACCCCCTCGGGTTTTTTGTTCAAATTTGCTCTACAAATGATTTCTCTCAATCAGTTTTTAGAATTAATTCCGACTTCACTATAAGGCTGCCCCGCTGTGCGTCTGTCAACGCTGGGTGGCGAACATAGTATATTCGAAAGCACTGTGACCACGGTTGCCACATTGGTCACTTGAGGCCAAATTTGGTCATTATTTTTTCTCTTGGTCACACGTGTTTCTTGCTGTATTTGGTAATTTTTTTACGAATTTAAAAAAGAAACTCGACTTTAATTTTTATGTAACCTATAGAGCTCTGCGTCTGATTGTTCTGTGTTTACAAATATTTCGGACTTAAATTATATTGGTTATTGTAAAGTGGCAGCCCGTGACTGTGACCTGTGACGTTACCGTGTGTCGTTTTCTCTATTGGAGCGGAAACGAATACAAGAATGTGGTCTATAGAGTACTGGTACGCCAGTGGTCCCAGATTGAGGGGAAAAGCGCCAATTTTAGCGCTTTTTGAAACAAGAAGGGGGAAAAAAAAGGGACAAGCTTTAAAAAAGGGGATAAAAACAAAATTTTTTAAAACGTAAAATGTTTAAAAATAAAATTAAAACGTAGGTATTTTCACGAAAAAATTTCCAAGAATGAATTGTTCATATTAAACATGAAAAAAAAAAAAAACAGCCCATCGAACGTCTACGTAGGACTTTTTATGCATCTGAGTTTTGATATTATGTCTACTAGAAAAGGAAATTAATGTATAACATGTGCATTTTTATGTGATATGCTTTTTTAAGCTTGTTAGCAAGAACAGTTACAATTTTTAAACTTTCTCTTATGAAAACAAGTGCAAATTTCACTCAGGGGAGAAAAAGGGGATCATTGGGAATTTAGGGAAAAACTTAAGCTTTTACTGATAAAAAAAGGAGAAAACAGTCTTCAAAATCTGGGAACACTGCAGTGGTACCTGCCAATTTTTTGACGAAATCCGCAAATGGCTTATGAGACACCTGGTGGGGCTGGACGACTTGTAGCTGTGTGAAAGCAAATTAAGCGTGAGAGTTTGCTCAGGAAAACCCCATTGAAATTTATAGTTAATAGTTTTCTCCTTTTTGGTGTTTCCCCAGTAGAAAATCTATTCGACATGTTATTTTTTTCACACCACCAAACTTTGTTATTTTACAAGGAAAGGAGTGAATGACTTCCTTCTAGTGAACTTCGAGCCATAGATTCACTGAATAACTTCTCCGAAGTGAAGGCTTTACCAGATTCTTACTAAAATTCCCTCTTTACCTCAACTTACTGAATTTTGTGACTAAAAACATTTCATAGCTTAAATTTGACGCAACGAATAAATTTTGCGGGGTCAAGTACAAAATAAGCCCGATTTAATGTTATTCACAACAGGTCGTCTTATTCCATTTCTTGAACCTATTGTGAGCTCAATAAATTTTATTGATAACATCCGTCTTCAATCGGCAGAATCGGTTCAACTGTCGCATAAACCAAATCACACACTTGTCATGCATGTGCAATAAATTGTAGCTATTTCCAGTCTATAGTACTGTAATCGCTTGAACGATCTTCAATAAATTTACGATCCTCGGCACATGGTTAAGAATCGCGATTATTCCAAACTTAGGCTAAATACTCGTACAATCGCAATCGCCTATATCATAATATCAAGACAAAATTCTTTTAATACTATCGCGATAAGACCTTTGCCGTAACTGGAATCAGATTAGTAAACTGCTCGGAACCAATGTGTCGACGGAAAAATCCCCCGCTCATCCGACCGAACCGATGACGAGTTGCCAGGTCGATTAGATTATTTGGTTTTGGGACAGCACTGGTAAAATGCGAATGGAAAAATTGTAAAATAATTTCTTAACGTCTATGCAAAGGCTTATAGGTATCTGATGCGATTGGCGCGGCCAATTGATTACGGGATAATCAGACTGCAAACACTCGCATTTATCATGAAATGTTATCATGGCTTTAATGTTATTACGCTGATAATATATAGAACTTTAATAAAAAGCGGTTTCAGTGGTCATAGAAGTTAGTGTGCCAAAGGTTTTGGCTTAAACTAGTAGGTTCTCAAAAAAAAGAGGACTATCCCGCAGGTGTTTTCAATTTAATATATTTTAAGGTACTTACGCATTTTTTATTACGGGATTCAAGTGATAGTGCTGTTTTTTTTTTACAAAATATTTATCGATGTGATTTTGGTCAAAGCTAAATTAAATATAAAGTGTACGGAATCCTTGGATACACAACTGAACAAAAGGATTTATAACAAACAAAGACACAACTGTAGAAATTTTCAAAAAAGTAAGAAAAGTGAACTGTAATTGAGAACGACGAAGTTGCAAAGATTTTATTGCGAAATGTGTCGTTATGTCTGGTTTTTACTGTTCAGTTTGTGGTACAGGCAAACACAATAAATCTATAAAGTTAAAACCAGATTGCCTTAGTATTATAGACATCTTGTGTACCGCTATTTCATGAACTTAATTTGGTTTTCATTGGTGAAAGTGTTATCAGAATAGACGGTCGTACAGTGTCGTAAAGTAATAAGTTGTATTCATAATTATAGCAGATTTCTATCGGGATACAATTAGAGTAGATTAACTAGTTCTTGAAGCATTTTTTTTTGGCACTTATCTGAATGATCTTCTACTGGACAAAATAAAAAAATTACATCCATAGTCGTGTTTTACAGGCCCACGTCTATCGAACGTCTGACTAATATCTGAGACCCCAGAAAACTTCATTTTAGCAAGGTCCTATATGTTTTTTGAAATTATAACTAACAAGCTGACATCAAGATGATTCGCCTTTTATCCCAAATTAGTTCAGACACTCGATTATATGCAAGTCAAAGACAAATTTTCGCTATTTTGTTTTCCAAATCGCAACTCAATGGGCGTTATTTATTTTCTCATCCAGAGCAGACCACTGAATGAAGCGCAAGCACTTTCTTCATGCTCTGAGCCGGGTGTGTTCAGAGAGGTGTTCTTATTTTTTGAAACTAATGTTTAGTACTAGCTGTCATATGAGAATAAAAATACGCCATGCGAAGCAATAAAACAATTGAGCTCTGTTCATTGCTTCGCTCTGGTCGAGAAAACAAACTGTCTCCGGATTTAATCGATCAACTAGATTTTTTATAATCGATGTAGCTATATTCTTTTTCTGCTCAAGCAATTGTATTTCTGATTAGCAATCGAATGGTTGTCTGGCTGTCAAGAAAGGAATAAGTGGTGTCCAATTGCCTTTATTGTGATTTGGACTACTGTTTGTACTATTATGCTGCTATTCGCTTCAGTTGATGACGGAGCCGACTAGATCTCAGGCGAGGTGTTTATTAAAAATGGTTTATCGTTTAAGTGATCTTTGTTCTGGCAAGTTTCTAAAAGATACGTAAACTACGCCATATTTTAACATCCCAAGTCCAGGTGTTTGAAAACCAACCAAAAACAAATCTTTGAACCGTCGTTTATTTCATTGACATATCAAACGAATTTTTCCACGATGTAGACAATTCAATCACCAGTAGGCGAACCAGAATATCTACTGGCTAGATTAACTGCGTCCATCATTAATTCTGACAGAAGGGAAAGGAATTAAAAAAAAAAAAACAAATCATGACCAGGGCGTTCGCATATCTCATAAAATCGTAGATAATCGATTATTTTTTGATGGCTTAATATGCGTTTTTATTTCGATTATCAATCAAAAAAACAAAGTTAACAACTACACAGCAAGGGAAGTCGTCTAGCCTAAGAATAAACAACCTCCAATACTGTATAAAACAATTTATATGACAATCAAAAATTGGTGCTTATCTGATATAATCAAGCTAATTCAACGCTGCTCGATAGCATTTCATTCTAATCTTCATATTTGCTTTTAGTTTCAATAAATGCGAAATTTGTCTTATCTTTTGATCTATATATAAATACATATTTATCGTATTCTTCATAAGATAAAATTGGTTAATGGTTCGATAAAAATCTTGTAGTACTAACGTCTTAGAGAACTTTTAACAAAGCGACTGTCCGTCATTGCCTACATTGCAAAATTATAAGTCTTCATCAAACAGTAGCTTCGAGGCTGTACCCCAAATAATATAAATGTCTCCGAAAAGCTGCACAAGTGTTCTGGAGATCTTAGTATATGTAGTAAACTGTAGAAAAACTGTTTTTTTTTTTTTTGCTTGCTAGCCATTGTGCTTGGTCGCGATGGAGTTGTTGTTGGAAGTTATCGGTTATCATCGCCTGATGTGTGAACCGTATTTCGGTGGTCGCTGTCGTCGCCTGATGCAGGAACTGTACCTGATGACTGCCGAATTTGTTGTTGGGTGTGTGTGGAATGTGGATGTCACTACATATACATTTGGAAAAGTTTCCGCCCATTTGGCAATTATTCTTTTATTTTTCAAATGTGCTTCGTTCTCGATGTACAGCATCTACCAACATTTTAGATTAGTCCTACAGTTCCGCATAGAATTAGCATACATAACATGCAGAACTCTATTCTGAAGGTTTTAATAAGGTTCACTTACTTACTTAACGGGCTCCCGACCCGTGGAGAGTCTCTGCCTGAAACACTGCAGCCTTCCATCCTCTACGATCCCGGGCACGCTGCTTCCAGTTGTCCAGACCAAGCGCTCTGGCATCCGCGATGGCTTGGTCTTTGAAACGGAGGTTCGGTCTTCCTTGTCTTCTCGAACCTGGGGACTGGGATTCGAAGATCCTCTTAGCTGACAGCATTATTGTCCGTTCGCTCGATGTGGCCGAGCCAATGTATTCGACGTATTTTGGCTTTTTGGACTACATCCACATCTTGATACAGCTCATAGAGTTCGCGGTTGTATCTTCTCCTCCATTCGCCCTCCTCGCACACAGGACCAAAAATCCGACGAAGAATTTTTCTTTCGAAGGAGCCCAGTATTAGCTCTCCCTTCCTGCTTATCGTCCAGCACTCGGCGCCATAAAGCAGAACTGGCAGGATAGGGGTTTTGTAGAGCACACATTTCGTCCTTCGAGTTAGGAATTTTGAACCCAATTGTTTTGCCAAACCGAAGTAGCAGCGGTTACCTAGGGAAAATCTCCGCCGGATCTCCACTAGGATGTCATTCGTGGAGTTCATGTTTACTCCGAGGTAGATGAACTCCTTAACTACCTCGAAATTGTTGCTATCAATAGTGACGTTTTGTCCTAGGCGGTGGACAGATGTTTGTTCGTTTGTTGATAGCATGTTGTTAGTCTTGTCCTCATTTACTTCAAGGCCAACAGATTTCGCCTTTTCTTCAACCGCGTATCGTCCGCGTATCCCAGAAGCTGGACGGACCTGTTGAAGATAGTGCCTTCCGTGTTGACACCTGCCCTGCGCACTATCTGTTCCAGTACGAGATTGAAGAAATCGCATGATAGCGCGTCCCCTTGCTGAAATCCGGTGCAAGTTTGAAATAGCTCGGAGGAGCTACTTCCAAATTTCATGTTGCAGCGCGTGTTTTCGAGTGTCGCGCGATACAACTGAATCAGTTTTGCCGGGATTCCGAATTCGGCCATCGCCATATAGAGCTCCTGACGATGTATACTATCATACTCGGCTTTGAAGTCGATGAATAGTTGGTGTGTCTCGACTTGAAATTCGTTGGTCTTTTCCAGGATTTGCCTCAGTGTAAAAATTTGGTCTATAGTCGATCTGCCGGGCCGGAAGCCACACTGGTACGTGCCGATTAGTGTGTTGCAGAACGGCTTAAGACGTTCACACAGTACGTTGGATAGGATCCCATATGCGACATTAAGCAGGGATATGCCTCTATAGTTCTTGCAAGCCATAGGATCGCCTTTTTTGTAGATGGGGCATATGGAGCTGATAGGTGTAGCTTTTTTTTAAATGTATGCACAGCACTAATAGTTATAGTTAGTGTTATGCGCTACTGAGCGAGAGTTCAATCCTCCAGCACACTACTCACTATACGCTTTTTTTTAGTACATAAACTAACAATTTTAGGAATTCGTCAAAAATCACATATAACTATAACTCAGTTCCTTATTTTTCAGATGAAACTCTGTTTTTTCGGTTCGGTATGCCTTGTGCTAGCCACTCTAGCATTCGGTGTTCCACTCAAGGAACAGGATACCGCTCCTCGTGCTGACGTCGATTACCGCTTACCAGCGAATATCTTTCCTTCGAACTATGATATAACCCTTCGACCATATCTCCTTGCTGACGATGGTGCGAACAAATTCACATTCGATGGCGAGACATTTGTCACCTTCCAGACCAGCGTAGCTGATCTAAAGACTATTGTAATGCATTCGAAGAACTTGACATACTCGGTCCAAGTGCTATATAAAACCGCTACGCCATTGGTGCAGTTAAAAATAAACAGTTTCAGTACTGACGATGTCACCGACAAGTATACCCTAAATTTGGATGAAGCTTTGGCAGTTAACACATCGTATACGTTGCGATTTGTTTATACCGGTCTAATGGAAGACGATATGCACGGTTTCTACAAGAGCTCATATGTCGATGATAAGAACAACACCAAGTAAGTTTTATAAAAAAAAAAAAACGTATATTTTCTCAATGTGAAATTAAATTTTTTTAGATGGTTGGGATCCACACAGTTCGAAACAAACCATGCCCGTCGTGCCTTCCCCAGTTTCGATGAGCCCACATTCAAGGCCACTTTTGATGTGACACTAGTTCGTCACAGGAGCTTCAAAACTGTTAGCAATTCCCGTATTGTTCGCAGCGAACAAATCGAGTAAGTACATAGTTTTGGAAATATGATCGGGGAAATCTTATAGGTTGATACAGGAACACTGGGCGTCGAATCTCGAATACCAAGAAGTGTCTAAACGGAATAGCATGTGAGGATGTGTAGTTTTCATAATTTGAAGAAGTTATGGATTTGCCTAATTAATTCTAACCACCAACAACTTAGAAGCTTGACCAATATTCTGACAGATGTTGTTGTTATAGGAATTTATTTGAATGAGCCAGAGTTTTTGAACTGCAACAGTTTTTGTATTGACAAGTCTTACTTGTTGAGAAACAGCATTTTTTACAGAATTAACTGTTCTAAAAATATCGTTTATATAAACAAACCTTTTATTGAATTAAATTTTGGTTAAAAGAAAGAAAGGTACCTACTTTTCTTCGAAAGCTTGGATTGATTTCCCTTCTCGTATTCTGATTTTTGTTTTCAGTTTTCAAATCTTCGAAAAGATTTTATTCTTTTAATCGGATGCATGATGCTCGGAAAAAATATTACGTAAACTGTTTTGAAATAAATTTTAGTTTAAAAAAAAAAAACTAAAAAAACCCGATTAAATAGCAAATTGAACTAAAAAGCAGAAAATAAATTTTAATTATAGTTAAATTTTTGTATTATCATCGGTCTTTAATACGTGGCCACATTTTCAAGTCAACTAGACGTCTTGAAGTGGGTGAAAATTGTTTTGAAAGATTCCGTTACATAGGTCATACAGGTCAAGCTAATAAAAGCATGTTTAAAAGGTTGAGGGTCATTCAATTTAGACTGTAAGTCAATGAGTGTTCGGAAAAGTTTTGTTCTCGTTTGCCAACCTAGTATAAGGCTGAAAGAAACTACAACTCGTAGAGAGACTGACCTTAGACCAAAAACGTATGTTTCAATATGAACCTTTCATTCGGGAAATTGTGGTTCAATCACTGAGACTTTTGAACTCCGATTGCTAATTTTATATAGCAGTTTCGAAACATCTGCGACCAAACTATTACTGTTTTATCTGGAAAGAATTGACTGGAGATCTGATTTTGCAAATAAAGTAGTTAAAAAGTGGCACAAGTCTTGACCGCAAGCTGCCATGCCATCCTTCTAAAGGAACATTACATGTTTAAACAGAAGGTATGGGCTTTTAGGTAGTTTCACAACGTATTCGATAGTTTCGCCCAGATTCCAATCAGCGTTTATGCAACCCATGTTGGCTCGTTAAAACGGTAGAATAGTCTAAACAAAAAGAAGCATATTATGGCTGTTTGCATAATAATAACCATCCACAACCACTCATTCTAGCACCAACTATTGGAGGGACATTTACGAAAGGACGCCGAGGATGTCAACCTATCTGCTGGCATTCCTTGTTTCCGAATTCAACGAGCGCGGAGATGGCGAATTCTATGTAGTGGCCCGCCCAGAATACTACGAACAAACCGAGTACGGTTTCGATGTAGGCCGTAAACTGTTGGCCGAATTTGATAAATACACCACTCTACCTTATTACACACTCGGTGTTGACAAGATGCACTTGGCGGCTATTCCTGATTTTTCGGCCGGAGCTATGGAAAACTGGGGGCTTATCACCTACAGGTATACTTGAATTGCTTATGCTTATGAACGTTTGAGAATTAAATTGAATTCGTCCTCAGGGAACGTTCTTTACTTTATAACGAAGGCTCAACCACGTTATCAGCTAAACAGGCAATTGCTGCTGTAATCGCTCACGAACAAGCCCATATGTGGTTTGGTGATTTGGTTACCTGCGACTGGTGGAGCTACACTTGGCTGAACGAAGGCTTTGCCCGTTACTTCCAATACTTTATGACAGCTGTTGTAAGTAGCCCTATCGATGAGTCCTGCAGTGGCAGTAGATTGTCATTTATTTTCTATGTAGGTTCACCCAGAGTGGGAATTGGAGAAGCAATTTGTCGTCGATCAAATCCAGACCGTTTTCACATTGGACGCGACCAAAAGTACGAATCCAATGAGTGACTTAACTGCAGCTTCCCCAAGTGATCTATCGCGAATGTTCAATACCATTTCATACAACAAAGGCGGCTCAGTTATTCGTATGGTGAGATTCGCAATGGGAGAGGACGCCTTCCAGAAATCCCTGCAGAGCTACCTTACGGAGTTGTAAGTTATACGATCCTTGCTGTAGCAAATTGCTGTTGACTGTTGACGAAATTAACTCTTTCCTTAGCCAAGGCAAGACCGCATTTCCAAAGAACATCTTCGACCACTGGAAAAACAACTGGCCCGCAGCCACAAAGCAATTCGCTGACGGAGTCCTAACAAGCTTCACAGAGAAGGTCGGCTACCCACTTATTCAGATCGATGTGGCCTCCGACTTCAAGAGTATGACCATCAAACAGAAGCGTTTCCTGCTCAAGGCCAACGACGGCAGTGACACATCACTTCTGTATACCGTTCCCTTAACCTACACCACAAATGTTGAGAGGGACTTTAACGCAACCACCCCGAAGTTGTACCTCGAAGCCAACACCAACGAAGTGAAGGTGACATTCCCAGCAGAGATCAACTGGATTATTGGCAATGTCCAAGAAACAGGTTTCTATCGCGTCAATTACAACGAAGCGGCTTGGCATAGGATTCACCATGCCCTACATGAAGACAATTGGAGTGGCATTCACGAGCTAAACCGTGCTCAATTTGTGGACGATTTGCTCGCCTTTGCCCGTGCAGGAGAAGTCACCTACAATCATGCCCTAGGCTGTTTGGACTACCTGCAAACCGAAGTCAACTACCTACCTTGGACAGCCGCCTTCAATGGATTCAACTATTTGGCTGTTCGTCTTGGCGTTGACAATGAGAATTTCGGCTACTACATCATCTCCCAAACAAAGAAGGCCTACGCAGCTCTGGGCTTCGAAGAGCGCTCCAATGACACCACGCTCGAGATCTACGCCCGCAGCAAAGTCATCTCATGGGTCTGCAAATACGGCAACGAAAACTGCATCTCCAGTGCATTGAATCTATTCAGAGCCATAGACAATAAGCCGGTCCCGGTTAACATCCGCGGAGCCGTATACTGTACAGCCATGCGTGAAGGTAACGAAGACGACTTCAATAAGCTGTACAATAAATTGAAAACTGAAAAAATTCCAACGGAACAAGTCCTCATTATCAACAACTTGGGCTGTGTTCGCGACAGAAAGCTGGTGGATCGGTACTTCAATATCATTGTCAGCGATGAAATTCGTCGTCAAGACAAGTCTGCAGCTCTGAGTACGCTTTACTCCGAAAATGCTGAGAATGTTTCGCCTGTCTTCGAGCTGGTTACCAAGAACGCTGATGCTTTAGCTACATCGTAAGTTATCCCATCAAACTATTTACTCACAGATCTCTACTAATAGAGCGCTTTATTTTTACAGATTGGGATCGTACTCAGATGTGGCGACTGTGATTTCAAACATTGCCTCGCGTTTCACCACAGAAGCACAACAAAAGGAACTAGAAAACTTTATCGCCAAGGATGGCAATAAGTTCGGTGCTTCTGTGAGCACTTTGAACAGTGCCGTGTCGACAGTTGAGGGCAACCTTCTCTGGGCCACCGAAAAATTGGGACCTGTCCGAACATACATGTCAACCTTCACAAGGGATGGTGCTGCATCTACCAGTATAAGTGTATTTACCGTTGCTTTAGTAGCGATTTTATCGTTTTTGATGAAGTAACATCGCGGATTCTTGGCGGTAGTTATACAGACTTTTAGCTTTTATAAAATGTAATTTAAATTAAAATATAAATAGACAAATTCGGTCGTAGAAAATAAATAACAACAAAACAATTTCTGAGTTTGAGACTAGTTTTCCATGGGTCGCAAAAATAAACGCTGAACTTTTAAGTTGCCCCTGTGACTCCACTCAGCTTGACAGTTAAAGTCAGTGATTTAACCCTCGGCCTAGCAATGGTTAACTTCAGAATTGAGGCTGCTTAAAAATACTTGAATGCCCTTGATAGTTGATGCGCAAATAGCATCCAACACCCAACTCTAATATGCCAAAAAAAATCTGCTAAATGTCGTCCTAACTCCTCTTTTCTGGAGTAAGGTAGATCAATGACCTTCTGAAAGGCTTATTTTACAGAAAAGCACAATAACACTTTAAAGACACACGTGCATCACGTTTTTAATGAGCGTATAAAATATCCGAATCTTTGTGCGTTAACCATCATAAAACCGATCTTGTCGTCTTCTCCAGGAAATGCAAAGTTTATGACGTTTAACCGCCATCCACAAATACCGCAAGCTTGATATTGTCCAAGGAAGGTTAATTTTACATAGAAATTTCGAAGCTTGACATAAG
The DNA here is from genome assembly GCA_963082955.1 of Cheilosia grossa. Classification (NCBI taxonomy): domain Eukaryota; kingdom Metazoa; phylum Arthropoda; class Insecta; order Diptera; family Syrphidae; genus Cheilosia; species Cheilosia grossa. The sequence continues at coordinate 99,806,635 of OY720144.1, forward strand.
GCGAAGAGTTAAACAAGCTTTTGTTGGACCTTTCCTTTGCAAAACAAAAACAAAAACGAAAACTCTCACACGGAGTACTGCATTCGTCGATCCAAACGATCTTATAAACAGAGACAACCAGAGTTAGGAACTGAAATTGGTTCAAAAAGTAGGGTGGACAACAAGGGACCACGCGTTAGCTAATAGCATTTAAAGGGTGTCGGCTTTTTCTTCGGGTCACTCTAACCTGTCATTTTAGCAGCTCAAAAAAGCGAAGTGAATTCCAGCTAATCGGCTTGGCTCATACAAGAGTAGCTCTTGGAAGTTTTTTAACACTTTAAAGGTCTGGAAAACTTTCTTAAGTTGGCCATGTTTGTACTGAATTTTCCGATATGTATTGGCAATGTAGTAAAAGACAAAAGCATGATCCTGCGATTTTCAAATGATTAACTTAAAAAGACAATCTCCATCTGAAGCCTACTTGGCACCAAATTACTAGACATATGTTAAAACTAAGAACCGGTGTTCAGAGGAGCCCTCATTTAGCAAGGAATGACAACACCCACCAGCGACTAATTGCATCCAAATACATTTTTGGGAATTAGTTACTCTAACATTATTCGCATTTATACCGACGTAAGTACATTCTATGTTTTGAATAAAAAAAACCGCATTAAGGCACTCGTAAGTAATCACTAACTTGTTGGTTGATTTTTACCCCATTCCATAGCACAGGGTCGAAGCCAAGTGCAAAGAGCTATAAATTCCAACATGATTAAGACAAAATCCAACAGGACGCGGGCGGTCTCGCCCCTTGACTAATGTGATTTCGTTGTACGCAATTATGGTGTGCTTTTTGTGAGCACATTAGTCCGCACAAATCAGACGGGCTTGAGAAATTTTCATAGAAATTACGCTACAGAATTATGTTATATAAATGCTGGGAATTGTCCGTATATCCTTACAAGTTTTTTGGTGTTCTCCTGAGTCGCGTGCAGCCGCCTGAAAATACAAGTGGAATATGAATTCGTGTCAAGTGATAGGTGGGGCCTCACAATATTCCGTCAAGGCTATCTTCTTGGTTTTTGTATACTTTTGCGGGAGTTCCATAATCGAGTTAGTCGATGCAGATTCAACTGTTACTTCGGATAATGGTAAGGCCGGCGATATTTAAGAAAAAATTGTAAAGAGCGTAAATAGATTTTGTCAATGTGCAGTGTATTTTGAACCCCAAGCTTTAATGTGATTTAAAAATGATTTATCCAAGCACAAACTTTAAAGAATTGGGACTTGTGCCAGTTCAATATCAAAATGTTAGTGATAAGGGCTATGAAATTTGATAACATTTTTGTTTCAAGTGTGAGAGAGAGAACAACAATTAGAAAACATCAATTTTTGTTTGTTCTTATAGCCATTTGCAGAAGGTATCCAAGGAGAGAGCAGAGGCATGCATTTTTTTTCACGACTTTATAGTTCAAGAAATTTTAACAATCCAATTAATCCAAACAAACATTTTCTAAAAGTTGTAAAAATTAAAAAAAAAATGCGTGAGTCGTTGTCTTTAACGCCAAATCAACACGCCATACGAAAGAGAGTCTGTCTGCGTTCTATTTTCTGAAGAATCGCAATTGGTGGCAAATTGGTTCGTTATGACCGAACCCGTTATCCATTTATTCGGGTTGTAACCAGTTGTACTTTCTGTTCCGTAGATTAGGTACCTATTTGTTTCCTAACTGTACAGATTTGACTTTATTGATTTGGAAATGAAATAAACTTATTAATTGAGTTAAAACTGTTAAAAAATTTTTCCCTTGTTCTCATTCTGCCAACTTGTCAAAAGTAAATTGGTTATAACAACCTAATAGCCTTTTCACACCGAACCGAAAACCGGGTTTTCGCGAAGACACACGAAAACTTCATCGAAAACAGAAGTTTTCCCATACATATTTCAGTTTTCAAAACGAGTCGTTTAAGGTCGTTTTCCATGAAAACACACCTTTTGCAATATTCAGCAAATTCAGCAGAATGGCTGACCGAACAAATGACACAACTCAGAACTTAAAATCATTTTCCACAGTTAATTGATGGGCTAATATTATTTCACTGAAAGGCGAGGGCGAGGTACTTACTTCAATTTCGTTCAAAAAAATTTCGAAAGAGAAAGAGAGTGAGCATTTTATATGACAATTGACAGCTTGGCATTAAAACTGCGATTACAATAAAAATGGCCACTTGAACTAGCTAACTAATATCGAAAACTGCTATAAAGTAACGTTCAAACTATTTATCGAGTAAAGCCCGATTTACAGTCAAACTGGATAGTTGCAGTATTTCTCTGCACCTAGATTGTCTATTCCATCAAACTGAATGCGCAACTCAGGCTGGGCAGGCCCATGCGTTTTCCGTGCACGGGTTTTATTGGAAAAGGGTAGAATACAGACTAGATCTCTATCTATTGAAAGAATGTGCTCTAATTGCATGGACTGTAAAGCGAGGAAAATGGATCAGACATCAAAGCTGTCAAAACAAAAATACATATCGTACGAAATGAATCAATAGTCACACTTCTGTATTTAAATGAAATACAAAAGACAAAAGTGTGGCAACCGATTTTCAAATAAAACTGCAACAATTCGACAGGGTCGAATCCAAAACCTAATTAAATTTTCTTTCTATCCAAAAGATGTCTCTCACATTGGTGACGATTGCCAAGTTACACCCGTAATACATGTTCTACAGTATCCAGGCTGTGTACCGAAACCCATTCCATCATTTGCATGTGTTGGCCGTTGCGCGAGTTACCTCCAGGTAAACATTCAACGGCATTCAGCCCAAAAACCGAATAGCTAATCAATTAAGTTTTGTTTAAGGTGTCTGGAAGTAAAATTTGGCAAATGGAACGCTCATGTATGTGCTGTCAGGAATCTGGCGAACGTGAAGCAGCAGTTTCGCTATTTTGCCCTAAAGCAAAGAACGGCGAACGAAAATTCAAAAAGGTGACTTTTACATTTCACTTGTGGCAATTTAATTTTTATACATAAACATACCACGTTTAAGGTCCTTACCAAGGCACCTCTGGAGTGCATGTGTCGCCCCTGTTCGTCTGTGGAAGAATCTGGTATTGTTCCACAAGAAATAGCTGGGTATTCGGATGAAGGACCTCTTAACAACCACTTTCGGAGGATAGCTCTTCAATAAACTGCATTATAGGAACAACGACAACGCATTTTAGTTGAATAATTTTTGAGCCGTACCTATATAAATACATCCGAAAATATAATAACTATATGTTTAAAGTATTCTTTTAAGTAGGCAACTGGAATTGTTTTTATTTTTAAATAACGAACATCATTTGAGGTATAAGTAAATTTTCACCATTAAACCCGGATATTTGACCCAGAATCGGGCCCTAGGGACACGATTCACGAGATAAATATCCCCAAATTGAGATAAAAAAGCAAAACAGAGATACCTAACTAGCACTTAATCAAACGCTAGACAGACTCGCAGGCGGTGACATTCGTTTTTGTACTTTACTTACGCTGAGATAGGATGTTTGTTTTAAATCCTACAACAAGTACATCTTCAGAATTTGATATTTCTGTCGGTTTAGCGGTTGGAATCTTTATTTTTGCATGGACCGAAGTGGAAAAAACCGGGGCGACCAATAAAAATAAAAATAAAAACTCCGAATTAACGTAAGTTTTACGAAATTCACCAAGAAAATGGCGAATCCCATGGCGAATCGTGAGTTTAAACGCACTACCTTACCACAATACTACATAGCTGCAGTGGAGCCATCTATGATGGATTTTTGTTTTCGTTGGCGATTCCCGTTTGACGTTTCCCCTTGTTCTCAAACTCCACATCTACGCACACATTGATAAAAGCACTTGGCTCAGGAAAACAACACGAATTCAAATAAAAAGAAAATAACAAAAAAAAAATTGTTGGATGACAATAAACAAGCGCATCATCATAAGCGGCGAAAATAGAAATGGGTACAGAAACACTCGCATGGTAAGCAATAACGATTAAATGCCGCTTGCCACTCGTTGATGATTTAATATTTATTACTTGATTTCACTACTAATTGTTAATGGCAAAAAACTGCGATTGAAAGAAATAGAATTGCAATCATTTGACTTTGGCTGCAATTTTTAGCGTCAGCGCCATCAACTATTAGTTATTTCTTCGAAGACAGACCGACAAAAGAAGAAATGACGTTGACATCGGTATCAAATCGGTACAGATGCATATGACTTTGATTTAGCTACCCTTGAAATTAAATACATAATCCTTACGCCACGGTTGCCAACACTATACATTTGGGACAAAATGTTTGTCTTTTGAAATGTTTCTTTGCTCTTCCCGATGATTTGTCAGACCCAAACTAAGTAATTTATAAAAAAAAGCTTTTTAAACCCATTAATGTGTGTAAGATTTGTTATTTCATTTGGAAAATCAAATCTTTGTCCCAATCTTGATTTCTCCGTTCCATTAAAGTTGGCAGCCGTGTCCTTACCGTAAACTTGGCCTACATATTTTAAGATATCAGTTTGTATTTTTTATTCCTATTTTTGGGTAAAACTTTCGAAAAACCGGGTGGTCAAAGTTTCACTACCTTAAGTCCAACATTGACCGCATTAAAATGGCTGCACATGTTTTATTAAAAAAATATCTTCCCAAAGCACAGCAAAGCTAAGAAACTACAGATATGAAATAAAATAGTTTGTTATAATGTAATGTGGTATTAACAGTTTACGAGAAATGTGGACGTTCAAGAATCTAGTTTAGTAAGTTTGACAGCTGCTGGCTGACATGATGTATTTCAGATTTGATTGGTCTAGATCAGTCACATAAACAGTTTTCTCAGTTATTTGGGGGTAGTCGACGAATCGAGTCAAGTATTTCCTCACTGAGTACTAAGTCAGTTTGTTTATGTGACTGACGTAGAAAAAAAAACATTACTGACCAATCCAGTGATTTTACTTAATTTTAGATAGACAAGAAACTAATGTTGTCACTCATTGGATTGCAATGCTTTTGTTTTTTTGTCTTAAGCTGGATGTATAAATTATTCACCAAAAACTGGTGGTAGTCAAATTGACGTCTAAAATAGGTGATCGAAACTAAAAACACGGCCTTACTTAGCATTAGCATCGTGTTTAAATGAACGAATTAGTTAGTTAGACTGTAACCACCATTCAAAAATTTAACATAACTGCCGTATAGCCAGTTCATAAGTTTTACGCAATACAGAGGTAGCACAATTAATAAATCCAATAAAAGGACATGTTTTCATTTTTAACAGTTGACTAACAATGTCCTAGCCCCTTTTAAAACACTTTTCGCTCCTACTGCACTCCACTGGTTGTCGCTTTCGGTGTGGCTCTCAACCATCTGTCAACAATAGCAGCGTTTGCGATTCTCTCTCCACACCCATTTTCATTTAATATACATTCAACCAGTTGACGTAAGAATATACTCACACTCGCAGCTCTGACTGACTGGCTGTGTGTGACTTTCGCTGTCAGTGTAGTCGAGTTCGAGTGGCATCAACATCGATTCCACACGACCAAACCAAACCACAGAAACTCGCCATCATCATCGCAGATGTAGTTCAGTCAGTCGAATCGCAACGCTCCAAAAAAACAGAATTACTTCGTTCGCTTCACTTCTAGTTCGGGATATTTTGTTCGCTTTTGGTTCCCGTTTAGGCGTCTACCGTCTGACATTTGAAAATGTAAACCTTGCACCTCTCGGTCCACCAGCTGTACCTTCGATTTTTCGTTTATCTTTATATTCTCAAGAAACCCCCATAAACCGAATTCATTTACATATTTCTCCACCGTGTTATACAAATATATGTGAAAGATGATGTGAACTAATGAAACCGAAAGTTATTCCCCGAAATAAAAATGTTTATCTGACATTTGTGGTTTGTTTTGTGTTCGGTGCGGTTCGCGGAGCAAAATGTATTGTGTGCCAGCAGTGGCAAGTTTACGCGACTCCGTTATTTACAACCAAACGTCATCTGTGCTTCGATTTGAGTTATATACGGCATACATAAATAAATAAGTAAATAAAAGTCACAAAATCTAATTGTTCAGTGCGCGCCTGCATGCATCTGAGTGGCAGCAGCGACGACGACGACGAAGGCGGTTAATTCTGGTTTGGCGGTGCTGCAAGTTGCTGTTCGGTATAACTTCCCCAGCCGTAGATGTGTGTTCTATGCAAAATGCAGCAACCGAAAGCTGACTCCTGGTGCTCCACCCGCAGAATAGCGGCTCTGCTTGGTGTTTGCATTGTAGTAGTTAGCTCGTTTGGCTACCTGGATGCATCTGATCACAATTGTAACCACCAACATCCCAGGGCACATGAGGTGAGTGTTGCATTTCAAATATGTATACCTACATAAATAAGAACGTGTAGTCGTCACGAAGCGACGATTGGGTCAGGCTCAGGTCATTGGCATTGATGAGTAAGTTAGCTAGTTTTGCGGTGTAGTTTTTGTTGAGTTCCTTGATGCCTTGAGAAAAAAGCAAAACGGCGGATGCTGTTGGCCGCAGTTGCTACTGCAAAAACTCGGTTGCATAATTACTTGCAGCAGGCACCTTTCAAGGTACACTAGTGAGAGCATTCATCATGATTATAGTTAATTGCCTTCAGTGCAAATATGCTGGATGTACTTGTACAGTTAGTCAAACGATGCTGCGTTAAAAATGGTTTAAAAATGTTGGCAGTTTGGGGGCCCGTTTGGATTGTGTTTCGAGTCGGAGAAGTGATTCAAGTGTCAGAGTACATCAGCATTAGGTTTGTAAGGAAGGATAAGTTACAAAAGGTGCACTTTTAGCATTTTCTGCTTAATGCTAAGGATAGAAACTGACGAGGGCGTGGTATCACTTCTGGTCAATCATGGCAATAGGAGGTTGCTACTTAGTAGGTATTGAAATTATTATTGAAAATGATGCGCCTTTTATAGGTACTAACCGAACACATAAATTTAAAATTTAGGAAAACCGTTTTAAGAGTTCTTAACACTGCTGGCAAGGGTTTCTTATACCTATTTCTACATTTTCCTTTTCAGGTTATCGGCTCAAAGATAAGATTCTGTAAACTCGTTCAAGTCCTTTAAACTCATGTTGATGACGAGAATGTAAGCAGTGAACAAAGGGCATGAGCACTTCTTCATTTTGATCATGAAGAGATTTCAACTCGCCTCGCCGGATATTGTATCATGGTATTGAAAGGATCAGTGGCCTTAAACTGGTTTAGGAACTTGTTGCTTGTTGCAACAAGTTTGACACAAACTCACTGATCAACTTATTCTTCACCTGCCAGTTTATGATTTTGTTTCAGTATGTAATATCGTCCCCAAGAAAAAATGTGTCCTTGCAAAACAAAACACACAATCAACGATAGATATCTGGGTCGGCATTCTGTAAGGCGAAACGTTCAAATGATTTCGTCTGCACAAAGAAATTTGCATGTGTGTAACATAGGGCAAGTCATTCGTGCGCACGAAAACGTCGTTTCGCAATAGAACATCTGGTAAAAGATGGGGCCTGCAACCAAAATTGACCCTCTGGATGAACACAGCTGTCGTACGACCAATCCTTACCTTCGTGTCAAAAGTTTGGTGGCCGGCTCTTAGAAAAGCTTACAATATAATCAAACTAAACAAAGTACAAAGAACGGCATGCATAGGTATCACAGGTGCCCTACGGTCAACACCGTCCCTTACGGTCCTTCTGCATCTGTTACCTGTAGACCTTCACATTATAAGCATCACAGCACATAGCGCGATCAGACTCAGAGAGTCGGGGTGCTGGTCTGCGAGACCCTACGGCCATGGTAACATTTTGCTTTTTCTATCAAGAGAACTCATACCACCCTCAACGGACTATATAACTCCCAGAATGTTTTTCACTAAACATTTTAAAGTAGAATTCCCTTCAAGATCAGATTGGCAAGATGGCCGGGGGAACAGGGATACGAATCTAGCAATCTACACAGACGGTTCAAAGATGGACTGTGGAGTAGGTGCAGGTGTTTTTTCCTGAGTCTTTAAATATCTCAAAATCCTTTAGGCTTCCGCGAGGCCTGTCGTCAAATCAAACTACACCCAAAAATAGCTCCGAGGCAAAAGATAGACATTTTCATTGTTAACCAAGATGCCATCAAGGCTATCGCCTCAGTCAATATAACCTCAAAATTAGTACTAGAGTGTCGTAAGGAGCTGGCCTCGCTTGACAAGTTCAAGGTTACCCTGTTTTGGGTTCCAGGTCATAGCAACGTGTACGGAAACGAACATGCTGACGAGCTGGCCAGGCAAGGCTCAGCTCTTCACTGCTCACTTGCGGAATCGGTTCAGGTACCGCTCGGAGCAGTCAAAGCAAAGATCTCCTCAGTATTCTGATCGAAGGCAAACCTCAGATGGAGGAGGCTGACGATCTGTATCATATCCAGAAGGATGTGGCCAAACCACAGCACGGAAAAAACAGCCTACCTTCAAAGTCAATCACGAAAAGATATTGCCAGAATAACGGCGATAACCACAGGCCATTGGCCAATAGGGGAACACGCAATTAGATTAGGCATCCCACATAATACACACTGCCGCAGCTTTAATGACGCAGCCGAAAAAGAAACACTCACTCACTACCTTTGCGCCTGCCCAGCACTAGCTAGGGTCAGGCAACGATCTCTGGGTAAACCCTTCTTCGACTCCCTTGAGGAGGACCTCGAAAAGTAGTATTAGGGAATTGATAACATTTTTGAATTCCACAGGCTGGATCTAAACTCTCCTATTCGACAATCGTAAACAACCAGGTCAAATGAGTTGTGGTAGCAAAACGGCACAAAGTGCTACTTGGGTTTTTAAAATATAAAAACCGTCACTCCTACCTACCTACCTAACTTCCCCTTTCAGAATCTGACCCCTGTTATTGAAGTGAAATGATTAAATGAAAAACGCTCTGGTATCTTGGAAACCCACTTTAGAAAACAAAATTCGAGTGTCTCAAGTCGTTTCATCTAAAATTCAAAGCTTCGACACGAAACACCATAACTATACATATTTAATAGCAATTGCAAAAACCTCGGACCGGTGCTGAAACCCTCTGCACGCTAAGATACTATAAGATCGCACAAAAAGGGAAAAACACAAATATGTACGCTTTATTGTAAAATCAGAATACCAAATTTGTAATGCGATGTGCCACATTTACACAACTCTGAGAAAGGATGGAAATAAGCATCTAAAGACTCATTGCAAAGTTTCTTACTAAAGTCACGAACGAATTGACAGTTTTTAATACAGTACACGATGGATATAAGAAACCTGTAACCCAAAAAATTTGTTTCTTTAAGGATACGAGTTGTTCTTATATACGAACACATCCATTTATTTGTAAACATGAGAAATGAGATACCTATGCAAATGCAGTAGTTGACAAATGGCCTGAGAGTAATAATGAGAACTGACTACAGAAAGAACGCCGGCCTTACGCGCTACGCATTTTATTGGCGTCCCATTGGAAAAGTTTCGGCAGTTTAGGTACGTCAGGATGGTTATCGCTAGAAGAAGAAATTATGATTTTTTCAGTAGGATTTGTCAGGGTTACCTAACAACAATGTTTGAAATTATGCTACGCATACAGGCCCAACGAATAACCATTTGATTGCTAAGTAAACCCTCAAATATAGGGTAAACTTTTTCACCCAGAGAAAAAACAACGTAAAATCAAAGTAAACCACTTTGATTTAAAGATTTTTCGGAATGATTTAGCTTCGACTACGATTTTTTAAATCAAAGTGGCACGACGTTAATTCAAAGTGTTTCAGTAATTAAAAAATGTGGTCACAATGTAAAAGTGAATACGTTTCACTTTGAATCTAGGGTGACTTTACTTAAAATAACATTGCGTATTCAAATCAATTATGTTTCAACGTGAAAATAAATATTATTTATCAAAGTTTATTCAACATAAAATCAAATAGATCATATTACATTTTAGTTTACATTTTTTCCCTGAGTGTACAGGGTGCGCCATCTTTTAAGTCGTTATGTTAACATTGAATAACTTGACATGTATCAACCGATTGTCTTGAGTAGAACTTTTTTGCAACGTCAATTTAGTACAATTTTAATCATGAATGGATTCACACCGACAAATAGCGACGCTGTACATTGAAAATAGTCGTTCAGTTGTGTTAAAATAACTTGCATATCTTCGAAAATATCGTGGCCAACAAGCACCATCTGGCAAATACTATTCGTTGTCGCTATCGGTGGATGCACTCGCTCATAATGTCTGCCCACAAATGTGTGGAAAAGGTCTGGACGGTTACTCATTTGAACAAGACGATGCCACATTCCAAACCAAAAATTGCTGTTTCTCCAAGAAAAATTTCCTGGACGTTTGCTGTCAAAAAATGACGACATTAAGGCCACCCAGATCTCCAGACATCACCCTTCCGAACTTATGTTTATGGGGTTATTTGAAAAGCAAAGTGTACACCCACAAGCCTCAGACCATTGCCGAAATCATAACTATACCCCCGAAATCCTCGAAAAAGTTTCACCCAAAAGGACACCATTTGCTTTTGTGACTTGATTGATGTTGTATTCAAAAACTAGTCATAGTATATGGAAATAGTTATTTTCTTAAGTTATTCAATATTCACATACCGCGCATCATATTTGACCTTTTGCCAAAAGCGCTCCGTAAATAGGGGCAACGGTAATAAAAGCGTATGCACAAATAGCAAACAAAAAAATTGGATGCAATCGCTAACATAAACAAATTATAAAATGCGATAATATGAATGAACCGTAGTTTCTTTTACGTATACCTTACATAAACAAAGGTGCCACTGTCATGAAGGCCAAAAAAAGAAAATGTTTTTTTGCGCGAATAAAATAAAGTCCATTAACATAATCATAGTCTTGGTAATGTCATTGTTCAAATTATTTCTAACACGGTTTATGATGATCCGTGAAATATTACATCATGGATCGATGTCGTAACAGTGTACGCAACAGTTGACTAATGTCAAATGAGGATTAATTCATGTTGCTCAGAGTTGTCAAACGAAGTAAGCGCTATTTTCAGAACCGGCCTGTTTACACTTTAACTTGTTCCAAAATCCATTGGGCTAACCAAGCTTTGCTCGACACTAAAAAAAAACTAAAGTAGATATCTGCTTTCAAATCAGTCTTTCACTTCAGAAATCGCAATGGTCAACAAAAGTGTCAAATAACTTTAAAGAAATGACAACACTACCTTAAATATTGGAAAATGTACACCAGTCGAAAGGACGCACTTTACATTGTATTTATGGAATTGCCGTTTCAGCGGACTCCACTTTATATTGGGAAACGGAATGGCTTTCCTACAATCAACAGAAGAGAATTTTTGTTCCAATAAAACTGTTTCAGTTGTCTCCGGAGACTAAACGACTTTAAGTAAGTGATTCCAACTTCCATTCGAAAGAAAACTGTCCGTAACAAGGTACGACCAACATAAAGTTTTCTTAAATGATACATTTGAAAAATAATGCGATGACTTTACAAACTTCCACTCACGTCAGCTATTTTCAAACTCTTATCGAATCCTATCATGTATACTCTTGTTCTCGAAATATCCTTACACTTCAAAGGATATGGCTTCTTTTACTGGCGCGAATGATAGTTCTGCATTGAGTCCATTTCTTATTTATGGGCAATCAAATATCTGAGATTTTCTCCTGAATTGTCGTTTGCCGATATATCTCGAATTGCTACGAATCCTGCCTGACTTGGGATATTACTTTTACCTCTTACATGGTTTGTAAGTTTTCATCAACTGTGTCTCGGAAAACATTAAATCTCAGCTGAAAATTCAAAATTGAATCTCTTTTGAAAGTCATATTCGGATGTCAGAGAATTGTATTTGACATCTTTTGAATTCACCTTGATTGCCGCCTAAATCATCATCATCTTTTTTAAGGAATGTTTAGGAGAGTCGATGCAAAACGTTCGTATAATAAATTTTTAATAACTGCTTCAAACAAATAAGCCGTCTACCGAGGACATATACATTCATTTTCTGAACGCAATTATATTTAAACACTCGTATGGAAATATTGACGAGGAACTCCAAGCAATTTTCAAAGTCGGTTTCTTAATGCGGGTCGCCATGCCTTCTTGACTAACGTGTACGTATGTCGCCTTCGAAATACGTCTTAATTTTATTATTAAGTCCTGCCTAATATGTTGAACATCTTTTGGAATGTCCCTTGAAAAATCCTAGTACATGTGTGTGTGAATCTATAATGACACAAGCCTATAAATACATTTTTGTAATAGGCCTCCACCCAGGATTCGAAATATTAATCCGTTTCTAGGAAATATTTGTCGAACGAGATGCACACGTATCTTTGTCGTTGCGATGGATGGAAATCTATGGCAACAATAATTATAAGTTTATATCGAGATGAAATCCTACTCTAATTAATTTTTAATTTGAACGAAATCAAGTTTTACAAATCGCAGAGAAATTTAAATTATTTGACAACGCAACTTAGAGTTTGAGCGTGTCTTACAAACATAGACATCTCAGATGCTCTTATAGTTGGGATCAACTATAAACGATGGAGATATAAAGACACAGGAGCGAGAAAACGTGAGCCCCGACGATGGCGCTCTATGGTTCCAACATCACAGAGAATCAGCGAAATGACTCGTGAGCTCATAGTCGTATACACAACGCACAATTGAAACGCAAACAATCTCTTCGGCACGCTTTCTTGGTAAATACTGCGTACAGGTGGTCACAGAATTATTCGTGGAGAGAAATTAATTTCAAGTGGTGGTAGGGGTGGTTGTTGTTAACAAATGCACATGGAAGCAACGTTGACGTTTGGCCCCTTTTTGAGCCTCAGAAGCCTTGGCCCCCAATTTCTTAAAAATGATCAAAATGGCTCCTTTTTCAGTTTAAGTAAGGTTTATTTTTTTATTGAACGAAAAAGAATGAAAAGAAGTGTTTTGATATGAATAAATTTGTTGTTTTTTTGTTATAAATAAATGTCTTTGCTAATGTTTTTTTTTTGTTTTTGCTATACTAGTACTTTGTGCGGTGGACCCTTTTTTCGGCTCGAGGCCCATTTTAGTCCCCTTTTTAAAATTTTTCAGCGGCAATGCTGCATGGCAGAGGACTATACGAGTAAGTACACCACTCAGTGTCAGTCGTGGGCGAACAGGGGGCGACTTCACAGTCGACTTGCACTTGCCCTACGCACTACCTTGGTGCACTTTTGCGAGCGTAGTATGTGAAGGACTGAAGGTATACTCAAAATATTGTTTAAAACACTTAAACAAAAATAATGCACTCTGTTCACTATTTATTTATTTTTCGGTTAAGAATCGTTTGCTTAGATAAATTTAGAAGTAAAAGCTGAAGAAATTCAAGCTCGTTACATGCCCAAGGGAAGAAAGGGTAACTAGCTGCTTTATAATTTGTTAATTTGTATGGATCTTGGCGATTGCGATCGACTTAAGGCACGCACAGTTGGAGGGCAACCTCAACCAACTCGGTGAGCGTAACTGGAGGTAGCTACCTAGGGACCGAACTGGCCGGAGGGGCTGTAAGCGCCACCGAAAGTAAAGTAATTGAGTATAATAACGACACAGCTCAACATGTCTCCTTGGTGCAACCACTTATAAGTCTCTACACAAGGGACAAATAGGTAAGAACGATTGTTTCAGACTTTTAGCAAGAAAAATGCTCTTGAAGCTTGCAACTTTGTGGAGTTCTTTTATCTGCTCCTCCTGAAAAATGCTTTTTTATTTTTTGGCTTTATTGTTCCGAACGTGCGATTTGTTATAAATTGTACAACATTTTGTAACTCTCAAATAATTCTATGTTGTGTTTTGCCTACCGATAACAGGACGTGGCAAACTTACTCCCACAGATGACGCATTACTTTGTGTAAGAATTTATAACTGGTTTTGGCAATTGTACAAAACAAATGAAAATAAATTACGACAACAACAAAAAGTAATTGCCAGAATCAGTACTATAAAAATACCATCAACAAAGTAATTAGTTAATATTAATCGTTAGAAAAAGCCGGTTTCTGGGGAAGTACTAGACGTCGCATTCAAATCCCTCCATCCGTCACTAGCAGTTCGTAGTTTAACGACCATTCTCAAATGAATCGCTTATTCGACCCATCGCCTGTCAACTTTTTTCTGAATAATTTACAGAAATGTCCGTAAAAGTAGTAGCGAACGTGCTCTCGACGCCTTTTTTTATTAATTTTGTTAACTTATTCCAACGATGTTACTTCCTCTTCTGCTCGTGCATATGTAAACAACAAAATGACCAGAGGCTATAAGTGTTTCTTTGATTTCTCTCCACACAGTCTGACTGATCATATCCGTAGGCCACTAGCCGACTTGACTAATGTTTCGATGCAACAAACTTGTGAGGTACTAATTAAAACTTACGCAAGGTCGTAGGCAACAAGAATATGTTGCACTAGGCAGAACGACTTTATAAATTCGAAAGTAAAGTCAATACGTGATCGAAACGGCTTGTCTGTTACTACGAATAACTAGCTAAAGGGGACGACTGACATAGAGCGACGGCGACAACGTCAACTGTTCCAAATGTGGAGCGAATAATGCGATACGGATGTTCGAACGAATTCAATTTTACCGCATGCCGTTATGACTCGTATAACATTCCATCGCTTTTGGTTGTCCTCCATGAATAACAATTAATTTGCTGGCATTGGACTACACTAACGGTCAGGGCGACTTTGCTAATAATCGTATTTTCCAAAATACATAGTGCAAGCCGTTCATAATGCAGAATGCGCACGTGTGAATGCTACCTAAAGCAGTGTCGTAACAGATCAAAAGGTTTATCGCCGGCTTCATTGATTTATTGATTATCAGCTTGTTCAAACTGGTAGACTGCTTATGTAATACTCGCTCGCGTATCAACCTCAAGCTATTCTACAAGATCATGGCGGATGTCTGCTTCAAATGATACACAACAAACGTAATGATAAGACAAACTACGTGGAATTAATGCCACCTGACGTGAAGCTATTTTCTGAGAAATCATTAGAAATTCCAGAGAGAAAGCTATGTAGGTAGTCAGTTCATTGCATTGGTCGTAGACTTTGTTGGGTTGAGCTAGAAATTGTCTCCTAAATAGATAGCAGTCGGCTTTTGACGTCTTTTCGCATAATTATTCGTGTGAAAAGAGAATTTTCAGTACTCAGTTTCACTCTCGGATGGACCCAAACAAATTTGGAAAACAGTGGCAGTTGGACCTCCCTATAGAACATCCAGTATTAGTACTTTGAATCACTAATACCAGGAACGTAGGCTAACACACCAATCAATGCTGTAGATTAAAACCAAACCAGCTGAGATAGGTGATTGTAAAATCTGCGCACAATAAAGAAGCAACGAGATTCGCCTTCGAAAAAGGAAAAATGAAGAGCTCGAGAAGATCTGAAAGTCGGCTTTTTCTTGCGAACTGTTTGGAAATATGTTTGCATTATGTTTTGAAGATTATATCCCTCAAATGGTGCCTCCTTTAGGAGCCAAATGATGTCTTCTTGAGCCTCAAGACCCTTGGCCCCAAACTTTCTTAAAAATTATCAAAATGGCCCCCTCTTCAGTTCAAGTAAGATTTTATTCTTTAATGAATGAAAAATAATGCAAACGTATGAAAAGTAGTGTTTCGTAATGAATAACTTTATTTTCTTTGCTATAAATAAATGTGTTTGCTGCGTTTTGTTTTTTTGCTATATATTAGTATTTTACGAGGAGGCCCCTTATTTCGGCGCTGGCCCCTTTTTAGTCCCCTTTTTGAAATTTTTAAGCGGCAACGTTGGTGCCCATTGCCATTGTTTGCTTTGACCTGACGTGCTCGTTTCAGAGCTTCGACTTCTTCTCGAATATTGGCCATAAGCTGTTGCATAGTTTTTAGCTTATTAGCTTTAACCTTGCTGAAAACGCTGAAGCAATCGGTAAATTGTTGGGCGTATTTCGAAAATTTGATCTTTGCGGCTGAATAATGGAATACCGACTTTTAATATGAAATTGCACAACTTTGGATCTTTAATTAAAAAAAAAATGTATTACGTATGCGCCACCCTGTGCTAAGTATTGTGGTTCACTCTAAAGTTACCTTTGAACTTTCCCCCCTACTGCGTGCAACGCATTCAATAGCAGCATGGTCACATTATTATGGTGTGGTATGCATTGTTATGGGTAGCGTTGTTTTACGGTATCAGATTCTGTTGTTTCGAAGTGCCCGACTGTTTTGTGGTCATAATATTTCGAGTTAACTTAAAACAAAATAATTTAATTCAATACATATTTACGTTAATTCAGTTTCACGTTTACATACATGTATTTACCGAACATGACAATAACTACAAATGACATTGTATGAAATTGAATCAAGACCATTCAGAATTGCGGCCAATAATCTGATTAATTTGCAATTATTATGCAACCAGCAAAAACAATAAGGCAATCTGCCAATTGAATTGGTTCTGCATTCCGATTTAATGCTGTCAATAATTTTATTTAATAAAAAAAACAAATTGAAAGAAGGGAAATAAATTCCAACAATTGTGTTATTTCACTTATAATAATATTTTATTAATTAGTCAGATGTTGCAAATATTTGTTCAATGTGCGTTTAAAAAAAGAACGCTAGCAATTTATTTATGTCACACAACAGCAATAAAGTGAATTAATGTTGATTCTCTTACGTCCTTTTGAGCAATGCAAATTATTTTCCGACTCAGTTGCAAAAAATATGGTTCAAGGCATTGCCGAACCCGATTAAAAGCTTGACAGCAATGGAATGAATTAAACTTTGTTCTTCTTCTGCTTGTACTTGTACATGCAAAATATGGATTGTGAGCAGTTTTTCTGAGTCGGCCACAATCGCATGGATCAATTTTTGAAAAGAGTTAAATGCCTGGCTTGAAAAAGCAAAAAATACAACTTATCATCAGAAAGTGGTAAGAATTATTCTAGACCACATACCTTTCCTAACACATTCTTGACATTTGTCTGCAATTTTGAAACCTTGTTATCTGTTTTACAATCTATACTAGAATATGTTTTTTACAATTTGCCATTTCGGCAGTCTTTTTCAGTTCTGACTTCTGAATCGGGATCATAACTAATGGTAATGACACCTAAAAGACATGGCAACATTTTTCGAAAAATCCAGATCTAAGAGAATTGATCTAGATCAGAGAAAATAATAATATTGCTTCGCGTTCCTACTCTTAAGCAAACGTAAAAGTATGCAAAGAAACAGTTCGGAGGCGTTCATGCATTTGATCAATTCCTTCAATTTGAGTGGTATAAATCAGTAACAAAATTATTGTAATACATAACAATAAAAACAAAGTAAAATAACATAGACAAATAAGATTTGAGTCGATTTCTCGATTTCTTTCTGTTTTTTCGGATTTTTTTTAAGGAGAATTTCGACGTATAAAGGATGAAAACTATAAATATTAAATGAAAGTTCAAGTTTTTCTGTCGTATGCTTTTTAGATGTATCCCAATTCCAGAAACAGTTTGTATAGTATTTGGCATCAGCCTGCGTCTTATAGTCGCAATGTTGGCTCATATAACATTCGTTTGAGATTTTGGAAATTCTCCACTTCTTGGATCCAGCTTCAATTTACTCAAAATACTTGTTATTTTACTATTGCGGTGATCTGCGCAATAATCATGCAAAATTAAACAAAAGAAAATATTGAAAGGGAAACTTTTGGTAAACTAAGTTTGAAAATGTACATATTTTTCTACGGAAAAGTTCCATCCCAACAAATTGGTTTTGCGTAGGCTTTTCCAATTTTAAGCTGTAAATAAATATTATGGTATCTACTTTTCTATGCAGCCACAACTAGATTCATTGGGAAATGCATTAAATGTAAATAAATTAATTAGTACAAGCACATTATATGGGTATAAACGCTAAGCAATATTGAGTCACACCTTTGTCTCTGTACCTACATACACAATCGACAAGGTCGAAAGAGATTTACATTACCTATGACTATGTTGAAAAAACGTGACATTACGCTACTCTTACCCGTGGCCCGTGGGGCAGGTCTACTTTGCCACAACTTCATGGGCTCTGTATCCTCATTTGTCTGTACTGTACTGAAAGAGATGTTGCAGTTGCACTCGTGAATGTCGAATGGTTCTTTTGGCATTGTTTTTAAATTTATCCCATAGATGTGTGTATCTATTTCTTATACAAAATCTTTTGGTTCCCACAATGAAAAACGACTTCTCGCAGTGTGTCACTTAAAATTAGCTTCTATTGGGTGTGTACAATATGATGTATGCGATTTTATAAGTATAATTCTGCAACTTACCTTCAGCAAGATGGGTGCTCACTCAACTCAATTTAAACTATAGTTATTGTTGCTTGAAAAATTGTGTTTTATTGTTTGTTCAGCAGTTGATTGCATCTACGAATTAATTAAATTGTGAAATATTATGTTTTTCTCTTGAATTGCAATTGGAACACATTTTTTGATTGTCTTATACTCGAAGAGGTAAATATAATTTCGCACATTTTTTTAATGACAAATGAACTGGTAACAAAATTATAATTGAATTTATTCAAAAATGATTTTAAAGTCAGCCGCTTGCTTCGATTGAAAACGTTGTATAGACGTAGTTTTCCAGTCAGTGATAGTAGCGCATTAGATATCCACTTGGGTTTCTATTCTATCTACTTTCAATATAAGGCCTGTTTTTTGAGCTTCGATTTCAGCAAAATAAAGTGAAGTAGGATTTTCAGCACGCAATACAACAAATACGCTCTACTTGACACTTCGAGGACTCACAGT
Source organism: Cheilosia grossa (assembly GCA_963082955.1). Taxonomy (NCBI): domain Eukaryota; kingdom Metazoa; phylum Arthropoda; class Insecta; order Diptera; family Syrphidae; genus Cheilosia; species Cheilosia grossa. Next base: position 99,825,520 of record OY720144.1, read on the forward strand.
AGTAGCTTACTTTATTTTGCTGAGATCGAAGCTCAAAAAACACGCCAATTGTGGATAAATGTCAAGCGGGGGCACATTGTTTTTGACAGCTGTGATCGAAGCGTAGTATCGCCGAATGAGCTGGAATCCAGTCGATCTCGACACAAATATCTCCTTGCGTACTGTTTCTTAACGAAAACACAATTCGGCTTCTATTCAAATGTCCGCAAATACTTTTACAAGTTGGCGCAAATTAACCACCCTATCGGAAGATGTTATAATTTCTGCAAGTGGCGTCGTACGTCAATCATATTTGACATATGTGAACTAGACAGCTGCAGTATAAAACAGACAAGCAATGGAGCGCTATACGTCGCGTGTGAATTACTGTCAAGCCATCCTCAATCTTAACAACGAAGAGGACGATTTTGTGTCGAAAATCGTGATCATGATGAGCGACGATTAGCATTTCCACTTAAGCGGTTACGTCAATAATCAAAATCTTCGTTTCTGGAGCACTAAAAATCCGCGTGCGATGCACGAAGAGCCATTACATCGACATAGCCACTGTTTGGTGCGGTGTTCACGCGGGAGGAGGGATTGGGGCGTGTTTTTTTCTAGGACGCCATCGGCAATACGGTCACTATTACTGGCGAACGCTTCAGAGCCATAATAAACGACTTCTTACTGCTGCAATTTATTGAGCGGGGCTTGGTGAACAGTTGGTTTCAACGAGACCTTACAATCGCACACACAGCACGAGCCACAATAGATATTGTGAAGGAAGCGCAATCTCCCGTTTTGGCAAATATGGTCACCGTATGGATAATGCGATAAACGGGGCAAAAATGAGTATCAACATATCTTATCGATATTTTTTGTGTAGCTGCGTTCATATGTGTTTACAATTGTCTGCTCGTATTGGCAGAACAAATATTCGCACGAATCGTCCGCCGGAAAATGGGTCCTCCAGGAAATAATTGTAAGTACCGCGTCTTCGCAGAATTCGCTTCGACACTAAATTTTGAATCTGCATTTTAAGCGGTATAAATAACAGAAAAAGCTTTTCCTTCTGATGTGTTATCGTTACACTGAATATTATCTGAGTGAATGCAGTTGAAATATTTCTCTTCGTTTATTTTAACAAATAAACAACTAAATTCCCTGTTAATGACCAGCTACACAATGAAGAGTTTGCCCTGTTTTATTGGTTATCAGTTCTCTCTTTTGACAGCTAATGTCAGATAATAAAGGAACCGTATCGCAATGACTCATTGGATGACTATACTTTCGTTCTGATCTACATAACTTAAAAACAAACTTCTTATCTACAACTTCCATTTCTTCTATTTCGATTTGACTGGCGTTAACGCATTAAAAAGAGCAAAACTCGAAATGTATTCGCTTCCTCAAACGCAAAGGAGCAATATATGCCCTAATGTGCGGTTATTGTACCCATACATAAATGTACACAACTCACAAGAAAAATCTTATGCATTCTTGGAAAGCCCTTCAGCCAGAAAATTTTTTTTAAGTAGGTACCTACATAATTTCCACCACGCAGCGAAATTCGTCGTTCTTAGAATTTGAGGGAAAATTTGTGCTTCCTTCTTTATAAGCTTTCATTTTTGGAGGTAACGTGAACAAAACTTATGGCGGCCAATATTTGTTCCTTGTTATACTGTTTAGTAAATTTAATGAAATTGAACTTTTGAAGTAGGAAGCCGGTAAACTGAACTTCTGCCTTGCTTGGTGTTCTATTTCACAAAAGTCATATAATAAGGCAATACATCAAACTCTTTTTAAGTTTCGCAGTTATGTATGTACCTAACCTAGGTATTAATAGAATTTCTAAACAATTATGTATTATAACTTAAAAGGAATGCTTTGTGGAATATTCAAAATTTAATGTCGATAATAATAGCAATGTAGCCACATTCACATCCCACAAATGTGTTCCCAGAAACTAAACGAAGGATTAACGCACATAAAGGACAATCAACTACGGGGGAGTAAAGCTACATTCAAAGTAATTGGTTGTGGCCGTAAATCGGCGTCTGAGGTATATACACATACAATGGTGGTCCATGCATTCAGCCTTAGACGAAATTCATACCATTGTGGATTTGAATGAGGATTTAATACGCCATGACGCTAATATTGAATAATCCATTTGTGTTTCGGTTACATTAGTTAGTCAGTATGGGCAGTTATACACATATGAAAGTCATCTGCTTAAATAAGGTTATTCAGGCGGCGAATTTCCAACATCCAACTGTTCCATTTACAGTGGATGATGGATGGATTTTTATGTATACGTAACAGCTGAAGTGAAAAGATTTTATGGGATAAAGGAAGCAGTATATGTAGGGCGGTCCAATAAGGGCTGCCAGTTTTTCACTTGAAATTTTTCAACATATAAATATATATTTTTTGTGTGCGTTGTTAGAGAAATTTTTATTAGTTTTCGTTCCATTTTGTCGAAATATTCAGTTCCCCTAAATTGGAAAAAGGTCCCCTTTTGAAATTTTGATTTTATTTCATATGAAAAAATTGAAAAAAAAATCCTAAAAAAGAATTCAGACTTTCAGGTCTTTCATTAAGGAGTTGAGAGCTTATTTTTTAAAAACAATTCAAACTACTTGAGTGTCTGAAAAAAAAAAAATAAAAAATTATTGGCTACTATCAAAACATTTATGAAGGGAATTCGACTTCGTTTATAGTCCACCACGGGAACGTATGCAGCGGTCGATACGTTGAACGTCGGCGGCTTGTTGGGACGGACCAATGATTTAATGTAGCCCCATAAAAAAAGCCTAGAGGCGTTAAATCCCACGATTTCGGTGGCGTTTCCATCAGCTCTAAAGTAGGAAATTGTTTGATGAAAAAACTGACGTAGGTAATGGGCCTTACCAATAACCATTTTTAGTTTCGACTCAAAATTTTAGTAGTTCACAGTGACTATATTTTCCATTCAAATTTCGCTATTGTGAGCTTTCGTTAGTTTAAAGTCGAGACTAAAATTTGTTATTAGTACAGCGCAATATGTTTTCGGAAAAATGTCTAAGCAGTAAAAACAGCGGACAGGAACTTCGCATATTCAATCTTAAAAGATTTTATTTTCAATATTTTATCGCATCCACATTCCTCTGCAAATGTTGAAACGATATTTTCTGCTGTATATTTAAATAAAACAAAAATTCATATCGCTTGAGTTTAATGGTGAACTGCTGCTAGCTCTATGAATGACGAGTGCTGGAAGCGAATTTGCCACAAATCGCGTGTTTTTTTTCAAAAACCTTGGGAAAAGCCTGCACTCAATTTGTTATTATTTGTATTTGTTTGTTCTGTTCCAACAGAGAAAACAGCACACAGTTTTTGTTCAAGTAAACATAAATTTTGTCTGTAGTTTGGCTCCTTTAAAATGTTCATTTATTATTTATTAAATAAGAATTATTCGAGTAATAAAAGTTAAACGCATTTTGGTGCAAAACCCTTCCAAAAAGTTGGTGCTGAACAACAGAGCCTATAGCGTAGCATAACCATCACATACATTAAATTTAAATATTTATAGAATTTTAAAAAATACCGAAAAAAAAAATATTAAACCCATTTGTGAAATATTACTTTTGTGTACCGCAATTTTCTTTGCGATAATTTTTTCACGTTAGCCATACAGCCCTTTAGATTAGATCCAGATAAGCGAAGTCTAATAAATGAGGCTGCATAGGTACATAAAAGTGTTACCAGAAACAATTAAATTTGTAGGACTTTCAAAGGGTGTCATATCCAGCTATACTATCGTGGCAAAGGTGCAGCGCTACGGCCATTTAAAAATGTCGAACCGAATCGAATTTAATGAAATAAATATATGACGCATGGAAATGATTTCAGTTTAATCTGCCGAACACCGAAAACCATTAAAGGGGTATTATGTATGTTTAAAACTTCCTTTCGCTTATCGGTTGCACTCTTCTATAAAGTACTGCTGCTGAACCTGGCGATTAATTTCCAAGAGTACTTAACGCGTTATTGACAAGCTACTTTTTTTTGATCCATTTTCTGTTCAATAGCTACTCACGATTGGTAGCCGCACAGCCTGCTGTCAATACTGTGCTCTTATATTTAATTTCCGACAAAAGAAATGTCCCAATCCCAACATAACCGGCCCCAAATAAACCGTCTTACAAGGCTGTATAGGTGTCATGTTGCGACCATTAATTGCCTTTAATGGAAATACAAACCGAAAAAGCAATATGTTGTTGAGTTGCCGCAATAAAATAATCCTTCGGAACATATGGCTCGACGCAGGTAATTAGTAATAAAAAGTACGAACTCGTAATTAGGCTCTTCGAGGGGTTTCATTGATATTTTATTTTTCCAATTTTTGTAGCCAACAATTTTTGCAATATTTATCGAAGGGTGCATGCACTTTTATGGTCGTTATGATTTATTTTATTTTACCAAAGTCACTTTATAAATTGATGCCAAATGGATCGAATGCATATACGTATGTCACTTCTCACAGAGCATATAGCGCCGCCTTATTAATTTCAATTTTTTTCTTTATTTCTCATTTCAGGTAGATTGAATGGAAAAAGTGGATAGTAAAATACCGTTGCTTTCAGTGGACCTGATAAACTTGTTTTTACTTGAGTTTTTCAAGTCAAAAGCACCGACAATGTATACAGAGATCGATCCTTGCTCTAATGGCAGAGCACTATTTTAAGACTGAACTGTTTCTGTACTATTTGGTACCACCTCTCAATTTTGAGTACAATTTGTACTATTTTCAATTTTTGAAATAAATCGAACATAATTATGAGGGTGGTATTTCACTTGCGGCCATATTATTCACTCAAAATTAACTTGAACCTAATTTAGACTCCGGTTGAATAATATGGACGTTTATTTATATTATGACATTTAAAAAAATTATGTACTATCTACGTTTCAGTGCTATTTTTTTTTAAGTTCTTAGTTACAATTGAGAAAAGTCGATTTGCCTCACCGATGTCAGCATTTGGTTGATGACTAAGCTGGCTCCAAATATTTGTTATTATGTTAAAATTCGGTAAAAGGTTTTTATTTGCGAATCGAGAATAAACGGAATTTTTGATAACATTTCGTTCATAATTCAAGAAGTTTTATGGGATCGATTTTTCGAAATACATATTGGGTTCGTTCCTTTACTTGTTTAGTTAGAATGGAAAAAAAACTCTCAAAATGACAGTGATGGGGATAAGTTCTCTCTCAGAGGGAGACACTTACGAAAAAGTAAGGGAACGCTTTTGTAGTCATCTATATTATGAAGAATGACAGGAACATATCTAATTTAAAAAGTTGTATAAAAAAATATTTAAAATGTCGATGAATTGCTTATTTATCAACAATAGTTTTTAGGAATTAATCGAACTTATTTTTGAAGAATCCGAGTATGTGGAAGGGTTTGAACTGATTGATCTACAATCATTCGGAGTAGTATAGCTATGTGATTCCTGGCTCACGAAAATTACTCATCGTTCAAGGTCACTGATAAGAATTGTTGATAAGAAAGCAGACCTGGCACAGGAAGTGACGTCATCAATGTCACTGATAAGAATTTGTGGTAAGAAAGCAGACCTGGTCCAATACAGGGCTGTTCCATACAGGGCTGTTCTATAAAGCTGTTCAGTTGTTCCATACAGGGCGGTTTCATACAGGGCTGTTCTAAATACAGGGCGGTTTCATACAGGGCTGTTCTATAAAGCTGTTCCAGGTCAGGAATCACATAGCTATACTACTATTCGGGAAGAGGAAAAAGCGAAAGTCATGAACGAATGACCAGGGCAAATAATCTTAAGGAGAACATTCAATAGATATGTTGGCACCCGTTTGCCAAATAGCACAATAAATTGTAAATCATCTGTCAATATTCAAGTGACTGACAGCTTTTCCAATTCTTAGGCCAAGAAATTTTGTTAAAAACAAACGCGTAAGATTTTCAGTGGAGAGGTGATACCTTGATCTCTCGATGACGCTCACTTTTACGAATTCTTCGAGTCAAGGAACGGCATTGAGTAAACATTCGTATAAAAATACGTAAGAATTTGAAAAAAATCTTAAAATTTAAAATGAAACGAACAGTCCTTTTATGTCTATTTGATACTGATGTATTAAATTGTTTGAATTTCTTTCTGTCACTTTGTAGATCTTAATTCATATGCGTTACATAAAAATAATTTTATTACCAATATTGAAGCAGATCGTTACCCGCTCAACATCATCGCACAGGTACTTATCGCTAGTTCGAACTGTAACACCTTTTATATTGTTTAAAAATAAATCAATTACACTTTTCAGCAATTTGTTCAGGTAACTACTGTTTTATAAGAAGTATTTGCAACAATTTTTTTCAATTTGTTTCCGATGCCCGCGCGGTTTTACATATTTCAAATATTTGTGAAGCTTAATTTTGCTTAAACTTTCAGCCAAGTGAGTGCAATAATACTGACTGTCTATTCTTCGTCAATATAACCCTCTTTTAAGCTGCATTCAGCTGAATTCGAACCGAGCATATAAAGCTCCATCGAATGATTAACCCTGCAACCACTTGTGCAGCGAAAGATATGTATATATCATCTAATCCAACCCCACATAATATCTCACATGAATAAACAAACCACCTCTGACACTAACAAAAAAATTGGTATAAGATATCGGAACAGACAACAAGGATAAAGACCACCCTCAGGTGGTGTTATATGAATACCAAAAACAGCAACCGTTTTGTATGATTCTCGAATGTCTTTCGACGGCTAGTTATTAATTAAATTTCCAAAAAATGATGGATAGCTTCGTTCGGCATCAAACCTAATAATGTTCGGTTTCAATGGGAATTGAATATTGTGTAAGGTGTACGTGTACTTCATCGAATATATTTGATGTATTTATATAGCCATAGCTATAACCTATTTATTTTGCTTTCACCAATGAGTAGGTAATTTATGTCTAGTAACCCGCAACCTTAATACAAAAGACTCAATCGAAAGATAATACATCATTTAGGAAAAAGGAAATTCAGTTGAACTTTTCGAAAAGTTTTGACATTTATTTGTTGTTGAAGAAAATGGAAGTACAAGTAGATATAGAACTTTTCGTCTTTAAAAAAACTTCGCCAATTTAGAAAAAAACCTGTCAGAATAATAAATAATTGGATTGCATTTTTCTGTGAGCCTTCAATTGAACAATAATTGCAAACAAAAACTTTGCACCAAGTTGTCTGGGAATAAGTTCTACTTATGTGGACATTTTGAAAGTACTTTGACGTTTTCTTGATTTTTCGAACCGGAGAGGGCAGTAGACGTAGCTCTCGTCTAAGGTCGATAAACTGCAAGAATTTTAAGATCGATAGTGATAGTGATAATACACATACATTCATACATATCGACAAGAATTGCTGTGGTTTCGTCAAAAAGCCACGCGGAAGAACTAATCTAACTAAACTAATGAAGATGAAGAAAATCATGCAGTCTCTCTCTCGATCGACGTGTAAATTTACTGGGGTTTAATAATGCGAGCTCACATCAGGAAAAGAGAATTATTTTTTCAGTTAAATTTCAAAGTGTAAACAGTCCTTTTTCGGTCAATTGACTAACGTCAATCACTTAAATGTGAGTCAGCAAAACTGTATGACTTTTGTGTCACCTACATTCGATGTCATCTGGTTGATTCAAATTTAGATTTAACTCATCAGTCACAATGATTGATGGGCTTGATTTACACATTTTGATCCTGTTTGCTGCTGTTGCCCATGTGTTAGCATGCCAGAGGCAATCATTTCCACGAAAATAACAAATAGAGCTAGAGCTTTTTTAGTCACTTTGAAGAGGTGTTATTTTGGTATTCAAAGAAAAATGTCATTTTTTGAGATAAATGATCGGATGTTTATTTCATAATAAAGAGGAAGGTATGCCGTTAATAATGAGAAACAACATCAGCCAAATGGCCACCACGAGCACCCATACAGGACCATATCCTTTTCATGAAATTTTCCATAGCCAAATCACAAAGTGGTTGCCCTCTGTCCTCGATAGCCGAATTTTATCTTTGAGGTCTTGAATCTTGAAATGAATTTTTAATTTTCGAAAAAGTAAGGTCCAATGACCCCGCCGGACTATAAACCGCACCAAACAGTCACACGTTGAGGATGGAGAGGCTTCTCAACAATAACTCTTGGGTTTTCCGAGCCCCAGATGCGACAATTTTGCTTGCTGACATAGCCACCGAGGTGGAAATGGGCCTCATCAGTCAAGATGATTTTTCGATGGAATTCCGGATCATTTTCATGCATTTCAAGGACCCAATCAGCAAAGACACGACGTTGTTGATGATCGGCCGGCTTGAGTTCTTGTGTTAACTGAACTGTATAAGCCTTAAGACCCAAGTCTTTATGCAAAATACGGTGTAATGACGTTTGTGGAATGCCCAATTCCAAAGAACGACGAGGAATGGACAAACTTGTGTTTTCTTCAACACTTTGGGCTACAGCAGCAATATTCTTAATTGTTCTTGAGCGACGTGCACGGGTTTTATTCTTCACATCACTAACTTGTCCCAACAGCTCGAATTTTTCCACCAATTTCTGTATTGCGGTCCGACAAGGTGCCTCACGACGACCAAAAAATTCTTTAGTTTTGCGAACTGTGACTGTAAGATTTTCACCATTTTTGTTGTGAATTTTAATAATTTCAATGCGTTGTTGAAGCGTGTATCGTTTCTAAGAATGTCTCGATGATCGGCGAACGGTTGGGGAGAAACCCTTCAACATTCAAGTGTTGGTTGGTCGTTTCGGGCAGACATCAGAGCGAGCAATCGGGTGACAATCGCAGTCGAAGGGTAAAAGAGTGTTCCAAGTTATTCAATCAAGTTGGCTGTTTGTAATTGTTCGATAATGAACCGCCCACGAACTTAAGTAGGTTTTGTTCCACTGAAAAGTCAATGGGCTTGACACGCTTTGTAGGTCTTGGTTTTGCGCTTAACTCAGTTGTCTGAAAAGTCTCATCCGCCCTCCAATTATAGATCTGGTATGGCTAGCTCTTTACGTCATTTGTTCTGTTCTGTCAAAGCTGATGTTAAAGCTGATGTTAAATTTCACAATTATGGCGGCTTATTAAGGGCTACTCGTTAATAGGGATAAAAAAAAAAACAAAGTTGTTGATTAAGTTTGTCATCTCATTAGCAGATAAATCTTCTTTATAAGGCCAGCCGAAAATTGTTCGGTTCCTCGGTTGTTGAAGTGATACACCGTACAGATTCATTGGTAGTCCTTGGTGCGTGTTTGCGTAGTCGTCAAGTCAGTTCGATCCCCTTCATGGTTGTCAATGCCTACGCATGGTTTATTTTTCATCTCTACAGTCGATTCTCCGTCGGTTTTCTGTGGAGTAACTCAGGACGAACGCTCCTGCGTGGTGGTTACCTACTTTTCAACTTCCTAAAGAGATATAGCTTCAAGTTAATTTGTACCTAATTACGTGTATGTGTGACTGTGTGGGAAATTTCAAATGACAGCTGATGTCTACATTCTTCTAGCTCCATAATTTAGTCTCATACTCTTGCTGAACACGTATCCCCTTTGTAGGAGTTGTTTGCGACCCACTGCCTCCCTGAAATTACTTGATCAACACGCTCACCTTGAAATTATTCAACTCCTGTCACAGGTTGTCAAGCCGATTCGGTAAATTAATTCAAACATCCGAATGCGTATAAATAGAAACAAGTCTTTTTTTTTCTTTTTGTCGCTTTTTCCCCTAGTAGATTGATGGTTTCTGATGCAGTCGACACCCGTATTGACTGACTTACACATGTGTGCAATTTATCTCAACTTGACTGTCCACTAGTCATGTCCATGTCTATATACATATGTACGCAGTAGTTCGTCATCTGTCCTGACATCTGCAGCAGAGTTTAACAATTCAGAAGTTTACGATACAAAACTTTGTGCATTCCCTCTCGTTCCATTTAATTGGTAACTGCTTATAACGCCGAAGAGAGCTAAAACAGAACGGGAAATAAAATCAGGTGTCTACCACAACTTGACAATAAAACAAGGCAATAAAACAGCGGCAACTAGAAACGTTTTCCTCGCGAACTTGAGTACCTTGACTTGGTGGCACGAAGGAAAAGCAAACACGAGTGCGGCTTCCGGGCAATTTGTTTTAAATAACTGTTGAACCAAAAGTTTGTTTAATCTATATGTATGCAAATTCTACAATATAGCACAACCTAAAAAAGTTGCGTGGGCCACAAATGGCTACGCACTTGGTATCTGCGCAAATGATATACCGGTACCATTAGCCCACATACGACTGTCAACTCTTCTGTTGTTTTAATATGTAAAATTCGATGATGCAAATTTTATGTAAATGTGTGCAGACATCAATGATGCGGATATAAACACCCCAGCCGCAATCACACGTTATTACACTTTTACATTTTGTTCGAAGGATCGAATTTGCATTTTCGAATCTACACTTTCTGACTGATGTTAATCTGTCCAACATGATGTATCGATACACATATTTATGCGTCGCTATAAATACGCCGCATTTGTAACAACCACTTAGCTGACGGTAAGTGGTTATTAGTCGCAAAAGTTCACAAGGCAATGCAAACAAAAGACTTACATTCTCTTCCGGTTATTTGTGGCGTAGAAAGAATGAGCCATTGAGTTGGAAATATTCTTCTAGTGGTGAATTGTGTAATGCTAATCCACCTGTCAAAAATTAAGCCTGTAACGAAATATGTACGGCGAAAATGGCATTCATCCACTTAAAAGCTTGTCCTAATTGTGTCTTTTACCTCCCCATTGAAATGGAGTATAAAAGCATCCTTATGATAGCAAGGAAATTCAGTGCGCAAATTTTTGTGCTTTTAGTTTATATTAAGGGCCGATGATAAATATTATGTATGGCGGCAATTCATCTTTGTTGTAATTGAATAAGTGATACTTGGTGGTTAATATGTATTCTATTTCTTAAATCGAAGACTTGTCGAAAGTTTCAATACATGGTCCGTCTAAACAGTGGGGGCTATAGAGTTCGTTGATAAATGGTGTTCACAAAAGTGGGCAGAATTTTACAATGTTTGGGAGGCTGATGCGTCGATAGTAAGAGAATTTTAGAGGGTCATCCGGAATGCGCAAACGTGGCCAAGTATGTGTATGCGCCACACCGAGTCGACTTCCGCTGCCAGGAGCATGTTCGTTGGACTTGAGGTTCACAATCCTGTTCTGACTTTATTGTGTCCGAGTGGCTTGTCCGAGGACAAATACAATTCTCTTGCCAATCTCCATAGGTGTTTCATAGGGTCTTGTTGTCTTGACCAAGTTCTTGTTACCATTTGGTTAAACTTCTGAAAACTGTCAGACGCTTCTGATAATAGACCTCTTTTATTTTGCCCAAATGATCTATATACATCATTGATTTCCCTGGTTTACAGCAACAGTTGGATCTCGTTCTATTATTGTAAATCGTGGAAATCAATGATTTATATAGATCATGTGGGTAAGATAGAAAAACGCCTAATGTAATATTGAACAAAAAACCTAAAACCCCCTTTGGGTAGGTGCATCTACTAAAAAATAATATTCACGACTTGGTCGCACGAAACTTTCTCGTTCATAATAAGTTTGGTTATGTCACTCTTAGTATTATTTTCTTTTGAATATGGAACTTAAAATATTTCCAACTCCTGCTACGTCCGCCCTTGTACTCAAAAATCTTGTAAATAGTACATTAAATGGTTATAACTGTCTAAATTTAGAACTTTAGAACTCACATTGTTCTTTGATATATCAAATGAATAACCCAAAAGTGGACTTCTTAACACTACCGATTCTTATATTTTATGCATCGTCGCCTCTGAACTTTTTACCTACCTACCAATAAAATGTACAGTCATTTTTGAGAAATAATTAAAGAACTGATTTATTCAAAATTTTTGAGAAAGACTAGGTACGGGATCTTACTAAGAATACACTTCAATTATCCTTGGTACTTTGATCAAGATCGTTTGAGCGGTTTTTTGTAAAAATATGCTGACAAAACAGTACCTAACAAATATTGCAATGTTCAGTTTGAAAAACCTATTGCTAAAATTTGTAGCTGAAAACTGAATATAATATATTGTTCGATATGTAAACATTACTTGTTTTTCAAAGTCTCAACTAAATCAAAAAGGGGTCTTTCGATACATGAACAGTTTCTGAAATTCGTGTTTTCGGTGATTCGGATTGAAAATTAAGGACACGATAATTTTGGAAACATCAACTTTACTCCAAGTATGCATTTTGCTCAAAATCGTTCAACTAAAGAAAAGGAAATTTTTAAGAAATGCTTTTTTTTTTTCAAAAATCTATTGTTTGAAAATATAGAGAATAACTGAGTTTGCTTTGAAGTTAGAAATTATCATAATATCTTAGAAATTAATTTTTGTTACAATCGTATATGGACCGTTTTCGAGATATGTCCAAAGACCGTTTTCGAGATATGTCCAAATTTCAAACGTACCTTATTCGATTTTTTTAGCGAAAAAAAAGCACGCAGTCTCGTTAACCCCACTTAAGTTCAAAGAGCAATTTTGGTTGAAATCGTTAAAGCGGTTTCCGAAAAAATCAAACTGGTGTGACAGTTTTATATGGCAAGTACTATTAATATTGAGGTCCTTGCAAACAAATAAAAACGGCCCCGAATTGTAGGCCCAAAAACTCCAAATCCGAAGTTGAAATCAAATCAGGTCAGCCGTTTAGGCTGTAGGCCTCGGGTGCATATACGGACAGACTGCGACGGAAGGGCAGAATTTATCGACCTATTTTGTTTTTTTTTTTGTGGTGGCGCAGTGGAAAAAATTGTTTGTAATTTTGTTTTTTTTCGAGATCAAACCTGGGACCCCTCGCTAAGTAGTCCCAACACTAACAACCAAACCACTGGCCCTACATGGGTACATCTAGGCTTCTATAAAAGGAGGATTTTTTTACGCCTCGCGTTCTTAAAGCTACTCAACCAAGCTGTATGGATCCGTCAGAAAAAAAACTTAGGGCTTATCAGGGAGGAACATTTGGTTTTCATAGCATCGCCATAGTCTAACTGAAAATTTTCAATTTTAGATCTCAACTCATAGCTGCCTAACCAATGGGAAATCGTTGCGAATGGACTGATGGTAATCATGTTGCTTTCTGAAATTTCGCACCCTTACTGCACGAATATTGTCCTATAGCATCTTTATGCTATTTAGTATTTCTTACTCACCTTAATTGAATCGCAAACCCACTTGCCAGTTCTTCGTTCATTCGATCTTCCTCCCTCTTAATATTTGCTCAAGCAATTTGACTTAATCCAGAATTTTAATATTTAATCTTTTGCCTCTGATTGCCTCTCGTTCGGATGGAGAAAATATATTCGAGGCATCGCTCCAATAGAGCAGTTGGTGCCCTCGTTACGACTCGTCCCATCTTCTCTGTAATGGAATCAAGAAAAACCCCAACAAAGAACTTTATCAGATAATATATATTTTATGCATCAGCTTCCCCCTCTCTGCAATTGATTTGCTTAATTAATCGTTAGGAAAAAAAGAAAGCTTCAATTACCATCGTTTTATACAGAACATCTCGTGCTTGTAATTAACTTATTGATCGAAAAGGAAACAGTGAACTGTTTGAGCTTAGCATATTAATTTCAATGTCGTATTAAAACTCATGATTATGGCCATTATTGGTTGTAATAAAGCTAAACTTATTTATTCAATGGAGCGGAAAGCGAGCGCAAATGGACTCTCAAAAGTAAAGTCGACCGAGGAGATTCTTGGTTATCCTCATCGTGAGATGTGGCAGTAGAATTTTCATTAGGTACCCCACTGTGTGAAGTGAAACGAAATGAACTATTGTAATATCCGTTGGTTAAATTAAACTATTTTTTTGTAGTCTTAATTGTAAAGAATAAATATAGCCCAAAGCCCATGAATGAGAGAACTAAAGTAGTTTTTCTCGTTGTATGAGGATTTTTGTTTGCATCACGTTAAAACTGTTCACCAAATGCGTATATGATTTGTCAATAAAACTTAACTGGGAGCAAAATTGAGGTTTTATATTATCGCAATCGGCGTCCTCATTTTGATTCATACAAGATTTACAAATTTTAGCTGTCAGTCAACAGCGGTCTTTCAATTGGAAATGCTACGCATTTAGAGAAATGGATGAAATACCAGTAGACCGAATTCATTGCTTTGACATCAAGCTGGGTCCTTCATATAATATTATTCGCTTGTTGGTCCCAAAATTGCCCTTTATAAGCCTTCTTTTTCAACCGCCCCCCTAGCGGTTGCAGTTGTTCCACTCAATGAATTCGCCGGTAAAACATTATGGTCTGCAAACGTGTATAAGAACATACTTGAGAGAGAGAAACCTACGTGTGGGTGCTGTAAAACAGAACTTACTACATCCACTTGATAAAATATCGAAGGTACGAAGGCACCTCATATAAAAGTTCATAAGAACTTACTTATGTTATACCTCGAAATGTACTTCCACTAAGTTTGGAACGATGCCCCATGTGGCTGTTTCTCTAAGCACAGCTAATAAAAAGCGGTCGAAAATACTTAGGAAATTAAAAGGGTGAACCAGCAAACTTTTAATGGATGCTTAAAATCCACTGAGTTCGGGGTTTACGTGTACACTTTTTAGGAAAAACTTTCTGGGTGAAGACAAGTTTAATTTTGTTTATGTTATTAACATCTTTTAATCGCAAAAAGTTGATCGCTAAGACGCTGCGGTATTTTTAGGCTTAAATTTCTTTAACCTTATGTAGTCTTTCTATAATTTTAAAAGTTCGCATTCACAGCCAAAGAGATAGTTTCAGATATTGTTTTTATATTATTTTCAAGCCTTTCCAAAAGTCATCCAATTTGAAAATGCACTCCATTAAAACATCTCTGTTTACGAACCGTATTTGAGTACCTGAATGTCTATCCATACGAATAAGGGAATTATGTAGATTATCTTAAATATACAAAGCAATCAGGTGAGCTTTGTTATCGTTCACATAAATGCACACAGCGCAATGCAATTGATACTATAGATTCCAGATGGTATCTACATTCTGAACAAACTGTTACTTTGCATTCCATGTAAGTTCGTGACTTTGGTACAAATTTTGTCCAGAGTTATAATGCCTGACTGCCGAAGTGCAACAATGCAACAGTAATTCGATATAAACTGAATTCTTCTATGAATCAAACGGTCATTTGAACTACGTCTATGCGGTGAACGCGCACGTGATGGAAATACAGAGGAGCTATTCCAATTGTAAAATTGCATTATGAATAGACGGTCAGTTTTATACCATAAACCCTTAATTTGTCTAAATAAGTCGGTAGTAGAAGAGCCTCATTGTAGGCCCAAGCACGTGCTTTTCGTGAGTTTAATTGAAAAAGAACTACGACAACACTTGTTCGATTGAGAATATTCTCGCTTGAGGGCAATATGAATGAGTGCATCGAAAATATTTTGTAATGCAATTAGTTAGCCGCTGAAGCTCTGAACATGCGGTCGTTACAAGTGCATACAAAACGCACACGCTCAATTACATTTATGGGTCTTCATTATCACCCAGTACTGCAGAGTTATTTAGGTCTTCTAAATCAGAGGGTTTGGTTGATTGGAATTTTTGTTCTCGCTGTCACTTCATTTATTTATTTTGCATGATTTAATTTTTCCTGACACCAAATTTGTTGTTCGGTTAAATTAAATGTGTAAATGTGGTTTGCCTTTGTTAAATAAATATTTAACAACTGAACCTGCAGTACATGTAGTTTCACACTAAAAATCTTAAAAAAATGAGCAAGGGATTTTATACTACACTAGCTGTGCCCGCAACTTCGTACGCGGCGTGAGACTGTGTAATTTCTGAG
Source organism: Cheilosia grossa (assembly GCA_963082955.1). Lineage (NCBI taxonomy): Eukaryota > Metazoa > Arthropoda > Insecta > Diptera > Syrphidae > Cheilosia > Cheilosia grossa. The sequence goes on from OY720144.1 coordinate 99,841,441, forward strand.
CAGCATAGTCCTTTCGACTCCCTTGTCCATTTAAGAGCTTGGCAATGATCACAGGCCTGAGTCATACCACCGATACCAGCAAATTCGGCATAATTAATTTCTTTGGTGTAATAAAATCCACTTCGGATTTTATTTATTCACGGATTATATGTGTTTCTGTGTAACGATGCGGTCTGATATTTTTCATCCCTTTTCTCTAATCTAATTCGTCTCATTTTTCTAGATCTTGTTGAGCTTTGAGAAAGATTTGACCGTTTCCTCAACGGCATATTTGTTTAAAATCAACAGTCTAGCTAAAACAAAGCGGTGAACATTGTCAATGTGAAACAATAAATCAAACAAATCTATTTACCTAAAACACAAATTTAAGAAAACTAAGAAAAACCATTCAACAGCATAAGTAGGTACTAAAGTTTCACTTCCTTAATCCTTACTGTAGGTACAACGTAGGCAATATCAAAACAACCACTAAAACAAAAGCCTGAACGGAAATTTGTATCTACACCAACAATACGTAAATCAAACAACATAATTCACCTACATATATCGTCTTTACTTCTTGAATTCTTCAATTCTTTACTGTAGGTATCAACGTAGATACTATAACAACCATTAAAACAAAAACCATGAACTCAATTTCTATATGCACCACCTCCACCATACGTCCATCACCACCAATGTTGCCATAAAAATGTTTTCTATAGAAAAATCTTCCGTCAAAAAATTTTTTTTTTATGTAGGTAACAATAACAAAAAAACAAAAAAGCTGAATACGAAAATAACAGCATACAGCGAAATCAAGTGTTAAAATTTGTTAAAAAGAACAAAATATATTGTTGCGGATGCAGACAAAATCTGAAGCGCAGATTTCTGGTTTTTAAAAACATGCAGCAAGGTTGAAAATCTGCAAAATGCAGACAAATCTGCACTTATGGCAACGCTGATCACCACACGTCAATCGTCATCAGCCATCTGCGCATTTCCTCAGAAACACATTGTTGCTGTTGATTCAATATACGTATGTATATTCTCGTCCCATACTTCTCTTTTGTTTCACTTAATTTGGAGAAAACACCACGCAGTTTTTTTTTCATATGAATATGCCTGTGCGATGTGCGCCACCAAACCACCCCAAAGCAGAACAACGATCAAGAACCGCGGCTGCTGATAATATTCGATTTGAGAAAATAAATTTATTTTTTTCAGGTTAGATTTTAGGTTGTAGCTCAGCTTCTAAAGGACATAGAAAGCTGATTGATGGCTTGAAATAACAATAAAACTGTTGGCTCTCCTAAGTATTTTGTTTTGTTTGCATTGATTAAGAATTATCTGAGAAATGGCGAGTTAAAGGCAGTAAAGTCAGAAAAAAAACACATTTTGGTCAAAAACGCTCCAAAAAATAGGCATGGCAATGAAAGGAATAGCCTATATGTTGCACAGAATCTTAAGGAACATTTCAAAAAAAGTTTCATCGAAATCTGTGCAGTAGTTTTCACGCCATTAGGTAACAAAAAAATTGTCTACAGTTTTATTATAAGTATAGATTTTTATATACACTTTTAGGAGCAATTTAACAATATATGTAGCGATGTATGTACCTACTTTGTTATGAGTATTATAATTCACAACCAGATGGCGCTGAAGCAAATCATCTGTGGGTTTAAGATACAAGAAATTGACTCTAAAAATCAAAGTTCGATTTACTTTTACCCAATATTTGTTCGTTTTTAATTAATTGCGTTCATAACAACAAGTGAAGTAGGCAGGTAGAAAGCAGATGCAGAAAAGCAGATTCAAAAGTATTTGAATTAGTGCCCAGCAGCTGTTAATGACAGACAGAAATATCGAAAAGGTTTCTTACAAAGCAGCAATAAAATGTGTTGGTTAATACTCCTCTTAGTGACTTGCAGATGGCGTAGTCAATTATTTGGAATTCAATTACATATCTACACATCTTCTATAGCTGTACTCTTGTCTTAACCCAATCAATGGGCATTACTAATAATCACTTTTAAACTTCACACTTAATATTTTGCAGGTCAGGATAGCTAAGTTTATATAGAACATATCGACATTGCGAGTTCGTAAAATCCCGATTATTAGTATCGCGCAATATGTAATACGATTAAATTGAAAATTCCTGGCGCGGTTACAAAATATGTACAAATCCATTGACACGTTTACAGAAAACTAGCTAAGTATCCATTTAAGTTTCTCAATTTATTGAAGGAGCTGGAATGTCGCCGCACATACCGATGCTAAAAGTTGCCTTACCAATAAAGCTCCTTCGGAATGATAGCACGCCAAAGCTGTGCAACGGAACAGTAGATTATATGTGGCCGAAGCAACTATAATTAAATGGCAAATATAAAGCAGAAGATGTACTGAATCCGCCAAGACCAATGTTTCCCGATGACTTACTCCTCAAATTCAAACAAAATTTTTGTATGCAATTTGCTTTCGCGGTGGTTATCAACAAGCTTAAGGACAGTCTCTACGCGTTGACGGATTAAATTTAGAAAATCGATGTAAACTACTCGTACATCCACACAGCAAATCAGAGAACTTAAAATGTTATTTATCCGCACTCGCGTTATGCGAAATGCATTAGTTAAAATTGTTTTAAGTTGGTTCAGTCATATAGCAAATAAAATGGGCGAAAATGTTGTTCGTTCTCGTAATAAAAACTTTTTTTTTATTTTCATCACTATGAGCAATCTTTTCAGCACTTTTCTCCGGCAAATTATAGATTCGAAATTGCGTACAACTGATCCATTCTTACAGAGGTAAATAAATATATCCCAGCTGAATAATGTCTGACTTAGATTTAGCTGAAACATTTAACAAGTCCTTGCCACTCTTCCATTTAAGTTTTATGGACCTACGGCATGTTCATTTAATGTAAACAAAGTGCAGAAAAGGAGAAAATTTGTTTAAATTACTTACAGTCTTTTACATGCATAGTAATTTAGAAAATTCTTACAGCCCATGGGTCAACCAGTTTAGAACCTATTTGTGTCTTTTATGCCATAAATAATAATAATTAGTTGGCGCAACAGGTCCGAGGGACCCAAACCCTTGCTTCTCACAACCATTCGTTTTGTCTGAGTTTCATTTTTGGAACGAATAGAAGGGATCTACAATTTTATGCCGATTCCAAATGGCTAATTGAGAAGCTCTTTCAAAACAGTTAAACTCTCGGTTGTTTGTCAAACGTTCGCGAGAGATGGGGCAGTGGAAAAACCCTAAGTTGGAATTTGGGTTTTTGCGGTATTCGAACCTGGGACCCCTCGCTTAGTAGTCCAACACACTAACCACTAAGCCACTGCGCCTACGTCTTTTATGCCATACAAAATTCTATGCAGCACATGCCCTCAATTTGTCTGTCGTACCACATGTGCCATCCCTCTCGCATTTTCCCTAATCCATCAGGATTTTGTGAAATCGTGGGGTATTCCTTCTGTGCTACGTTACACAATTCTATGGCAACCGTTCAAATGACGTTAGCTGGATTAGTCAGAAGTAATCTTGTTATGATTGGCCCTTGAGTGCTCAAGGGCTCACCATCTCAAATTACGTCAAGTATAGTGATTACGTGTACGCAATTAATTGGTCTTAAGTAATCAACCGTTTTAAGGGGATGTACTCTATTTTGTAAGCAAATTCAACGTAGTGCACTTTCCTTAGTGTAAGAGGGACCAACTTCACTCATCCAATTAAATTTATAATTCACTTTCCAGCACTGACAGTTGTCAGTGCGCGAAAAGTTTTTTCTTCAGGAGAAACCTTTTGACAAACTGAAGAAAGTTGCAAGTTCGTGCGGAATAGGTATAGCGATTGCGATACCTTTGCCGGCTATTTGTGGATGTTTTCACTACAAAGCGACAGGCTACTTCCTAAAGTTTGTGTCTGTTGTGAAAAAACAGATTAAATAAAAACGAATCCACTCATAAGAAGATCTGAAATGGCAGTAAACTTTGACAAATAACATGAAAGGTCTTATAACATTCCCATAGCTACTCCTGCACGACTATACGAGCTAACATTAGCAGTAAATAAGATTTATATCTATATCTGACTATACCTAGCATCGGTATCGAGTCGCAAAGATCCAGTAATGTCCACAAAATATTAAAGACTCAAGCGCACCCTCGATCCAATGGATGATGAAAGAGTCTGTCTTCAGGCGGGTGTTTCGCTGACCATACAGCGAACGGCACACACCATTCAGATAATGGATAAGGGGCGGTTTGTCTCCACAATGAGTTCATTTTTTATTTCTCTGCTGCCACAAGTGTATTACCCACGCACTCATGCGGGCATGTTGCTCTATAAGTAGGTTCCCCAGTCAATTATTTAATTGTTTTCATTTACAGCGGAGCAAGGGATCCCCACGGAATCTTGCATTCAATTAAAGCGCTCGATTACAATTACAAGTGCAAAACAAAATCAAAACCATTTCACACTCTGATAAGTTGTGCACGAGTATAAGCGAACACACAGATACGAAGAACGCTATTTCCAGATAAGTGGCATTAGCAAACCATCTCGCCTGCCACAATAGATGGAGCATCCGGATTAAGATAATTAGATAGATACGAACGAGTACATTTTGTTCATGCTGTTTATGCTTTTCTCTTTATCTCTCGGATGGGTAATAAGTTAATTGGAAGTACATAATTAGCCTGTGGCACAGAAAGTGTATATGCATCCAAAGTTGGAAGAAGATGCATACCCTTTGGATGCAAATATGCGGTTACTCACTGAAATTGAACAAGCTCTCAAGGTCGTTCTAGTTGTGCGGACACGCGTTGCGTGCTATGAAGAAATACTACAGCTGTGCAAGGCCCATTTGATACGCTTGGCGAAAGTACTTACACAGATCCAATTTGCATTCCATGGTCTGCTAGTGCGGTTGTCTTTCGTTTTAATTACTGCCCAGTCATGGGATATGAAGACTTGGATTACCATAACAGATATGCGACACCTAACCGTTTGAGTTTTAACTTTCAGTTTTCTAACCAGGCCAAAGTTCACGTGTACACAACTTGGCGCAGTAATTTCTTTGCAAAGGTCAACACAGTAAATGCGTGACAACTATACTTTGATTCACATTTATTTCCTCTGACGGACCGTAGGACTGGCACGCGTACATGTTGGAGGACCAGGAGCTCAAGTAGAGAAATACCAGTATATTTAACTGTAATTGGTTTGTTAACAGACACCCGCCTTTGTGTGTATAATTACTGTCAAACGAAATCAAGTACTGAACCTACGGATGCTGTTGGACAGACTTTCCATTGTACTCTGGGTGGAGAAGTAGGCGTCATTTGCAATCGAGCCAAGAATCGACATAAATGCACATACTTAGGTGTGTGTTACACTGCTTGTGTCGAATTCGACTACAAATTGGATAACTTTTCACTATTTTTCCTGTGACAATGTGAGTGAAAGTTGTGGGCACACAAGCTCTTTGTCGGGTGACGTGTGAATTGGCAAATAGAAAAAAGCCGCACAAATGTTGCTCTACGCATTCAGTTTGTGTAGTCACGACACGTGATTTTTGTTGTTTGTTATATTGTTTTTTTTTTGGTTTTGGCAGACTTGTACAATTTTCTTACCAAAATTTCGTATTCATTGCATACCCGTCGTGATAATTGTAGTGAATCTCGTTTTCGATGGCTGTTTTTTGGCATCGTCTCTATCGTTCCGTCATCGCAACGGCGATATGTATAAATTATTTTTATTTGCCGAACAATGTGGATGAGTGGGTCATATAAACTCACATAAAAAATATAAGTAGTAGGTAGTAAAAAGTTTTCACTGTAAATCCAAGTAAATCCAAGTACGAAATACAGTTACCAACGTGTTCTTAATCGACTGTTACACAATGCAGTGTGTTACACGAGAACTTGTGATGTTCTTTTAATATGTTTTGTATAGTGGAGCTCGCGTGGTATATGATTGTTATCTTGTATGCGATTTAATTTACCTTGCATTCGTCTTAACGTCTTTCCAGAACGAACCATTCTTGTCAAGAGATTAAAATTAAACATACCCGAACAATGTACCTATAGTGAAGTGCAGTAGGTTCGACTATAATGTATTACTTTCGAAATTGCATTCATAAATCACACTAGTACGGTAAGTGGTTCCAGCTGTGACAGCACTTGACCCCAGGCCAACATCAAGTTGGTTAACTAACGTCATGACTCATGCCTAATTTGTTCAAATAAGTTGATAGGTTTCAATACTGCTTTTATTCAGTCTGGTGCTCTCTTAATACCTATTTGCAATTTATCAATAAATAATCTCGTCAGTCTACGTTCCTTTTTTTTAACTTTTAAATTCGTTAAATAAATACAAAACAAAAACGATTAAATCTAATTTAAAGCTAACATTTGTCTTAATTACTGGCTCTTAGCGAGCTCTCTAAACTTAGCTATATCCTTAAAATTATTGCCTTTCGGCCTTAAATCTAACTATATTTAAATGGTTTGTTTTTTACTCTTCAAGAAACTTCCAAAACTTGAATACTCTATTTTTATTTTTTTATTTAAAATTACTTAAAACTACCTAAGCTACTTAACCTACATTACCTATAATCAGGGTGGTGAGCAATCTCATCGATTGGTCACCATCCTAATCGCATCCATGGGCGCCTGACAGCCTGCCACAAGGGTTCATCAGTGCCACAGAGACTCGAGCGAGGCTATAAGCGTCGTTCGAGACTCGGCAGCACTATTCATGTCGGCTAGCCCGGCTTCTCCCATACGTTCCTCGAAGTCTCCAGTTCATCTCGTAATTATATTCGTTTGCTACTCTGTGAGGAAAAAATTAAAATTTTAGAAGCTTGTTTTTTTTTTTTAGATTAGTAAAAAAATATGTTTTTTGAGATAAAATGTTTCGTTACTATTTAATTTCGCTTTGTTGGCCATACCTACAATTAGATGAATATTTTTTCGAAGTGAATACATTCAGGGAAAATGTTGATATTTTTAATTTTTTTTTATCTTCTGTTCCTGTTTTTAATGGGGATTTTTTAAAACTCCTACTACCTAAAGTTTTTTTCTATTAAATTCAACATTTATTGTCCGTAAGGAAAAAACGTCTGGTAAAGATGTTTGACATTTCATTCCATTTAAATTTGTATTTTAAGAACTTGTCTACCTACCTATAAGTAAATATGTGTAGAAAATGGCGGCAATGCATTTTATTGATGCTGGTATTTTCGGAACAGTTGAGTCAAGTTTGGTAAAACTCCGTTCTCATGAAACAAACCTCTGGTAAAATAGATCCACAAAAAAAGCTACACAGTTTGTTTCTTTAAAATAGAGTGCAAATTTTGGTTCAAGAATTACGAACTGCCAACGAGTTGGTATTTTATGTGTACTATGTAATCTGGCGGCTACAAATTGAATGTCACAAAAATGCTTTTGATTAACTGATAAGCATTTTGTATAAGGAATTCTTAATTTAATTCAACCTGTCTTAATGGCGACATATAATGATTTTTTGTTTGTATCTTTCGAGAGATAAGAGAAATAAGTTTCATTTCTACTCATTTCATAATCAATACTAAAAAACTGTACGGATACTTTGGGTGTTCACGTATTGATGATGATGATTGTATCGGCTGGCTGCCCAAACACACTGTCATCCTGCCCTACTTTTTTTGTACATCTGTCAAGCTTTTCAAATGCCAAATCACGAATTATTACTGTTTAATGTGGTTTTCGATCATTCTTTTTGAGAAATCTCAGATCAAAATCTGGAAAGCCAAATCGAACACGACATAAGTGAACATTTCATTTATTTTCGTAAATTTTCTTTTAAAATATAGACAGACAGAAAAAGGAAAGGACAGTCTTACGGATGCAACTTTGTTATATGGATTATGGATATATAAAGAGACGAGTATAATTATGCGCCTGGCTGCATAGTCATATTCATTCAAGAAGACCCACAAACTTCAGATGAAAACTGGCCAACGATTTTCTTATCGATTTTTTATCACAGTATGCGAGTCTAGGGAGAAGGCGGAAGTGAGGAGTATCTGTATTTGAAATATGCAAAATCCATTGACCTGTCAATTGATATAAGTCAAATAAAACTTCTCTAAACGACTTGAAGCTAATAATATTCACTCCAATGTAACTGCCTACATTCTCACCTTCTCACCGCACATTAAGCTCAGATTAATGCTACATTTCATATTAAAATCGGAAATGGTGAGTAAATTATTGTGTTTTTAAAAATTTTACAAAAATTAAGGGCACATTCAAGTCATAAAATGCCTTCTTCGTGCACCACTCCACGTCGAATACAACTTTTCACGTCCATGACTCCCACGATAAGTTATGAGGGCTGTTCTCAGATGACCAAGTCAGTCAACCAAAACAAACTCTTATAGGTTGTAATTTCGGCAGCACTTTTATTTTTATTGCAACAGCTTTGAATATATGTACAATTGTACATCCAAGCAAAATATTTGAGAATTTGTTCCGCTCAATTTGGTTGTTTGCTTAGCTACATTTAAGAGAGTGAAAGTAATAATGTTTCGATTAAATAGCTTGTTGGAAGGGAACATTATCGTTAATTTTACCTGAGCATGAACATCTTATGATACATTACGAAGGTATAGACATGCGTTAGTTACTTTATTTCCGTCATTTCCCTTCATCATCAAATATGTACATATATGGACTTATTTCCGTATAGTCAGCTTTCTAATGTTACGTCGGGCGTTAACTAATACGATACAACTTTAAAAATGTAATCAACAATGTCTGTTGGTTTATAACAAAATGCGTGTCAGAAGTTACGTCTTTTCCTTTCTGACAAGCAAACCATAAAAAGATCAGAAAGCCATCTGTCTCCGAAGCTCATTAAACTGGTCTCATCCACGAAGTGGATTAACAGAGTTGCCTTTGTATCTGACAACAACCATATTAGCTTAGATTAGATTAGATTAAGAGTCGGGAGAGCCTTCAAAGGGCTCTGGCACTGCGGCTACAAGAGTAGCCTATTGTGCCTTCCCAGGTAGGTTCCTAGAGCCATCTTTTCACTCCAGAGGCATTCAGGAAGGCAAGAATCTCCCCTGGATGAAGGTCAGCGAGAGTTGCTGGATCGACAATCTCACTCCCTAGGATGTTTCTTCTAATGCGGCATAGAGCCGGACAGGCTGTGAGTATGTGAAGAGAGGATTCATCACTCTCAAGACAGAGCCTGCAGGTAGGTTCCGGTGAGATGCCAATGCGGTGGAGGTGTTTTTTCACGTGACCATGGCCACTGATAATACCTGTAAGGATCCTCAGATTATTTCTGTCCAAATTAATTAGGAAGAGTGATTTTCTGGGGGAGAAATTAGGTAGAAATTTTTTGGTGCAGGTCTGCCCAACTGTGTTTTCCCAAATCTCGTTCGACTCGATGCGAGATAGATTCTTGATATGGGACCTGAAAAGGTTTTTGCTGACTCCGCAGAAGGGTTCAGGACCGATAAGTGGAGTGGAAGCTCCGATTTTGGCCAGCGAGTCTGCTGATTCGTTACCCTCAAATCCTCTGTGGGCTGGTATCCAATGGAGGATGACTAGGTTTTTCTTAGAGAGTTCGTAGATGGCTAAGAATGTTTCTAAGATAAGTTTTGATTTTATTACAGATGAGTCGAGGGCTTTGAGAGCTGCTTGACTGTCTGAGAAGATAAATATGGTTTTACCCCGAGTGTTAGAACTAAGATTTATTCTAGCGCAGTGGTAAATTGCAAGGACTTCAGCCTGGAATATGGATAAGTTTTTACCAAGGCTGACTGACAAGTTCACCTGGGGCGACTCACCGTAGATTCCAGAGCCAGTCCCTGACTCCATCTTAGAACCGTCTGTGTACCAGATGATATCCAGATGGGATGGATTGGGTTTGTATTTCTCCCATTCATCCCTAGGAGGGATGATTATGGAGAAGTTTTTATGGAAACCATATTTTGGAAGCATGTCATCAAGAGGCATGCTAAATGGGCTTGAAAGCTCCATGGCGCCGAGTAGAGAGAGATGACCTCCCTGATAGCTATATGGGTCAAGGCAGTTCGAATGGTACAGGCGATGAATACTTAGTCTAGCCTCCATTTGAATGTGCGTTTGAAGAGGTGTTAGACCAAGGATGACATTGAGAGCCGTTGTTGGAGTGGAGCGAAGACAGCCCGTCATGCAGATTCCAGCTATACGCTGAATGCGTTCTAGCTTTCTGACTGCAGTGACTTCGTTAGTCTTCGGCCACCACACCACAGCAGCATAGGTGACCGCAGGTCTTACGACGAGCGAATATAGCCAGTGTATCATCCTAGGTCTAAGACCCCAGTTTTTACCGCAGACACGGCGACAGATCCATAAGGATTTGGTGGCTCTGTTTACGGTACGTTCAATCTGCTGATTCCATGAAAGTTTACTGTCAAGTATGACTCCTAGGTATTTTGCTTCCCGAGAGAATTCAATGGTTTCGCCGAACATGGTAGGGCGAATAAGGAGATCTAGATTCCTCCGTTTTGTAAAGGGGACTACAGTTGTCTTCTTTGGATTTACAGAAAGACCTTCTTTATTACACCATCTCTGAACAGCAGATAAGGCGAATTGCAGTATTTCTGAGACCGTGCTTTCGAATTTGCCACTGACAACGATTGCGACGTCGTCGGCATATCCTATGGCATAGATCCCTTGATTTGTCAAGGACTGAAGTAAGTCGTCAATGACAAGGGACCATAAGAGGGGCGAGAGGACACCCCCCTGAGGACACCCTCTAGTTGTGAGAGCTGAGATTTCCACATCGTCGATGCGGGTCTGAATTATTCTACTATTCAGCATAGACATTATCCACCGTCCTATGATAGGAGATTGGTTCATGTTGCTGAGAGCCCTGCTAATGGACTCAAAAGGCGTGTAGTTGAAAGCTCCTTCAATGTCCAGGAACGCAACGAGACAGATTTCCTTACTATTGATGGAGGATTCGATTTTGGTTACTAAGTCATTAAGTGCTGACTCAGTGGATTTCCCAGGTTGATAGGCATGTTGAGATTTGCTTAGCGGAAAAGATTTTAGGGCTATATCTCTAATGTGTCTATCAATAAGTTTTTCCATGCTTTTCAGAATGAAAGACATGAGACTAATGGGGCGAAAGGATTTCGGACTTGAATCCAAATTCCTTCCTGCCTTAGGTAAATATTTAACTGTTACCTTACGCCAGGCTTCCGGTATATGACCGTAGGCCAGACTACAGCTAAATAGTTTGGTGAAGATGGGTGAAAGTATCTCAACTCCCCTAATCAGAAGTGCCGGGAATATGCCGTCTTCTCCTGCTGCTTTATAAGGCTTCAGGGAAGTTATGGCCCATTTAATGGCATTCTGATTGCATATTTGTTTCGAAATTTTCCAGTCCCCTCTCGTCGGCAGGCAGATCCGCTCGAGTCGGGGGGATAGGTTTGGTGAGAGACGATCAATTATAGTTGATCCGGGAAAGTGAGTTCTAAGTAAGAGGTGAAGTGTCTCTTTCTTATTTTGTGTTTGACAGCCGTTCTCATCAGCAAGTGTGCCAACTGAGAAACTTCTGTCAGAGGCAAGAACTTTATGAAGTCGGCAGCTGGAAGGAATATCAGAGATATCTTCACAAAACCGTCTAAATGATTCTTTTTTGGCCTTCTTAATTTCTTTGTTGTAGTTGGTGAGAGCACTAGAGTAGGTTTGCCAGTCACCGTTGCGTTTGGCTTTGTTGAAAAGTTTCCTTACTCTTGATCTGTGTTTTTCGAGGTCTTTGCTCCACCAGATAGTTTCCCTCTTAAGCTTTTTAATCTTCAGGGGGCAGTTTTCCTCGAAGGCAGATATGATAGAAGATCTTACCATTGCAGCAGAGTGCTCTAGTTTTTCTTGAGTATCAATTCGAGATATTTTACCATTGAGTGACTGACTTAGGTGCTCTTTGTAGGAAGCCCAGTCTGTATTCCTCTTTGGTCGGAATGACGAAATTGTGGTATTAGGTTCGTTAATTTCAAATCTGATGTGTCGGTGGTCGGAACATGACGGTTCAGAAGACACATACCAGTTGGATATTAGGTAATCAACTGAGGAAGTAGCTAGAGTAAGGTCTAGAACTTCACTTCTGACTACGTTAATGAAGGTTGGTTCCCTCCCGATATTGCATATAGTAAGGTTATTGCATGTAATGAAATCAAATAAGGACTCACCTCGATTGTTGATGTTCGAGCTCCCCCAGGCTGAGTGATGTGCATTCGCATCGCAGCCGATAACAATCTCTGTCCTGGTGCGTTGCGAATAGCGGAGTAGGCTATCTACATCTGCTGGAGGGCATAGATTGGAGTCACCGGGGAAGTATGCGGATACTATAATAACCTCCTTGGTGTTGTTGATCTTCACTATGGCAGCTGTGAGGTCACTGGAAATGAACTCTGTCAATGGGAAGAAGTTTGTATTATTGTCAAAAATAATGCATGTTCTAGGTCTACTGGATGAGGTGGAATAAAGAATCCTACCTGTAGGTGTTGAGAGTCCTAGAATTTTGCCGTCTGTGCTAGTCCATGGTTCCTGCACGAGAGCAACGTTAAGACCGTAGGTGTTAATGGTCTTGGTTAAGACTGCCGAGGCAGCCTTAGCGTGGTGAAGGTTGATTTGAACAACCTTCATGTCTTCCTTTGAGTAGGGGGGGCTTTTTTATTGGGGCCCCCTCTTATTCTGTCATCCCGGCCATGTGTGGGCCGACTCTTATCAGGGAGTCTTCGGGAAGAGCCAGACAAAGTCTGTCTGGAACCTGATTGAGCCGGCTTGCGAGTCGGGTCGCTGTTGCGTGGTCTGGCAGAGGAGTTGGTTGAGGAGGATGGCCTGTCTCCTTTATCCTTTTTCAGCACGGGTGGAGGAACAGGCTTGACCGTTTCTGCAACCGGCTGAGTAGACATCTGAGTAGTTGCCAGCTTGGTTTGTTCAGGAGTGGCAGCGGCTGAGCTGGCGGGAAGCGACTGAACAGCCTCCTTGGACGCCTGCTCGCTACTTTTTGCCTCTTTAGGGTTCGATGCTGCTCGAGAGTACGGATTCTTCTTGATCCTGAACTGAACCCGGTTCATATTAAAGAACGGCTGACAGTTCAGGTCCTCAAGGAGTCGTACCGAACACTCATCCATCGAGATAGTCAAGGCCAGACCCTGAGCGTTAGCCACTTTCCTAAGAACTTTCCAGTCCTTGGTGGGAAGAACTCTATTTTGCAGCCTAAGTGACCGCAAAATGTCGTCCACGGAGCGGGAGGTTCCCGGGAAGAAGGCCGTTGCCACACATGGCTTAGGGAGATCGTCCCCTTCAACTAAGCGTAGCTTAGCGTTCTCCCACGGCAAGATTTTGTCAGTGATGCTGGCTAGCCAATCTCTGGTGCCAGTGTCTGCACAGTTGACCGTCAGCCACCCTGGCTTGTACGAGCAGCCCAGAAAACGAATCTGTGGGCCATCGTCGGGGAGCTTATTCACCTCCCTGATGATGGCATCTTCCACCGCTTTTTGGTGTACTGGCTCAAGGTGACCATCCGGAAAGTTATCCAGAAGGAGCCCGACTTTTATGGTTCCTGCTACTTCCGCGAACAGTGGAGCATTGGGCCTCGCCTTCTTACTAGGACCAGCTGGAGAGTTGGTACTAGACCGAGGGCGCTTGTTGGCTGAGGAGGCTTCTTTGTTCGCCGGTTCATTGAGGACTTTCTCCAAGGCCTCATTGTAAGCCAGACCGTCTGCAAGAAGGCGTCTTAGTCGCTTCTTGTTGGAGGTGGTCAAGCGTTTTCTCTGAAGGGATAGCTTCTCTATCCCCAGGTTTTTAATAGAGTCGGTTTCAGGAGCGTCAGAGCAGCTCCTGTAGGCCTCCTCCGTGAGCACAGAGCTCACCGTGTCGACGGATTCTAAGTCACTGTCGACAGTTGGTCGTTCAGGACGGTCTATCCGTCCATCCCGACTGGGTTCAGCTATAGGCTGACAGACAGAGATAAGATCTTCGTTATCTCCATCAGTTAAGGTTTTGTTGTTATGTTGTTCAATTTTTGATCCCACGAGTAGCTAGGGAAATGCCGTCCATCCACACAGAGCCCCGCATGCGTAGATAAGGCTAGATGAAACCGGAGGGCGCCTGGTATCCGGAGTACACCGTTAGCGACTGAGCTAGTTTATTGGGGCCCTCAGCCTGGGCGGTCCTGGTACGGTGCGGTTAACGCCTCTAACCCGGCCCCAGATTTAATGGTTTACTCCAACCTCAAACTAAATGGATCACGACAAACGATTAAGGCGTTAGCGTGGATCCTTAGCTGACACTAATCAGTAAACCTGATTAGCCATTTTCAGGCGGGCGCCCACGTGAAGGACTATAGAATGAGGATTTGTGCCCTGGCCCTCAGCTTATGCATAACTGAATGTAACTTTACTCTCCGCGCTGAACTAATTATACGATTTTAATGAAATTTTATTTATTTTTTTTTGTTGCAAATAGATATCCCCATTCACCCGTCTCATCTTTCATTCACTGATTCCTCTATTGAATACGAGTATCATATGCCAGCTGCATAATACTGATGACAGTCAGTAGAAAATGCTAACGGTAGCTGGCTCATTGGAGCATCAATGAAATGACAGATCACGTAAGAGTGTTCCATTCATTGATCTGAATGATTTTTTTTGTTTTTTGTTTTTTAATTACAAGCATGACACTATCAGTATTGAATTGGAGATGCTCTCGTATAGCTGTTATTAATATTTATCTTTATTGCCCTCATGATGAAGACACTTGAAAAAATTATTGAAAGGACTAGTACTATCGGTTCTGTTGTTTGTAATCTTCTTAGAAGTACATAGTGCACTAGTTGATTAACCTTACGCACCGGTGAGGCATAGTTCCAGCCTAAAAGTGTGGATAATATCAACTGGAAGTAGAGGACGAATAAAAACGTTCCTGCGGGGATACAAATGTTCCCAAATCGTCAAAGTCTGTTAGCTTCAAAGTGTGTTATTAAATTCCCAAATGCGAGCTGCTTACCTCAAGTACTTACCATAAAGTATGCACCTAACAATTGAACTGGTTCCTTGACAGTTATAATTTAATTTCGGAGGTTTTCATGCAGCAAAACGCTGCTTATTCCTCCTGAAAACACGTGTTGTCTGAAAGCAATTAACTTAGAAAATTGTTAATAGATATTTATTTGTCGACAAAGATAAATGTGTCTTTATTGTGTAATACATATCTTAGAATTTGCATATCAAGCCATCAATTGGGGGTCTTTTAGAGTACTTACGAATAAATTCGTAATGAAGCGAAGTAATATTCATGCGGGTCTAATTGGATGTTGTGCAATAGCAATAGCTCTAATTACTCGAGCCTATTGTCATGAATAGTCGTGGATACAATAGTTCATGTATAAGTTTCATTTAATATCTATCCCAGTCAAAGTCAGTATACGTAATTTGATTTTATTGATGGTAATTGAGAAAAACAGGTACGTTTCCGGTTTTATTTGAAATAATGTACAAGACTGAAGCTATAGCCATAGTTGTAGCGAGGTATATCTAGCAGTTTATGAATGTGCGAATTGGGGTGAATTGGGTCCGAATTGTGCAAGTTACGCAACAACCAATTTCGTAAACAAGATAGGTAACCTATTTATCTCTCTGTAGTGACACCTAACCATTAATAATGATAATGAAATTCATTGTTGTTGCAAATGGTAACACTCATCGGTCGAAAAGTTGCGGAGGATCCAGTGATGAGTTATTTACTCTGCATCCTTTCTATTAAATACGTTTTAGTAGAATTTGTATGAAGTCTTTTGCACAGATATCAAATTAACAGCCCGATTCTGGCAACACTCACTGATACCTAACAAGTCGCAAAACCCACACGAGGTTAAATTGATGTTGTGAGGTTTTCGTATTCTGTCAGCACAAAAACAACTTGTGAGGCTCTCGAAAACTATCGAATCTGTGATCTCATATGGAGCAAGTCACAACAGTGACAATCATTATTGCATTTGATGTTGCTGGTTCCCTATTTCCACACATTTTATGACCTGAACATGGTATTTTATGCTACATTTATAACCGTTTCGGGAGAAATACATGTTTGAATTAAAAAGAACAAGGAAGGTGGCGAATTTGCATTGTGACAAATGTCGTAAATAAGTTTTATCCTTCAGTGCTAAAACATTTCTGTGTTCATCTTTCGCGTATTTTTACTAACTTCGTCTACGAGAGTTCGGACTTTGTGCCAATTTGAAAGTAACCATGCTGAGGTGCATTTTTTGTGAGTTTTGTTGCGAGGATTATCTTAGAATTCGGACAAAGTTATCGAATCACAACAAACCTCACATGAATTCAACCTCACTTTCTGAATACGCATGAATTTCTCATAAACACGTTCGAATTGAACAACTCACAGCGTTGCCAGACGGTCGAAATATTACCCCCCATACGGCTCAATTTTGTGTCGATAAAGGCATTCCATCACATCTTTGGCAGAACTCGGCGAGCTGTCACTGGTGCGTTTGCAAGTATCAGTACAGAAGCGGCAAAAGTGGGTTTAGTGGTGAATGAGGGCAAAACAAAATATATGCTGTCAACAAGAAGCGACACACAACATCGACGAATCGGACAGAACGTCACGACAGACAGCTATAATTTTGAGGTAGTTAGGGACTTTGTCTACCTCGGCTCCGCTATAAATTCTGACAACGACATCACATCAGAAATCAAACGAAGAGTTACACTTGCCAACCGCTGTTTCTTTGGCCTAAGAAGGCAATTGAGAAGTAAGGCTTTGTCAAGAACTACTAAGGCGAGACTATTTATAAGACCCTCATCATCCCAGTCCTACTCTATGGCGCAGAAACATGGACGTTATCAAAGGCGGATGAAGATCTCCTTGGTCGTTTTGAACGCAAAATTCTTCGACTGATTTTCGGTCCCGTTTGCGTTGAAGGGCTTTGGAGCAGGAACTCTACGAGCTGTACAGCGACATCGACCTGGCCAAAAAGTGCGTATCAGTCGACTAAGATGGCTAGGACATGTAGAGCGAATAGACACCAACGCTCCGGCCCGAAGAGTCTTCGACTCCAACCCAGAGGGACAACGCAGTAAAGGAAGACCTCGCCTTAGGTGGCGCGCGCAAGTGGAAGGGGACCTCAACCCTAAGTAAGTAAGGAAAGGCATTCCATTAAGATGGTAACTACAGGGTCCGCCAAATAACTTCTTTTTTTTTTGAAAATGCTATAAAAACAAACTACTGAATATTTTCTCAAATTTCTTTTAACGCGTCAATTGTCTCTGGCTTGTCGGCGTAACACTTATCTTTTACGGCACCCCACAAATAATAGTCCAACGATGTCAAATCGCAGCTCCGAAGTGGCCAAACGACATCAGCTCTGCGGCTGATAATGCGATCTTCAAAAACAGGGCGATCTTCAAAAACATCGAGTGTAGCTTCGGCTGTGTGGCACGTAGCGCCGTCCTGTTGAAACCAAATGTTGCCAATATCCTCCTCTTCAATTTTTGTGAACAAAAATTCGTTCAACATGGCCCGATAACGATCGCCATTGACTGTAACGGCCACTCCTTGCTCATTTTCGAAGAAAAATGGCCCAATTATGCCTCTGGACCAAATTCCGCACCAAACAGTGACTCTTTTTGGGTATATCGGCTTTTCAATGTATGCGTGCGGTTTTTCTGTGCCCCAAATGCGACAATTTTGCTTGTTTACATACCCGCCAAGATGAAAATGAGCTTCATCTGAAAAGATGATTTTTTTGGCAAAATCGGCATCTTGATTTTCAAAGTAATGTCGCAATATTTCCCAGCGTTGTTCAAGCGTATACACAACCATATTCGTTCAGCGGAAGGATAAAACTAATTATCTGTCAAATCAGACATGAGCTAAGTGTTACCATTCGCGAAATAAGCACTAGTTGAAAAATGTTAGATGGCGGACCCTTTATTAATAGGTGAACATCAAAAGTGTCCGTACACTTTTAAGTACCTACCTATTTATAATGAAATGATGAGAATGAAATTTATATCATTTGAAATGTACTGTGTCATAGATGTGCACAAACAAGAAATTGTGGATATAAGTCGTCATTAAGGATTGTAAAATTAAGTTAACAATTCAATACAAAATGCTCATCCAGTTAAATTTGGTAACATCTAATTTTTCCCGCCATATTACCATTGCAACGTGTTCGCCATCTTAGATTAGAACCTATTTTCGCAGTAATGCAATTTAATTACCCCTAAAAGTAAGCAACTGCATACATAATTTTAATTCAGTGGAATGAATGTACCTCCGAGGTCTCGACTGTCGGTTTTAAAGATTGTTACTATGGAAACGAACAATTTTCGACATAAATTTTGCGCTCAAAATTTTCATAGTGACGCTGAACGAATGAACCACTTTCACTTACTGGGGAGATAGTGGAGGGATGCAAATGCTGTGTGTAGTCAGTTTTTCGATATGTTATGTATAAGTCAGGTCACTCACAGGGCGAACTCTTGTAGTTCCCGCGACCATTCTGCAATCAATTGAAAACATTTCTGTGCCTGATTTAAAACACGTGAAATGAGAGTATTGATTAGTTTCAGTAAATTAAACCAACAATTCATCAATCAGTTGTACGAAATAAATAGAATGAGAAGAATTGTCCGTTCATCACTTCCCCATGAAAATATCAACATGCTGAACTTTTCCCCATAATTCACAAACAAGATGGCCGACCAAAATACGTGAAACGTTAAGGTAATTCTGTTGCTACCACTCACACGACTATTTAGTATTTGACATCATTTTAATATTCCGTGTTAGGAATGTGTGATGGTGTAAGTGCAGAATAAGTTTTTATTTCATCGCAATCGGCCAACTGATTCTGATTTACCTACTCAGACTTTACAACTATTTTCTATGTCAATTCTCATATTGGGAAATGTTTACCCCCATGGACAGGCGGTTGGCGCGTGTCGCCTTGTTGTTCCGTTCATTTGGCGCTTCTTCTTAGCCGACAATTGAAGTAAATGAAAAAAGAAAATTACAGAAACATAACCATCGGTGTATATTGAATATGTCTTCTCTCTAAACAGTGTCCAGTGAACCTTTGTTATGCGTTCAACCGCACTTCTTATACGACGTCCATTAATACGGCACAACATTCACTAAATGCAGTCATATTTCAATTATTGTTTTTAACTTCCGTGCATAATTAACAACTATTAAAAACAATCAGCTAGTATGTAGGGGAAGCAATTACACTCCTATACACATAATTTGACATTTGGATTCAAAACTGAAAATGTTGGAATTCTTCGTGTACCATTTGCTGATTATGCATTCAGTAGATAAAACGAACATTTTGTTGATTGGTGTAGGTATATTACACAACATTAGGTCTTTTGCCAGAGGAGATTTTCACGAGAAAACTACTGCAGATGTTACTGTTTTTATTATTAATCTCAGTATTGTCTAAAAAAAAAGGTTGGTTTTATCCGTATTGTTGTTTTTCCTCTCTCTAGTGGAATTATGTTGTTTGGCTTGGTATCAACACGATGGAAGATAGTACACACGCGAAGTACGTAATTTAAGTATACACCTACCACCGTGGAACAGAACACAGATGTTTTTGGCTGGTTTTTACCCATTAAATATTAATAACATTACAACGAAACATTACAATAAGTAATTCTCCGGCAAACGCCGCGGATTTAATTAAGTTTTCTACTTTGTTGACGTGTATAATGTTTGTATAAGTGAAAATTATGTTGTGGTAGCGGAATCTATTCCTTATGAATTAAAAAGAGAGTGAGACCTAGTTCCACTAACTCATGAACCTACATTGATGATTTTTGGGAACCTTATTTGTTCTGCTTGGGTCCTAAACGTATAGAGGTTATAGAAATTTTTTTCTGACTTTGGACGTTTCTCTGTATAAACCTACCTACTTTTAATTTATGCTTGACTTTCGGACAGTGCAATTAATTGTACGTACCAAATGTCTGAGAGACGTGAAACTTTTTCAATGACTGCGAGTTCTTTTCGCCTATTGCCTATATTTATTGTTTCTTATTTCATGTCACTGTGTTGGGAAAAGAAAAGGTTCCCTCTTTTAAAATGCTTTCGAATCAGATATATCATGGGGTGAATCGGAAAAAAATAACTCAATATATTGACTGATACGCACTTTCCTGCCCACCCACCTTTTCTTGGTCAAAGCGACCTGCCACAGCATTCACTGTACCACAGATCTTTACCAATTTCGTTGTCGGGAAGCACAGCGAACCTACACAATCATGTCACTGCAAATAAAGCCATTCTTTTCTACTCCCCCGACTCTATTTCTTGGCATTTTACAGCGCAAGGAATATAATAAATTTAATTTTGCTGCAAATGAAAACATTTTAGCTAAGTTTTAACTTTGTCATTTTACGACCACTTCATTAAAAGAAAGCACTCAAAGTTGTCGGGCTAAATAACATTAACGTGTAGCTCGATCAGGGAAATGGCGATTCGACTCCTGACAATCGGATGCATGCATGTTCGGGTTTTTTGTCTCTTCCGCTCCAGAATATTATCCGAAACCGTTCGTATCGCGCCAGAAACAGCAAGCACATTTTACTATTTCGATGAATTTCTATTGAGTGTTGGTTAGCACAAACACTCTGCCGAGCAATTAATTGGGAAGTCAATATTCAAGGATGCGGCTACTCTATTGTCTGTCATTTAATTATTAACATGACAATAGCACGTTAATTTGCATCGCATAAGTATTCATCATAATTTCATTTGTCTTTTGCAGGTTATCCATGGAGTGCACATAGAGCCCGCCCACGTGATACGAAAACGAAGCATCGATCAGCCCTTGAGGATACTATTGTTCTACGATGAATCGGTGTACAGGTAGGTACAATTACATTCCCGGAATTAGTTTTACAAATCTGCAGAACTATTCATATTTGCAATACATCATAAGCGAATAAACATGTTTGACTTCACTTCCGAAAGGAAACCCGGCTGAATATTTAGTAATTTCCGATTGGAATCTTCCAACATTTTAAGTTAATTATCAAGCAGGCACACTGGGTTTTCCATAATTTCTAGAGGGCAATTTTCATTCAAATTTATGTCGCTTTCCATTGTGATGTTCACATTTTGCCCAATAGAACATAAAATGAGAAGATTTTATGGAGCGTGATTAAAAAGTCGGCTGTTATGTGTGTTTATAAAAATCCTCCATTTTTCACAGACTCGTCGTCTAAAAACGCAATAGCACACTTCAAAGTTTGACAAATGTCAAATGTTTTGTTGTTAGTTCGGATACCTGGTTTATGTCAACTAGATATTTCTGGACTAGGTATACGAACGCGTTAACTAGGCAACTGGAATTCTTTTTGTATTCTCGCAGTCAGCGTTACCGTTCTGCCACTAATGTCGAAATTTGTCACTTTTTTCAAGAGCCTTTCACAATTTTTTGCTATTTTGACCTTTTGTGTTTGGAAAAGGCCCGTTACAATTTTTAATTTAAAAATTTTTATGTCCAAATAAGTACGAATAAAATGTTACACTTTTGCCTATCGCTACTTTTAATGCTAATGCTTGTTAAATATCGTGCGACGAAGACTCTTTATTTGCAGAGTACCTTCAAAAAGTTGCACTTTTTCTCTCACCGGCCCTTTTTTCGAATTCTTAGAACTCTGCGGCGACTACCCTTATTTTGAATTTGACTCATCGAAATGTCAACTGAGTGTGCAAGCAGGATTTTCTAGATTTTCAACACTCTGACCCAATAAAAACTGAAATACATCTAGTCAGTCAGCTGTCAGTCTTACTAAACTACGAATTTGAACGTCCCCAATTTCGCTAAAAAAAAATTAGACTAACAAAGTTCCTCTAACTCTCGAAAAAAGGGCTCTAAATCCGCAAAAATTGATTTTTCTTCCCGAATGGAAGAAGACATAAATCTTTTTTTTTACGTCAAAGTAACAAGCTGTCATTCAAATATTCAGAAGCCGAAAATAATTGGGGCAATGTAATAATCCTCAGATTTAATTGAACGTGTGGGAGATTTTTTTTTTTGTAATCCCCTCTCAAATTCCGTTCAATGGTTTGGCATTAAGAGATGTCAAAAATCATTTGCGTAGGTACCTAATCAGCTTTGTTCAGAATATTTAATAATATTTTAATGCCTTGTAATGAGAGATATTCAAAAATGATTCCTCATGAAGAATTTTTGATAGACACCGACGCACATGGCACATGATTATTGATTATGCAGCTGTTTCTCTGACTTCTTTCAAGTTCAAACATGAAATCTAATCTGCGGTTTATGAAGAGAAGAAAACTCCTTGGCCTGAATACTGAATCCTCCCCATGCAATCATTCATAGTTCGATTGCTTTGTCGTATAA
Organism: Cheilosia grossa; assembly: GCA_963082955.1. Classification (NCBI taxonomy): domain Eukaryota; kingdom Metazoa; phylum Arthropoda; class Insecta; order Diptera; family Syrphidae; genus Cheilosia; species Cheilosia grossa. The sequence goes on from OY720144.1 coordinate 99,863,890, forward strand.
AATCATTTTCTTGATGGATTAGTCTGGGTTGCGTTTCTTGTTACCAGTAGAGAAGTCTTTCTAATTTTTTTTTTTTTTTTTTATAATTCTCGGAAAATACAAAGAACACCCCCTGTTAAATTTTTGCCTTTATATATTTGTAACCCAAAGCAGGGAATTACTTTAATTGTTTGGTCAGGACTGTTCAACTGAGCGGCATATTTGTTTACCTTCATAATTCACTCAAAATGTAATAAAGGTCAGCAGGATTGTTTACTATGATTTAATTATTAAGTTAGTATAGTGGTTGACTTCATATGGAACTCCCCTATTCGAAATCAGCGTCCGATCCCCGATAAATTGGTAATATGCGCAGGGTGTTGTGGATTTAGCAGCAAATTGGTACTGTTAATAGTAGGCAAGGTATAGGTAGCCATACATCTGTGCAACATAAGGGCGATTTATTCCTGACGAGTGTGCATGTTATAAAACTGCGATTCGTGATGATACAGGGTTGAGCCTCTGGCTGAGTGTTGCCATTGGTCTTCTCGACTCGCCATGCCAGTCTCAAACAGGTCGTGAGGACTCTCATATATATCTTGACACCATCCTGATCCAAGTCAAAGGGAAGCTATTAATCCATCTAAATGCCAATATCGCTAGTACTTGATCCTTTATGAATCATTTTTAGGATTTTATTAAATTGCTTTATTCGAAAGGTTGACAGCAGCAGCAACCATCAACTTATGCGGGTATAAATTTATTCACTCAATGCATCTACAGCGGGACTCGCACTACTTCACACTTCAAAGTTCACGTGTACCTTTGGATATTGCAATATCGAATCCAGTGGCAATACGGAGGGTATTTTGGGCGCAGTGGTTAGTTGGCTGAAATACTAAGCGAGTGGTCTGGTCCGAAAAACAGAAATTCCATCGCCACTTGTCACGAACGTCTGCCAAATATCGGTGGGTATATTATTTTCCCAACGATAAACATGCGTTTTAATTTTCCAGCGAATGGATAAGAAAATTTCTACCGTTGTTGAATGTATAATCTTTCTCATGACAGTTATTCAATCGGCTTTTTGTCAGTTGAAAAAGCATTCAGATGCAATTTTGGGACGTTGAACCTGAGGTCTCTCGGTCAGAAGTGCAGCCCACTAAGCCACTACTCATTTATATTAAAAACCATTAATGCACATTCAAGTCGGTAGATCCTGCCAGTGCGAGAAAGTACGAGATTGCACCAATAAATTCCGTTAAGGCTAAACAGCACTCACAATAATTCTCACAGGATTTTAAAAAGCGAACATAAATGCTGTCGTTACTGCTACCTAATTAAAACGTAGTTTTCAATTTTTGCCTTTCAGCTTAATTGACTACTTCTATTTTAAGTTAATTTTCTAACAACGACCAAGTTCTGAAAGCCAGTTCAAAAGCCTTTCTGCGCTTCCCATTACAAGATTTCCCTTCCAAAAATATTTTCTTATTCAATTTTCTCCAGAAAATCTCATCATTATAACCGAGATGAATAAAAAATTTGCTCCCGTCTTTACTCAGGCTTTAGACATGCTATTATTAAAGTCACTTTGTAGTCACTCATTCACTTAAACTTTTTAAAGTTTCTTTAACATTTTTGTGCCTGAAGGTCACTGGCCAGTGGTGCTGCGATGGAAGCAGCAATTTATAAGTTATAAGTTCTTGCTTTATGACTTTAGTGCACCTTCACTTTTGTCTGTAGTTTCTAAATGATTTACAATTACATTCTTTGCGAATACATAAACATGAATTTCAGGGGGAATTTATGGGTACCTAGGAACTCATTTTTTTTTTTTTTTTTCTTTGGAAATTATTAAATATTCTGAAACTTCTTTTGAATGCAATAACAGTCAGACATTCGTTCGGGTGCCCATCTGCAAAGAATGATGGGGAAAAAATAAAACAACAAAACTGATTCGTACTTTATTTTTAAGGTATACATTCAGGAAATTGTGTGTCGAATAGCACAATGATTTAAATGGCCGCCTTGGCTTCGCTGGCACTGATTCAAGCGGTCTGTCCAATTTTTGATGCCTCGGTCCAATATGTACGGCTTTACTTCGGCGTTTCGAAGTTTCGAATATTGGCTTCGATCTCGTCTAAATTGGCAGGCTAAGAATTGGTGCTTGGTGGAACACTTGTGGATTGTGTTAACCCCAATAACTGCAGTTTTTGCCAGTTAACATAGCCTGTGAGCCAAAAATGCGCCTTGTTCGAGAAGATGATTTATTGGACAAAATCCGGATCTCCGGCCAACATTTGCAGCGCCCAATTAGCGAACTCGCGGCATTGTCTATGCCCGTCCTTGTGTAGGCCCGAATCCAAACCAAAAACAGGCCTGGTTGACTCGCTGTGTCTTCTTCAATACTGGTCGCTACAGCGAACATGTTTTCTTCCTTTCGCACCAATCTCAGTCTATTTGGGGGTGTAAGCTACAAAGGAGTGTACCCACGCTCCAATTTGCCTGCACACTGAAGCCATAAAGGCGACCTACCTCACGAGGATATTCACGTTGCGTATTAACAACTGATTCGGAATTTCGATAATATTTTTTGAAATAATTCCCGCACGTTCAGCGAGAGTGTAATGATGCATGCCGAAATTGCAAACTTTACTGACAACTGGATTTCACTGGTAACTTTGACAGCTGCTGAAATAAAACAAATGGAAAAAGTAGCATTACTATCTGGTGGTCACCCTGTATTATTAAAACTTTGGTAAGAGACAGCGCAGAGGCGGTACACATTCTCGTATCGTTGCATCTACTGAATAAATTTAAAGATATGAGAGAGAAACCAGTTGCCCTTCTTTTAAATGCTTCTTAATTTTCATTTCGCTGATTGTTTTTACTTAAAATGGATGAAAAGCTTAAAAAAGCTGACAGTGCATGTATTTGACGTTTGAAGTAAGTATTCAACTTTAACAAATACTTTGCAACAGCGTGATGTAAGAAATAGAAATTATTTGGAGTCAGCATGAATTGGGTTGACCAAATTTAGTAACCAATTCTTAATTTGAATGTAAAAAATTAAGAAATTCGTTTGATTCTCTTAAACTATTTAGCCTTTTCACAGCAGAAAAATATTGTCAAGAGTTTAAGTAATCATTGAAGTATAGGATAAAGTGTGAGCGATGGCGATTTGTATTTTGTCGCCGTAAAGTATGTTTATTAAGTTGGCTCTAGGAGATCCTCTGGATAAAATGTAATAAGAAAATAGTTATCAATGGGAAACTTTTTACCGGAAAGCGTAGCAAAGCTTTTGAATTGTCAAACGGCTTTGTTAACTTGTACGAAGCAGAATTATAAGAAAGTTAACTCAGAACAAAAGTGCAAAACTAATTTTTAATGGGCCAACAGTAATGACTGCCAACAACACAGTCAACTTGAATATATTTTTAATTTTCTCCATTTGCTGTCTTATCCATCAAAAATAATGCTGAGAATATCATGAATATTATTTAAACATTAATCGAAATCGTCACGAAAAATTTTAGGAGACCATTTGGCTTGGACGCCCAACTGTAACATCCATGGTCCCTCTTTTTAGGTAACGTATATGGCCCGAGCTCAATTAAGATCGAAATTATTTGCACGAGTCTAATGAGGACGTCGCTGCCAACAAATACAGTAACAATGTGTTAATTGAGAGTATTGACACAGCAGTATTTCCTTCCATGTCTCCCATGCCAAGCATACGCATCTTCAATAAATTGCGCAGCTGTGTCTAAATATTTTTTAACACAACATCCCCAACAACATATCTTAAGCCGAAAAGAAAAGATGTCCTTCCGTAATTCGAAGTGACAACCAGTTCACTCCTGCCACTCAATTGTTAATTGTTTACTGTCAGTTTATTGTGTGATTGGCATGCCGACAAGAACAGTGATGCGACTTTTCGCAGAGACTTTGGTTGTGCTTTTGATTTACTGTACCAAGGTGGGGAGACAGAGCGAATTTTCGAATGCAGAAGGCAAGTAGTTTTAAAAGACTTACGTTGCGTTGTTAAGTCGAAAACTCACCAAAGAAATGGTGGTGTTACCCAAGCGCTCTGTGTTGTTCAGTTCATTTTTTCAAACAGTTCGACTTCTTGTAATTTGGTAGCAGAAAGTGCATTACGGAGTCGATTGGTTTAACTTGAACTGCATACAGTTGAAATCTCGTTTGTTGGGATGGGTTACACAACGGCTAGAAAAAAATTAAAGAAAAAAGACAGTTGTTGTTTTCGACAATAGTCGTAGGAGGAGACGGAGCTAAATGAATATGGCGCCGTTGCGAAAAGCCCTTCGAATTCGGAGTTGCTCTCCGCTGATGACTTGGTCATCCTTGGGTCGTCACAGTGGGCTTATGTAGCCAACTGTGCTCAAACTGGGATGAAGTGGAGTAATCTGAAGGCACTCTGCATGTCACTGAAGTTCCGTTCATTGAAGCAGGTTGTTCGCGCCAAGTGAAAACGTTAATTGGAAACTGCTAGTCCGCCGTCAATCCAGTTTCATTTAGATTTGTCGGACAGTTCCTTTTGTTATGGTGTCCTGCCTTTCTATATAAAGCCCGGCACTTAAGCCAATTTAATTGACGTACAACTTAAGTTGTCTCGCAATTTGCGTTTAATTAGGGACGGTGCAAAACTAACCGTCATCTTAAATGGCCCAGATCACGAAGAGGATCATCCCTCAATTGGTGCATAATTAGAAGCATTATGACTGCTAGTACATTGGCCAACAATTAAGTACTCCATTACCGACACAAGAAAAAAAAAAACGGAAAACACGCGACATCTCCAGGCAAATTCGAATGAAATCGGTCCCATTAAGAGATTAACCTTTCAAAAGGTGAACAAATTAAGCTTCTTTGTATTCTTAAAAAAAAAATACCCCACTTTCTAATTGATGTCAACACGCTGAGTTATCCTTTGACAACCAGACGTATTTCTCTCTCAACTTTGTAATCAGCATGTTAACTTTGATGCCTCAAAAAATATGAATAGGTGTATGTATTCAAGTTCGAAGGGTATTCGTGTATTCGGTTGCTTATCAGCAGCGTAATCAATTTCGTTGCCTGTTTTATTGACAGACGAAAATAAACTTTACGCTCCCACTCCAGAGGTTACCGATGAACACTTTCCATCTGCAAAATTTCATAAATATTATTTACAAATTGAGAACAATGCATACCCGAGTTAACAAGAGTGTGATATTTTTTTTCCCCCCTTTCAGGTTGGATGAGGACAAGTTCGAACTAATTAATGTGAGTTGTAAGGCTTTTAATTCCATATTTGTTTATATTTAAATGTCGTCCCTTTTACAGAATACCGTTCTACCTGAAGCAGTACAATTTTGGGAACAAGCACTGATGGTTCGAGAGACTAAGGGTATAATACGTCTGAATAGGTAAGTTTGCTTTTGTGACGACTTTATGCACTTTGGCAGGGTTGTTTATTTTCTTTATCCATAATGTGTTTGGATGCTTGAAAAGGCGTGAAATAAATTGGAATGGTCAACGATCTGCAAGTTTTGACTGTCTTTTTTTTTCATAATTGATTCTTCTAGCTTGCTTTGTTGGACTTTAGTTTCAACCCCTCAAAAAAGGACAAAACTTCTCAAATCAAAGAAACGGAAGCGCCGTACAATTACATTTTCTTTTGGTTGGTTGGTTTACGTGACTATCCGGTTTCAAGGAAGCTTACGGGGTGTTCCCTTTCCATATGTCCAAAATTAAAAAAACTCACACAACCGAATAAAACTGTTGAGGCCAAACAAATTGTTTCTAAGTGTGCTATTTCGTATATCTTCTCCTATACTGAAACCAAGAGCCATGCAGACCAAGAAAGGTTATAAAACTCCATTTCTCCATTACTTCATTGCGATAGCGTATCCATTTAAGCTTGCAAATCTTCAAAAAAAAAAATTCCCATAACCAATGAAAATCTTATACCAATCGCCACCATCCACCCACAGATTTTGTTCTCCGAATGAACCTGCAATCTGTCTTAACCGGCACCCTATACATGATGATGAACTAGCATTACACTTTCACCTAGAAATTGATTCCCCATTCAAGAGGTTTTCGATATCCCATCGAATCATCACAACTTTCAAACGTATAATTGCAACTGCCAACCAATGAGTATTTGATTGTTTTGATTCCAGATAATCCTTGAGTTTTACTGATGTATGAATCTACCTTCCGGGATTTATTGGATGATTCCAGTTGGTCTGTGTGCACTTGGGAAAAGCTCAGTTCGTTCGATGTAAGATGTAAAAAAGAAAAACGAACTGTACGATTGGTTTGTATAGCTCAGAGCTACATCCTGGATTAACAACCTTCCCAATGTAGACACACATTTGTACGGGTACTAAGTGGAAAGTCGGCAAGGGAACTGGATCTTTATTTGAAAATTTTAGCTATGAAAGCTATGGTTTGAAATGTTCAAGTGCATCAATTTAATATAGGAAAGCAAAATCCTGGAGCCAGATTCTGTAAGGCGAAAAGATCAAACGTTTTTGTGCGCACGAATGATTTGCCCTATGTTTTCTTCGTGCACACGAAAATGTTTTAACGTTTCGCCTTACAGAATCTGACCCCTGGTATCTAATCCATTCATAGCAAATTTGAGTGAAAGTTGTCGAAGTCCAGATCACTGAAGGCGGCAATGTTGTTCTCCCAGCCATCTTAGACGACTGATGCGTACTTTTCTAACCAGGTCGCTTGACCGAAATATTTAAGCTCCTACGGAAATGCAATTACTTGGATTGTAAATGGTGTAAAGAGTAAAGTTGCAGGCGGTTCAGTCGGGCATGTACTTGTTGATCCTTTTTACTTCCCTTTTAGTTTTTAAGAACCGCTAAGTGACAATCTCACAACCCCACTCAACCTAACCTAACCTAGTCAACTTAGTCAATTATTCCTTTGTTAATGTATTTTTATAATATTCAAAGTTCAAACTTTTCTTAAAATTCGATGATGGTTTGAAATATACTTGCGTCATGAATCCATTGTTATATCCATCATGATGAGTCGATAATGCCAAGGATTAAAAGAACAACCAGCAAATTGGAACACAGTTTGTAATTGTACAGGAGTGAACGCATCGGCAAATGTGTCCTTTACGATGGTTCTTAATTAATCATGATTTACATCCAGTTCTCGTGTACCCTGGACACCTTTGCTTATACAAAAGAAAGAATTTCAGTTACATTACTTACAATACGGTCGCCTCCAGTCGTTTCGTTGTGTCCTTTTAATATAACTTGGGACATTTTGCTTAGTAACCATAACCGCTCGCGATCAACCTTTAACTTGACTGAATGGTTGTAAATGGCAAACCCGTTGCCCAAGGTTTCTTTCCGTTTTAGTTTCCAACAACACAGGCAACCAACGCGAAGGTGTTTCGCCCTACGAGAAAGTTATTATTAAGCAGCCTTCTTGTTGAGAAGTAAAAGGAGCTAGACGTGGTAAAATGAATTATTCAAACCATTCAGTTTCAGTCCTCCATCAGAATACATGAAAAAAAAAAAAATATATCCAAATCAAATTTGTATGCATATTATTGTAAAAGATACTTTGTTTCAAAGGTATAAAAGAAAAATGTCAAGCCTTTTCTTTTATACATTTTCTTTTTTTTTTTTTTCCTTTTAGAAAATGCGACAGTACGCAGGTGTTTGTAAAGGACTCACTCACCCACTGCATAGACCACTGTAAAACTATAACAATGTGCGGTGAAGTACAAGTTCCTGAGGAGCACCTTGATGTAAGTCCTTTCGGTTCATGTCAACATTTCACTAAATTATGTTCTATCAACAGGTGTGCCGGATATGTAATGCCACTGGGCAGGACTGCCGACCTGATCCCAGCACACAGCGAGGCCCAGGCATTGAAAATGCCGACTTTGTGTTCTACGTGTCGGCGAGACAAACAGAACGTTGCCATAAAGGGCTGACAGTGGCATATGCCGCCCATTGCCAGCAAGAATCAGCACTAGATAGACCAATAGCGGGCCATGCCAACCTCTGTCCGGACAGTATCAGTACAAAACCACAAGAACTACAAACGTTGCTATCAACAGTGAAACACGAAATCCTACACGCCCTCGGTTTTTCGGTCAGTCTGTATGCATTCTTTCGTGATGAACATGGCGAGCCACGTACTACACGGAAGTCGGACACCGGCAAGCCCTTTCTCAATGAAAAGTATGTCTTCACCGAATCTATTTGGCGCTGAACGCATAGAAATGGAAATTCCTTTAAATTGAATTTTTTTTTTCATGCTTATCCTGATGACAGGTTACAAATCCATCAGTGGAGTAACACAACTATCCGGAAAGTGGTTCGAGAGAAATGGTCGGTCAGGGGTGGAGCGATCCGAAAGGTGGTCGATATGATGGTGACACCACGTGTTGCGGAAGAAGCTCGCAAGCACTTTAACTGTCCAGAGTTGGAGGGTGCCGAGCTGGAGGACCAAGGTGGAGAGGGTACCGCTCTGACGCACTGGGAGAAAAGGATTTTGGAGGTGAGCGTCTAGTGGCATATGTAAATAGAAATTCAAATTGGTCTGAGAATGTATTTGAATGTTTTTTTGCTGTCACTTTGAATGGAGAACATTATAAATCCTGAAAGCTGTCATACATAATAACATCGCATACTTAATGGGTAACGAGTTGGGATATTTTTCTATACAAAATACAGGTCACCAATCTATTGTCAGAAGGTGTTATATAAGATCCCGTAAAAATGTGGAATTCCCGAACAATTCACATTCCCCCCCGGTTGGCAGCATTTGTTTTATATTTTTTGTATGTTTTTGAATGTCACACGGATTCTAAATTGACACAACACCGATTGGAAAACAAAATGGTTAATTTGAAAAAAAAAATGAGGGGGCCGCTGGGAAGAGGATTGGGAATTTGGGGTCTCAGTATTGTCTCTGGTGTGTATGACATGCCAAACCAAACACAGAATTGTATCGCTAGAAAACAGTTGTCGAAAACAGTCCAAACGTCAGCTGTTGTTTAAAATTGTAGGTACGATTTTCATATTTGAATAGAGGCTTGCAGATGCAAGAAAACTTTTCATATTCACCTAAGTCTTTAATAGTGTTCACTCTTTCTTGGAGTAGACACAATGTTTTTTAATCCGGTTCGTAGTTTTGACACTGAATCGGCCGCCTAGTTTTTATTATTTAGCTCGAAAGCCAGCCTCGATCGCGAATCAGCAGCTCGCAACCACTTACAACTAGTTTAAAACTCTCACGAAGTTTTGCCTGATGTGTAAAATAAAGTGAGCTGCAAATCACAAGTTATCAGTTTAACCAATAATATTGAAATGATTCTTTAGTTTAGGTTAGGTTAGGTTGCTTGGGGTTGTGGGCTCGTCGCAAAAGACCATTTGTTGCAAGCCCATCGCCATCACCAGGCTGCTTAGTCGAGAAACGAATTGGTTGGATTGGCCATTGAATTACAGAGATTGTAGCTTCATTAAAAGGGACACAATTCCCAGGTTACCAAAAAATACCGCAACACAGTTACAAGGTAATTGATTTTTCCTTATGGGTCGCCTTAGAAAGCTCTTTCTAGTGTAGACTGTGAGGAAATTGGAACGACTGCAGTTTGCTGAATTATGTTCGGATTCGCTTTAAGATTGCAGTTAGTGCGCCCTCATTACTTCCAACCAGTGGCCGATTCATCTCATCCGTGAACGTTATGTGGTTTGTTTGTGTTTATCACATAGAACCGAGTTCATGTTGTGGGCTTATTATTTTATTTTGATGAAAGCTTCACTTTAAAAGCCATCAGAGCAACAGATCCAGACTGGGTAAAACATCGAGCTGTGAATGATTGGACTGTGATTAAAATAAAACTAAGACTGCAGCTCCTGTTAATAGAATCTATTTGACTTGAGCTGTTAATGCTGTCGAAAAACGCGAACCTATTGTAAGTTGTAATCGTATGTAAATATGTTTCCGGAAAGCGAGTTTAGTTAGTTTGATTGTTTTTAACTAACATTGGCCGTCCAATCTGTTAACGCATAACATTTAAACTATATGGAACAACATCTAGTTTTTATTTCATCTCATCAGCCAGACGGTACACGAAAAAGGACAGATTACATTTGTGGTAGCCCACGGCACATAAATTATCATTATTTATTTATTAATTTTATTTTATTTATTAGTGGAGACCGCATTAAAACCAATAGTATACTTTGTTAGCTAATACTTAGTTTATGTTAATATTTACATATATTTAGATATTTAGTACTTAGTTATTGATATTGTTTGGGGAGATGTGCGAAAAGATTTCAATTCGGCAAATGCGTCATGCGACGCAACCAACAATTCGGATTTAAATGTAGCAAAATTACACTTCTTCATCTTCGGTGGGGCATGCAAATTGAAAAGCATTTTGAATTTGACTTTTAACAATGAAAGGAACCTGTAAGAGCGGCAGTCACCCCGCAATATCAATCTAGAAGAAATGAAACGAAGGGAAGCGAAAATAAGTACTCTGGAGAAAGGAGACTAATAGGAAAAGTAAAATAGTACAAAGCAAATCGTCTTATTCTTCATTTGCTCCATTCGGATGTGGACATCCTACTTAAGCTACTTAAGCGAATATCTGTCCCAAAAATTGAATCCTTAAAAAAACGCGTCGTATGCACACTTTACAGAGGGAAACTGTCCCAACCCACTCTCTTTAAATAAAACTTGTAACGATACCCAATTTCGCAAAGACGTGGTTCAGAAGTATTTGAATGTGTTGAAGGACGTTACTTTGGCTCGATTTGATGTTCATTAAGGCCTTTAATGTTTTATGTGTGAAACAAAGATACTCATTACCTAAGTCTAATTAGTATGTAGTAGAACACTCGAACGCATAAATTCTCAATATATGAACGAAATCTACGACTTTCTGTTACTTGTAAAAGGGATCGTTATCCTGGAGTATTTCTCTGGTTGAATGATAAAGAGAAACTTTGCGTTCATCGTTACTGCAAACAAAAATTATTAGCAGAAATTGTTGAAAATAAACCGAGATAATTGTGAAATACAGGAAAATCCCTTTTACACTCTTTAAGGGTTGAATTTAAAAAGCGTTTTTCTTCTTTGTGTGAAATATAAAGCGGTCTAGTCGTTTTAATTAAAATTTTACTGATGGCCATCAATGTTCCTTATTGCCTTTGGTACAGGGGCCACCAGTTATTCTAAATTTATTTGTTGCGTTTCATTAACCATTAAAGACTATAGAATATTGTTAAACGGGGCCGATAGTATTTAGAAAAAAAAAACAAATGAATCGGTGGCGAAGGAGATCGAAGACAGAGCTTCTCACAGCCTTTTGTGAGTGTATTATTTGTATTTGTGGGACGAATGTAAACTACGAATATTCTATGGATGTTTAACAGACGTTCGCAAAAAGTTGAAAGTAGATCTTTTATAGATTAAAAGGCGAGCAATTGGACTGCTCCCTGACGATAATGCAGTCGAACACATTCACCAAACCTATTTGACCACTGCTCATTCGAACATATTTTCGTGGCTCATTGAAATGCTATATGTTCAAGTTCGGTTTCCATTAAGAACTTCTACTTTTTGAATAAAGTAATCACAGACCGAGCTCGCTTACTTTGTGAGTGCAGCAACTTTACATATTTCTATTGGTTTCAGCTATCCGTCGTCTGCAATGAATCCTTAATACATTCAAGTGGTAGTCAGAAGGTTATAGAAATCAATCGCTTGGGCATTCATATTTGATTTTCCATTTCGACATTTCTGCTTAACATCAGTTTTCCAACTGCCCCGCCCTAGCAACTTTACTGCGAATGTAAGAGTTCGAACAAGATTTGAATGGAGAGTACAAATCAATTTCAAATGATAAACATTCTTTGTAATTCCTGTTGTTCATTCGAAATTAAAACTCCTTGAAGTCTATGTCTAAGTCCTCTTCTATACTGTTATTGGCGAGGAAAATAATTCACAAGCACTTAAGTAGAAAAGCAGATCAACAGGCATAGTAAAATGCATTTAATGCTCTTGGTCTTGACCTAGAACATCAACTCTAAAGTAAGAAAACTTCAAAACTAAACAAGTTCATGACCGGCAAATTAATTCCTTGGCGACACCATCTGTTAGCGCTGCAAACAAAGTGAATTTATTCCCTGGGCGACACCATTGTGATGGGTACACGCAGGTAGGCCGCCTCGTTGTAATGATGAGATGTTTTTCTTTAATTATTAATGTACAATATCAGCTTACCTTCGAGTGTAATGCCTTTCGTTTAATGGAAAGATTGCCTTTTTTTTTAATGATTTACCTGCGAATTACCTATTGCATGAGACCGAGATTAATTTTATTAAAAGTTTTCCTACCCTTTTAGGGTTCATCCATCTTAATTAAACGATGTTGGGGATACAGCAGTCCTCCGTAAATTCATTACGAGCTACGAAGCATTAACCTGGGTAAAGGTGCTTGCATTAAAATTGGGCTTAATATTTTATGAGGCTAAGTTTTTTTGGTAAATACTCGGCGAAGCGGTAAGGATGAGGTGTAGATGGTTTGTGGCATGAATTGTTTACTCTGTTGAAATAAACAAAATGTTCAACGTCAGAGTGGCTAAATTTGAAGTAAAAGGAAAGATTCACACTTTGTATAGGTAGCATAGATTTGCTTTCATGGGATGGACTTTTTCCTACATTAGGTGGATCCTAGTTTTGGCCTGGTTTTATTCTTGAAGGACAGCCTTCCTATCGTGCATTTTTAATGCAGCATAGTCAGCTCATCGTAATTTATACGTGTTTCTGACGCGAAACACTCTCATAAAAATTTGAACCACCGCATCAAATAAAGACAAAGGAAATATAATTATACTCATTCTGAATGTGTGAATGCATAATATCCTACATATATGTTATAGTTGAAAAGTACCTTGTAGTAAACAACTCACTGAATTTAGGATTGGGATATCATTGAATTATATTTTATAAAATGTCATTAAGGAAAAATATAAAAAGAAGAATCTTTTCTCCTGGAGTACAATCAGTTTAGTTTTGGACTGTGAAGGGAGTAACCCAATGGTATAGTTGGCACAGAATCTGATTTCTTTTACCTATATACCCAAATAATCTGTTGAACACAAACCATCCCGACCTTCAATCGTTGCCACCGTTTGCAGCAATTTCAATTTTTAATGATTTATGTAATCACTCCAATTTGTTCTGAAACAGGATATGACAAGGCGAACATAAATATAAAGACCCAATACGTTTTGAATGTCTTTATGTCGCTTACCGAACGAAATTAGAATATTGACAAAATGCCAATTAAAAATAATTGGTCTACCTTACCATTAGTTCTAATTTTTGAACTTCAAGCCAAACCTTATACAGAAAACCTGTTCATTTCTGTAGCTGGAAACCCACAACAAAGAGTGTTTCATCCTTTTTTCCTTTTAACTTGACTTAATTTCATACGATCATATAATGTCCTTAAATAGCAGTTTGTATATTGATTGGAAGTGAGTGTGCGGCCCTAGCCAAAACCAGTCCTTCCGACCATCCAAAGTATACATTTCAACAAGATCATCAAATTTCTCAAGTCCACAGGCAGGTTTTGAGCTCCCTTAACATACTTCTCCCCCTTTATCTTCAGGTTACGTTAGTTGTGGTCTGATAACGGCGCTCAATGCGTTAGGTTTTTGTGTTTCCTCATCAGGAAACGCGAAATACAGCCACTTAAACCAACAATCGGACTTGTTTTTTGAAATTGGGAAAGTTGGTCGTCCACGCTGGAGAATCCGTCCATACCCTATTGACTCAACGATTGTGGTTTGATAATAAACAAGTAGTTAGCACAACAGGTCCGTAGGAACCCTGGACTTAGCTTCTCACAACCATTCATTTTATCTGAGTTTTTAGTTTTTGCGACGAATGGAGGGGATCTACAATTTTATGCCGAGTCCAAACGTCCAATCAAGAAGCTTTTTCATGACAGTTATACTCTCGGCTGTCTGTCCGACGTTCGCGAGAGTTGGCGTAGTGGAAAATAAACATACACCCCGTGTCTTCGTCGAAAACTCGTCGATGCATTCACACCTAACACCAACTAGTTTTCGTTTGCGTTTCAGCTGTGACACACTAGTGTTGAAACTTCTGTGTAAACTATTTTGGTTACAAATTTCGATCACATTAATTAATGCTGAATTTGCTGAATATTGCAAAAGGTGTGTTTGCTTAAGTCGTTTTCCACGAAATAGGGTATTAAGTTGAAATTTTGGTTTTTCGGGATTCGAACCTAGGACCCCACTGCTCCTACTGTAATCTACTTAAAATTAAAATTATACAGATGTCACTGTGTTAACGTCTGTTGGGAAAATCCATTTTAAAAGCCCACGAAACTTCGTTGAACTCTATTTATATTCTAAATGTGTAAGGGGCAAACTTGATCCGAAAAACGCCCCATCTGATATTATTACATAGTTTCTTCAAAAGCCGCATATACACAAGAGTTTCCACCCTGCAAAAATAAAAATCACTTCCAATTTACCAAACAAATCCCTTAAGGCAATCGTGCTATAATTCACAAAATGAGGACGAAATGCGTTGGCTTCCTTTTTTTTAAATTGCCACAACAAATGTATAGAGCAACTTTATTTCCAGATACAATTATCCCACTCCACCTTCTCAGAACATATTTTTAGAGGCAACAACACAAGTTGTTTCATATTTTTAGATGAATTTGAAAAGCTGTTTTCGCCGACAACTGTCTATTTTCATTGTTAACAAAATCCTCACCTAAGCTATCTGTTTTGAAATGTTTTCCTTGTTGGCAAAGTGTTTCCCCCTGTTTTTCCATTGCCACATCCGCTCAAGGTATTTGGTTGTTGTGCAAATATACCTCTGGTGGATTTTATTTGACTTTTATTGGAAAGTAGCTATAAGTAAGTAATGTTCTCGAAACTCTCTCGGGATCAATTTCCTTATCGAAGGTGAGTCCCTTGACTCAAAGGCTTTCTTCTCAGGTTACGAGGTAATCGGTGGGCCTACAAAAGGAAAGCAGCCCATTCCAGTTTTATCCGTAATTTAACAACTAATAGGGATGAATTTGCGTGAAATGTGTTCGAGAGGAGTTTAACTGCCGATAATGGAGTACGAAATCGATATCTGAGGTTGTCGCCGCTTACCAAAAGTGGTAGTCTGTAGTTAATCTAATCAGAAAACTCAACGTGTAGCTGGAATTGATATTAAACCCATACTAAAGATACTATGTATTTGAATTTTTTGAATTTAAGGTTTTATTCTTTGTTAAATTTCAGAACGAAGCCATGACTGGGACACACACACAGAGTCCCGTCTTCTCAAGAATCACTCTCGCACTAATGGAGGACTCGGGTTGGTACAAAGCGAATTTTACAATGGCATCCCCATTATCCTGGGGCAAAGGACTGGGTTGTAATTTTGCTATGCGAAGCTGCAAGGATTGGATTCAATTGAATAATGGAAGGTTAGTGTTTGAAAATGATTTCTTTGAGACAAATAGATAAAAAACAATATAAAATTTGCAACATTTTTGTCTTCGCAATGGAAAAGTCTTGCAAACGGAGAAGATAAAACCAATAATTTGCGGTATGCTATATCTATTTACTTATATTTTGAGCTGGTTTTTCATTTTGAGTTTGACTTATAGTTGTAAGGGGGATTTTTTGTTGCATAGCATGAAGTAGTTGAGCTTTGTTTCCATTAAACTTCCTCTTAAAATAAATGAAATATAAATAGTTAGCGCAACAGATTCATATAGGTTAGGTACGGGATTAAGGGACCTAAGTACAATTTAATGCCGGGTCCCAACGGCTGAACTAAGAAGCTCTTTAATGACAGTTACACTCTCAGATGTTTGTGAGCTGTTTGCGCGAGGTGGCGCAGTGGAATAAACCGAAAGACGTAATATTGAGGTAGAATATAAAAATAAATGTGTCTCAATTCTGACCGTCCATACTTTCCCGACCCTGATTCAAGACCTGTAAGAATAGTTGTTTATACATTTTGAATTTTGAATTGCCCTTGTCCACTACAGACTTTAACTTAGTAGGTACCTAAATGAAGTCATCATATCATTTCCAAATTCACTGTGACTCATAAGCCTGCCACTTTCGTATAAGAGAGGAGCCATATTGTGGGTTTCTTTTAAAATTATGTGTTATTTTGACACTCAAAAGTAGATTGCGCTTACGAAAGTAAAAGGTACACAATGCGCATACTTGTTCAAAACTCTGGTCGTCTTGAGACGATATAATTTACTCTTCTATATTTCCCCGGGCCTTTAATACATCAGCGATATAATCGAAATATCAAGTTAGTTGTCGGTCGGAAAATCTGGTCTATAAACGTCAACTTAAAGAACTGTTCACGTGATCAATCTATACGCCAATACAAATTCAGGCATAGGATCGCCGACGACAGTCAGAATTCGGAACATCTTGCTGTGCTCAGGCAACCGGCTCTATATCGGTGGGTGAACGTCTTTTTGGTTTCGGCGTAATATTGGAACTCCAGGTGGTCGCGTAAAAAGAACAATAATAGAAAATGGTACACATATAGTTGTCAGTTCTTTAAACATTTAGTTTTGTTGTCACTGTAAATGTTTGCATTATTGTTTAAATATCACCAGAAAATGGTTTTAATGTTTCTTTTTATTCCAGAGGACGTTCCATACATCCCTTCTGCTCAAAAGTGAAGCGCGATCCCCTCCAAACCGAGTGCACAGATGATAGAAATTCGGTTGCACTCTGCAACCTCATAAGACATGATTACGAATTGCCGAAAGAATACCAAGTAAAGTGTCTCAATTAGTTAAACGTTTGTTGCCTTTCTCAAATATTTTTTGTTAACAGAACTTTGACAACATCAATCACGTAAAAGACGGCGAAGAAGGATTTTACGGTGGCTCTGTATCTCTAGCAGACCACTGCCCCTACATCCAGGAGTTTACATGGAGAAGCAAAAACATCATCGTGCGAGGATCACACTGCAAATTCGAAGAGAACAATCCAAGTAAGCCCTATATACCCATTCTCATAAAAGAAAAAATTTAACATATTTCCTCAATCTTCTTAGAGCCGGAGAAAAACTTTGCTCTGGAGAGCTACGGCAAGGGATCAAAGTGCTTTGATCACAGCGAAAGCATGTGGGAGGAGCGTTCCTGTCGACAAACTCGGGAATGGCAACACTGGGGATCTGGTTGCTACAAGTACAAGTGCGAGTACGGCCGGCTTCACATCTTGGTGGCCAACTACTCCTACGAATGTTACTACCCCGGTCAGCAGTTGTCAATCCGCATTCATGCCAACGGATGGCTGCATAAAGGTGCCATTATTTGTCCACCGTGCCATGAGCTCTGCGGCGATGTATTTCAACGGCAAGGCGACAATTGTAAGCTACGCGAGGAAGCGCCACCATCCAACAAATACCCACGTGATAATCTTACTTGTGCGGCAGCATCAGTCGGACCACAAACCCTACTGACTCAAATTAGTGTGATAGTATGCAGCTACCTATCCATCATATATCTAAGGACGAGTTAGAATATAGTAAGGCATTCGTAGAAACCATCCCATCTTGTGATACTTTCGCCCCAAACCGGAGATCGCACAATAATAGGCTGCGTGTGACAGTGGTCCTTCGAACATCGATTCAAGATTTTGTTTGTTTCGAGTCACACAAAATGAATGTCGAAAATTTGTTTCATGTTAACGATTTTATTTTATTTATTTTATTCAAATCAAAATCTTGTACTATGTATATAATATGTAGGACATTTTTGAAAACGTTTCGAAAGCACATTCCGAGCATAACAAGGAGCACAAGCTATGCATTTCTTTTTATTTGTATGCTTTGTTCGTTTAAGTATTTAATTGTAGCATAGTGAAAGTGTTTACAAACATTAGATTAACTTAATATTATTGAAATAATTACGTTTATGTATGTATAGTGGTCGTGGCGTGTAAAATTAGAAAATCAAAAGGAAACTCCATCTTAGTAGATTTTTGAGATATTATTTTGTAAAATAATATTAAGTCTAAAGTTAGAGTGAACAACAAAACCATTTAAAGAAATTGTATGTCTTTTTAATAAACAAAACATGCAGCCAGTCCACTGGACTGGGATTTTAAAACTGACTAAGGCTTTTCATTTACAAGTTCATCAGTAAGGAGGTATAACTGCATGTCATGGACGCAGCGCGAGATAATCTTAACACCAGGAATGTTTTGTTTGCCAATAAATACTGTTTCGTAGTCAATGGTTTCGCAGTGCAAAACAGAATTGTCTATTGACCACAGAAACTAATGCGGAGCGCGACCTTCTTGGTCGTTTCATATACTAGCGCTTTGTCGGTTGTCGTTCGCACCTAGCTGATCCTATGTAGATCAATTAAAGCTGTAGGACTAAACCAGTGAGCCCTGGTATCCGCGTCAAGCAAATAGAATGGTTGCATACCTACCTTTATTCCATATTCGAACGTCTGAGTTAAAAAAACCGTTCTCGATTGTGAGCTTCAATGATATTGAACCACTAAGCTGAATAAAAACCCCGGTTATGTTTGCTTTTGATGTGTTTACCAAACTGTTTAACAAAACAGTCGCTTTACACTCGCAATAGACAATTTTTTTCGAAGCAGTATTGTTCGTACCTACATTTGCAACAGATTTCTTTTACCTGAAAAAAAAAAAAAAAAAAAAATAAAAAATGCCAAAATGTATGCTTTTAAAAAGGTCGATGTGATTTTTATTATTTTTGATCGCAATAAGTTTTGTTTTCGTTTGGATTTGTTGTATATCAATCATATACAAATACTATGTTCTTACAAAAATAAGTATCTTTTTATTATCTGCTCCTTAAGGCTATGCAATTAGTTTAAATCAAACCTTACACGAATAATCGTTTAATATTTACACGCATATATTATTTAAAAAAAATACAACAGGGTCCACATTTCAATACCTCAACAATACAATCAGTCGTTAAGTCATTCAGTCATATCTCCTTTCCGTTTCACTTTCATGTTCAGATGTCTCTCAAATTTTGTTTGTTTGCTTGTTTAATTGTAAATTCTTTAATGACAATTGGAAATATTTTATCTCTAAGCTTACTGCCGCACCCAAAATGCGAGAATATACATAAAATAATATATTAAAGCGTCACCTACTTATAGAACAAAACAATTAAAAAAAATTAAGATTAAATTAATTACATATATCACTGTTAATATTTTTTTGCATCTATCTATTTACAAGAATACGATTTGTTTACAAATTTTCATAATAATTAACTGCTATACAATAATTTAATAATAATATAAAAAAAGATTCAATTAAATAAAACAGTTCAGTAGAGAAAATCTAATAATAATAGAATAAACTAAATTATATTCTTTATTAACTACATTTTATACAGTTTATTATTTAGCTTACACATTTAACAAATATTTTTTTTGTATCTTTGTTTCTGTTTTTCGTTTTCTAATCCAAACTATATTAAGAAACAAATCAACTGATCTATACAACACTGGCCAGGGACTATTTTTCCATTTGCATTTTGCATTTAATTTCTCTCTTATGCTTTGTGAATAATTTAATAATTTTGTTGTATTTTACAAGTGTTTGGGTTAACTACTCCATAAAAGTGAGACCAGTTGACAGTGTCAATCGGGTAGTCTCGAAATGTTTTAAATACATACATGCATTGCATTCTGCATAATCTATCCCCAAAGTGCAAAGACATAAAATAAGTAAATAAAATAGCATTAAATAATAAATAATTTATGTGTAATATGTGCATGAAGGTGGAATTTTTGTAAAATGAAACCTAAATACGTCAGTGATATATCCAACTACTTGGCAGCACTGAATCCTTGACCGAATACAACGCTCTCGCATACCAATGCACTCCGTCTTGCACCGAACTCGTTTCGCTGAACCAGTGCCGCAGCGACGCCAGCAATCTGTATGGCAACAGACCCCAATGCGCTATCGATTGACTGTTGATGACAGCATAACAAGACGCCGCCACAGAATCCACAATAATGGTACCCTCTCGGGTGAGGGGCGCCACAATGCCTTTCGCTAAAACCGCCGACAGATCCACCACCTTTTGCGGTTCCAAATTGCCCAATCGGTTCACCAACACAAAGTCGCCTTCTTCGATTTTGTCAGCGAAGACATAGTCCATTAGCTGCTTAGTTGGGTTCCAAACCATTACCAAATGTGCGGGTGTTACTGTAAGTGTAGCACCGCCATCTGTGCGGATTCGGACGAACTCTTGTGTTCGCTGAATGTCTCTATCCAAGAACAGAATCACTTCGCTGTACACTGTATTACCGTCATTGGTCATGCTGAGCACTTGGTCGCCCAGCTGAAGTTCGCTCATTCGTTTGCTTTCGCCCGTGGATGTTACGACCGTACTTTCGCCGGTGAAGCAGCCATTGATGTGAGACATTTGCGTCGAGTCTGCAAGAAATATGAAAAAATGCGGTTAGTTTCAGCGGTTTTTAGAAGGATAGTGACTAACTAAAAGGTTTACACTTCACAATGACAGCAGGTTTTATTTGGCAACGTTTTTCAAATAATAGGTACCAAATGAGTTGTTAGTTTTATGAAGGTCAACGAAGGCTATGAACTGGATGCCCAGCCAAAAATTTCATAAGTTGACTGTTTGGAATCAGTTGGAGAGCTGGCAGAAGTTCGATTTGAACTCACCTTCGAGTTAAGAAAATAGTCTATAGATTTATTTACAGTTCGAGAAGAATATTTGTTATCGATCAGACGTCAACGCGTCACATTTTCTATGCCCAAGGCACAATCAAAATATCAATTAGTATTTGTAATGTTACATTTTTGCTCAACTACAAGGTATTTGTTTCTTATTTTCTGAATTACGTTGCTTCTTCATCGAATTCTAATGCTCAGCTAGGTTAACTTCGAAGCCCAATTTTTCGGCGACCAATCCAATCTGTTTTCAACGGACCTTCAACTGTTCATTAACATTTGCAAAAAAAAAAAAAAAAAATACAATAGACAACTGAATTCACGACCTATCCTCGAAGTGATCACCCCTTCACATGACAGATCCCTGATCACATGTAACGTCATGAGCCACATCTCCCAGCTTATTCCTCAAGAGCTTATCATCGCAAATCTCATTTAACCGTGACACCGATAACTAGTTTCCAATCAAAAAGATCAAAGAGCAAACATTTGTAAACACTATGTCCATCCGTCGTTCAGGTAACAGCCATGGTCGCACTCTCATACAATTAAAATTTTGCAAAAAAAAGGATTGGCTGCAAAAATGATAATACCTTGACGTTTGTGGCTGGCAAATCCTTGCCGCATCCATTGTCTCGCTATTTCTAATCTAATTTGGCCAATTTCGTAGCCCATTGCTCTCAATACGTATACATACAAATAGGATATACGGTGCCCTTCGCTCTCTGTCTGTTTGCATAAAAACCAACATCCAATCCATATATAGGTATACGAAGGATACGGATTAGGATTTCTTATTCTCTCGCCGCTTTCTCATCGTATATCTATAGCTGGCTAAGTCAAAAGGATAAGACGAAGAGGGATCAACTTTTCCAGATCTCAGATTATCCTGATTGGATCAAGACAAACAACAGACCCTACAAAATTCCCCACACAAACAGCGAACACGTGTGCGCATGCGCATATTAGTACAGGTGAGCGAGCACCATGTCAACGCGATGACTTTCACAGAGGAATGCGTTTAAGATTGTGTCTCGAGAAACGTTTCCGAGCAACAAATTTTTCATTGATGATTCGAATAATTCAGCGCAACAGTAGGTACACAAGGGAAGGACAACGACAACGACAACAACGACGACGATGATGATGGTGATGGTCAAGAGATGTCGACGAGACAAGTATGTAAGAATTCGAATCAAAAACAGAACAGAATTCTTGAAGGGTCATAAATTAATAAACCATTAAAGTGGTTAAATTATCTTTTATCTTGCCTTCTCACAGATAAATTATTACAAAACCGAAAGACACAAGATACACTACCATGTAGTATACCAGATCGGCGGAAGGTTGGTCTTGGCTTGGACCGTGTGCGCGCGGAGGTATTAAAAAATTAGTGTCGACAAAAAGGTTAACTGTCATTTATCTTGTGGCTCTTTGTGTGTTGTGAGAAGTGTTCTTCTCGCTCTGTGTGATTCGTTCTCATGTTATACTTCTTTGGCTGTCGTTCTGTCCTTCCGTCTATATGTCTGTCTGTCTGTCTGGGGGACTACTGCGCGCTGTGTGCTTTTGTCGAGCTAAATGATATTAAAAGTAGATGACACTGATATACCGTGGATGATTTCTGGAAATGTATGGCCACTGTCCGTCGATGTCCGCTATAGGTATACATATGGGTTTCGTCTTCAAATTGGTCATGGTCTAGCCTCGTGTGGTGGTGGTATACCTTATGCCTACCTACTTGGCTCTGGTCACAGAGTGTGAGAATTTTAATTGAAATTCTTCACAGAGAAGGTGTTTGTTGTTGTAAGCCGATGACGACTAAAGAGAAAGACAACGATACCGCCGTTCTCATATGGCCATTCGGTTATGTCAGCGGCACAGCACATCAGTTAATGCGCACTTGCGGTGCAATTACAAAGTGCACATACAGCACCCCACTGAGGAGACAGATCCTTTTGATCTCGTGCGAGAGACCACACACGCAAGTGTAAACCGAAGAAAGCAGGACACTAAACAACACTAAACACAAATAATAGCCTGCTATTGAGCTGCTGCACTATCCGCATGTCCACATAATGGTCCTTCTTATTCTTCTCTTTTGTGGGTCAAAGGCATCAGATAAAAGATAGCGGAAGCGGTTTTCTTCGTCTTCTTTTTCTTCTTCTTGGTCGTCTTGGTATAGCAATATGACCCCGGGTTTATTTATCGATTGTCCTTCGGTCGGACAATAAATTCGTGGTTTTTATTTCTCATCACCAGCAGCAGGCGCCCCCTCCTCACTATGACATGGCATTCCAGAGAATTAAAAATCAATTTCCATCTAGTATCTGTATCTCTGTTGAATGCAACCAGAGTCATCAATGAGTGTGACTCTCTGCCTAATAGCAGCTGTTTTACTTTTACTCCTCCAATCTTTCATTGGCGATCTCGAGCCAGAGCCACAGCAGCAGCAGCAGCAGCATCTCTTGCTGGAGTAGAGAGCCCATGAGAACCACGTTGGGTGTCGTATCATCAATTCGTTTAATTTGACAGGCGCAACCTAAACATGTCAAAACACACTGCATGCGGTTGCCTTTTTAGTTTTGTGCCTTGGCTTGCCTCTCCTCCTTCTTTCTGTTAACAATTTTTTCTTTTCTTTTTTTTTTTCATTTTCTTTTCTTTTGCTTGTGTTTATCTTGTTTTTTTTTTTTTTGCTTTTACTTAATTCCTTATTATTATAAATTATTTTTTCGTTGTTGGGCTTCTGATGTGGCTGGCTGCCGCTCTCTACCTGTGTTTATATACCTGATGGTGGTGGACTGGTGGTGCTGTGGCAGGTTTGTGGTGTACAGCGTACCCCCGCCTTCTTCAGACTCCATTTCGATTGTGGCTGCTGTGCGTTTGTTCTTCTTATTCTTTAGAGCGAACAACATAACGAGAGACATACAGACAAACGGGAAAAAAGACTTCAATTCAATAATATTTGCTGTACACTTTTTGTATCTGAGAAATCGGATGATGATGGTGGTTGTGGTGCTCCTTTGGAGCATGGCTCTGTCTTTTAATAAAGGAAACACGAAAATCGCATTTTTTTCCTCTGCGCCAGATCGTGTTTTACCTTTCGTTGGGTTCTTAATTTTTCGTTCATATCAACAAGATGTCTGCTTATGCTTGGGTGCAAAAAGTTGCCCCGGGCCGCTTTCAGGCGTAGCATGAACACCGGTATGTTGTTTCTGTTTGATGTTCGTTTTCTCGTAATTGAAAAGCTTAATTGGATTCTTAACCATTTTTATTCGGCTTAATTCGTTCGGTGAGCTTTCATCGGTTGACGGTGTGCGAGAAGTAGTTAAATGGTTTATTTCCCCTCTCAGGCAGGCGTTTATCATGGGATTTTTATCTACAAGTAGTGTATCCACCTTCGAGATCAGTTAATGTAACGCTCCGCACAGTAAATGGCATTTTTATGATCGCGTTACTGGGAAGCGACTTAGTGTATGCATAGTCGCTGATGGGGAAGTGGGCTTGAATGATTTATTGCTAACAAATTAAAACACTCCTAGGCGGAAAGAGATTAGAATGCTTTTAAATTGATTTCCTTGTTCTTGGGAACAATATGGTTTCCGTTCTGGGAATTTTGCGCTACATTTTGATTGGGCCTATGATGACGTTCTTCATTATTTAAACCTTATGTAGTTGGAAAGATTCGTGTCATGAGCTGGCAATGTCTCGAGATTCAATTTAACTCAAGGCCGCTACAATTGAATGACTATACTTAGTTAAATAAATCTGAGCGTTAATTTAACTGTGGAAGCCTGGCTGTACTTATTTCCGAAAGTGTTTCCGAGAAATTTTAAGTGTAAATAATATTTGTGCTCCAAGCTAGGATTTATACGAATGGTTTTTAGACATTGAAAAATGAAATGAAAGCCTCACCTATTTCGGATGAAGTTGACATAACTTCACGCTCAAAATTGGCTCTAACAGAGTGCAATATTTTTGCTCGGTTAAAGAAAAATGGGTTAAACTTAACCAAGTCTCTGTTGAAAAACACCGAGTATTCGTTGTTAAATACTACCGATATAAATAGGTAAAATGCATATAAGTATCTACGGTTAAAAATAACACACTTTATCAGCTGTTGAGAACCAAGTTTCCAGATAAATATCAACCAGCTGGTTAAATTCAACAGAGTTAGTTTTCTATTTACAACCGAGAAAAATTGGAATAAAATGATAAAAGTTTATTTTTAAACGAGTTTTGTTAAACAAGTTGACTCGGTTATTTTTGGTCCACAAACTCTGTAGGAGCTATATTAACAGTATCACTTGGTTATTTTTAACCGAAAGTTGGTTGATTTTAAATAAGCGATTTTTCTGCTTGTTTTATCTTAAACCTTTGTTTCTTGCGAATTCTATTTTAAACGAGCCGTCGAGCTTTTTGGAGGAAACTCTATAACGCACTTGTTATTTCTTACTTTTCATTCCTTTTTACACACTCATTGGTTTACTCCAAGATTCAAATGATCAAAGGAATATCAACTTTCGAAATTTTCGAGATACCTTCTTTGTGTAGTTTCAAATACGAAAACACAACGAAAATAAGTTTGGGAAAGTGTCACAACTCAATGTAGGTATACGATCTGACAAATGTTATTTGGGCTTCGTCAAAACACCACGCGACTCTGTCTAGTTAATTCAGTTTCAACTTAAGTAAATCTCTTGCTATGAAAAATGCTACGAAACTCGTCGGACCAAGATTGGTTTTACCAATATTTCACAACGATTCGATATACTCTAATTCGATTACTCTAACGACGTTAGAAAACTGTACTTGTCTACTAAAACTATTTACATGAATTGTTTGCAGCACTTTTTAATCGAAATGTTGATGTTAAATTTGATTTCATATGACAGCCATAGCCTTATTACACGATTCGCAATAACTGTGAAAAAATACATTGTTGGCAGCACTTTTTCCAATATTTTACTGTCAAAATTGTTTTTTTACGACAGAATATTGACATTACCTACTTTATGTAGCTTGATCACTGACATTTTGAGAAAATTATATTTTTTGGTAGACGATAGCCTCTTAAATTCTAAAAACATCATTTTGGCATTACATTTTTTGTAATTGTCAAATTGTTTGGTAATCGGTTTACAAAATTAAATTCATCTATCTGAGTTAGAATGAAATTGTCTACAGAAAAGTGGATTGCGAAATAAAAGACTCCCCTACGTAAATAATCAAATTTGCACAAGCACCTATACACGATGCAACTTCGCTAGCAAATGTCAGACAAAAACAACATACACGATATACAAATTCGACGTTATGCCTGTGGAACAGGTCGATAACTTTTACACACTGCTAGGGGTCTGTTCAAAAACTCAGAAAAGTTAAAATTTTATTGTTAATAAAAGTTATACAGCAATCAGCCATTTCGAACCATCTGGCGGCTCTATTGGTCAGCAGTCGTTTATGTGTTACTGTGGAGGAATGTACTAAAAACGGTTCTGCCTTTCGGTCGTTAAATTATTGAAAACAACAGACAGATGGGCCATCAGTGATGCTGATGCAACAGTTCCTTAGCCTTAAGCAGTTAATACAAAATACCTCCCCATCTTCTTCTGCGAGTGTTGGTGGATTTCAGTTGTTTGTTATGCACACTCAAAAGTAATTACACCGCATGTGTAAGAACTTTTAGCTGTCAATATCTTTTTGAAAGGAATTTCTGCAAATACCTATGTGTTTGCAATGCAGATCGTCTCCAGGGCCGTTTAATATTTCGCCGAACGCTTGTTGCATTTAAATCAAAATAAAGCCAGCATCAGTAGACGAGTAAATTATAATCCAGTCAATATAAATTTAAAGTTTGCTTGCTAATCAACGATAATTAGTTGAAGTATCATCTGTCACAGAAATTAATTATATTCATTTAGAAATCTGTTTGGATATATTCCTAAATGTAAAGAGTTTCGCGGTTTTTTTTTATTAAATAAAAAGCGATGAGTGTGTTCAAAAGTCTGACAGTTGACCGATGCCATTTTTCTGTCGAGCACGTGAGCAGTTTTCGTTCACGTACATCGGAAAAATCTAGTCAGGAATAGCTTGACCTAGTATCCAGTAAACATTAAGCCATCTGTCAAAGCAGATGCAAACAATCATGCGAACTATATGCGAACTTGTCTGGTAATTCAACTGCTTATTAGTTACTGCTTACAAATTGCGACTTGTTCGCTGTGAAATTTGGTTCAGTTTATTTAAAAAACGAAACTGTAAATTAGTGATTGTCAAAAATTTTAAATTGTCTAGGCATTTGGCCAGTGGAGTTCACAGGCGAGCTTTAGGTTAGAAAATTAGACTGTTAAATGAGCTTAGTAAATTGGGACGTTAAAGAATCTAGTTTAATAAGTCTGACAGCTGGTTGACTTTTTGAGTTTCAGTTTGGATCGGCCTAATCTAATCGGACATGAACAATTTATTTAGTTGAAGTCTATGGAGGGGTAGCCGAAGAATATAAGTGGTGTTTTTTTTAGCTTTGGTCTCAGCAAAACAAAGTAAAGTTGACACTTCGAGAAAATAGTTTTTTTAATTGCGTGCTACTTTACTTTGCTTTGCTAAGATCGAAACACGCCAATAGTAAGGAATTTCTTGGCAGAATATTATGTTGGCAGTTCGTATTATGTGGCTGACGTAGGGAAAGTGACTTTACCGTCCTGAGCAATCTAGTCCACTTAAGATAACTCGATTTTTGAATGTGCCCAATAAGACTGTTTTTTTTTTTTTAAGGCTCTGTTAATTTACACAATTATAAGATTGGGCAAATGTCCGAGATGATTTGCATTTCGGAAAATTGGATAGCGAAATATGGATTCGTTTAGGATGTTGGAAGTCTCACGAAAAGGGAGACTGAGCTACACTGATCCTATATTTAAAAAAGGGTTGAAATTTGAGGCACAGCTGCGACTGTCTCCTATGTTCGTTGAATCGTGAAGAGGTTATTTTAATTTTTTTAATTTTATGACAGTATTTGGTAGGGACCTAAAGGGAGAACTCAGAGCTCTCTTCAGTACAGCTTTTAGACAAAATCTATTTCAGGACAACTACCAAAGTTCGACTCCATTTCCCATCCGAGTTATCAAAACGTACGACCACTTTCCTAGAATCTCTTACCCTCCCAAGGCGAAAGTAGACACTCAACACAGGAACCTCCAGCTAAAGAGGAACCCAAAACTTACTGTGTGCAGAATAAAGGGCAGAAAAAAAAAAAACGACAAAAAATGGCTGTTCTAAAAGCAGCAGGTTAAGCATTCGTTGAACTTTAAAGCGACCATCGCCATCATCATCATCATCAATATTAGACTCATGCATGGAATTCAATTCGATCCGCATGTACTCGTATCGATCGGTTTCACCGCGCGATCACTACTTACTTATATACTTCACCAGCGCGTACCGGTATGTGTATACGTTCGAGTATATTCCCAAAGGTTTCGGTTTTCTTCGATGCTTTTTCGGTTTCTTTTCCCTTTTTTGTTGCGCTGTGGCTTACAGAGTCGTTTTCTTTTGTATCTTCGAGAGTATAAGTATATAAAAACATGTATAATGTGGAATAAAATACACAATTTCTTTCGAAGATATTTTTATAGACATGATTTTCCTCTTATACTACGCGCGCGCGCTCGCGCTCAAGTCCGTTGCATTGCCGCTGCTATACGCCGCGCTTCAATGGAGTCTACACTGGGGCTGGGGCTGCTGGAAGCGTAGAGCGGGAGAACAGCACAAAAAAAAGGAAAACAAAAAAAAAAACACGATACAACCGTGGAGAGGAAGAAGCTTAGAAGAAGCGCATCTTGATGATGTCTTCTGAAACAAAAGGAAACCTGATTTAAAATCGTTTCAATGGAATTTAAAATGGCACCAGAGCGCACCACTATACGGCAGACAGACAGAGAGAGAGGGCGAAGAACAACACCAGTCTGGTATCTGCTTGGTATAGGTTTGCCTCACCTGATGGTATTCAATGGAGGCAACGCCAACGATATGTATGAATTAATTTTTGGGGAGAGAAAATCCGATACAAACACATAATATTCCTGGAAATTACTGTTAATCTTAATTAAAGCACGTCGTCAATGGAGAATTGTGGACCATGGCACAGCCCAAGAACAAGAAGTGCCAACAGAAGTAATTCAAGATTTCCAGTTCCCAATGCAACTCTTTTGTATTTCGTAACGATCGCTTCGCAAGGACTGAGAACTGATCTTGTTGGCTGATTGCCGCCATTTTGAGGACGCGCGCTTATATTCCTGCTGTGGTTATGTGTGTGAATATGATTTAATGTTATAAATGCACCTACCCGACTTCACTGAGCAATGAATATGCGCTCGACTCTCATAGTAGACCCAATCGAAGCCAGCCTCCACGGCCAACCTCGCCAGCATGCCATACTTTGTTCGGTCACGATCTGATGTTGTGATATCGACAGCACGTCCTTCATAGTGCAACGATTCGCCACCATGCATATTATCCTCATCCCAGCTTTCGGTTACCCGCAATCGTATCATCGGCCACTGATTCATCACAGACACGGCCAGTGTGTTCAGCTTCTCCTTGCAGCGCTGTAAAAATAGAAACGGAAACAGAAAACGATGTAAAACACAAACGTATAGGCATAATTAATCAACAAAGAGCAAATAGCAATGAGTCAGTCTCTCATTAGCGGGAGACATTGCTCCTAGTCGTCTCGTAATTTCTTTTACAGAGGCTTGGGTCTAATTTAAATTCAATGAGTTTCGTTTGGGGGGCAAACTCCACCTCCCTCTCGTAACCACACACGCGCACACCACACACTTGTAGGCGTGGCCCTTATATAATTTAAAATCTCCAAACAAACTGGTTTCGTTGCTATACCCAAAAAAAAAGAAGAAAAAACATCCCAAAAGAGCATCATCGCTGAGATGGAGGCAGAGAAATAGTTCCATCGCGTCTTCATAATTGAATTTTTATTTTGCACATTTCGCTCGATTTGTTCTCAGGACCTCACATCGCACCGAAGGGCAATATATGCAGGAAACCAAAAAAAAAACCGACTCAAAACTGCTGTCCAAATGTTTTGTGAAAATTTAAGGTAATCAATTTTACGGTAGGCGGGTTCCCTCCACATCACACAACAATTGTTGCGGTGGTATCTTTTGGGAAAACATATAGATTTCCATCAGGGGTCAGGGATTTTGTTCTTTATTTTCGCAACAAGAATACGAGTACCTCTACAACAATAAAAAAGGAGTCGTATTCGTTACATCAAATTGGCAGCCGTGAAAATCAGATTATTTGCCTGCCTCTGCCAGTGGTTAAGTGAAAACGTACATCGATCTCCGTAGATAATTGGTATCGTTTTGCGCCCAAATGCTGTTATTTTGCCATCGCCTACTTTTATTTTTTTGATTTTGGTTTGTCCATCCCTGCTGCATACTGTTTGTCCTAGAGAGGTAGTCGAGATTGGTCCTGGTGCGGCACTTATCCTTTGGTACCTATTTATTTATTTATTTGTTCCCCCGATTTCCACTATGCTGATTGAATGGGAAAGGACAACAACATAACACACTGTGGAATTCTTACATTGTTGTCCAAGGATTAATATTTGTTTACTCCTTTCGGTGTGTGTGGTTGGTGGCTGATTGCGAGAGCACACTAATCTAGCCAGTGCACAGATTCTCCGCTCGACTCTATGCAAATAGTAGACGCAATGAAAACAACATCAATTTATTCTGTTAAAAGGCGCAACAAGTGATCTGACGCTTTCAATGGGATGATGGTGATGATAATGGTGGTCGGTTGGTCGGGGTGGACGGTGATAATCACACGATAATGATGCCGCACTCTGGGCCTAACTCCTTTGATTCGAGAGGTGTATATTTGATAAGAGAAAAGAGTAAAACTAAAACAAACGTATCCATCGTCCGAGGTATATGTCTATTGTGTGTGCACTGATGGGTATTATGTTTTTGGGGTATTCTCTTTTTCGTATTTATTCGGAGCAAATATTTGTCATATTTACGTTTGCATGGTGTGCGCGCAATGCACTGACGGAGAGAAGAAGTGCCGGAATGCCGCCTTCGTAGTTTGACCATTTCCAGAGAAATTTGTGTTTCGTCTGTGGGGCAGGGGAGCTCAAACGTTTTGAAGCGCATGTGGTATTAAGTGTGGCAGATTATTCTTATAGTAAGAGTGTTTTGACTTTGTCAAAAAACCTCCACAGCGAATGATAGCGAATGTAAGAAACAGTATCCAGTTCGGAGGTGAACTCTTTTGTTTTGTCGAAGGAGGGCTGCGAAAATTGCATTAAAGAGACTAAGCTTACTGATTTCGCAAGTTTGACCAGTATATGTTTAAAAAAACGAAACAGAAATGGAATTAAAAAACAGTGAAAGACTAACCCCGCTTGTCCACTGGCAGATTTAAATAAGAAAAACAGAATTATGTTGGAGGATGGCCGATAACTCAACAGACCGATTACCAAAAGTTGTCAGAGTTTATCAAAATCAAAAGGGAAACCCCCTGCCTCGGTTAAAAATGCTACTCATCACTCGACTTGGTGTTATTTACTTCGTTAGGCATCTATACACAGTTCGGGTGGAACATAAGCCTTTTTTTGGGGCTAGCTTGGCTGTCAACTATTGTGAAATGAGCACATCCAAATGCACATAGTTTTAAGCTATGTCCGAAGCAAAACAAGAATACAAGCTACCACAAGGTTAAGTCCTTAACCCATTACTATTTTATCTCATACAATCTCTTGCAGAAATGAGGGGGGTTGAAATAGAGATTATGTATAGAAGCTGACCGGCCACAGGGTTGAGTGCTGATACCATTGCTATTCAAGGTAACTCTACCGGCTTGAATTCCTGAAAATTCAGTTAACTGAATTAATGAGCTTCTTGTGACTCAGAAATACGATCAGCATATCCAATAAGCACTTGCTAAAGATTCCCGCAATCTTTTCATATAAAGTATATTCCAGGGACTAAAAAATATATTTCCCATTTCGGGGAATAATTCACATTCGTTTCTTGGAATAGATATTTGTAGTAGCACCTCAAGGCACAAGTCAGCGACAATTATTCTGAGTGACACTTCTGTTTGAATTTCCGAATCATAGCAATTATTTCGTCTTCGCCCATTCTGGTCATTTAAGTTTCGGAAACGATGTCGTGAAACGCGATCTACCCGCAGTTCCTATACAATCATCGATCACCCGAATTTTGAATGTAGTATTACACCAAGTTAGCTGCCTCAGGCTACATGCCACTTTGGATTTCAATAAAACATTTACCCCCAGGCAGTTTGCGCCAGTTTGAGGCACACCATACGAGTATACCATTGTCAAAATGATGCGCGTGGGTCTATGAAAAATGACAGTGGCTTAACCTTGATTACTCTTACTCCGGTGCTCAATGGAAGCAAATTAAGTTGTTCCCAATCGAAACAGAATTGGTACTATATCAGCGTAAACAACAAACTAACAAGTGCAGGAAATAATTAAAAAATCCCCACGTATGTTTCATTAAGCTCCATGGTCAACTCACGGTATGGCAACTATTTCCTGTTTGGTATTCGAATCTGCAAACGATATATGGTGGAACTGCATTCATATTTTTAATTTCCACTCATCCCGCCAATTTCAATAGCAATAGCAAGGAAATTGAAAAACTTTCGTTTTTCTTTCGAGTGTGCCGTGCGCTCCATATATTTATTGGCCTTATCGGGCCGTTTATTGCGACATAACTTAAGTCATTAGAGATAGCAATATGTGGTGGGCATATGTCCACACGACAAGGTTAATTAAACAACCTGCCAAGTGCTTGGTGTTAAGTGATTAATCATAACGACTTATCGTTCGATCAAGTGTAACAGTTATAAATAGCCAAATTGGTTGGCAAGTGTCAACCGCCCCATCCTACAGTAGGTTGTACACCACCGACTTTGACACCTTGAAATGTAGTAATCTCCCGCCTGCAGACCGCACCTTACACTGGCAGCAATGCCAGTATATTACACTCATAATTTGGCGATCGGCGCGCAGCCACCATTGCGCTGTTGTATACCTTCATTATGGTCGATCTCGACAAGAGTGTTAAATTGTTTAATTTTCTGTCTGCTAAAACAGAGAAACACATCGGCCGCCAGCCAAAAAGAGCAACCAAATCGAAGCCACAAGCAAGAGGAAAACATTAATGTATCAATATTGACGAAAGAACGGGCATCGAGAATTCTCAAAATTAACATGCGCTCACTTATAGTCACTTGCAAATGCATTACCAATATTGATATTGGTCACTCGTCATCAACATCATCATCATCACCAGTCAGAAGCACATCAACAGCAGCAGTAGTATATGACCGGCTTCGACATCGGCATCGGGATCGGCATCCCCATCATCAGAGCGAGAAGAGAGTGCTCGCACGCACGTCGGGGTACATTAGTATTTAATTTCATATTTGTACAAACTGTTTTAATGGACACCTTGGCTGTGTATGGTCTGCACTGGACACGGACGGCATACTGTTTGCATCTCTCTGTGTGCGGCGCGGTTCTACTTGAACAATTAAACTCTGGCTAAGTGCAATAATTCTCGTCGTATAGTCGTCTTAAAGGATCCATATAAAATCGCGCGTTGTAATTGCGCACTTTATTCTCTACTCATCACCATTAGCATCATCATCATCAGGCATAAGTACCCGCACAGGATCACGAGATCAATGTGTTCTTTTTTTTTGTCGTATTTCTACTGCGAGCTGTAACAATTATGCAGTTTATTTTAATCGCATTTATTTAAACGAATTACGGTTCAATTATTGCCAAAAGAGCTTTAGTTGATGTACTGATGGATCCAGATGGAAAGTGGTCTTGCCAGGTAATTATGCATGAGAAGCCTTCAATTCATTAATCATTCTCATCATTCGCAGGAAGAATGCAAAAAAGAAATAAGAATACACATGCGAGGGATAGTTTCCCTGGAAACTGGCCAAACAATGGATATCGAAATGTTGGCATTTTTATTTTGACTTTTGCCCGCAAATGTTGTGGCTGATATGGATGGATGGTTAACCCTTTGGGAAGAATCAAGCACCGAACAATTGCGGACAATAGAAGGACGGACTACTGTTTGGGTTTGCAGAGAATTCCCCAGACAAGCCCTGTGCGGATAATTTGAATGGGACTGGCTGAGATTTGTGTGAGCATTGTTACGATGCAGAATGGAGAGCGGGGAGAAGATGGCAGCCCTGTGGAATTGCAGATGGCTGCGAAAACATTGATTCCAGTGGAAGGTCATTCACCAACAACCACTGGATGGGAATTCATTACTTTGAATTGGATGCGGGTTCTTCGTAGGAAGCTGCCTCCCAATAACACCAACGAAGTTCAATACTATATAATATGTCGGACGGAACACACATAGCGATGGCATATTTATGAAGGGTTGGGGTCAAGATTCTGGATGGGTCAACATTCTTTTTACAAAATTCTGCTTTCAAAACTCTTTTTACAAAATTCTGCTTTCAAAATTCTGTTTTTCAATATTCTGCCAACAATAAGATAAAGGTTTGGAAAGTGTTCAATAGCCCGCGCTTTTTTACTGTTGGCAGCATTTTGTAAAGACAGTCCTCTCACTTATTTAAGCATAAAGTGTAGAGAAATTATTTTTTTAAGATTGCAGCGTTGTTTTAGACTTAGTGTTTTTTGCTATCCCATCGTGATAATGTGCTGATAGTGTTATCAGCGTTGCCAGACAGTCAAAATATTTCCCCCAGATTTGCCTTTTTTCTAAAAAACCCCCCAACTTTTTGTCAATATTTTCTTAATATATGTTTTATTAAAAGTAGGAATTCCAAATTTGAAGCGCGAACATGAGTTTGGTCTTACGAATGTAAAAGCGTGTTTGAAAATGCTGCTTTTTGAAACCATTTTGTAGAAATTTACACAGCTCCAATGCATGATAATGTTGTTAGTAAAATTTACTGATGAGGTTGGTGCCTAGATCCGGAAACATATTTAAGGAACTATTACAAAAATCTACTAATTTTTCCTAGTGAAACTGGCATTAGCTTTTTTTGAAAGACTTGTTTTGCTTTAGAGAATCGATTGATTATTTTCAATTCACTTTTGAGTGATTTGGAATTGGGCAGAAAAGAACGACGAATGTCTGCGATAACTCATTATTAAGTTTAAATTACTTTCGCAAAATGCGGATGCATATTTTAAGCTTATCAAAAACGAATATTATAACCAAATACAAATAATATAAAACTAAAAGAAAAACCGCAGATTTCCCCATAAAAAAATTCTCCCACGGATTTCCTCCCGTCACTCAAAAAAAACTCTAAGTCAAGGGGAAAACCCCCAAACTGGCAACACTGATAGTGTTATACTAATAATGAATGTTTCAATCTTTAAGTCCATTAAAGGGAAAGATAATTTTTTATTTTTTTTTTTGAATTTAATTTACCTGTGTTCGCGCTAGTGACGAATAAAAAGAAAAGATAAAGACTACGAACAATTTTTAATAACTAAAAAGCGATTTATTGAAGAGAGTCAAACAAAATGAAAGGGAGTTCCGCTGTCGGTGAAGGTTGCTAGACTAAAGTCATTGGTGTAAATAGTATATTGGCTACAACAACCTGTAATATATTATTAAAACCTGTAATACTTAATATACCTATTACATATAATAAAAAAATTTTTTTTTTTGTTCATGTTCATATTGTTTTTTTTTTAAAGCAGAATAAGCTGAATTTTATTGCAGGATTAAAAAAAAACTGAATTTCGTAAAGCCGAATTTTTGTGTCAGACGACAGAATTTCGCAAGCAGAATTTCGACCGAGCCCGTTTTTTGAATCTTAAAGGAAAGGACGACATATTTGAGCTGCTTAGCCGGAAACAACGTCTTTCGGCATTCAGCAGCCGATAAGTGGAATCAGGCTCTCTATGTTAAGGACCCATGTCGCGACATGAGGTCAAACATGTTTTTCTATCGAAGGTAGCAAGCATGTTCTTTGGCCTACGTTAGCCACGCTCATCTAACATCCTCCGCGTGAAACTCTTTGAGGGGAAGATGTCAAGCTGGACTGTGTATAAATTATGGAAATTATAGTCACCGAAACGCATGGAACAATAGAAGCGCTTAAGCAGAAGTTGCATAATTGACATCTTCAACGACTTTAAAGCTTCAAATGAAAGCCAGGGGTCGAATCGCCACTTCCTTGAACGAGCTTTACACTTACGGAATTAAGTTGATTTTACATGAGAAACAACAACATATTCCGTCACGTAATGCCCGTTCACGGTCGACGCGATTCGACCCCAGTCTTTATCGGAATCCCTATGGTCGAGCGACACTACAAATGCAATGTATTGATAAAATTGGATGTAGTTCTATCGAACCAGATTACCTTCCAGACCCAGATTTTAGGGATTTTTGTTCTGGAGCAGAAAGTGCATCGAGCAGATCCCAAGACGGAGATTAATTCATATAAATTGGGATATCTGGATGATAACTGGCTGATCGTCAGCGGAAGAAACTCTTCTGGATTCAAGACAAATTTAGTTGGTCGTGTAGTGAAGCTAGAGAACGCTTTAAATCTGTCCACCGCCCACGACCAAACGTCACTTTTAATAGCAGCAAACTTCAAGGTGCGACACAAAATTTCATCTACTTTACAAATGAAATAATTTTGTTTAGCTTTTTGCTACAGTTTAGATTCTATATTTCACTTTTACTTATTTCCCGAACGAGGAAATGTCAATATTGTAAAATTGAGTCTTAACCCGAGTTAAACAAATTAAACTGGTCTCCGCAGTGCAGTTTAAATTCAATCGGATTAAGCGCCGACATGTTTAAAAAAATTAATTTATGTTCGGGTTTAATGACTGAATATTATGGACTTGGGTTTAATTTTAGGAGTGTATAATATGGCCGCAAGTGAAATAACCTCATATTATGTTCGATATATTGAGAAAATAAAAATAGTACTCAAAATTCAGAAGTGGCGGGAAATAGTACAGAAATCAGTACAATAGTAGGCATTTTTTCAACAGTGTTCGTGACTACAAACAGAAAGGCAGACTCAAACACCGGCTCATTCACATCTAGCAATTGCACCGAAGTCGATGTCTGAATCTAATTCATGATGACACGAAAGGTTAAGCCTTCGTTTCTTATGCATCAGTGCCTCCTCATTGTTCGGGCGACTCAATTTGAAAGTGAGTAGCCCTGGGAGTAGCAGTCTGGGCTGCTTGGTTGAAACTAGACCTCTGCCAATGCCAAACACACATGGGCTTATCGACACTTTCGATTTCCGGATTGATTCGCCAGTGTAATAATAGACAATTTATCATAACCATAACACAAATATTCGATTATAGAGTTCAGAATAAATGCGATGTGGTCATAAGTAGTTAACTTATTGCGATGCGCACGACCCTCTAATTTGTCAGAAAACCGCTGTTAGCACTCTTGATTCATTAAAATGTGCTAATTAGAGTATATGTAATGCTTATCAGTTGTTGTACACTAAAAACACGAACGATATCTGCGAAAATCCCCGTCTAGGGTTCTAAGAAATCCCCTGTTTGTGAGCAAACAAATCATTATCCTAGCACAAGTAACGTGCAAATAAATGTGCTATTATTTAATAAAATAAACATCGCATAGATGTTTTTTTTTTTTTTACACGACAATAGTATTCAGGATCGCTGCCAACACAACAACCAGGGCCAACGGATGTGTAGGTACGTATATATTGCTGGCCCAATAAAAAGTCTGAATGAATCACTTTCAGTGCGCAAAATAAAACCAAAGGCAACAAATCACACGACGTGAGTCAGAGTCAAAGTTGGTGTACCGTATATGCGGCGACACACGACAGTAGATAACCGATACATCAAAACGAGAAATGAAAACAATTTATTATCTTTATCTTGGATAGGATTGATGATGGGGATCATCATCATCCCACGCGCAAACGTTCCAGAAGCGGATGCAAAATAGGACACGATTCTACTGCCCTACAAAGCTCCAATCGATCAATGACATTGCGGGCTGAATGAATTTTGTTTTTGTTCTGTTCTCGTTTCTTATTTTCCTCCAGTTCGTCGTCTTCGTTCGACGGTTTTAAGTTCCTTCCAAACGATCATCTTACACGCAAAACGACGGAACCGACATTTAGTGTTAATGTACTCTGTACGGTTATATTCCTTTATAAATTTTTTTTCTTCTTTTATACATTACCGCTCAATGGGTGTTATATAGTGTTTTTTTGTGGTCGGTATATCATCGTGCCGGTCGAATAGGCCACTTCCTCAGTTGTAAGATTTCCCTTTTCGATAAAAATCACTGCGCGCCACAAAGGATATGAGATATCGATTTCGCTATTGTCTTCATCGACATCGTTGTCACTTTTTTAGTCAGTCGATTAAATCGATTCTGTAAAAAGTGCGCAAAAACAATAAAAAAAAAAACAAAAAAAAAAGCGAAACACTGCAACTAAAGTGGCCCTGCTTGCAGAAATGTAGAATTTAATCGCAATCCTAACGTCGGGCGGTCTACTTCAGTTCTGCTGCGGATACTATTATCAAGAACAACCGACGTGGCTCAGGCACACATACGAGTGTAGAGTGGAGAGGGGCGAATTCGATATCGATATCTTTTTATCCTTGTGATTCCCAATTATGAATGAATTACACCGTGTAATTACCGATCGACGAAAGAGAGTGGCTGCGATGGTATTTAGTGCGTTCCTCGTATACGCTGGTGATTGATGGTTAGGGGTTGTTATTTCGTAATAACACAGGGATAACAGGTGCAAGATATCGGATTACTACACCGAGATAGAGCGCAGGCAACGCGCAATCATTTCCCGAGGGTGGTTGTTGTTTGACTGTGTGGTTGAACAACAATTAGAGTCGCAAAGTGGTATCCGGTGAGTTTTGGACTTAGGGCGATGGTGGTGACGGTGAGTGCGCGGAAGGCGAGGACAATGCGTTGGCCTTGCAACAGATCAAGTTGTGGTTGGTGCTTTTATTTTCCGGACTTTGTAGTAGATATACCGGTACCAGGAGGACTAGTTTCGCTCAGGTGCATAAAAGTTTCTGTTTCATGAAGCGCGTGAGGGTTCTCACTTGGCCGTTTAACCAAATATGCGCTTCATCGCTGAAAATTGAAAATTCAATATCGCCATTAACGCTCTTAAGTTTGCGACCACCGACTCGGAATTTCGGTGGTAAATTTTAATTATTTGTAAACGTTGTTCCTTCGTGTTTTTTCTCCATGGTAAAAATGTTGATTTTACTGAATATTTTGACATTGACAGTTCGGTAATCGGTTTAAGACGCGTTCACACTGAAAGTTTGAAGTTGTCAAGTCGCTAATGAAAGACCTTTTATAAGCATCAGATCCTTATAGGACCCTAGGTCCCTTAGCCTCTCAAGCATTTATTTTTTGAACAATTTTTCAGGACACAGTTTGACGGAAAAAATCTGTCACACAGATTCATCCCAACTTCCCTTTCTGCTCAACAAGCCGAATAATGTGACACAGTAGTTCCACTATTGACCTTGCACCATTCCACTGAGAAAGAAAATCGTTTTTCGACTACAGAAAGGCACACGCCACCAGGAGTCAATATTTACCTTTGCGAACGTCCTTGGCTACCGAGTAATAAATGAAAAATTCGAAAGTATAGCAACATGTCCCCATGACCTTGCTTCCGCATCAGCAATATCAATAAAAACGCACAGAATCTCTTGCCGCGATGGACCCAGTCAAGGACACCAAACGACAAAAAGCATATTCACCTTGTTTCCACGAACATTCTGCCATAGTATGTCCGTCAACATCGATACGCCTTATTACTACTAAGTAGTAGCAACAACTCTCTGTCGCAAAACAATTATTGTTTGTTGCCCAAGACAATGGCATTCGTCCTTGCGGCACGGTATGCTACCACGTTTTCTATTCAACTGTCAGTTGCAACGAGAGTTGAGGCGTTCTATTCAAAGCCAGTCTCAAATTGATGGGCAGCCATAAATTTGAAATTTGTAAACAAGGACATTGCGGCGCAATAATATTCCACACTCCCATCGGGAGTGTTTTGGAAAGATTTACCAACATCCGTGCATGTAGTGCGTCGTCATGCGGAGAGCGCACCTAACCGATTACACCTCTGCGCTCTGTCTAATGGGGAAGCCTATCGAAATGGTTTATAGTGTGACGACTAGGACACAGCGATACATCCAAAGGTCCAATAGTTTAACATCTTCACGGATAAATTCCATTATCAGGTGGATGCAAACAAAGCACGACACCAACAGCATGCAGGTAAAACAGAATTTCGCGCAATTAACACATGGCCCCGTTCGTCGATATGTAGTCTTCTGATGGTGCGGGTATCTACCATATACAGCAATCGATAACCAAATCGTAAACGAAAGGATTAAAATAAAAATAAAGGAAAGAAAATCCTCAATAAAACGATTATCTTGAGTAGATGGTGTGTTTAACATTCCCAACTCGGTCATATAACCGTGATGGGTTTTTAAGGAACACAATGCTATAACACCAGCACCGCGGCGCGCTCGGTGGCGGCCGGCGCGGTTTGTTGGCATAATTTATTGTAGAATCCATTTCGCACTAATTTGAGATTTAATGATTGTTTATACCGGTTCGCTGGGTTGTTATGACAGATAAAGGAATATAATGTGTACCCAAAAGATTGCCGAGTGATTAATAGTCGCGGTGGGGTCGCGCAGCAACAACAACAACAGCAACAACAAAAATTTGTGGGTGTAGTTTGTGGCACTGACACGCCATCCATCGCCAGGCTGGCTTGTAGTCAATTACTCACCTTTTCACATTTCGTGATTAATTACTACACCAATCGGAGAGGACACTATGCGCGCGGACCTAAGTTGAGCTTTTTGACGCGCGCGCGCGCACACATCCATTCGAACGCTACCCAACTTGAACTGATCATGCAAGATGCATGAGACCTTATGTCCACTTACTGTCAGTCTAGATTAATTCGTGTAATTAATTAGAACATAATACAGTACAGGCAGGCGATCAGGTAAATTCCTTCTTAATCCAGTCGCACCAGTCGTTTGGCTGCGGCGGCGGGTCTGTCTTCGTCGTCTTCGCCGTCGCTTTGTTCGTGTTGTGCGTCTGTGCGCTGGTAGACACATGACGGCAATGAAGATGAACCATAATATCACTTTGATGATGATGCCACTTGACATACTTGATGAAATTTCTAGGTTCATTGTGTACGCGATGTGATAGCGCCGGTTGTTGTCCGTTCGATCGGCACAATCTGCCTATTTTTGACTGTTTGTTGTGGCAGCAGTCATTCTGACATAGGGTGTGAGGTGTTTTGTTTGACACATGTCTAGAGTATGACAGAGGATCGTGTTGAAAGTGACGCTTTCACTGTCAGGCGAATGACAGTGGTAACACCTGTTCGACATGCGAAACGATGGTGGCTGGATTCAGAACTCACTGATTGGCTAAAATTGACAGCACTAAGACACTTTGGGTCTGTTCCCTTACTTTCTGGTTAAATTGTGGCAATATGTCGCATTTATCTCATTGCGAGAGAATTCGCTCACAAAAATGAAATATAACCAAAAAGAAAAGGAACCACCAATTTGAAAAATGTGACTTTTTTCTAGGCGGGAACATTCAAATATCAGCAGAACGAAGCACAAATTGATATTTAAGAACAATATTTGATTTGCATTTATTGCAGAAATTAAAAAGCTCAATTCTTTTGCATCTTAAATCTATTTTACGAAATATAAAGTAAAACAAAAAAAAAATGCAGTTACAAATTAGCATTTGAACGATTTGACAACCATCTGTCAGCGATAACCAATTAGCCCAAAGAAATTTCTTGGGCTAATATGTGCAGGTTTTTTATGGAGGGGAAATGTTTTGCTCTCTCTTTTTGGCTCTCTTCTGCCCAGCTTTTGCGTAAGGGAACGAAGTTTGACTAAATTTGGCTAATGTGTTCGAACGCATTATCTTTAAGGAACAGACCTATTGTTAATTAATTTTCAATACTTTCTGCAGATGCGAAATTTTGATTGCCAAACGGTGTCAAACCTTGTGAAACCATAAATGCCCATTCGGTATTTCCGTTGTCACTTCTCGACTAACGTGAGGATAGAAGCGAAGAAGAAAACGATGGTGTAGGTATAAACTCTTCTATTATACAGCTGTTTAGTTTTAGTACTGAGAAGTCATAGTTAGAGTAATTTTTTTAAACTTCAATATCGACTTGGTATTCTCCCAGTCGCAATCCGAGAGCACAATATCTATTCTTGTTCCCGAAGGCGACGTAAATTCCTCACTTACAAATTACAGTCATTTCTGCAGCACTAACTCCTTCGGTTACTACGACACACGTGCTCATAGCATCAGAAATTCACAAGTTCGAGTGGGGTAATTTTTCATACAAAAATACGTCACTCGTTGGTTTGATTTTGCATTTGACACTCTCGATACCCACATGCTCAGACATAACGTAGGTTTTCCCAACCAATTCAATAGTAATCCCAACTTCGATGGTTTATTGCCGCATTTCGTATACGTCTCCTTAACCACGTAAGTGCAACAGGCACATTACCAGCTTTACTCAAGTACCACTTCAAGTATAAAATTTACTGTCGGATAACAATTACTGAAGCCGAGTGGCTATGGAGGCCATGCATGTAGCTCTTCTGTGTGTTTCGAAAGCCCCTTTTGGGCTAACTATAGTAACCCGATCCATTTGCGCTAATTTTTCACCACAAACTATTGCTGAAAAATATGTGCCCGCCAAACCGTGGCACTAAGCTGCGCGAGAAAAGGATTCATTTACACATTCGTGCGTAGGTATCAATATCACACGCGGAATGTCCGAATTCGATATCTCTAGGTTTTTGCGCAAAAATCAATCTCTTCCAGTGTGTCTCTCTTCTTTTAATCGAAATGTGATAGACGTGATAGTTTTGCGCAGAGATATTATGTGCGCTGTTCCCACGGCCCCTTGCATTTCTAGTAAATCAAAACAAAACCACAAATCCAACATGACATCATTCACAACTG
The DNA here is from genome assembly GCA_963082955.1 of Cheilosia grossa. Lineage (NCBI taxonomy): Eukaryota > Metazoa > Arthropoda > Insecta > Diptera > Syrphidae > Cheilosia > Cheilosia grossa. Next base: position 99,906,784 of record OY720144.1, read on the forward strand.
CGCCGCCGCGCCGCCGTCGAAGAAGTCGATCAGTGTGATGGAGAGATGATGACGACCGAAGAGACGACGACAAAGGCGATGATGATCTTCTGGCTGCCTCCTCATACTGATGGGTGAACGTGAAGTGAAGAAAATCCTCCTCGCCCGAATTAATTCCTTCTTCCCTAATAGGATCCCTCTGTGTGTGTATTTATGTGTGTACTGTACAGTGCACAGATCGAATTACAATTGATGAAATGTTTTGTGCGATGTTTAACATGATAATACTACTGGAGTGGAGATGGTCAGTAATCATCATCATCATCCTCATCCTCGTCGTCTTCGTCTTCGTCGTCGTCGTCATCCCCACATCAAAAACCAACATCACTTAGAGCTAAAGCAGAAACAAACAAACTGGAGGATTATCTTCTCGCATTCGGGTTTACCGTCCGAGATAAGGGATCCATTAAAAAGCTTAGCTCTCCAATAATCTCTAGAGCTCGCCTCCACCTTGATGACGGTTCCTCTTTTGGCTTATTAAATTATTAATAAGAAATTCATTACGATTATGGGAGTGAACAAACACCAGTGTCACGACACCATGGTATTAAGATGGAGGCGCTTAAATATCACAGCTTTTGTAGATAAGATTCGGAATGCCTTGAGGGGTATTTTTCCCTCGCACATATAGCCGTGGTCTTATTGTTGTTTTGTCGGTACGATATCAAAGAGGATTGGACATTCGAAAGTTAGTCATCAGTGTGTTATTTTCGCAGTAGATGTGTGTGCTTACAGTTGGATGGGAGCCATACTATTATCAGTCTGTTAGATCCGAATTTATGAGGGCATTCTTTGCACATTCTTTGACTATGGCTGTCAGTTAAAGCTGGTATATATTTGCATGGAATCTAATTCTAATGAATACCTAGTCAGAATTGATCCGCGCTTTGTGCGCATCCCATAAACTTTCTTTGTGCGGTATAAGGGTATCGAAGAAGCGGTTTGACGACCGTACAAGCATTCGGTACAGTCTTAGCCTTGGTTGGCAACGGATAGTGGCTTTTATTTTAGCAATCGTTAGACCATGGAAGGCGATTGTGAATGTCAAACAGCAGTGATAGTGTATAAGGCGTGTCAAGTGGCTGTAGAAATATCCCAATAATTTTCTTCGGCCTTACTCAACGGCGTCATTGGGCAAGTTGCTATACTTTGCGTGTTCGCACATAAAAGCTTGGTCTTAACGATTGTTGGCCATGGCCATCTTTGCGAACCCTGGTATAGAAGTCGCAGATTGAAGAAACAAGCGAAATTTGATAAAACTATCTTTCAAAGATAGCAAGATCTTAGCCTTTGTTTTTAGGACGATAGTCTTCAAACCTTATATAATCCATTGTCATATAAATGACTAATAATAAAAAAAACAAGTGAGCAATCAACTAGCATAATAAATACATAAACGCACACAATGTGTGCGCAAACCCATAAAGTTGTGCGTTAAGCAAATTGCATCCGTATTATGTTAAAGGGTCCGCCATCAAACTTTTTTTTTCAACTATCTAGTGCTTATTTCGCGAATGGTAACACTTAGCTCATGTCTGATTTGACAGATAATTTGTTTTATTCTTCCGCTGAACGAATGTGGTTGTGTATACGCTTGAACAACGCTGGGAAATATTGCGACATTCCTTTGAAAATCATGGTAATGTTGCAGAATGTGTGCGAAAATTGCGTACGGAATTTGGAAGAAGAGAAGCACCGTCAGCTCCGTATGTTCGTTATCTTGTGAAAAAAGTGAAAGAAACTGGCATCCTCATCGATAAACCAAAGCGTGAAAAGCCAGAAACAGTGCGTACACCCGAGAAAATTGCTGCTGTGGCAGAAAGTGTGCGTGAAGCACCATCAACATCAATTCTTCGAAAATGAGCAAGGAATGGTCGCTACAGTCAATGGCGATCGTTATCGGGCCATGTTTAACGAATTTTTGTTCACAAAAATTGAAGAGGAGGATATTGGAAGATCGTATTATCAGCCGCAGAGCTGATGTCGTTTGGCCACCTCGGAGCTGCGATTTGACACCGTTGGATTTTTATTTGTGGGGTGCCGTAAAAGATAAGTGTTACGCCGACAAGCCAGAGACAATTGACGCTTTAAAGGACCCGTTAGTTTGAAAGACACGAAATCATATATTCATCTTGAACTTTTTGTTTATCACAATCACCAAACTTTTTTGGAAAGAATTGAGTGGATTAGACGTAATCGATGGGTCCGTTTCGGTAACAAACACCAACACAGTAGCCACTGCCAAACTTCTGCCAATTCTATAACAGCTTTTGTTACTATTTACAATGTGAGTTTGGCCAAAAACAGAAGGCCACCTTTTAATACCGTTTTGACTCATTTGTAGGGATTACCAGGCATTACAATAACATCCTCTTGGATTATTCTGTGTTAAGAACTTCACATTGTTACGCTACGTTACAGAAATGTGTTACACTTTAGTGCGGAAGCTCACTTGTGATAAATGTCGTGTTGGCACTTGAAGTGAATTTCCAATAATCCAACACATTTCCCAAGTACACATGTCCAAAGTTGATGAAACTCACTGCACATTGGCCACGAGCAGATGTCTGTTATCGGTTTGCATTCCTACAAATTGGAAAGACTTTAAATTTATCGGGGCTCATGAAATGCAAAAATACTACCCTATTAGCCCCGGGCAGGCGAAAACTATTACTCACTTGAAATCATTTTTCAACAAAGGTCAACTTTGGACTTCCAATCGTTCGAGTTGCTGTTATAAATCCTACTTCCAATGACAGCTAAAAAAATGCCCCAACCCCTTCTCACGCAGACACATAATCACTCATCGGCGTGTGCTCACTTTGAACTAAATTCATATCAATCACGATAACTTAATACCCAACCGTCCTTAGTTTTGACGCCTTCCCCTGCTGCTGGAATCACACGTAATTCTTATCGCCGCGCACAATCGATCGGATCAGTAATAAAAATTTTCAAAAGAATTACATTGGTTTTCTGTTTTTCTTTCGAAATTAATGTCAAGCCAACTATTTATCAATGGGCCGAAATCGGCAGCAGCAAACATATCAAGATAAGCATACATGTATAGTTGTTTTGCACATCGATCGATAACGCACGTGATATACCATATCCAACCCATTAAAAGGCCATTTCGATTTTTTTTTATTTTCTTGAGTTAAAAAAAGGTGTGCTAACTATTATTGCTCCCCACACCGATAAACAAAAAATGTAACTTTTATCTTCTGAATGGTTATCGGACGGGGGTAAAACCCGACTGAATTAGTTATAAATTGTATCTTTGGCCCAAAGCGGGACCGACGACGAAGGCGGAATGAACGCAGTCGTCGTGTTGGCCGCGTGTTATGCATTCCATCGGAGATTATTGATAAACACGGTCGCGGTTGATTGAACGCTGTTTTTCTACAGCTCTGCGTCTTATCATATCGATGCAGCGATAAGGCGTGCGATCCATCCGTCGTATGTACAAGTGGTGCACTATAGCTCTGCGACTGCAAGTAAAGGTGTACTCTCGACCGAGGGGCTGGCTAAAGGGGGCGGCCGATATATTATAGAGTGAAAAACTGTTGTTGTTCTTTTGGTTCAAATATTTACCTTGATGCGATAATAATGTTAACGATTGCGGACAGCGTGTTACCATTATTAATAGCATTTAGTGTGTTTTTCATTCCAATAGGAGCAGCAGCAGTCAATTGAAATGGGGAGGCTTAAGTTTGGATTGCCTGTTGATCGTAGATAGCAATAGGCTGTTAGTTGGTAATCAATAAACATATACCTTACTGTTGTAAAAGTATTTCACAAAAGCCTGCCTTATGAGCGAGAGGTTGATTTGATCGAAATTGACTTCTGTCACTTTTAGGGTTCGCCCTCTAGCGGAGCCATGAATGTGGCGAAATTGAGTTAGTCATTTTTATAAACCAGTAATTCCCCGATTTAATTAGCGCGAAAAGTGTGCCCGGCTGCGATGTGTTGAACATGGTTCAATTAATTTGATACGATTCATGTTTATCGCTAGTAAACTTAACTCTTAATAAATGGCTATAAATAAATATTTGATAAACATATAAATGACGTATGAGTTGATAAATGAGTACAAAATGTTGGCCTTTTTTTTTGGTTTTCGCTCAAAAAGTATAATAATCTTGTTTTCGATATTTTACGGAATGTTTTGGTCTTTTTATTTAAGTATGCGTACGCAATTAGGAGCATGATAAGGTGGCTTGTTAATCAGGTGGCATTCTTGAGATATAATACATTTATATTTGATAAACACTTGAATAGGTGTAGATCTTAAAGCGGTGTTTGACCTCCGTGCTTGTTAAATAGATGTAACTAGTACAAGAATTGAACTTTTTGATTTCAGCAATCCAAGCAATTCAAATCTTGGTCTTAAATATAAATCTGTTCTTTGTTCTACTGATATTTGAATGTTCCCGCCTGGAAACAAATTTGCGGTTCAACGCGTTCCTTTTCTTTTTGGTTTTATGTATTTCATTTCGGTCAGTGAATGTGACATATTGCCAAAATTGAGCCAAAAGGTAAGGGAACAGACATTTTAAACAAAAATTGACACATATTTACTACAAAAAAAATTCTGAGGATGCGCTTTGTTTTTAATTCACCACACTTACAAAAATACTTCTTAGCAAACTTAGAAAACTTTAAACTTTGTGTAACTCATGCATTAGGTTAATAGAAGGCTCATAAGGAGTTACGAATTTATTGTCTATTTGAATTTGGTACAAGAAATACAAATTAAGAACCTGAGCTTAAACTTCTGTGCCATAAAAATCTTATAAGAACAAGATTTTCTCCGATAGGTTAATTATTTGAAACACCAAATCAAACCCACTGTCACAATGTATTTACTCTAACAACCAAAACAGTAAATTTGTTCCTAAATGTTGGCCACATTTGTAATTTTCAAGGCGTCCAAATGAGTGAACAAAATAATAATTTACAGCGGGCAAAATATAATATGTCACGCAGGAAAATGTCACTTATACGACGAGGGAAATTTGTTAAAATTATTTAGTTGTCGTGAACAAAAAAAAATTAATAATTTAAAGCTGTAAAGTTACAATGGCAAAATTCAATTTTATGATAAGTCCGTTTTTATCCATAATAGAAATATTTGTAATCGATTAGTCTAAGGCATTTAAATCTTTAAGAGAGTCAGTCTGTTGTTAGTAACATCGCAGTGGTCTAGCTTGATAACAGGCCTCATATTTTAATAGCAAGTTAGCAAAGCAAAGGATATAATCTACGAGACATAATACTTATTTGATATTTTTTACTGTGTTTCTTTACCTATGTCATTAAAATTTTAGTTGTTTCTAGATCAGTGGTCAAAACTGATAGCAATCAAAACAGAATATTTTTACATGACCGTCTGAACTTCTCACCGCCATTCGTTTGTGTAAGTTTTGTTTTCGGGCGAATGGAAGGGACCTCCGATTGCATATGCCGTATCTATAAACGGCCTTGCTAAGAAGCTTCAGAGATCTAGGCCACCACTTAAAAAGTTTGCGGAGCACCTTTTGACATTCAAAAAAAGTACTAAGCCAGATCTGTCAATTTGTTTTTATTTCAATGAAAATACCTATTAGTCAACAGAATTAGACAATGATGGTCATCTGACGGCTGTTTGAGTCAACAGCGGGAGCAAATAAATTCCAAAGTTGCATTGTACCTATCAAAATTTGTCTCATATAGATAGATACTAGTCTAAATCTAAATCTATAGATAAAAATATTTTTAACAGTGACTCAACAGAAAAGTGGTTAATTTATTTATAGAAATTGACGTTCGGTCTTGCTTGAAAATTGTCTTATCTGTCACTAGAAAATGGGAAGTACCTAAATAAGGAACCCAACTTTAGTGGTGACTAAACTGAGGCAATTTCGCTTCTGCTCGTCTAGGTAGGTCAAAATTATGTACATACTACATTTTTAGCACATTCAAGCAATTCGTTTACATTGCCAATATGATTCGACGATGGTGATAATTTCTCTAGCAACAATTGCCATTATTTGTACTATATCTGCATATCTACCAATAATATTTATTTTTTAAATTTATTAAACAACAAAATAACAGAGCATAGAAAACGTGCAAGAAAAAAATGTGTTAATTAACACCCGCTTTCTCACGATTGCGCACAAACACAAAACTCGCCACACGCGCCCTTTGCTAATTGGAGCAAAACAAAGAAGACAACAAACTGTATTTAAAATCGCGCCGTCAACTCACCTGTGTCATGACGCGATCGGCGCCTGTACCCTCCTCATCCTTAAAGATAATATCCTTATTGTAATTTGGTATTAAATCCTTGAATTTGGAATGATCCCGTTCGATGCGACCTTCCAATATGCCCGACGCTCCTAACGTATTCTCGGACATGTTTGGCACATGTTGCTTGAAAACGAGCGGCGTTAGCTTGCGATTTTTGCGCGGACCACCAATGCCCCGACCCGGTCCGCACGAATGCACCGATGTTGAGAATACTGTCACTAGGATTAGAATGGCGAGAATTTGTTTACTAGATGGCAGCAGCAGTAGTGTGCTGGATTTTTGTGAAATTTGACTCATTTGATGCATTTTTTTTTTTTTTTTTGAAAATAAATTAAAATATATATTTCTTATTTTTTTTTGATTCAAGTAAACTTTGCACACTTTGTGAGAATTGCAAGAACAAAAATAAACACCGTTATATGCACATATTTCCTTCTCTGCTTTCGCGGCACTTTAACGCTTGAGTTTGAATTTGAATTTTTGAATTTTGACACCTGTAAGCAGGGATTTTTTTTTTTTTAATCCACGAGTAAAATTTGAATTTAATTGTATATCCTTTTTGTGGAGGAAGTGGAGAAAACGGCGACGAACTGTTACCTAATAGGAAACAACGTAAACAACGAACTAACAAATTAACCCTCGTCCGTACGGAAGAATAATGTCCTGCGTGTCACTCGTGGTGTGGTGAAGTTTTGCGTGTGTTTAAACCTCGCTCGCGCCCAGTATTACAACTGATTGACAAATGACATATCGTCGTTCATATTGAGTCTGCAAGGGTGCCAATCTTCGCTATATAAAGTCTTCGACGGGGTATACGTCCGACAACGGCGTGTGTAGAGTGCGCATATGATTCCGATTACGACGATATACCTTTCGTTCTTTCCGCTGTGCCCACCTTATCTGTGGCCTCTCTTCCACTCGCACTTACTTCGCAGTTTACCTGAGCGCACCACCACTGCACCAAACCAGCAGGAACGATCGGAGAGACAGAGAACGATCTCTGTGACGCAGCCAGTGATTATGTGTGTTACTTCTCCCTCTCAGAGGAGCACTTAACGAATATCACCGATTCGTTTAGTTCCTCCATTCATATTGCGATGGAGTTTGAGAGTGTTGGTGGCCTGGAGGCGTGGCGTTAGCCGTGGAATGGTTGGTTGTGAATGAAACGTTGTATATAGAAAAGTGGACAATAAGCGACTGGAAGCTGGAAGCTTGATTCTTGTTCTGGTTATCAGAAGAGTGGAGTTTCTTTTTTTTTTTTTTTTTTTTCCTTTTTTGAATATCAACGTACATAGGTACCTAGGTTTTGCACGCGGCCATGTGCATGAGAACGTGAATTGCCTGCTGCAAGTGTGTGGTGAATAATGAGGCTTATTACTGTACCATTCGTTGTTAATTGGTTTATTGGTCTCTCGGACTCGCTGGCGATGGCGATGATGATGATGACGATGGCGATAAGTGATTTCGATTTAATTTTTTGTCTTTTCGTCTCAGATATCAGATGCCGGCTTTTTAAGTCCATTCAGGCAAATGCCAAATGGAGTGCGATTTCATCAAACAAATTCTTGCCACCTCTGGTGGCTGCTTCATCGACATCAGAGTCAAAGAGATCGGAATGAAAAGAGGGAAATGCCTACCCATATTTATCGATGAACACGGAACATGTTAATGTGTTCATCACTGATTCCCACGATGGCTATGTGTCGGTGGTTTAGGTGGAAAACATGAAAGGTACCTACTACCATAAGAGGAGTACCTAATACAAATGGAAAGAAAGATTAAAAAATGGAAAGCGCTGGAATGCCGGTTTTGAAGTGTCCGGAAGTCGTAAGATTCCACAGATACCTAGGTATATACCTACCCATAGAGGAATTAAAACACACATAAAATCGAAACACAAAAGAATATTGGAGACGCAGACATTGCATGGGCGGGATCAATTGATGTGAGTTGTTAAATTGTCAATCGCTAGTTAAACATTCAAATTTTTAAAAATATAAAAGGTCTGAGATTGCTTTTGCACGTTTAATAGGAACCTATACCTACGTTGAACTCTAAATGTTAAAAGAAATGGGGGCTCGCCGACCACAGATTTATAATGAACTTTGAAAAACAGATCAAATATTTTTGGCGGCTAAACGTTGTTCAATATGCAACTGATTTCGACTTGTGTATTGTTGACATATAGTGAAGGCCAAGAGTTGCTCGTGCGTTTTTGTTTCTCCCTATTTTAGCTAGGTATTGGATGTAATGTACCTTTAGATGTGAATGTAAATCATTACTTGTTAGCCCCACTGTGTGGTTATACCTAATGTGTATTACATGCACTTTTATTCTCTCTATTCAATATGGAAGAAAACAGTGTAAGTTCTGTAAGAATAAGGTCAGCCTGAAACTGGTCGTCAAGCGTTTCATTTCTCCAGCCTATTCCTTCAGCATCTCATACACAAAACGTCAACAATGTTTTTCTGTTAGAACTGAGCTGAGGCGTATCCTTCCTTCGTTTCCTTTCAGCACACTTAAGCCCACGTGCAAGTGTAGCTTCGGGCTCGAAGACAAACGCAGACGCGATGAACCTTCAAAGTCTACCCTCCAACGTTTGGTGGCCCAATACAGCTAGGACCTGTGCGTCAAAGGAAAACCAGATCCGCCAAGAACATTGCCGAGGTCCGTGAAAGTGTTACAGGAGAACCCGAGCCAGCCAATTCCTCCTTTTGCATTCGGACTTGGCCTGAACCCGCATAGGATTCAACTGACCCCATCAGGAGCTCAACAAGTTAATGACTACAGACCTTTTGCTATAGCTTTATTAGATTAGATTCGATTTTATTAATTAATTAATTGATTCAAATCTTTAAATTTTTTGAAAATCAAAGAAAGCATGCGGCAATAAGCCCTCTGCCGGCTGACAATAATTTCTTTACAATAGCCACTTGTTGTTATTGTAGTTTAGTAAAATAAAAGCCAGGGTTTTATATTAAATTAAAAGTAACAACTTTCTGACATAATTCATTGCCGATAAGCCAAGTCTGTCTTACAGCCTTAGCTTTATTATAAGTTTCTGGCGTTTTGGAAGAGGGCCTAATTTTGGCCGAAAAATCATATTTATCGATTCGGATTTTGGATAAATAGTTAGGTTACCAAGCAAAACTGCTGTATGTATTTGAAAAGACGCCAACCTACGCAAGGTTCACCAGGTGGATCCATACAGAAAGTCATACTGTTTGGTACGTATTTTGGGGCGGCATCGTCTTTGCTCGGTACTCTATGAAAATGCCACACTGCATGAACGATTTGTATGTATGGTTATCTCCTGCAGACAGATGGCGCACCAAGATTGTACAATTTTACCCCGCTAGGCTTTTTGCTGGTCCATGCCAAAAAGCCGCAATCGACCGTTGCCGGATCTATGCTGCATATAGTCATTTGAAAAATATACATGGTTAGCCCATGGACCTTTTTAATAAACAAGAATCACATAAATATTACACACGGCTTATTGTCTTATCCCCTTAACCCTTCAACTACCAATACATTTTGACAGAAAACCACCATTTTGATTAAACTCGGCTTGGAAAGGCAGCACTCACAAATACCTCCTAGATCTTATGCCGATCTAGAATATAGTGCGCCTACAAATCTATCGAAAAGTTGTATGGGCTACGGCTGTTGGATCAAATGTTCTTGCTTTTGCATTTTCCTACCTGATGGCAGTATAGGTGCAAAGTAGAGTCAAGACTCAGACCAGGCAGGTATTTTATAAACGAACAAAGCTAAATCAAGCCGACAGTTAGTTTTAGTTGCACCACTTGACAACTCTTCAAGCTTTGATTTTAAAGGATTCCAACTGACAGTCATGGGTCTGACGGATTCTCTAAAAATCAAATGTAAGTTTCCCCAATTGTCAGAGTGGATATCTGCAGAAACATGTTAGCTGATTCCTTGCCCAAACAAATACAGCAAAACATTAACCCCGTAGAATACAACACAAGGCGACGAGCCTTTTACCCTATACGGGATTGTTGAATTTATCTACTTAGCGGTGATAAAATCGGGGGCATCTAACACAACACAATCTACTCGTATTTCTGCAGACCCAGTGAATTTCTACAAGCTCGAACTTGTAACCTCACAGCATAGAATTGTGTACAGGTGTGTTGTCATTGAACTTGTAACTCTGGCGTCATACTTGTAAAACAACTACTGTTCGTGTTGCGCTGTAGACACCTGGCACTTATTTGAACTTGATGAAAACCCAAAACCGACAAACTGTACACACTTGTCTCTAATGTCTAATAACAGCTAAAACCTGCTAATTTGAAACAAAAACACATCACACATCTGTCATAGCTGACAAAAAGCCATAAATCACGCGAATCTGTTCAAATCTGTCAGTCTGTGTTGCGTCAGGTAAACACATTACACAAAGCGCTATTGTGGCTGAGCTCATAAAACGTCCTCGTACTGTCAGTGAGCGAAGACAACATTTTGATTGATTCGTAATTAAGTCATAAAGCACAGTTTTCGAAACTCAATTGTTTAAGGCGAGGAATGCGGTAAATTACCCACCTCCCACGCGCAACATAAACAAAAATATTTGCATAATCTCTCATCTTGCAGATTTTCAAACGCACAGATCTTCTTGAAGCCCGAGCCCGACTTTATTGGCTACACACTCTCCCATATAGATGCGAGATGACGAACATCAAAAACCGCTTAGTAGTATTTCATAAATCAAATAAATTGCTTACGAAATAACAACAAATCATTTGTCTGTGCGCATGGGAGCGAGTGTGAGCGTGTGGAATTCAAAATTCGAATCATAAACCATCCTAACTACTAGGAAAAAACAATTAGTAATCGAATGACCATTTAATGCCATATAAACAATATGCATAAACAAATTCCGAGCGACTATATGCCCTCGCCTCGGATCTCTGCCAAAACGACCGACTTAAAAGTTTTTAATCAATTCTTTATGGCTGCTATATCAATAAATAGACGACGACCACGACGACGAAGTAGCGACGAAAAAAAGAAAACAATTAACATAAACAAAGTCGCACAGGCCGGCGCGGGAATGGGCGATAAAATCGCGAGACTCATCATCGATCATCATCGGTCAGTCGTGGTATCGGAATGAATGCAGTGCATTGAGAACTGAGAAGACATTCAGCATCACCCCGGGACCATCCCCGATGTCACATAAACATAAGCGCGGCGTAATAAAATTTGATTTCCGTCTTTGGCGATCGATTAGGCCAGCACGGTGTGCTACGGTGCGGCCGAAACGAAATGAAAATAAACGCGACCGTGCGCAGTCAAAGTGACAGTAAACAAAATTATAAATCTACGAGAGAGAGTTTTTCACAGTCGTTGTGTCAGTTCCAGTTGCATCTGCGACTGTGCTGCTCCCTGGGGGAGTTACATATTACGCCTGCGGTGATTTGAGACGTTTATTTGATGTGGGGGGAATTTTTCACTACTCTATACAAGTGGGTAATTACAGTAATGATACTAACAAAAGTTATTTGTCAAAAGTAAGCACTTGCAATCATGATTTAAGCGTTTGTGGTAGCTATAGCTATTCAACTTTCATGGGAAAGCTGTGTAATTCATTTGAACTGAACTCAGATTTGGTTATACATTGAAAGAGAACAGTTCATTTTTATGGTTTAGTCAGAGTCGTTACATTCTTGTTTGTATTAAGCACAAAGTTAGAGCCACTTAGCTTTGTTAACTTTGCGTGAATTGGAACCTATGGAGGCTTCCAGTCATCTGGAGAAAACGGCCTAAATGACCTTCGTCGTTCGCGATGTACGGACCGCGATCAGAAGTGGTGACTGGGTATATACGTATAGCTTATTTTAAACTCTATAATAAGGGCTTTAAACTTACAAAAAATTCACATGTGTGATTTAAGGCCAGGAAAGGCAACCGTCGATCAAATTTTCACTGTCCGCAAACCTAAGAATAAATGCGGGAATTCCAGTTCAATATATACACACCTGCGCTTTATCGATCTTAAAGTCGCCTACAAAAGCGTAGAAACGAATTATTCAAAGCTATGACTTATCTATAGACATTTCTGCCAAACATTCACGGCTTTGCAGGAAGATGATGAAGAAATCTGTTCGCTTCTTCGTCAAAGTCGAATAGAACAGAACACCCACACTTTGACGTTAAGAAAGGTAAAAGACCAGATGACGCGCTACTATGCAACTTTTTTAACAACATTAGAATAAATTCCATAATACTCACAAGCCTATATCAGAGGTAGAAGCTTGCGAAAGTGCTTGCAACCAGTTGGCATTGTCGGGAGAGCTTCGAAAATGGGTCTTAAACGAAGACAAAGCGAAGTACAGCTGTCATTACGAAAGGTCTCTCATAATATCCTCGAAACGAAACTTCACAATGGGCAGTTAAAACTAAGAATACATTGTAACAAATCGTCTCCAAAGCTTGCCTTCACAAATAAACCATGGTCAACCAAAGGCTCGGTCTGGAAAATCGTTGTTTCTTCGGTTTTAGAAGGGTGATGAGAAATCTCTCTCTCTCTCTCTCATAAAAAAATAAGAAGATTTTATTTACAAATACAGGACTTAGGCCTTCATCACATTTCGAAATATGGCGAGGACGCTTGGATCTTGTCAAAAGCGTGGATGAAAAATTTATGCAACGCCTGGAGAAAAAGATTCTTCGAGTCTTATTCGGTTCAGTTTGTGTCGATAGAGTTTGAGAAAAGAGATTTATCGGCGAGCTTAACATGACATGGACTTTGGTAATTCCAAGAAAGCTCAAAGTGAGCAACGGCTGAAGTGGTTTCTTCATTGACGAAATCCTGGGTATAATGATCGAAGAATTTGAAAATAATAATAATACATTTTGTGCTATAGCAACCAGTTGCAAGTTTATGAATATTAAAATATTTCAAAAATAATCTAAGCCGAGAAGAGGAGACGAAAATCAGAATGCGGTATAAAGCGAAATGGAAATATTGTTTGGAAAACGAAAAATAAGAAGGAAAAAAAAACGAAAGATGAATATACTAAAAGAAGAGCAGCGTGAATGAGTCGATTCAACATTAACAAAAAATAGGTTAAAATATGACTTGAAGTAGAGTCTCAACTTCAGCTGGTGAGAGTAACCGACCTTTACGATTTTTAAGAATTGATTCCCTGTGTCACTAGATTGGATATATTAGACTGCAGTTTGTTAAAAATGTAAGGTGCTATAGAAGTCAGAAAACATCGATTGTGATCTTTATTAAAAATTTATCTTTCCGACATCTTATAAGCGACACTTGTAGCACGAGTGACGCAGGTAAAAAACATCGAATAAGCTACACGTCCGCCTTTGAAAATCGTAGAATCGATCGCGAAAAAGCTCGATTTGATCCAAATGTGTGCTTTATAGCCTTTGATCTGCAGCAAACCATGCCCGTGCCAAAATCAACAACATCAAAAACTTCTTATATGAGACAGATGTGGTTCTTCAACTTGGGTATTCATGTAATTACTTCCGATGTGGATATGTCTCATATGTGGACGGAAGATATAGCTGAACGATGAAGCACAGAGGTAGTGAGTGCACTTTTTACTTTTTTTCAACAATGTGAACTTGCCAAGAGCAGAAGGATTCTTAAAGACTGGAAGGATGGGCTCTCATCGCGTAATTTATTTTATTTATGCACCAAAAACGATGAAACGATTGCAAAATAGCCATCGTTCACTGGAAGCGTTTCGACGAGGGTATTTGACGTTTGAATTAATAACGTTAAGCGACAGAAAACGATGACCGTCCAATCGTTTCGACTCGTTACACGAAGTAGAAGCGTCGTCGCGACTATGTCATTCGATAGTTTTCTGCTTACGCGATTAGAGCCTGGACAAACCAAAAACTTTTTTCTAATATGCTTATATCAAGTTCTGATATTACTTGACTATATCGATAACATCGATCACAAATTTCCGGAAGTTATGGGCACCTAATTAGATAACGATGGGGATTTCGGGAGGATTGAAAAGGAGTTACGAAAACATGAAACAATAGATATATACCGCAGTACAGAGAAATCATAAGAAGCTCAACCAATGGAAATACTGTCGTCGTTAACGTAGAAAATATTTTTCGCCCACTTGCAGACTTACAGGCAAAACTTAATATTCGTAGCTCTACAAAAAATGTCTTGACGCGTACTTAAATATGGATCATATTTATGCAAGGAATGTAGGGGGAAAGCGGGAGACTTGAGCCACTTTTTGTTAGATCGTTCATAAAAATTTGTTTATCTATCGCAGCCACCTGTTAAATGCATTTATTTATAGCTACATTTATCTATTTTAAGAACGGTCACATAGACTTGCAATACGCGCAAGAAATTTTTGGCTAATGCCAAATGTTTCAAAACAGATTTTCGGCTCACCCACCGCGAGACTTGAACATACTCAAATTCTACAAGCAAAACAATAAAACAAATAATTTATCCACTTCCAAAGTGAGTAGAGTTCGTTTTTATTGTTCTTGTGGTTTGAAAACAAAAAAAATAAAAATTAGAATCATATCTTACAGTACATAAATAAAAAAAAAAAGTAGTTACTTAAATTTCTTAGCATAAAGAAGGTAAAAAAGGAAACAAAAATTTTACTTTAAAAACATTACAAAAAAAAATACATAACTTAATTTAATATTAAATAACCATTCGACTTAGGCATCAAGCGACGTACTATATATCATTTAGCACTGATCAACTCGCTCTTCAGAAACTGTCTCAAGTCTCCCGCTCACATTTTTTGACAAATTTAGATTTATCATTTTTGCTAAATAGAAGCAAGAATGGTTTTATGCTAATATTTACAATGTAAAATATCAATTTTACTAGGTAACATCAAATTTATTTACTTACCGCGTTACAGATAAATTTTATAGAGAAAAACAATTTTTTTTTAACTTTTTCCACTGGAAAACACATTTTCTCTTCCACCAACCAGAGACAACTGATGATTTAGAATTCTTTTTGTGTGTAAGTAACGCGTCACTGTCTGCATCGCATACAATTACACTTGTTGGATTTCAATGAAATTTAAGTAAATTATTGAGAGTGGCTCAAGTCTCCCATATGTTCAAGTCTCCCGATTTCCCCCTACCTATGAAGAAGAAGCTCCGTTCAATGAAGTTCTGATAGCTAAGAAAGGCAAAATTCCCGACAAAGCACTAGACTTTTTTCCAAGAGAAAAACAAAACCAAAGAACTTTCACGTGAAAAATATTAAGAATTTGAAAATTTGATCTTTCATTTCCTTCGAGCATCATTGGTTCTACGAAAAAGCACTTTCAACGATTCCTAATGCTGAAAAAAAACAGCAAACAAATTAAAAAGTAGAACTAAACATGTCACTTAACCGCTTTGTTATTTCTATGATTTACTTGTAAAAAACAACTCTGTGGAAAAAGGAGTTAAATGCCATTTTTCACAAATTATTAAAAAAAAAGTGTGTCCAAAATTATTTTTATTAAATGAAATATTTACTTATATTTTGAAAGGCTGTTATGTTTTTTTTACTTTTATTTTTCGTCAGCAGCAAGGTTAAGTTACTGTCACAAAAAAAGTTCTGTTCAAAATACTTTAAACCCTTATTATCTCGAAACTTCAAGAACGTCACTTCTTCATCTAAACGCTTCAACTCTAGGAACATCAACTGTGTTCCTCTTTCTCAACGAATATTTCTCCATTTCTTCTAAAGCCAACATTACTACTTCTAGCAAAAGTATTTATAAAAAGGTAGCGAAGTGGTATAGTATATATCCGCTGATTGGAAGAGATATTTTCTGATGGCCATAATGTGTGACTTCCAATTTAGTTGGTCATCTATTATGAGTCCTATACTTAAATTCCTTCACGATTTCAAAGGCAAAGTATCTGTTTGTGTCACAGCTAAAAGGATGAGATGCTATAATGCCTTCAATTACCGTATTCGGGTTGGACGAGGAAAAACACATCGCCTAAGATTTTGTGCTAAGTATGAGTTGATGGTAACTGAGCCAGATACTAAGCAAACGTAGGTCAGAGCACCTTTGGTCTCGAATCGTGGTTAAAGAATTATCTGCATATGAAATATGAAAGTGCTAGATCATCTGCATAACCAATTATGTGCCTGTAGACAGGTAGGTTAAATGTAGAGTTGATGTTAATAAGGAAAAGGATTGGGCCTTGAAGTGATCCCTGTGTTACACCAGTATTTGGATAGACCTCTTTCATACTTACAACTCCATTTACCCTAACGCGCTGTTTTCGGTTAAGCAAGTAAGACTCAAACCATTCAGATACATTTCACCTAAAACCAGCTTTGCTGAGTTTCTGGATTAATAAATCGTGGTTGACTAAATGAAAGGCTTTTGTTAAATCTAGAAATAAACCAACTGCTTTTTGACTATTGTCTATCATTTTTTTCATTTTAAATTCATTTTTATTTTTGATCATTCTTTAAACTTACCTACTAGACAAAAACGATTAAATCTAATTTAAAACTAACATTTATCTTAATCTAGCTTACTGGCTCTTAGCGAGCGCTCTAAACTTATCAATAAGACTATTGTCTATTGTCTCTTTATAAAGGCCACAATTGCATCTTTCATAAAACCAAATTGCAACTTATTGAAGAATCTAGTCTTTTCAAAGATCTCTGAGAAGACGGATAGCAAGCATTTTGGCCTATTGTTGTTGGGGTCACTTGAATCTTCCTTTTTCTCAAAATTGGAATAAATAATTAGGTTTTAAGACAATCAGGAAATATTCCGCATTGAAAGCTTTGATTAACAACGTAGGTACTTCAAGGGGCTTACCATTGACTTTGCTAACTTCTTGATGATAACGTTGCTAATGCCATTTATTCCACATGAGTTCATAGCTTTCAATCTGTTTATAATACCGAGAAGCTCGGAATTACTAATAGGTCCGGAATTGAAGGAAAGTGGATTTGATTTATCAAGTAAATATCTATTACTATTATTATTTAAGATTTCATGCAGTTACCTCGAGTCTCGAGCGCCGTTTTTACGGACGGATCTAAAATGGAAACCGAGGTGGGGTCAGGCGTCTTCTCCGAGGCGTTAGTTATTTCAAAATCGATACGCCTCCCCGCCCACAGCAGCGTCATCCAAGCAGAGGTCCTGGCAGTGACAGCAACAGCCCGTGAGTCTGTGGTAAGAGCAAAACCACCTGAAGGTATTACCTTCTTTATCGACAGCCAGGCAGCAATAGAATTCAACTGCAATATAAATTAAATCAAAGCTTGTGAAATGCTGTGGCGAAGAACTCAGGGTTCTTGGCACTCAGCATCAATACCTTATGCTGTTGGGTTCCGAGACATGCAGACATTCCAGGCAACGAGAAAGCTGATGAATTAACTAGACCAGGTGCGGCAGCTGTATTAGACCAAGCTGTCTCCTCTGTGAATATCTCGCCTTGCTCACTCAAGCTTAAAGCAGGAAGAAAGGCCACAAGAGAGGCGAACGCTAGATGGTCCGCACTAGAATCCTGCCATACAACAAGAACAATATATAGCCAACCTTTAATGAAGCAAGAACCGAGAGTCTTATACGAAAGGATAGGAAATCTCTTTCCATCCTCGTAGGTATCATAACGGGGCACAACGCTCTGCGGTATCATATGAAGAAACTACGCTTGACGGAAGAAGAACTTTGTAGAGGCTGCGGTGATGAGGAAGCTCTTGAGGACACAACCCACTTCCTATGCCACTGCCCTAGTCTCCAAGACAAAAGACACAGATTCCTAGGGAGACACTTCTTCCACGACCTAGATGAGCTTTCCAGCACACCAGTTGGCAAGATAATGAGCTTCATCAAATCCACAGGATGGTTTGTATGGAACAGCACAGTGGGTACTTAATCAGGTATCTATACAGGGTTATTACGGGTAAGGGACAACCTTTTCCCCCCAATGGGCATCACAATGGGTCAATATTGACCTGAGTGTGGCCTATTTTTAGAGACTTTAAATACAGCCCCTTGTTGTCCCTGATGCCTAATAGATTATTGACAATACGTCATTGTTCTCTATGGTTTTACGTTTACCTACTCTTCAAATTTGTTGCCATAGCATTCAGTTTCTTCCAGTTGTTTAACTAAAGGCTGGTTAATTCTGCTTTAGTTTTATTTTTTTGGAATTTATTTGTTTCTCCAATTTTTGCGCAAATACCATCCGCGATCCACGGTTTAAAACAATTCTCGTGCTTTCCACTTTTGCAGTTACTTATATACCCTTTAAGTTGTTCTAAAAAAATTAAAACGCACTAGAAGGACAGTCCGAACTATACACCGGGTAGTGTATGGATAGCAATACAGTCAATGTGTCCTCCACTCAGAGACAACGGAGCAGTCGTAATTTCAGTACACCTTGAGTGGATCCTAAAAATGGAAAGCGATGATAACCACGTCAGTATGCTCAACTGGAGGCAGCTATCCCAGGAACCAAGTTGGCTGTAGAAGCTTGTTGGTTGATGCCGTTGTCCACCCTGGACAGTAAAGGCCCATTTAGACTTTGTTTTGACAAAGCTTTTGCTATAAATAGGCAAAGGCCGCCCTGGACTCCTTGCAAATCATATGTGGTGATCATATGCCGGATAGTAAATGAATTTGTGTCTCGGTTCTACGCAGCGATAGACACAGACTGGACAGTGGACATGGAGCTTACTAAAAATGGCACAATTCATACTTTCAGCCACACAGAGCCCATTTGAAACGTCTTCTGTCGTTAAATTTTTGCTAAATAATTGGATTTCTGAACTGTCTGACAACAAACGACAAATCTGTCAATGAAAAATCACACTTTTTGACCTTAATAGTATAAAATGTAAACATACCTGTGTCGCTGTCGACACAACTGACTTTTTGGCTCTCCCTATCTATATCTGGTCCATTGATACAATCAAAATCTGTTTGTCATTGTGTGCCCATTGCCCTGGTGGTCCACACGTGTGTTACGGACAAATCTGTTGAAAGAGTGTATTCAACATTCGCCGAATACTCTCATAAAACCTGGAGAGGGTTAATATTTGCTTTATAGTTTCGACTTGACAGTCAAGTGGCGCTTGGCTGGAGAGCACCCCGATTTACCAGCATCATCAACGCATCGCCGTCCGCTTGATGTGGATACATCCGCGAGAGGGTCATGTATACAAATCTGTAGAAAGAAAAGTAAATCGTACCCCATTGGATTTTGTTACCGATAAAAAACTCGGAAGATTTGTCAGATCCACTGATAAATTCTATCGAATTTCATCGAAACCGGAATTTCAATGCCTGCATATACTTTTCAATGGGAAGCTCTTGAAAGTGCCTATTGGTAGAGGCAGTAAGGCATTCTGCAAACAGCGGGTGGCGACCGTAAGATAAGTCTCACTAAACACATGACCTAATCAAGTTTAGGACAAAACTGGTCGTCTCTATAACCGACTTGAATGAAAGAGAAAAGTTTGCATCACAAATTCAGTTCAGATATCGGTTCTAATAGCACCTGCCCATATACTTGTGCATACCTAATTTATTTTCCCTGATATCCTTCACATAGAGAAACGAAAAAAAAAAAATGCACATCACTCCCCTTGCGGAACAAATGCACTTCAGAGGAAACTCAGCATAATATTAGCCACCCAATTCCAAGATAATGAGCCATGAATGTGACTGCAATTTACCACACCCGTGTGAATAGGATCAATTAGTTACTGGTCATTCCTGCCGAAACTGGCAGCCCTGCTACCACCTTGGGTAGCACATTCACCATCACCATTCAACTTTTATTAATGTCGAAGAGAAATTTTCATTTTTGCGGTCAAAGCAAACAAACGAAAACAAGGTCCCAGTGTTTGCTAATACTCAGCATGAGGTCCTTCCCCTTCTTTCTATATAATAGCTGAGACGCAGGACAATTTACAGGAGATGTACGAACAAAGACCCGAAACGCATATGCATTTGACTTTGAAAGGGCCGAACTTGTTGGGTCCTTAAACGAACGCCGACAAAGATCTTCTTTTGACTTTCGAGCGAATCGCTTCAATGACATTTCGAACCTTTGTATATGTACTCGTATCTTGCAAAGGGAAAAGGTATATGGATTTTTTTGTGTACAGCCAAAAAGGAAGTGTTTTGATGTGTTCACCAATTATTTACTGTATTTATTGATTCAAGGTTGATTGCGGATGAGGAAACGGGCGAGGTTCTCTCTAGAGAGAAAATGTGGTTTCAGACTTTGAAGATGCGTGTTTGGGCAAAACTTGTGCGTCTAGTTGGAAGGGGCCTGCCTCTGCATCAGTTGTAAAATGGTCGTTTTTTCTGGTTTTTACTTGTGGCTGGTAAGGTTTCAGCTACACCTATCTGCCCTATAGGTAAATGTGGCTAAAATTTCTCTTTGGCTTTATTTCCACTTCAAGGCTTCATGACTGCATATTATAGTTTCCTTTCGGAGCTAGCAACGTTTGTCTTCACTTCATATGGCGACGTTCTTTCAAAGATATTCGGGGCGGCACTCCAGTTGAAGGATGTGTATGGTATGGAATAGGAAATCGTGTGTTGTGCCTTCACGGTTTTGATGGCACATACGCACTCTTTAAGCATAGATGTGGACATACATTTCGTCAATACTTATCGTACTTACTTTGTACCTTCAAGTGGTTGATCTTGGACTTATTTGCCTAAGCCTCAGACAAAAAAAAAACTCCAGAGGCGTAAGACCGCTACCAGTTGGGATCACCACCTATGCTAGTCGGTATTTTGACAGAAATGCAAGTCGCTTTTCAAGGCGAATAATTCCTAACTTCTACGTATAAACTGTCTACAGTTTTCACTCAGTGATTGCATAGGGTGTGCCCTATGATTGTGTGTGTAAATGAGATCATTTGAGACCCATGGCTGATAGCTCAGGCCCATTTGTGGTTAAAGTGAGATTTTTTTACTGGCAAAAGTATTTTGACAAATTTATTTTTCCAGGTTAGTTCGGCGAAAAATACTTTTATCGATTGAATTTAAATTAAATATGATAGATTTATTGTGTACAGGTCAATTTTGATTAAAGTATTGGGAAAACGACAGAGTTCAATAAAGAAGATCGACTAGCTTTTGTAGCAAAATACGATTACGGCCTTTCTGTAAAAAAAAATAGGGGAACAGTTTAACTTGTCGAACCAAATGAAAATATCGAAATCCATAGGGACCCAAGGCCTTGCTTCTCACAACCATTCATTTTGTGTGAGTTTTATTTTTGCCGATTCCAAGCGGCTAATTGAGAAGCTCTAAAGACAGTTATACTCTCGGATGTTTGTCAGACGTTCGCAAGAGGTGGCGCATAAAAACCCTAAGTTGGAATTTGGGTCTATGCGGGATTCGAACCTGGAACCCCTCGCTTAGTAGTCCAACACACTAACCACTAAGCCACGGCGCCAAATAATTACTGTGCAAAATTTACCTTCCTCGGGTAAAAAGCGAAAAAGTTATACCGAAGAAGGTGAAAGGATGCGGAAGGTGAATTATGGGGCAGTTTGTTAAGAATCCAAGTGCTAAGGTTCTCGAGCTTAAAAATAAAAAATATGCTAAGATCCTGAGTACCGTCAACTGCCCTAACATTGACCAGTTTTCAACTTTGAGTTTGAATTTCAAAGCTTTGTTTATGAATATCTGCAATGTGCGACTTTTAGTTTAAGGGGACTATCATTCTGAGCTATTAAATAATAGTTTTACTAAACTAGGTCAATTCCTATTGGATTTATATAGAAAATAGTGGATGGTCAATGTTAGGGCTCCGAATTCCTAACATTGACCGCCTTATGAAAATGTACCACTAATATAGGGTTTGAAGTATATTTGATTATTATCTTACTCATTTTTTTCTCCTTTTGTAATTAAGAATTATGTTCCTTTAAGAAAAAAATATATGTCAACTCGATTTTTCTCTTATTGATTTTTTAATAACGTTTTTTTGAAAGCAATATCCATTTTTGTCAGTATCAAAATACAAACATAAATAAAAAGTAACCTTATACTTTCTAATTACAAAAAAAAAAAAAACACTGCAATGAATTCATTTTATGAAGTAAATAAGGAAAAATAAATACATTATTTAAACATATTTCTTATAAGAAATAAAATAAATAAATAAATACATAACCTGCATTAATTTTTAAATGTAAATAAATTCACGTAGGTATTTTAGGTATGTCAACATCAAACTTTGTATTTACAAGAAGATTAAATTACATTTACAAAAAAAAAAAAAAAACAGTAACTAGTATACTAGTATATAGGTAGTATAGCCGGTCAATGTTTGGCACTTTCTCCAAATGACACTGGTCAATGTTAGGATCCAGGCGGTCAATGTTAGGATTTGTCATGAGCATTCGAATTGCTTTCACAAAAACCGTATTATTTCTAATTGCCTAGTATTTTTATGCACAAACTATATATTTTTTAATATAAAAGAACTCTAAACTACTCACCTTAAATGTTTATTTTGTTATAAAAGCGATTGTTTAGGTATAACGGACCAAAGTTTGCAACACACAAAACTACACTACTTTAGCACCACTTTGAAATTTGCCGCCAAAACTCACATTCATTTGAGAGTACTCTTTAACGTATAATATGACATCTATTGACTAATAGATGAACATAAAAAACCAAGAATTACTTTGAAATCGTATATGAACTCCTCGCCAGAGTGATTGAAAACATTTTCCTGTTTTTGGTCAATGTTAGGGACCCGGTCAATGTTAGGGCAGTTGAGGTATCTAAACAACAATTTAGAGGCGCTTTGCTGAACTCGATTTGGCCTACGAAAACAAAATAAAGAGGCTACAATTCGCACCAGGGGTTAAAAAATAAACAAATAAGTTCTGGAACATTGTTTACTGGACGGAAGAGAGTTCATTTTAACCTCATCGATCATCGTAAAGAGGATTTGTTCTGATACCGAAACTATCTCGTGAAAATTAGACATCAGTCTTTCCGACCAGTCAGCATGGGGGCGGGTTTGTCATGTTTAGGGTCAAACTGTTGTTCAGATTTGCTTTCCAGCACAAACTTTAAACAATTACACATAATTACTCGTAGACTAATCGGGTAGTCATTTATTCTCCAACAGGATAACGCTCCTTATCTTAAAAGCTCAATGGTGATTTAATTGTTACAGGACATTGAACTAGGAAAGCACAACTGGCCACCCGAGGTGCAGATTTAATGTTGTTGAATATGTATGAGGTTGCATTAAAGGAAAAATAAATGTTTTTCCAACAAGGAACAGAGAGGAGATCGTTTTTTTTTAGTAACAAAGCTTCGGAATTACGTTCCTGCAGAAATGCTGCAAAAACACTTCGAAACTGTTGAAATTACAGAATGTTATTGAGGCTAACGCTGGTATATATTTTTTTTTTTTTAATAATTTTATTTTGTTCCTTGGCAAAGTAAAAAGTTAATTTTATGCATTTTAGTAAATTCAAAATAATCTATATAAGAATAATAAAAACTGCCTATATTCACATGTTAATAAGTAAGCGAAAGTTGTGTTAAATTTTTTTTCATTTCTTCCCAGAATTCATAAAATTTAACTTTTAGTTTTTTCAAAACAATTAATTTTCTAAGCTCTGCGTGGTCAGTAGATTTGGTCAACAGCAATTTATATTCATGAATCTATTGAAGACACTGCAAAGAGCTTGTTGCGATATTAGACCCGCAGCAATACTCTTACGAACTGCTTCGTTATTTTGTTTTGAAGGACTTGTTGAAGGCTGTCAGAATGCCTTCTATATTTTTGAATCAATCTCTTCGCAGTTGACGAGGTTAAATCCGTTCCGAACGCATATTGTACGAAAATTGACAACTGCAGCTCCATACCTTCGTTGTTCTTAAAATAATGCTCGGCAAACAATATGCGTTGTCCTTTCCTCTGCGTTCCTTACATTCTTCTATCAGGCCAACTTCGATTTACTAATTTTTGAAGGTGACTCCCTTGGCAAAATTGTGTCACTCGCACCCCACCTCCTAGAGTTAAACTTTCCCATTTCCTGCTTTTTGGCTTTCTTTCCCATGGCTAGTGTCCGCTATGATCACAATTGGCGCAGATAGGTATACGTTAACTGAAGACCGACTGAATGCATCTTATACTTTCAGGTCGTCCATCTGCGATACCGACTTCCGTTTTCTTTTCCTTCGTGCTGAGGTGTTGGCGAACGGGTACATGGAAAATTTGCCCACTTCGGGCTTTTATCCGCATTTCAGCCTTTTGTGTAATTCCCAGTCAACCAACCAACTTCCAACTACCTATACAAGCTTAATGACGTTTCTTTGACAGCGTGTCGTCGCTAGCACCCAAATTACCTAAATCACAAGACTTCGTACACGCTTACAGCTGTCAAATTATTGTCACCATAAACATGTCACACGTACCGCATAATCCGAAATATCTAAGGACGCTGGCGATTTTGTTAAATTTCTCATTTGCGTATGTATATTTCATAAATTAACTGAGAATCCGGCTTAAGCGCGTTCAGCCGTGATAACATTCCATGCACAGACCACACCTAGTTTTGTAGGCTAACGGTTGATGCATAATTTGCAAGAGTCTCCATTCAACCGCTTCCGTAGCGATGAAAAATACCGTTCCGTGGAACCCTTTCCGCGAATTATCATCCCCTCTCGCTCATATACACAACCGGGCATATGTGTACACCGAACCGCCCAACAAGAGCACAAGAAAATCAAATGTCCAACTGTTCGCCATCGGAGAGCTCTTATCTAAATTTATTGCAAATTCCATTACTCATGTTGCCAACGAGAACATCTAACATCGCGACATGTCTATGTCCATCGTCCATGTCCCCATATAACCCAAAACTAACACAGGCGAACGCGACGCGAATAGTGATTCGGGCTTTTATCTGCGTTGGCCATTTCTCATCATTGGTGGCGGAGCGCGCATTACAACACGCAGCATCACGGCATGTGCTTGTGCAATGTGGCTACACAGCAACAGCCGATGGGACAAAACATAGAGGCAGCCTCCTCCTGCTGGCTCTTTCTATCGCATGAACGGCAGCCCCAGCAGCCGCTAGCGAAGATAAATGGGCGAGCCATACATTAAGGTGACGTAAAACTCCTTGTTTAATGTCACCGCAGTCAAAACGATAAAAACACAAAAGGCAAATCCCCGATACCCGACAGCATCCGACAACAACACCGACAGCCACAGCGCATATACAAACCGGCACAGGCACACCGGCAGCATCAGCAACAGCCGCCGGCCGGCCGGCCGGCCGGGACCTGGAACGGCAGACGGCACAGCGACGAAAAAAGGCAAAGGTAACAACAACACGGGACATTAGCAGAAAATTGCGAAACGACCCTTGCAATTCGCCTGTACGTCCTCAGCGCTGTCTTGTAATAGTGCGCAGCCAGGTAGGAGGAGAGACGCAGAACACTCAGGATTCCTGTTTTCACAGGCGGACCGGTGCTAGTGCTGCGGTGCAGCTCGCTAATATGCCATGTGTCCAATGTCCATTTACGTCCGGCGATAGGTTCATGCATGGTGCACCACCAGCAGCTACGGCAGCGCATCATCACTGGGAATAGTGGAAATGATAATGGCAGAGTATCGCTTACAGTCCGCTGGTGTTGGCTCGTAAATAAGAAGACTAGAAGCGGGGGACACTTACACGCCAGAGTTCCAGATTGGTTCCACCACACCGGCTACGAGCTACGGCTTGTGTGGAATGCCTGTTTCATTGTGGTTGGCCTTACGAAGATCGAACGACAGCAAGACTAACGTGTGTGTACGTATTGAAATTGAATTTGGTTTGTAACTCGAGACGAGCTGCAGTAGTGGCCCAGAGCCAGACGTTTTGTCCGACTGTAATTTATTAGAGACCAACGAGAACGACACCAATAAGCGCGCGCGCGATGAGATCGCTCGGAGCAAATGGCACTATATAGTGTTGTCCGGACTGTGCGGTAAGCGGATTGGTTAAATTGATTGATTGACAGGCTGGCGTAAATTGGAAGTACTAAGTTCGTCTAACACGGTATATATTACCAGTCGAGTTCGTTGCCTTTGGAATATTTCAAGTGATTACGATTATGGAGGATTCATATTGGAAACTACTCTTTTGGGTCTAGGTCTCCAGTTGTTGAAGAAAAGGACTTTGCTCATGAGTAGTTGACACACCTAACTATTCTTTTGCTCACCTCCAAGCCGCCAAACTCTTTTTGTGGAAGTTTTTGATTCGGGCCGATGTTTTATACTCAATCACGGTCGGTTTAGTCGGAGACGCTAAGCCGAGCGGATACGGCCTACATTCTGGTACGCTTTTGCTGCTTCCGATATAAATATAGACAGTAATCACTTTTGGAAGAAAATCTTTATTTCTACCCCCGGATCTTTAAGGATTCATACACTTTACACGAAATCCAACATTGGTCAACAGTTTATATGCTGTGCTTGACTGCTGAGCGAAAGTCTCACGTTCAATGCTCGGAAAAATACAAATTATGCACCACTCCGCTTCCTTGCACAAACGTCCGACAACTACGTCCTGTTCTTCATAAAATTAAGGATCCCTTCCATTTGTTCGATTAATAAATTCCTAAGGGTTTGTAAGAAGCTATGCCTAGTGTCTTTCATGGACCGGTTTTTTACTCATACATGTCCGTCAGTTCCTAGAGCCTAGAGCATTCAAAATTTGTCACGTCCTCGTTTAACTTATAAAGGCCACTGAAAGGCTTTTGATCAAATTTGTTGCATGCGGTCCACTTATATAACTTTTTGCGTAGACTATAGAAGACGCTGAGCTGCCAAGTGCGATGCTCTTTGGCACAGAGCCGTTCCGTTGGCATTAAATAGCAGCATTGCCTTAAGAAGGCTAGGACATATAGGTGTGTGAAGTGAATCAACACCAACGCCCTATCCCACACAACATTCTTCATCCCCAAGGAGGGAAAATGCAACTAAAAAGGATAATTACCTTATTTACCTTGTTTTATACCAGACTTGAGGTTGTCAAATGCTGTTTACTGCCTCAAGGTTATAGCTCCCTATTGTAGCAGTCTCAAAGTTTTAGCTTTGTCCAATTTGTAGATGTTGTCATAGCCTTTAAATCGATGACTTTTTTGGTGTGACCATTTTATCGACGGTTGTCGTCCTGGCCTAAGACTGCACTGATATGAACCAATCTAGTATAGTGCAATAAGGGGATGATTATCGATTGATTTTGTTATTCATTTACTTTCCGACACTTTGGTATTATAACTTTCAACTTATTTAACTTAAAAACGTTTTCAAAGAACGGGTCTGCTTTAATGTTTTATGGTCCTATAGCGATTTTTATTTTGAAAAACCCAGGGCCTGATGTCAAACTCATCCGTTTTATTCATATAATATTGCTGGACAACTTTTCAGTTCCTTGTTAAACTCTTTTGTTTTAAGCTTATCAAGAAATAACGACCCTGCAGGCTCCGCTATTTGCACACAGTTTATCCATACAGTGATGAAAAAGTTTGGCACTTTGTATACCTATAAGTGACGTTTCAGTTGCCATCTTCGACTAAGCAAATACGACCTGACATCTAGCTTTCACTGTTGAAAACAATCTAAATCTAATGTCTACGAGTAATACCAATGTTAGCTCTTTTGCCTGAACTCAAACTGCAAAGTATTTCTCCCAGTACACCATTTGTTGCTGATTTTCTGCTGTACATATAGGAAGCAATTAAATGAAGCTAAACGTCTAACTAGCCCACGCAACTGTCAACAGCCGTCAGGCATTGAATCTGCGCAGGCCAAAAGCGCAAAAGAAAACATATTCAACTTCTCTCAGCCTCACACAAGCAAGTAGACTTCGCGTCAGCACTGAAACAACACTAGGCGTCATTACACTCTGTAAGTACTGTTAATGCCATCCAGATGAGGATGATAATTCCATAAATAAGAAGTCCTCACTGCTCTGTGCACACCGGTGAGTCGCGTACGTGGTGGTGGTGGTACATGCACAAGCACACTGCGCAGTGCGCTGGAGATATACGCCACTTAAGCAGGCGGCTATGACTGCTGAGTGCACCCTCGAATTGATGCTACGTAGTCAGTATCTCAACCACTTCTCGCGCTCGATTTGAATTTTATATCTTTTGGGCACATTGTTGTTCAAAGTTGGTTGTCTCTTCAGGTGGCTAAGTGATGGGATTCCAGTTTACGGATGCCCGAGACTAACTTGTACTCGTTTCCCCGCGTTCCATCAACGCGACGCGACGTGTCTTCGTATATGCGAGGAGAGTTGAGTGAACATGCGCTTTAGCTTTATGCAATGGAGACTTGTCGAGTTAAGGAATTTATACGTGTGAGATGAGCATACGGATGCGTGTATGCGGATCACAGGTACTCGTAAGTAGATGTGATTAATTTGAAGTAGATAGGCTTAGCTCAATCATTCAACAAGAAGTGCGCGTTTACGTTTTAGAGATAGTGCTATGGCGATGTTGATATGGTGAGTTGGTCCGACAATCTCGTGGGATTTTGATAGCATGTCGTCGGCAGGAGTTCTTGTGATATGTATTCAACTTTGAGACGAATTACAACTGTAGAACTGTATTAGTAATTCATGGGTCGGAAATACGCGGTTGGCGATTAGGTTTTTAAAAATTCTTTTGTTTAGTGAGATGAGATGAGCTATGAAAAGTTTTACAACTCTAAAGGTATTGGCTACCTACGCCCACCAATGTTTGACTACTATTACCGGCTCTATGAAATGTGTGACTGACAAAAAATGGCTGAGTTCTGTGGTTCTTAAAAGAATTTGTTTGCATAAAGCTAAGTCAATGGGCCTCACTTACCTATAACCATTTTTTAATTTTCAAACTACTTTGTTGGTCGATCTGAATGGGTAATTTTATTTGGAAAATTCCGACATAGTGAGTTCGTTAAACTGAGCCTGGACACTAAATATGATTGTAAGTATCGCTCAACGAATTTAAATTAATGTTTCTCAATGTTGGAGCGGAATTCAAATCTGGCGCCACAATGCGCCCATATTGTACAATTATTTTGTTCAAAAAGCTGTTTGAGCAACCAATTATTTGTTTAACACTTCCTTTGTACATTAAAACCATCAGTGGTACCATAATCGTTTTTCTCGTCAACCAACACAACTTTTTTCGTCGTCAAACTGCAAGTGCAGCATGGTCAAAGCTTCCAAGTTTTCGTCGTTTAAATTGCTACAGTTTGGCATTCGGTCATCTCTTCAACCAGAGTTCCTCTGTCCGATATTCTCGTTTGGAATCACAAGAACTCCTGGTCGACTTTAGTTATTCAGAAAGGTAGCTATATTTTCAAAAGGAATTTTGCGATTGTGAGCTTCCAAAAATGTAAAGTCGAGACTAAAATTTGTGCATAGAATTTTTATTTTAGTTGGCTTTTAAGATATGTCGTAGTTTATCCATTTTTTTTTCTCCAAAGTTACTCTAGACCTGTGGGCAAATCAAGATTATCATCCCGACGAATTTTGCGAAGGTTTAGGGACCTAGGTCAATTCACTATCAAGTTTCGGTTATCGAAAGATTTTATATTGTATTTGTGGTTATTGAACTGGAGGCTTCTTTTAAGCTTATCCCTTTTAGCTACTTTTAGAAGTACATCGTTTCTGCAGCGATTGTTTAAAAAGTTAAGTCCTTTTCAAAACAAACCTTTTCGACAAGGATTGGTCGGCAGAAAAGCATTTTATTACACGTTTTTAAGCACTTAATATGACACGAGCTGTATTTTAATCATTTTGTTCCTGGTTACATATTATTTGCCGTATGAAAAAACTATTGACGCAGCAAATTTTCCGTACTATTAGGAAATTCACTTGGGCGTGAAAACTGCAATCATTTGTATCACAGAGGATATAAGAGTTTATTAATGAAGAGACTATTAGGGAAATGAATTAACTTAAAAAATGTAGTCTTAAGCGATTTTAAATAATTTAGTGCAATTTTCACCCAAGCGGAGCTTGTTGTATCGTAGATGTTCGCGTTCGCCGTGCTTTCCTGTCACCAGGAGGAGAGGTTGCAAAAAATAAAAAATAAAGCCCTGACATGTGATTTATCTTTGGATTGCATTACGCATTTGTAAACTTTTCAAAAGACAAACTGGCAATATGATGGCCATCTCACGTTCTGCCTTGCTTCAAATGAGAACTATGCAAGCAGTAGTGATTGGTACGCATTGTCCTGTTGCAGAATCCAGTGAAAGAGTTATGTAAAGCCGATTCCTTCGTAGATGTTCGGACCATAACTGCACCCTCCCCACTGTGATGACGATTAAAAAACTATTGTTCTTTTGGTTAACGTTTAAACAATGTTGTTAAATGTTGAAAACATACCAGATAATTTGGGACCAATTTGTCTGATCTAGAAATTTAGCAAAATGAGCGAAAAAAATGTTTCTCTTCTGTCTTAAAGCACAAAGTTCACTAAAAGTCTCTAACGGTGTTCGCTAATTGAAGAACAGGAGTGAGGATGTCTGGCCTGTATCCTTTGTAGCATTCTAAAATGTCCTTGTTAATTTTAAAAGTTTTTAAAATTGCAGTCTTCATATCACAAGATTCATTAAATTTTCAATCAAATTTGAATTGCACTACACCGTTTAATGTGCAACAAAATTCCTTTCAAGAGGAATCGCCACACGGTAAAAGAAACTCCACATGATACTTATCGTGTGTCCATGTATTTGTATACATCTACCTATACCTACCTTGGGCATGGCCTTACAGAAATTGAAGGCAGGCATTAACTCAGCGTCCAGTATCCAGCATCCAGCATCCAGCGCGCTATCTATCCAGATTCACGAAGCACAAAATTTCCCACATTAAATTCTTGTCCAGAGTGACTTGGACGCAAATAACACACACGGGGGGCGCAAGCGGCCGTGCCGAGGCGGAGAAAAAGAAAAGATTCCCAGAGACATCATGGTTCTATGCGGACGACGAACGGGGACGACTTGTGCAAGCCAAAACTCAAATTCATAACAAGCAAACGAGTTTTCATCGAGAGTGGGATATAGTTTATGCAGATACGTACATATGTATGGATGCGCGGTTATGGATTGACTGCGGTTTGTACTGCAGTCTGTAGTCTGCATCTGTAGACATGTAGCATTTGCTGAATCCCGAATCCCGCTCGTAGGTACATGATGGGCATTAACATCGATGCGGCCACAAATAGTCTCAATGCTCGTTCATTTCGTCTCTCTATCGTGTCGCCATTCGCCACTCGCCAATTGCCTTGGATGTTGATTGATTTGATTTTTCGCTCTTCATTTGGCAGTAAGGGTCGAAAGCTTCATATAGTCTGAGAGGATGTATTAGATGTATCCTATTAATTCCAGGAAATTTGAAACAGAAGAAATTTTAATCAGAAATCGTTTCCGAATATCCCTAGCAGTGCAATGAACAAGCCTCATTTAGGTAACTTATGAACAAGTCAGCTCATAAGAAATGGGAGCTGTATAATTTCTGGATCCTTATGCTCAAAGGGATTTATATTTGTTACTCGGCCTCGTTAAATCGGTGGCAACGCACAAAATTCGTACAAGAAAAAAAGAAAATTAGCAAAATAAAGGTTAAGACACTGTCCCCCTCTTGGGTTTGAACAGCTCTATAGCTTAGAGAATTTTTTCCGGCCTATACCGACTAATTTGTTAAATGAAAACAAGCCTTTAGTTTCTCTGATGTAAGTTTATCTCCATAAAATATGAGCATCTCGTTCAGGTGGAACACCTGTTTTAAAAATAGTCTAAGCCCCTCATAGTCCCCACAATTAAATTGCAATGATTCTTCAAAAGTATTATCTACTCGTTTAAGCTTTTGTACCTCCCCTTACTATACGCAAAAGCAATTTTATTTACTTCCACCGATAAATTAATATAGGGACATGGGCAACAAGGAAGATCTTTCTTTTTTCTCTTCTATACAGTCCGGTATATTACAGTTTATAGATTGGCATTTGGGTTGTTCACCAATTTCTATGGACTCATCTATCACAATGGCTTCGTGATTCGTGAATCTATAATCATAAAACACTTAACATGTGGCATTGTAAAGATTTGGTATACCCCCAATGAGCAATTGGGAAATAACAGAATGCAAATATTTGACAAATGTTATTCTTCTGAAATTAATCTTCGCCACACGCGCTCAATAAGAACGCAAAAATTTCCGTATTCGAAGTGACATAACCGTACCAACTTGTTCCGTCCACATATTTTAGATAAATCCATTTCGCAATCTTGGGAGTACTTTTCTCATGACAGCTATCCGAATTTAATTTCCTCGCCGTTATGTCATACTAAATTTGACAAACGACAAGTCTAAGAAATATCTGACTTAACTACGGTTTTCCCAACCTGCTCTGACAACAATGAAATTTCCATGACAATAAACCGTACTTGACACACGAATGTGAAATATAAGCAAAGTAAAAATATAAAGAGCTCCAGCATCGTAGCTTTGATAACGCCTTCGCTTGTTGGTCAATGATTAACATGAAAGCTAATCGAAAAAAACCCCGAAATCATAATAAATAAAGAAGAAAAAATTATGACTTTTCCCGCATGTGTTGGCATTTGCATGATGTTTCATAATACTACTAGTACGAATACGTTAGTCTTCAATTCAAGTTCAAAGCCATCGTGTGAGCGTCAAAATAAACGAGTATATAACGCAAATAAACCGCTTCTGGCTGTCATTAATAAAATGAATACATGACACTAGTGTGACTACGCTAATAAAATCAGTTATAGACACATAAACGCCAACGGATTTTATTGTTATGTTATTTTACGAGTGTTCAAATCAATTAATTCAATCGGTTGAGTCAAGTAATAACAGCATTATATGTAGGTAAACCGATACAAACAAGTAATTGAGAGATACACGAATGCCAACACTGTGCCCGTAAATTATTATGCGTAATATTGTTCACTGCTTTGACAGACTATGCATTTGTGATCAAAAAATTTAATAAAAGTGCGCGACTTTGGAATATACCCTGTTAACATACGCCTCAGGATGCTGCACTTTTTGACATGTTTTGTGTCATGTTGTTGGTCACTCTGATATTAGCCTGGTTGTAATAAAAGCACCAATTACTTGCAATAGATCAATATCACTATAATAATATAGTCTGACAGCATTTTGACAGCGGCTGTAAAAACAAATGTAAGAAAAAAGTAAATACTGTCATCAATCGACTTGAGTTAAGTCAAAAAATTGCATACAATCGCTCATTGGCTTGAGCTGCATTTACACCATCACGCACGCGCATTTTCGCACGAGACTGGAGAGAGAGATCCGTTTGTCCGCAGTCAATGCTAGAATGAGATCACAAATCAGACGCCTAAAGTGTCATGGATGTTCTACCCATAATTATAGACACGTAAAACGGAAATAAACACAAGTTCCGGCCACCAACATTTCTGCAATTACTTGAAAACATTTCTATTTCTGATTTTAAACATGTGAAATGAGAGTGGTTATTAGTTTCGGTAAATTAAACCAACAATTCATTTATCAGTTATACGAAATAAATAAATAATTGCCCGTTCATCACTTCCTGATGCCATATTGTTTTATAGGAACGCGGAATTTCGTTAGCCATCCCTATAAAAATATCAACATGCAGAGCTTCCCGATAATTCCTACCATGGAAACAAAATGGCCGACCTAAATACGTGTTACGTTTTTTGCGTGTTAGGTAATGCTGTCTAGTATTTAGCATCCCTTTAATCTCCCGTGTTAGGAATGTGTGCTCGTGTAAATGCGGCATTAAGCTGAAATATACTCCAATGGTTCTTTGTTAAATTTGACAGCTGGATGACGCGATGTATTATTCTAATTTTCTTCGTAAGAGATAAATTTACAAAACCTGACGGAAGAACAGAAATCGATTAAGAGGGAGAAATTTGGCCCATATATGTTTCGTTATCTGCCAAATAAAGCAAATCAAATAAATAAACGATGATCTGTTCCCGTCTTCAAATCTAACCCCCATATTAATAAACAAATGTTCACATAATAACAATTTGACATGACTGCTGAGCACGGATAAAAAATGACGCACAATTGTACTTCCTTCGGTACAATTGATTTCCAAAAGAACGCAAGTACAACTCTCTAAAAATTAGTTGGTACACCTAGGCAAATATATTTTACTTAATAAAATACACAATTACAATTCATCAATATTTAATACATTTTTCTACGCGCCTAAATAATTTTTAATTGTGACTCCATCTACGAACACATCCGAAAATGCACTCGACAAGATGACGTTTATTCTATTACCTTCGGCTTGCGGCTCATAATTTAC
Organism: Cheilosia grossa; assembly: GCA_963082955.1. Taxonomy (NCBI): domain Eukaryota; kingdom Metazoa; phylum Arthropoda; class Insecta; order Diptera; family Syrphidae; genus Cheilosia; species Cheilosia grossa. Next base: position 99,941,511 of record OY720144.1, read on the forward strand.
AAAGAAGTACAATTGGACCCATTAAAGTACAATTTGAATTAATACAATTGAAAACACTGATTTTTCATCCTTGCTGCTCAGTAGGTATTGAGTTGATAACTTTCACGCAGTGTTCATCAATACGAGGGATAAAGTTTAGAAAACTGTTTGTTATGTTATTTGTTCTTGCAAGGAAAACTTCGAAAGTTTGACGAGACTTTTAAGGCGACCATACAATCTCTCGGGAATCAAGTTCCTTTTCACATCGTAGATAAAGGTAAGATAAGACATTATGCCAAGAGGTCATAAAAGGCCAATTTCTGACAGTTCTCCTGTCAAAATATGGTCATACAATGTAATGGGCATATCTCATAAGCTTTAATGACCTTAATGCCACATATGACCAGGCTGAATTTGATTTTGCCCATATGAACTTAATTGAAATTTCGTTATGGAATTGATGGAACAGGAATTATTTTGTTTTCATCGGTGTTTGGGTTCGTGGAATTGTGATTTATTTTCCTTTTTCTTCTCGTTTTGGTAATAAATAACAAATGCCTCAAAATGACCATCAAGTCCAATATGACCAAATTGGAATTTTGGTAATAAAGTCTAATATACAGTTTTGATAATCCTGACATTTTGTTCATTTGACAGCTAATCTGGTCATTTGCCTTTTGGCATTCATATGCATAGTTGGCATACAGTCTAATCTTAGTTTAATCATAAAATTAAATTACCATACCAACATCTTTCCATTTCCAAATAAAAAACACATTTTAATTTTATGATTCAATTGCCATTTGCATAAACGTAAATTCAAGTTCAAGTTGACAATATAACGTTATAATGAAAAGCGCAAATATATCGCTTTGCACTCTGTAATAAAGTGAATAGGTGCATGACACTAGTGTAACTATGCTAATAAAATATGCATAGTAATTATTGTTTGCGACTTTTATTAGGTATGGTTAATAATATTTTCATGTGGGAAAAACTGTGTAAATGCTGTATTCTTATGTCTTTACTGTAGAATAGACCGAAAAACTGTACAATTCGTCACTTTCGCATGAGTAGGTAATTAATAATAACTAATATTTTTTCAACCATGTACGTAACTGATATTTGCTAACAAAATTAATGGGTTATTATTTAAAATGAGGTGAATAACTGAGGCAAGTGCCCCTGAAAATCTGAACGCTAAGTTACACACGCCTGGTAAGATACACATTTAATTGATTGTGGTGACCTTATCGAAGGGTGATTAAACTAACACCTACAGTCAAGTAATGCTCTTGATGTGCGTATAGTTTTCCCATCATATTCCGGTGGAATATTTTAGTGACCCACGAAGCATTTGAGTAGCTTGGGGGTGGGATGGGAAGCAGTGCCGTTTCAAATTTCCCGTGATCTGATCTGGATCAAGTCTTAGAAAGTAATCCTAACAATTATCAGTCATCAAGGTTTTCAACTGAATGCATTTTCAAGATCCAACTGGCAGTTTTTACTTCTGCTTGCAGATGTCGCTAATTGTATCACCATTTGTGTGCAGTGTGCATAGTAATTGTCGGCTAATATTTGCTAAAACTGTTCTCGACCTAACAGTCACCAATCGTACCAAAGTTCGCTCTCTCCTCGCAGTAACCAGTTTTTAATTAACTTTTGCTCACTTAAACTTTTCGCCTCGTCACAATGTACCTACCTACCCCTTTCGACACTTCTACCCCATTCCAGACCAAACAAAAGAAAAATTATAAATCCACCTTTTCATTTTCCTCGCATTCCCACTCGAAGAATACGGTCCTTAATACTTGGCCTGGCGCACAAGTGCCGAACGTGAAACCCAAAAGACCACACAAATACAGGCACGCGTTTGCTGACACAATAAAAATTGTTAGTTTGGCGTATTAACCAGCTATCGAGGAGCGATTATCATGCATTTTAAATTGAACAAAAACCCCCGGCCAGCGGAAGAGCCTGTGAAAGAGCAATGAATACAAAACCAAATGAACAAATAAAAGGAGCAACAAGAAGCAAGCGAATGAAAGGAGGAATCTCCTCCCGCAATCCGCACCTTTTGTGCGGCAACGTAGCCGTAGCCGCATAGCCCTCATCATCATCAATTAAAATGCATTCTTGCCGTGGTTCGCGTTCCATACTACTTCCATTCGCAGATGATAACCCCTCCCTGTCCGCACCACAAGCTTAAGCTTGTGCGCGTTTCGTCGTCGTGTCGGTTCTCCTCTTTTGGTTCCTTCGGTATTCCTTCCGTTTTTCTATTCATTTTGTGTTCGGTTCTTTTAGGTAGGTTGTTGTTGTTGGTCATTGTCATTTTGGTGCACTATCTGAGCACAGCAGCACAGCAGCAGAAAACGGCTCACACGGGGAACGAAGTGCCAGATAAAAATCATTTGTGTCGGCTTCAGCGAATGAGCGCATGTTATGTGACCGCTTAAGGTGCCCAACGTGTAAAGCGTATCTTGCAATTACCAGCAGGTTATGGCGTATAAAAAATGGGGAGGACGAAGGAAACAAGATAAAACTGAAATATTCACCTGGACGATGCTCAAGTGGCGGCTTTAATTTGTTAGCTTAATGGCATCAGCTGTGGTCGTCATCCTTAAACAATCGTTGGCAATGGACCAGCAGTGGCAGCACGCAGTCAAAATCGCAGTTAATTCTGGGCCCAACTCTCTATCTCGTTCCGAAAGGCAATCCTACCCGAAATTGCTTTTAAGTTGGTATCTGTAATACTTTCGGAATTCTAAGTCGGAGTAGTAGTACATTTCATTCAGATTTCGAAACAGAGAGCACAAAACGTTCGCTTTCGAAAAATGTTACTTTCGAAACGAGATACAGAGTAGGGCCCCTGTACACGAAAATCACAGTTCCTTGAAAAACTACATTTGGACGAAATAAAATGGGATGATAATGACGGGAAGACTGATTTCTATGAACAGGATTTAAACCTGCACTGTTGGGGCTTCAAACCGTGTGTCCGGTACATAGTCTTCTAGCCACCTCCGATGTTTCTTTCAAAAAAATATTTTTCTTGTAGCAGATCCTTATAAAACCCTAGGCCTGTCCTCTCACAACCATTCCTTTGCTTGAGCTTAATTTTTATTTTACTAAACTGCTCTTGTACGAAAAGGAACACCAAAATCCATCATCATGACACCTCCTACTGCAACTGTAACTATAGCTCCGCAAACATCAATGTAAAACCTACAAGTAAATTCATTCAGATGTTCCTGCTAATCCGCACTCAACTATGGGAAACTTGGTCTTCACCACCATCCCCAGTCGCATGCAGTTGAAAGCGAAACACAACAAGAATAAAAGCCAAACAGAGGTGGAAAGACAGAGAAATACAGAAAAGAGGTAATGAATTGATGGTTTGTGTATAATCGGAGTGTCTCAACATGCCATCAAATGGTTAAACTTATGATGCTCCTTTTTAAAAGATGGGAACGAACGATTGCGCCAGTTCCTCGAGATTATGTACGACAAGACGCTAACAAGAGGCCGCTTCACACACTCACACACAGGCATACACATGTGATCACACTACTTTCTGTGATCGTCGGCAGCAACAGCAGCAGGAGCGCATCAGCCAACAGCCACACGGTCCACGGTGGTGATGATGATCATCGCCGGCATAATGGTCCGATTGTCTGACAACGATGATGCTCTGCGACTCCGTTCGAATTCGAAGCCGTGTCGTTCCCTTCGTCGTCGTTGTAGCCGGCCAAGTGCCGGTGTGGTGTAGTGTTAGGCACATCCCAAAAGCGAGAAGTAACACATTTTATTCAATAAAAGTTATTGGACCACACACCAGATGGCACGCGTTGATTTCTGGGTGGCATTTTTTTATCGGCAGCAGTGTAGCAGTGGACATAATGGACATGGGCGCCGGACCGAGCGATTCGGAAGCGCGCACTGCTTAAGTGAATTTTGCATTTTAAATATATTTTTTGAGCGAAGCGGGGCGATCTTGTCGAAATTGTCTGAGTGATTGTTTCGAGTGAGTTGGGGAATACTGAGGTTGTCGTTGTGGTGGCACGGCGCACCGAACCGTTTGTTTCCGAATGATGAATGAGGTGGGTACGATGAGTATTTTTGTGGCGTTTGCTTGAGAGTGGCGGTGAATGGAGACCAGCCTGTTGTGTTGGGGAGTAGTAATTTATTTGGGAACTCTTTGACAGCAGAAAACGGTTGGATTGTTACCGGATAGAAGACATAATATATTTGACTGGGGCAATTTGAAGCAGAGGGAGAATTTTTGATGGAGTTGTCTTTAAATTGGTACGACTGAGAACACTTAAAAAAACGTTTGCAGATTTTAGGAACTCACCTACCGTTAATTAGTACGAATGTCATCGAGACTCTAGGCTACCAGGTGCCAAGTGTCAACTGCCAACTGTGAAGGCACTGATTGAGCTAGCATTACGGGAAGTATCAATAGTTGATTCGATGAGTAGTTAGGTACATTGCAAACTTATCGAAGTCCAAATAGAAATAAAGAAAGCATTTTAATGAACAGAAACCAACAAAATGTTTGAGTTCCTTTTGAACCATAAGTCCATCTTTTGCATTCAACTCCAATTGCATAAACTACACAGTATCTACAAACAAAACAAGCCATAATTTTTATTACTTCTTTAATTTAATAATCAATTTAAATATTTTTTATTTGTTTGTATATTTCATTTCCATTTTCATTGTCTTTTCTACAATAACGTTTTGCATTATATAACTCCCCTTTGCATTATGCCTAATTTTCATCTTAGGTTCATTTTGTAATCAATTTGATTTTAAATATAATAGATATCTAGTATTCATTTTTATATATCAATATTTTTAATTTTGTTTAATTATAATATATAATGTATACCTACATTTGATGAACATGTTTTGTTTTATAATTTATTAATAAATATATATTTTTGTAAATATTCATAATAATAAATTTCACATAGTTCAATTATTTATTTGATATTCTATTTGTGTCCTTTTAAATATATATATTTCTATATATATATATACTTCCTTTACAATAGAAAATGCCTATTCCTCTTCATGTTTCCTGCTTTTCTGTCAAATTTAATTAGTTATTTAAATCTAGAATACTTATTATTGTTTTTTTTTTATTTATTGTTGGGATTAATTAAATTTACCTGGAAAAAGAGAATTCGGTGCAATATTGTTTAATTCACTTGGAGTTTACAATTATTTTTTTTTTTTTTTGGCCCAACGAATCCATCTGGAGTTTATTCTGCAAACTAAAACAGCAGTAGGCAATGAATTAATGAAAGCTGCTTTTTTTTAATGGAAATTAAACTAATATCCAGTAACAGATAATTTATTGTGTTTAACTACCGCATTTGAACCCTCCCCGCAAACTAGGGGTTTCCTTCACTTCGAGTTCGCCGTTTGCAGCAAATGTAATCAGCGAATTCCTAGCGACATTATGTTGTTGGAATATATGTCACTTTTCACAGTTACATCTTTCATGACACATTTTTTCCGAAGCTGCTTGAAACAAGAGTTTTTGAGAACTGGACAAATATCTGTTTCTGATGAAAGATTTTAAGTGTTTCATGAAAATTCAGTTTTTGGTGCGGTGGGGCTCAAACTTTTTATTGCGTTTGTTAACTTCAGTACATAATGGACTGGATGTGGACAGTATACATGTCACAACTGACAAAGTGTTGTTTGAAAAGGGTGAATTTGAGAAAACTATTTCCAAAATCGTTAAGAACTTTAGCGCAGTTTTGCCACTTATAAATTTCAAATTGTAGTACATATAGCTTTGAAAATATATGTCTTAGAAGCAACCTTACGGCCCAAACTATATAAACAACTTCCATTGATACAGTTCCCTTCATTCGGTTGCATGATTTGTTTTCGTATTTTATTTTTCAGTGATATAAGAATAAATGAATTACTTTAAATTGATTGGGTAAACTAACTACTTACACTGCTAACGTTTTGTTAAATTTATTAATCTTCTCCGTTTACTAAGCAAACGATATTTTAAAATATATGAGACGTATGTGTAACTTTTGTTTTTTCTTTCTTTAATTTGCTTAACATGATTTGCAAAATAATTAATTACATATTGTTAGCTATAATGGAAACTATTTAAATTGTTTTATGCATTTATTTCATATATGCTAATAATAAACAGAAAATTGATTTTCTTTTTTTTTAATTTTAAGATTTATTTTATGTATATGAATATATATTTCAATTTATATATATGTGTTTTTTTGTTAGGTATATATTTTAAAACACTCATAACTTCACTTTTGCTCAATATTAATCACCAATGAGTTTACTAACGCTCTGAAAGTTGAATAAATTTCGTCAAATTTGAGGTATATTACTAATTCCGTCTTAAATTGCTTATAAGAGTCCTGAACATTTTTTATCTGTGGAAAATTAATTAACGATTTAATGAAATTTTATTTGTTATTCGCTGTCTTTAATCACAAATAATTGCATTTGATTTTAGGTTTTATTAATAATGCGGTTTTTTGAAAAAAAAGAAACGCTTTGGGCTCAGCTTGGAAAAGTTTTGTTCTACAAAAACTTGTCGATTCTATAGGAAAAACTGCATTCCTGTGAGATGAACTATAATTGTGGATGATTGCACAGGCGTATCCCAAATAGACGAACTGTACGGTTGATCTCATCTCACATTAAATGTCGGCAATTTGTACTTGTTGGGTCCTCGAAAAAATTTATGGAAATGTTCCGAAAAGTTGGTTCTTTTACTGGCAATCGTGGCTTTCAAATCCGTGAAATGTCAATCTGTATTAGCAAAAGCTGCTAGTTTCAAATAACATGCAACAGCCTTATGTAGGTTTCAAAACAAAGTAGAAATATGATTTTTTCTGAGGAAATTGTTATTCAATTTTACTCAACTGTACAGTGCGCACAAATGCGAAAATAGTGACCAATCTTACTGTTGGCATAACTGTCATTTTTGATGATTAATTTTTGAGTCATCGTGCAATCCAGCAGTTCGAAAAAGTTTTGCTGAGTTGTTTAAGAGTAGGCAACGTACTCGGCTTACGTTTAAAATGACCAGTATAACAACCATGGTCATTTTGATCAAAATATCGAGTGATAAAGTGTTCCAGCTCATCAGCAATGCTGTTAAATGCATGCAGAATCCTCTTTGATTGGCCTGGGCTATTAAACGCGAGAAGGTATGGCGTATACCAAACTTACTCTATACCTTCTCAGTTATCATTATATTTTTATTTTATTTTTTCTAAATGTAGAACATACTTTCCAAAACCAAAACACGAAAAAAGGGAACATAATTTGTTTGCAGCACAAATTTTATCCGTACAATTTAGAAAACTTTTTTAACATAAATATAAGTCGGTATAAAGTGTAAATTGCTAGAAAATTGATAATATTGAAAATATCTGTGAAGTGTTTTCTTTTTTTTTTTTTAAATACTCGTTTGTTTTATTATTTTTTATTGCGTTATTGCGTTAAAAAAATAGTTGATTATGCTTCCTTGCAGGATTGTGGTAACGTTCCATGTAGTTTTGTATATAGTTTAATAGTTTGATCAGTAAAAAAAAATCAGTCATTAAGTTACATTCAACTGTGTCTCAAGATATTTTTCTTGCTTTTGAATTCATTTTGTTACATTTGGTATTTGTTTACATACAAAATGTTTTTATTATATTTTGTTTATTTGATTTCGTATTGTTTCGTTAATACTTTTCCCTTAGTCTGAAGGTGTGGTGGTTTAGTTACAAACATAATTTGTGGTTTATTTTATTTTACATCGGAATCAGGAATTTGATTATTGATTTTTAGTTGCTGATAGTATGCTATTCGTTTAACTATAGTTTAATATAAATTTGTTAACAATTGTGTCCTAAATGCATAACCAAATACAATCCAAGTCTGGCATTCAGTCGTCAAAAAAAAAGAAATGCTGTCGTCCTCGGAAACATGAAAACAATTACGAACATTCTGCAAACGTTGTTTGGTAATTTGGAAAAGGGTATGAGTAAAAATAAATATGTACACACAAAAGTTTTCTATCATTCCACGAGGAAAAAACTTGATAAAAACACAGTAGACAAGACATAAATGTATCTAGTGAAAATTGTGGCGAACTATAAGACTCTGTTTTCCCCATTTGCGAGGACATCCATGTTACTCTGCGCACACGTGGTTGGTTTCAACAAGATTGGGGAAGTCCGAATTCTTCTAGAACCCTCATAAACCTGCATCTCCCACGATAGTTGCGGTACATAAGGTACACCAAAATTGACCAGTTAATAGAAACGTAATAGACCGGTGGACGACACCGATGCTTGGTGTCTTTCTTTTCATCCATATTTACCACAACAATAAACATTATTTTCATTGGCAGCTGCGCAATTGAAAGACATGCCCCATTATAAAATTAAAATAATTTTAATGTCAGTTTGCGCATAAAACATTTTTAGTGTTTGCATACTTATAGTCGATTATAAAAATGCAGCCCACAATGAATGACTTTCGAATCGACAAGTGCCGATTATAATGAACACTCGTTATACTTAAATTCATGACAAGCGATTTTGTAATCGACATAGTTAAAGAGATCCTATTTATAGCTTGTAAAATCCAGCTCTGGTTCATGACTGCGTCGCAGGGTAAAATCAAGAGTTCGTACACAGGCGTAAAAGGAGTGGCCCAACGCCCCAGAAGTTTTCAGATGTACAATTACCTGAGAATATAATTGCAGAACGATCCTTGTTAAGATCCTCAACTTTTGTTTCCAAAAATAAATAAAAATTTGACGACTAGATGCGCTGATCTATTCCATATTGATGATATCAACACATTAGTAAAAACAAATAGTGCCATTCAAAATAATCAAAATTCAAAGAGTAAGAAACCAAACAAAACCCAAACACAAAATAAAAATAAAAATAAAATGATTAATTTGTTATAGAACTAGAATTTATTATTTAAAAAAAAAAGAAAACTATATTTAAGGACAACTTATGAGTCTAAATCGCGAAATAATATAATGTTTCTGTTGAATAGGCTCAGTTAATTTTAGAACCAATTAGAATTTCATCCCAATTTTCCATTTAATATTCGATATAAGTAAAGTCCCCTTCCGATTACAACTTCTATTCAATCTTTTCAAGGAAAATTATAAAATCGAACTAAAAATGTGTCCACCACTACTGCAATCACGGCTGGAATAGCAACTTAAATCTGTCTCTTAGAAATTAACTCGTGTCAAAATTAAATGAAATGACTAAAAGGACTTCTTTCGCTTTAAATACTAAACTATAAGAATTTTGTTTTAATTTCCAATTGTATACATATGCATTTATGTAATCATAATTAATATCATTTTTTGGTTTAAACATTAATTTCACAGTTAATAGCGGTATTCTAAATAAACGCAGTATTGTATAATAATTTTAATAATATTATATGTTGCCTAAAAGTGTGTATACACAGTTAATGTATATGTAGGACAATAAAAATACAGTATATCATGACTTTTAAATTATTATTAGACATTATAAAAAAAAATATTAGAACAAAATATTAAACACAGCTGCTTTGAAAAATAAAACAAAATAAATAAACACATTAAGTTGCTTTTTTTTTTTGTTTTTTACCTAGAATTCTTCGCATATCGTTGATTTATTCTATTTGAAATACCTTCTGGTCTGTAGAAAGGAGTAGGATGTAGTGATGTGCCAATGTGCTTATCCGCTTCAGGCCTGTGTTGTGACCGGCGTTTGGCAATAAGGACATTCCGTCACCGAACGTGCACAGGTGTCGCACAAAATGAAGTGATTGCACGGATCTAGGGTTATTGTGCGATTGTTCTCTTCGCATTTCATGCATTTGGTAGCTGTCTCGGAATATAATACTTTCTCGACCTCCTCCAGGTCTGTGCGTAGTTTTGACTAAAAAATTAGATGAGAAAAGGAAATAATTTTAAATGAGGCTGACCGACAATGTTGGGAGGATGTTGCTCGTAACTGCGTGGTGAGGTGTAGCGAATTTTTGCATTGGTATTTGTCGTGAACAAATTGAAATGAGGTTGTTTTTGTTTTGTTACGCACCTATGTCATGAACTAAATCTTCTTCTAACACTCTACCGACAGGACTGCCATTGGGAATTCTTTCACTGCTGGCTGGCGACTTAAGAAATTTCATTTGATATAGGTATGTTATTATAGAACTCACAATGCCCGCGTGCTCTCTTTGTCCAGATATCGAAAAGTGGAGTTTCAGATGTAGGCCCAATTGTCTTTTCCATGTTATCCTGCTCTTGTTTCAATGCTACAAATGTTGTCATTTCTATAGGATTGCTTTTTTCGACGAATGCTTGTCGGTTTCGCGCTTTGCATTATTTGATTGCTGAAACCTTTCGCCTATATTAACAGCTGCTTCAACCGAAAAGCGCATACTTCGTGTTTCCTTGTTCATAAAATGCCCTTGCCTAGATCGGAGAAGCGTATAAACGACCCTTCTCTGAATAGAAGCAAAGGAAGCCCACTCGTACCACCTGTACCACCTAAATTGATGTACAAAAATACATAAAAAAAGAACGAAGTTCCAACTACAGTTTAAGAAATAAATGTGGCTTTCGACGATGCACGCACGAGTAAAGAAAATGGAACTGAAAAAATAACACTGCCATTACGTATGGGAGTTATTATTTGATTAACAATCGCTCACGAAGCATTACCAATGCAAATTCGCAATAATCAGAGGCGCTTTTAAATGAAATTCATTTAAAACTTACCTGCAGTTGTTTTAGTTTCGATATCGATAAACTACGCAGATCTGCTGTTAGATTTATTTGTGTTTGTGCTAAATTGTAACGCTCCTTCCAATCTTGGGCGTCTTGCTTTGCCTTGTCCCTCTGTAATTCGGTAAGGCTTAACTGAAAAATTCAATTTGAAAACTAAAACACTGAACCACACATGAGGGATAAAGTGCCCACTCACCTTTCTATTACTCTCGTCCATTTCCAATTTCAACGTCGTCTGTAATTTAATAATTTGGGCTGTCTTATTGGCTAAATCATTATTAAGTCGAACCATATCTGAGTTAGTTGTTTGTATGGATTGTAGGGAATAGGCGGCTGGCTTACTATTCTGCAAACTATTGTCAAATAAACTATTACCAACGGAACTACTAGTAAGGTCATCACGTATTGAATTCAATTCAGTTATTCTGTAAAAGAGAAATTGATATTCAGAACAGCAAATGAGAGTTATAGTGGCCACTTACCTAACAGAAGGACTAATTGATAGGGGGTCGCCAAAGCCAGGCGATATGATGCGCGATTGAAAAAATAAACTACTATCGTTTTGGTTGGCTGTCAATGAATTGCTAAGTTTCGAACCAGAGCCGCTATAATTGAATACATCTGTTACGTTAAATAAATTCGAATGGTTTGTAGGACTATAGTTAAGTGAGCTTCCAGGAATGTTGACAGAGAAACCGCCCGAGTTGAAATCTGCAACGAAAACAAGAAGACGTGTAATGCCAAATGAATTTTGATTTATTATTGTTGTGGTTACCTGATATTGAGTTAGTTAATTGCGAATTAGGAATGTTAATAGGGGCTGAAGAACGTTGTAATAGTCCAGATTGAGCAAGTCCGGCAGAGATAGGGTTCTCCCTCTGATTGGGTACAATATCTCTCATTTCATCTAAAGAACATGAAGCTGTAATTATAGATGTACGTACAAATATAATTGAAAAAAACATCAGACAACAAGCTGCCGATATTTAACTACATACTTTTTTTTTCAAATAATAAAGAACGGAAATTAAAAACAGTGCCGGTTTTCCCAAAAGGCTCAGTCAAAAACAGGCAACGAATTAAATTTGGAAAGCAAAGCAATCAAACTTGGATAAGTCTCGAATGATTGGCGGTTGTTGCCATTAAAATGTATAGAATATACAACCAGCTATGGGATTGTGTTCGGTAGGTAGTCCACCGAAAAAAGCCGACCCGAAGTCGTAAAATATTTACAAAGAAAATACATCGCGGAATAATATTACTACGACATGTCACAAGCATATGAATACTTCTGTCTTTGCGGACATTTCCCGAAAGGTGACACAAGTGTTTCCCAATCTTTAACGTATCATCAAAGATACATTACCATGCTAATCACATATCTTAGGAGGTGCATTTAGAATGAGCTGCCGGCTGAAGCAACGCTATATAAATTGACAGACATCGTAGTAGACAAAGAGCAGCGACTCATGGCTATTCCCAAAATTGCTTTATTTCGACAATTTCATTATGAAACTTGAATCCATCTCGTAACGCATATAGACTTGCAATCATTGCAAGAATATGCGCTCAGCAAAAACAACTGCGTTTTATTAATAATAGAAACAAACACAGGCTCTAACGTAAAAGCGAGTAAAGCTTGCCAAAAATAGCAGCTATGGAGGCAATACGTTTCAAATTTACTGCCCGTCTGCATGCCCCTGGACAGTCCCGTTAGTGTCTAAAAAGGAGACTACGGTTGATAACAATTTTAGTGATTTTTTTAATTAATTTTGTTAAAGTGCATAACTGATGGCAGAGAACTTGATACAGAGAACAAGAGTAGTATATTTGCGGCTGAGTTACCGCATCAGTGAACAGGTACAACGTGACTGAATCTGGTGTTTTTTTTTATGTAAAACTCAAATAATTTCGACATTTTGCTCGTTCACGGGTGCGGTAACTTGACGCCATTTCCCAGGCGTAAAAAGATCGTAGCTTCTAACATTGTGACGTATTAAATTCATAGAATAGACGACATGACATAATTTTTGTGCCAATACACGGAGAACGATAACAGAAAACTAATTTTCCTAACATCTTGACACTCAATTTTCGAAGCACAAAATAAATGTAGCCTTCTTAAAAATAAACGTTTGTATCTACAGCATTCTTCCTAAACAGCACACTTACTGAGCACAATCTTTCTCAGAGTGACCTATAGAAACCAGTCACTTTTTGACTTTAACTAAAAATATTGATTCAATACGCTCGCATCTTAATTCTTCGGGAAGTTTATTGAATAAGCGGGGAGATATTATAACTGTATAGAAATGATAAAAATGGTATTTAAAAACTCTAGAAACAATCACAAAATGACAGCCATTGGCTCTTAGGTATTCCTCCTGAACTCTTGCAGAACTAAAACTAGCTTTTTTGGAAAAATATTTTAACACATTAAAAAGTACAAATATCGTATAGGAAGAATACCGAGGTAAGTTAATAAGGCAAAACTAAGTGTTCTACGGGACACTTTAGAAATAATGCAAATTTAATGTTTCTGTCTAAAGCCTGAATGAACTACATCGAAACAAGTGGCAAAAAGTAGAAAAAAGTGAAAAGTTCGAAACTCATCGAAAACACACGCATATTTATATGACATCTATGAGAAAAGTCTGAACTATGAAAGCTCAGAGCTTTTTTTGTTTACATTTCAAATTTTCAGGAGCAATAATAAAAAAATTTAGCCGAGTGAAGTGAAAACAAAACTTTTCCTTGCGAAACTGACAGAAATTATGTGATGGAAGCGTGATCTAGCGGAAAGTGTGGAAGGTATTCTTTGAGTGTATTTGTTTCTAGAGCTTTGCGAAAAGTGAAAGCTGGAACATGTTCGAGCTTTCCACAAAGTGAAAATTTTAAATTGAGAAGAAATATACAGAGCGCACTATGCGATGAAGCAGTACATCCGATTTTTTTTTTTCACTTTTTTGTACTTTTTGCCACTTTTGTTTCGATGTAGTTCAGGCTTTAGATTGCACAAGGCCACTATAAGCAAATTCCAAGATTGGTTGAGGGCAGTAAAGATTAAGGTGGTAGATCTGTCTGACAACTTTGTTAAGGTAATGTTTTAAATTTGAGGTATGTTCATTCCAACTAAGCTTCTTATCTAAAGTAATACCTAAGTACTTAAAACTATCAACACATTCAATTTCAAAACAGGCATTGACAGAAGATAATCGGATCGAAATATTGACGGAAATAGTTGGAACCTAGAGCAGCAAGGAGTATGATAGGCTAAAGAAAGACCTTCAGGAACTGTCCCCATTAAGTTAAAGAACATGAACTTTGTTTTGTTGCTAATAACGAGCTTTTGAAACAAAAACCAATGTCTGAGAATTTCTAAATCATGATGCATATTAGCAATCGTTTCAAAATGATTTTTATATGAGTAAGAAAGGGCAGCATTATCGGCAAAAGCAGTTAAAATACCTTTGAATGGTTGAGAAAACAAGGAATTAACAAATATCAAAAATAAGATAGGACACAAAAAGGAACCTTGAGGAATATCCATATTAAACAATTTTTGATGCGGGTTCTTTGATTACGATAAGATAGCAGGAAAAAAAATCAATCATAAATAAATCCCTAAATCTAGCTTTAAACATTTTAATGAAACATGGTCAACCATAGCAAAATCTTTTGTTATGTCGATGAACAAAGCTGCCGGAACATGAGATTCATTAATTGTTTTATAAAGCTCACTACAGAATTCAAGAGGGCATCTTCTGTCGATTTCTAAAACCGAACTGAAGGTTACTGAAGAATTCAGTTCTATTTAGAAAGGGCATTATTCATACCCCTTTCAAAAACCAACAGAAGAGAAATAGGTCGATTTTAATGCATAGGATTTCTTTTTTAATGTAATGGGATACCTTAAGCTTTTCCAACGCATCCGGAAACACACCCATTCTAACACAAAGATTAAAAATATAAGATGAAACATCTGCAATTAAAAATGAGTGTGACTTGAAATTAAGTCATAGGAAGTAGAATCAGTGAATTTACGCGACATAATTAATTTCTGAGATATTATTTTTTAAGTCGAATATTGTGAGGGTGTTTACTAACCTTACTACATCGCAGAATTCATATGTCAAAGCAAACCTCAGAGCAGAATAATCAACAATTTCAGACTCAGAAGAAACGATAGAATGTTGTAATTATAATTTATGATCGAACTGAATAAAAATTAGGCAATAGTCAGTTAACTTCAAGTCATATATTGCTGTTTTAAAATCGACTGCGTTGTTCCTATGCAAACGTAAAAAAAATATGCTCTATGCATGTACTGGTCGATTCAGTTATACGAGTAGGATCAGATAATAAAGAACAAAAACCAAAAGCAGATAGAGTTGACACAAAATCATCAGCAGCGGATATATTGTTGGATTTATTGCTTCTCAAAAAAATGGAAAATTTATCTAAAAATTCAGAAACAGTACATTTATGCAGCCTGAACACACAAACAAAAGAATATTGCATATTATTAATTTCTAGATCTAGATCTAGATTCTAGATCAAAAAGTTTACTGGCGGACAATTTGGTTTAATTGTCATACATCTTTTTCCACTCAGCGTAGGTGTTAAGTGGTTTTGTTGGAGCTTGATTATTTCGTTGTACACCAAGTCTAGCGTTACTGGAGAGAGAGGTGTCTTCGCAGCATTGGTCGCAGTTGTTGTCGCAGCGTCAGTGGCAGGCATAGAAATAGAGCAAGAGGAAGCGGCTTAGCTGGCGCAGTGGTAGGCGCAGTGGTGGCGTAAGGTGCGGGGGACAGAGTCACAACCGTTTTCTATGACCAACAATTCAGTCGCAGCACTTTTAGAGCGGGTGGTAGGGGCGAAAGAGTTTCAAGACTTGTTATACGACTCGCTTGAGTAGCAGCGGTCGGTATGATCTTCGCGAACCGATTTCCTTCTAATACTGATGCAATTTCCACATAGGTACCCTTTCATATTTTTAAAAAAAAAAATTCAATGTCAACTTTAAGATCAACTCTTTCAATTTTTAGATTACACAGATACACTTCATAATGACTTTAGAAATAAGTAGATTTCGGATATACAGACTTAAATAATACAAATGTTTATGTTTTATGTGTAAAGATTAGTTATTCGAATCAAAATTAATAAATGTACCGCAGATGAAAGTTATTGCGTGCGTTCCCCACAAACTCACAATGAACTATGATTTCAGAAGCCCTTCCAGACAGGTATGAACACGAAAAATATTCTGATTTGGTATCATCTATATAGTAGCTCGCAGTCCAAATCTGACACTTCCATCGATACATTCTGATATATACTTGGTTTTTTTTTAGGGGGTTTTGCATTAATCTTAAACGCTGAACACACTCTTTGTAACACTAACATCTTCGCTCTGGTGAATCTATCTAATCTCTCCTAGAAGAATGGTAACGGGGTCTAGAGCGGGGCATTACTAAGGAATTAGTGGTCGACAATCAACATAAAACATTTCACTACCATGTACACAAGATGTACGCGAAAAATGTGAATTTGTAGCATCAACTGTGCACCTTATTTGGATTAACAGGAACGTCAAATGTTTTTTTTTTTTTCTATTGTTTTTTTCTGTTCGTTTTGTTAAATATGAGAAATAATATCATATCAAAATTAAAAATTACTCAATCCTGATAGTGCGTGTGGAAATTTAAAAATGCGAAAAGCCAAAACGGTTCGAATCTCTATCAGGTTTAAGCAGTTTCATTTGTTTTGTTGGTTTTTTGACTAAAAATTACAATTTGTTATAGGAAATGCAATAATACTCACATAGCCTTTCCAATGGTAAAGTGAAATTTAGAAACTTGCTTTGACTTTTGTCTAGTGCATTCATTATACTATTTGAATCATTTTCAATTCCCATTAACTGAAAGAAAAACAAACTTTAGAATGAACATCTAGTACAGTTTGCTATAAGGATACATAGAATAGGGTTTGAACGTACAGAGAGAAGGATGCAAGGTGTTGTGTTTATGGATATAACATTTAAATTGTTTTGTTTGTTTGTTTATTATATGTGGAGTATGTGGACAGAATATGTATTATTATTATTTATGTGAAAGGAGGAGGACGTGAACGGTAAAAAGTAAGACTTTTTTTTTTTCATTTTGTATTTTTTTCAAACTTACTTTGGCCATATCTAAGCTCTGAAAATGTGATTTTGAGTATTCGAGTTGAGTCATCTTATTTGATGAAAACGGGGAAGATGACGATGTTCCGCCATTCATATAACAGTCATTGCTATTTCCATAAATGCTATTCTTTTGTTGTAATTGTGCACCAGGTGCTTTGATATGAGAATTACTTGATCCTATTGAAGAGGTACTTGCTGATTCACAGCTCTCACCGTTGCCATTGTAAAATAGCTGTGATTTTGCGGAAGAAATATCGAAAATAAATATGAGTTTGAAAGTAAATGCATATTTTGTGTTCTTCTTATTATTCTTCTCTCGTTCGAAATACATAATTTAAAATATTCATCCTCCTCCTCCATTTTTTTTTTTTTTTTTTTTGACAAAACTTTTTTTTTTCTATTAAGAAAAACAATCAACTAAACTTACATTTTCACTGACTGAAATGAGTCCTTGTTTGCTAGGGTCCTTCTTAATATCTGGTAATGCGCTTGTTATTATATCACTAAGAGCTAAATTTGTTGATGGGCCGTCTAAATCACGGGGTTTATCCTCTGCTAAAATATACGCTAACGGATTTCATTTCATTTCGATTTTGATTTCAAGAGAAGGAGCATTCCAAGCCAGCCGTTTGTTATATGGAAAAATATATGATTTGTTTTAATAATGATAAATGGAAGTTGATTGTTATTGCTAGAACCTGCTAGGTGTGTTCTAATTATGTATTTTTTTTAATACCCTCATAAATAATTGGGGTGTGTTTTAAATGATGCGCCTTATTTTGGTAGACCCAACTTTTAAACTGATCTGTAAATGTTTCTGTAACTATAATTGCGCTCTTTGAGAAATGAAATATGTATGTCGCTATTACGTTCACAAGGAGAAAAGGGCGAATCTTCTGTTCTTCTTACTGCCAAGCACTACTCTTGTGAAAGAGTCATTATTGCGCTTGATGTTACAAAAAACTTCTTATCGAAAATATGTACTAGCCACGACGTTTAGACCAATATATTTCAGACAAGGGTGTCAAACTCAGACTCCTTAAGCGACATTTTTTGTCGCTGTACGGTGCTGATGTCTCTACTCTCATTTTAATGTTGGCGTTTCCTGATTCATTGCAATCTCGACTGGGAACATTATTAGTCTTGCATGTCCCATAAAACACACTTGCATTCATTTAAATTTTTTTCTTAATTTGTTATTAGGAAAATTTATAGGCAATTGAAACAAACTCCCTTTTCACTATTTTGTGTCTGTTTTATTATTGCTCTGATGAAGTAACAATAAAACGTTCTATATAACAAATAACAGACATTTTTTTAAAAGCGGAAGGTTCTCGTGCGATTTCCCATATTCATTACGACCGACAATTGTGTAAAAACAGTGTGCACATGTACCTCGAACCACCTACGCTTCCACTGGTGATGTTCGTTCGTGTTATAAGAATATAACACCAAACAAAATACAAAACTCCTATTTTAAATTGTTTTAAATGAGCTTACTGATTAGGGGTTTCCGAAGAAAACACTATTTCATACTTCTCTCTACGTTTCGTTGGGTTTTTCTCAGTCTATCCCTATATTGCAACAAACAAATAAGAAACTTGGTTGCAGACACGACAAAATACGGCTTCTCAACCGCGTTGCCTTCATGGTCAATTTTGTAAACAAAGAAACAATGTTAGTAGGTATGCACACAAAAACTGTCAAGCTAACAACCACAGCCGAGAGAAAACTATCAATAGCACTTTGTAAGCAATCACCTGAGAAATACAAAGAACAATACTTTTTAAAGAATCCTATAGGAGGAAGGCACCCGGCGGGTAAATGCATTCAAAATTGGCTTCAACGTAGTGCTTTTTAGTACCAATTTTTGTTTTTCCACTGCCTATACCTACCGATCAAATTTTCAATTAAAAAAATCGTCTATATAGGGCATCACAATAGAATAGCAGAGTAATAAAAACTCTAGCATGGTGTTACATTCTTTGTTTTTACAGAAGAAACAAAATAACAGCAAGGGGTTAAACAGAATGGAGTCACTTTCGCTGTGTCGTACATGCTCTGGTCCATATCACGAGCGTAATACACGCAAATGTATCAAATGTATCAAATGTACCCCATCAGGTGTATGAACTCTTAAACAAGCTCGAAGAATAAGTTGTTTTAAAACGTATCGGTAAAAGAACTTGACAAAACAATTATCTACTAAACCATTTTTAATGGAATAAAGCTTTATACGTGCACGCAGCTAAAGAAAACAAGGCAGCAGAAAGGGCAGCAAAGATTTTATAAAGTTTATACCACTAAGCCATTAAGCTGGTGCCATAAAATCTTTCTTGTAGGGATTTTCAAAAGCAATTACATACATCCTCTGGCTACCGCATTAAACGTTAAACGCCACCGTGTTAAATAAACGACCAAAATATAATCGAAAATCTGTGTCTTGACTCTTCGCACTTTTACAATAAAACTATGGAAAGCAACTTAAAATGAGCAAGCAAAATTGTTTAAAAAAACCTTTAACTGCATATACTTACGTTCTACGTGAGCAAATGCGCAAAAAACACTCCTCGGGCAGTAGCCAGCTTGTTGAACATCATTGCATTTGGTTGACTTATAGATTTCCGGATGAAATTGCTGTTCGGTCCTAGTGTGACAATACTGACAATTATCACCGGCCTCACAATTTCCGGGTTCGCCCCATTCTTCGCCGTGTTTTACATTAGGACAAGGAGTTGATCTGAAAATAAATGTATCTCCTCAACCATCTCAGTTGTGTGTAATACTCATTTGAACGCACCTGTACTTGAATTTCCTTGGGCTGCGACGTTTGTCTTTGCTATTGTGATATTGGGGACAGGCGTAGCCTTGTCTGCATAAGCGTGGTGGTCTTTTGCATGGTTCTGTCTTGTAATTAGCTAGAACATAGTTTGTATCCTGCCATTTGGGGTCCTCATTCATTAAGTTTCTTTCTTTGTCTAGGGCATTTTGTGCGTTGGTTCCGTCTATTGCATTTTCCGAATTTTGTAAGGATTCTAATTCTTTTATATCATAAACCGGTGGACGTTGATCTTGTACCCCATGTGCAAATGCACAGTGATGACCATTTTTTACGCAATATCCCCTAGAATCTGTGTCATGTACACACATACAGGTTTTGTAATATCTTAAGTGATAGCGACGTTCTGTATCTCCTGCCGTACGGTGTAAAAATGGGCAGCTGTGGAATTGAGAAGTTTATGCATTAGTTTTCATAGTAGAATGTAGAATGTGTAGCTACAGTACAAATTACGAAGTTTTGGAAAATGAACTCATCTCGGCCGTACGGCACGTGAATCATTGAATATTTCGATTTGTGAAGCAAGAGTTTCATCATGTCTCGGGACAATTCAATTTTAAACGTCCTAGTTAATAAATTCGATGATTCACGAGAGAGGAATCAGTTGTGAACTTTTTGAGTCATCAGGAACGCGCTAGGAACTGTCAGCGGATCGTTTTCATGTTGCTTTTGTATGGAATTCACAATTATCATCATGTCTCTTCTTAATTTTATCAGATTTGAAGGTCATTTGCTGATATGGCAGAAATACATGTAGTAATTTTTGTGAGGCAAAAACAATAATACAAGAGTGTGTAGGTAAGTGGAACATAGATCGCAATGGCAACTGACATTTTCTAATGAACCCAAATACTTGCGTCTTATTTTAGAAAAAGGCTTACAACCAAAAAGACCGACCGTTGTAGCGCGGAGGGAAGTAGCACTTCCATTCGCGTGTCTATGAATAATGAACACCTAATTCAAATTACGTTAAAATTAATATTATATATTTTACCTAATGTACATACATGGGAAGGAGGCAAAACACGTTTGACTTTTCGGATTTTATACCTTTCCAACTGTGTAAGTACGTGTTTATCCTGCAGGTTCTGCAAAATAAAACATTGAGTCATCTATTATCCTACGAGACATTACTTTGTAGAATATCTGATTTGTTTATTTTCAAAGGAAACGGAGACAATGCTTTGGTTGGGTAATCCCAAACTCAAATTTTACGTATTTTTCGCTTCAAAAACCTTTCTGCGCATTAACATTCGTTTTTTCATGCCCATCACCCACTCCCACCATAGTGGGGTTGGCTTTATTACACCATAAGCGAAAGTGTTAAGCAACGCAATTGCTGAGCTAGGTACCTACTCGAAGACCAAGTTACGGCCGGATCCAAATTCATTCATGTTTCGTAGGTATGCATATTATCGCACAGGCGCACTCACAAAAACGAGAGCGATAACAGCTAAACAAGCAGAGCAATCAAAACAAAAAGAAAAAACAAACGAGAAACGAAGCCAAAGGTGCCTTTGCGCAACATGTCACCAGCACTACTCCGCGAAAACAATGGGCATACAAAACTAGAGATTACTCGAATTGCATTAACAAGGAATGTGGCTCCCCGAAATCAAATGTTTGCCTCAAAACAATAGAAAACACAATTCAAGCTATTCATTAACAATTACGACGAACAGATAATAATTATCCAATTTATCCAACAGGATTGTTATTCCAATTTTTTGGCGAAATTTGTTTGTGCCGCCATTGATTTACCAACACCACCACCGCCACAGCCATTACTGTTTAATAAACAAACCGCATACATACACAATTCAGCGCGCGCACTACACTATAAATGTGGGCTGCCGAAGCCCTGAAATTCTGTTTGTACACAAAAATATTACTTTCACTGTGTTTACGGTGGCAAACATATAAAATAGCAACAAAAAAAAAAAAAATATTATAATACAACACTCTTCTTCTGGGACGAACAAGGCCAATTCAGACCGCAAATTTCGCACAAACAAAAACACAGGAGCAACGTTCGATGTGTCTTTCCAGTGGGGACATTTTCTTTTGCAGGATGAGCGCCAGATTTACGTGTGGGGGTTTTTGGTCTAGAGCACTTACTCGTCGCCATCGGGACACAATCCAGTTGTTTCATCATATTTAGTACAATAATTGTCGGCACTGTAATTAAATGTACCATCTCTCTTTCTTATTGGGCGTCTTCGTCTTTGATTTTGGAAATGCCAATTGAAACAAATAAACGGCCGATGTTGATTACACTTGTGTTGTAGAAATGATTGACACTGTTCGACACGGAATTCCTTTAAATATCTGCAAGTGAAGTGACAAGTATTATATATCAGTATGCGCAGAATTATTTCAGCTTTCTTTTAATGATATTTTCATTATTTAGAATGATTTCTACTCACGTATAATGATTCGGTTTTTCCTGTTGTGTTGCTAACATAAGTTTATTCTCGTTCGCCATTTTGTGTGGAAAACTATTGCGTCTATCCGACGCTCAAAAAACACTTTGAATGTAGTTTCGCTTTTATACCGTTGAGCGCTAACGTCAACTAAGAGGTGTGGTAGATATGCAAGTCAAATGTTGTGGTAGGTAGGTTACTTATCGACAACCAAGTTGAATTGCTCATTCAAACAAGTTATGGGAACTGTTTATTAATGCAGGCAACTTTCATGTAATTAGGAAAATGAGATGCATTCATTTTGAAGGATGCGACACAAATATCTTTTTGTGCAAATATTTTGTGATTGGCTAATACATTAGCTGATACAGTAATTTGACAGCCGGCTGCGGCTACATGAAAATGTTTGTCATTTTTTAACTGCTTTGCTATCAATATTCTTGTGTTACTGTTCGTGCTCCGTTCCGCATGATGGCTTACGATTTAATTACAGCTCATGAATTGACACATTTAAAAATAAAAAGAAAAACAAATTTCAGAGTCAGCCACTGATCCAGACACAGTCAACGAAATGCGCAGTCCACCGATAAATTAACGGCAGTTGCACAAAATTTGTGTGACAACTAAAACGTATATGTTTCGCTTCGTTCCCAAGAACTCCATTCAAAATATGTTAGTGCCTACCTAATGCCAAACTTTAAAAAAAAGTTACACCAAGCAAGATGATACGTAAAAAATGGCAAATTGAGATTTTTCTTGATAAAATATAATTGAAGCTTAAAGCATGTTTAGCTTTTGCTTTAGTAAACTGCATCCCAAATTAATGAGGACGTCTCGATTACAAGTCGAAAACTAAATCTAATGATTTTTCAAAACGCCATATTCAAGAAGTATCAAATGAAAATTTCGATTCAACTGCATCAGTTAAATATTCTGTAATGTGCACGTTACCTTAAAGTGCATACACATTTCTCGTTGAATGCAGCCATATTTTCTTCATCTTTGACAGTTTACTTTATGAAGAAATCATACGGCGACCGACAAGTACACATGTAAACATTGGTTTTACAGAAAAATTTATTAAAATATCGTGAAATAAAATTAAAATAATACGGACTCAGTCCAAAATACACTACATAAAATGGAAGACAAACAGGAAATAATAGGCGAACCCATAGAGAAATGGTGTCAGCAGCTTAATACCGCAAATACCCAGGATCTCATCACTGCCCTGCAGGTGTGTACACAATTATAAAATTGCTTGTTTTTTTTTTATACATTTATCCATACAAATATCTTTAAGTTTAATTCCTTTATTTCGTAAATCATGAAGTTCTTTAGTTTATTAGTTGTTGACAATAATGTGTACGGAAGGTCCTTAATCAATCGTCTACAGGTATTGCAAAGGAGATGCGTATATATTTTATTCAAGAACTTGTATACATATAGATGGATGTATTTGCAAAGTACTTCGAGGACGAAACCAAATTTAATTGTTAGGATATAGCCCCCGTTCGTTAATTGCTTTGAGTTTGTGAATTTAATAAGATTGAACAAATTTGCTTATTTTACCAAGAAAAATTAAGGTTTGTTGTGAAAATAAGTCCGAAAAAAAAGAAAATTCCTGTTAAAAGGATATGTCGATTGCACATGCTCAATTCATATCGCCTGACTTCCCAACACGAGTGATTACTGTCGGTTATTTTAAGTTTATTGTACATCTGCTGCTGCTCCCTTACTGTTTGGTTGTGGCCGGAAGCGTTATAACTGCTTAAATAATTTGTGTATTTACTTTGCAGGATATTTCCAACAACTACCGTCCAGGGGGCGCCAAAGGATCCGATGAAAAACTGCAGCAAAAGCTGCGCCAACTTGTCTCTCGCTCAACATCTGAGCGTAGTTCCCGACAAGTTCTGCTGAACTCTAGCTTGCGCACATATTTTCATATTCTGCATCGCGCCGGCGTTGTTGATGACTATTATCAAGACCTTGACTCCAACCCTAAGGATGCAGCATTCATTTTGTACGCCATGCTCAGTACAGACTATCATAAATGCCTGCAGCGTGATTACCTACAGAGTAAGTGCTTGGAAGCCCTCTCAAGGGCAATCGAATCCAATTTTTCCCATTTAGTCACAGTACTGCGTGCGTTGAATCAGCTCTGCAAAAAATATCGTGTTTCCGCGATGGAGATTCCTCTGGAGAAATTCTACTCTTGCCTACAGAGCAATCGATTCTGCGCTCGGGATGAGGCACTCATACTTTTCCGTCATTGCACAATGGATTTAAAAGAAACAGTCAAAGCTTTCAATTTGATAATAAACTACTGGCCTTGGACGAACAAAAACAAATACTACCTGTTGTCGGTGATCCTAACCAACCACAAATTAGAATCGTTATCCAAGAAGTGTGAGTTCAATGTGGGCGACTTTTTCAACGGTCTGCGGCTGGGACTCAGTTACAAGAGCACATTTTCGGCAAGTCAGAGCCTTGTGAGGGCACTCTCGAAGCAGCACAACCAACAGCTGCTTAGACTGTCTGTGGAAATCCTTAAGAACGGCACCGAGCGCGAGATTGTAAACTTCCACACCCAGTGGTTTACACACATTATGCAGAAGGATGACCTGTATCGCATAATTGAGCTGCCAGATCCATTGGAGGTATCGTTTCATCATGTCTTCTTGGTGTATGTATTCTCCAAGCAGTATAACGCCGACTCTCAGCGGGAGTTTGATGACGCGGCTAACTTCCTGCGCGACATTTGCTACGAGCTGAAGATGGACACGCAGATGTGCGTGTTTAAGTTTTTCGTTGACAACCTGTCGTCGTTGAAGTTTCCCTACAGCTTGGAGTTTCTGAGCGACTTCATTGAGATGCATAGGTGTACCGAATGTCCCCAGATACGGCACACTATTCTCGGAAAGTTTCCAATTATCTTCAACTTCATTGCAAAAGTGTTTTGTACACTTCAGGAGGACTCCTATCCGCCAGTTAGAGCATTCTTTCGCCGGCTGTTTCAGATGATAATCAGCGATATGCAGACGTCGACCATGTACCAACCGTTGATCTTCTCGCTAAAAGCCATGGATCGTGTTTTGCAAATTCTTTTTTCCTCGAGCAGCAAGAACGTTTCAAAGGCCTGCAAGCTCGATCAAAATCAAAAGCTCGGTCAATACCTTGTGCAGGAGCAAATTTTCGATGTACGAACTGTAAACAGGACCGCGTTTGAGGTATTGAACTCGACAGAGTGCTATGACGATGCTAGGGAGTTGGTGGTAAATATTATTAAACAGCTGAAGGTGCAGAGTCTGCGAGAAGCGTCCCGTCGCTGTGGAGAGTGCAGTGAGAGTCTCGAAATCGATCAGGTGGCACAGTGCCCGATATTCGCCAGGTTATGCATTCAATGCAGTGCCTACAACGGCAAAAAAGGATACTCCCGAGAGCTGATTGTCTACAGCATTAGAAGAGTTCGAGACATAGCACGGTGCTTGGAGAAAGACCCGCTCTTTGTCTGCAAGAACGAAGGACATATCTTTGGACACATGAGTGTTATAAACGAGGTACTCAACGAAGAGAACAGCTCACTGGGAGTCAAATACGATAAGGTTTTGAAGTTGGTTGAACATGTGATTGGATTGCATTTGAAATTGTTGAACGCGGCTGCCAAAGAGGGAAGCACAGCTGCCAGTTTTCAAGTCATGGACGAAAGTTTGCAGATGCTGATTGAGCGATCGAAGTATGATTGCAAAAAAAAAGACGAGTGCAGGAAGTTTCTGATGCTGTCCTTCTGGATGGCATTAAAGGTAAGCTGAAATTTACGAACTTCTACTTTCTTTCTTTCCAACTACAAAAAAATTATCCTCTTTATTTTGTATCTCCAAACAATAGGCATCTTGCGAAGTTGCCACAACCATAGGTCGCATTCTGATGCGCAAGGTAGAATCGGATGGCAAAACTTTGAAATTAGTTGAAAAATGCGTTAGCATGAGCGTTAGAGTTCTGCTGCGTTGCCGCCACAAGGGAGCAATCGAAGCTGCTGGTGTTTCGCTCGGTATGTACTGGACTTCCCACAGTCGGACGAAAATGCTCATGTCCTCTTTTCAGGTAAACTTATAAAAGAATTGACAAACCACCCGGAAAACTCGCACAGCTATGCCGTCGTGTACAAATGTTTGGACCTGTTATTTGAGAGTGTCAATAAAATAAGCACAACTCGGCGCGGAGCCGGTTTGACAATTATGTTCTTACATCTTGTGAAGAACGAGGTGCTCCACGAACGCCCGCTTTTCCATCGGGCTATTAAAAGGCTTCTTAGCCGGATCGCCAGTGCAGACAGTTTCACAGCAGCCAGCACAACTCAGACGTCATCAAACCCGGACGAAAACGTTGACAGCGTTCACGCCCTGGTGTTGCATTACCTTTGTGTGATCGTAAAGGATACGGAGATACGCGACACAGTCGCTGAGTATTACGACGAGATTATGATGGTGGCCATTCTCCGCATCGACAACCCTGAGTGGACTATTTGCAATGCCGCGTTGCAGTTGTTCGGAGCACTTGTACCTAAAATCGTGGGTCAAAAACAAGCCACTGAGATGATCGAGCCTGTCTGTTGGGAGCCAACAGAAGTGACATTCCTGGAAGTGACGCTAAAATTACCGCGTACATGTAAACATATTTTGGACATTTTTGGCAAGCAGAATGTTTCGACAAGAAAAGTTATCCTCTTTCTGGAGTTCCTCTCAAATGTCGAGCATCTGTGCAAAGGAGAGACGTCGATTTCGCCCACTCTGGTGAGCTTCCGTGAACTCTTCTGGTCGCTGCTCTCTCACGAATGCGAGAAAGTTCGAAAATTAGCCGCCATTTGCTTCGTAAGGGCTCACGAGTTTCGCGAGGATCTTCCAGTAGTTCTCTTGCAGTTGGCCAACATTATGTTTGAAGTCAACAGTGAGAACTTCTTTCAAGGCCTGCTGTTCGCTATCAGCGAAGGTATACACAAGATTGACGTCGAATGGAAGTACACAAGTGCACAGAGCGTTGATGAATTCCTGGAAATTCTGCGCAACACATTCCGCACCTCGTACAAGTATCGATCGCTTAGCTTTTACACGCGTGCACTGCTGGTCGATTTCTTCCTGCTGATTGGTTTGGATTTATCCGAAGCAATGGTAATGGAAATAGTACAGAAGGAACAGCAAATAAACGAAAAGGAAAGAAATTCCTTTGGCTTCGATTTGTGGCGGGAAAAGGTCTTGGAGCACACGGCATAACAATTCATATCATCATGGCGTTCGGAGTATAAAGAGCTTAGGAGTGAAACAGTGTGAAACTCTAGTCGTAGTTTTAAGAAATACAACATAATATATTTACTTTTATTGGTGTAACAAAATGGGACTTTATTTACCTTATTCTAAAATACAGGCACAACAACTACGCTTGATCAACTGATGGACCCATCCTGGTCCATGCTGTGGACCTCTTGATTGCACGACATATTCTGAATCGTCTGACTGAGGATGTTCCTGAGGATATGCGGCTTGCAGTGCTCCTCCAACCAGGGAATGACTCCGGTGGTCAATTGCTCGAAATTGTCCATTGGGATGTTTTGAAACGTCTCAAACATTTCGTCCATGATTGATTGGAACTAGCAGAAAATAAGTAACAAAGTAAAGTTAGATGAGTGATATATATTTGAACATGTCCGTTATGTAATGATAAGATGCTTTTCCGTGTACGACTTTGGCAAGGATGGAAGGCAGTTTGCATTTTGCCGGGTGACCATTTGTTAAAATTAGTTGAAAACGAGTTGCTGCAGGTTTCCGAAAAATGTTCTTTCCAAACATCGACCCTGATCGGAATGAACCACAAAGTACCTATTTTGTTGACTACACGATTTCCATTTTGTGAAAACATGTCAACTGATAGGTATTATCCGATTATTCTTTATGGATTACTGACCTAAGGCCGATAATTTTCGACTCCACGACATTACTTAGAATACGTAACACGAGAAGGCGCCAAGAATCTAACAAAGACCGCATATCAACCGTCTACATGTGAACAATACTGTCTATACCCGAAACTGAACATTGTTTGCATACAGATAACAGCATATTTGTAAATAACTGACAATTACTATAACTATATACTACATATAAATACTATATTTTATCTATTTCATACCACTTGGAATTTAGCTTCGTCTGTTAACCGTGCCTCAGCCGGACCAGGATTTGATTGCTGATGCTGCAGCATATGTTCGTAGCTGTTTTGAATGATACGTAATGCCATTACTTCTTTATGTAACGCAGCACTTTCGTCTTCTTGTTTTTTTTTCTGCTGATTCAGGTAGCCAATGTAGTCGATTGATTTTTGCAAAATCAACGCTTTACTTAGTTTGTAGCCGGACGAGTCATTTGGTTGGCATGATGGCACGAGGTCTTGCAGGCTATCGTAGCCCTTTTTTATAGCATCACGACGTTTCTGTTCAGCCTGAGTGTGTGCCTCGCGGCGGCGCTCCTTGTAACTTAGCGTAACACTGCGATTTGTATCACTATCGTCTTCGTCATCTGTTCGGAAAGTTCCCATATGGTATATGGGGCTATATATGCATGTATAATTTATACAATTTTACCTGTGTTATTTGCAGACGAATTTGGAGTATGTGTACTTCCTGCGCTGCTGCATCGAGAATATAGGCTGCTGTCCTGCTCCAGAGAACGTTCGGGTTCCAATTTGATATCATCGTTTCGTGGGCAATTGTAGTCAGTGGACATGTTTTCTGACATTTTTATTTAATTGCGTTCTCGATAAGGAACAGATTACAAATTTCTATTTTCTTTCGGTGATTATTTTATTTTTCTATGCAAATTAATAGACGTCAAAAGCAGGTGATAAGCAAACGGAGTTGTTCGAAAAAAAAATTTCGACAAGGGATTAGGGATGTGTTCGTCGATAATAGAGAAATCAAAATGAAAAACATCGCAAGTCAATCCGATGCACTTTTAATTGTTTAAATTTGACGGCTGTGCTTTTTGCATTACTAATAAGACATTATTTGCCAAATTGAAAACTATTTAGATTGTCATGAACAAAATACAAAACATCTTCTTTTTTTTTTGGTGTGTTTGTCACTGGAAGAGAAAATCATCGATAGGCATTCGAGAACTGTCATACCGAATCGGATGGCACTAGCCATTCGACTAAACGGCAATTTATTTATGAATTATTAGAAAAATCCCTCGTTTGTCGAATTTCTGAACTTTTTTGTTAGAAAATATTACGGAATTTCTTTGACTTAGCTTATTTTTAGAGAAACAAAATGTTTTATCAGCCTCAATCTCCAGCAACTTTTTTGACTTCTTTCTCAACTATTTCTATATCTAGATCTCTATGTTAATCATCGTTGTGTACGTACCAAGGGGCATTGACTGAGACTATGTTCTTTTATAATATATTTTGAAAGACCTGCATTTTTTAGAAACTCGTTTGGAGTGGCCATGCCCACAACTTGTGCCCGTAGGTCCATACTCGTTTGAGAATTTCGTTGTATACCAAAATAGCAATAACATAATACTGTGGGATGAATATCTTCCAATAAGTCAATACATTTTACTTTATCACATGATTCACAAAAAGTGAGGTTTCCAATTTGTTTCCCCTAGCTGTTTTCTTGTTTAGTAGAATAAAAGTGCGAAAGTTGAATATTGAGGTATTTTTTGTATTATATATTCAACCTAAGATCTTCTTGAACTGCCCCCAAAAAGTAGTGCATAAATTTCTCCACGAAAAAATCTCTAACAAAATATTTCACAGCACAGCACTTTTTGGAGAGGAGTGAACATTTCACGTCACTCGAACAGCGTACCAGCCCTTACTTACATATTACTATTTTTTACCAAAACTAGTTGTTCTCTTTCCATATAAAGTAAGATTTGTTTACTTTTAATGCGATTGAAGTTTAATCGAACTAAAATCAATCCCATTGTTGTCGGTTGTTTGGCCGGTGTTCTTTTTTATATTTTTCGGCACTCGGTCATTTGGGCCTGTTCTGCATAATCTTTTATGAATCATTAAAGGTCTCGAATATAAAAGATCTTTTATAAATCGTATTCTGGGTTTCGATATTTTCTGGAACTCTGTTCGAAAATTGAAATCTGTTACGGACCTTCAAAACAGCTTTGTGTTTTTTTTTTTTTTTTTTGTAAATAACTAGTAAATGGGCTCCTGATTAAATTTTTGCAAAAACATTAAAATGTCGGATGAAAAGAGTAAGCTTAGGATTATTACGCACAGTTCCAGCTTAAGTGACCGGTGTTTTCGGCTAAACAAAAATATAAATTTAGAAATTATTTTCAATTAGGCGTTAAAATTTTTAATGCACTCCGTCTCCTTTTGTAAGCATTTCGTTTACGAAGAATTATATGGAAATCCATTTCAATCCAAAACTCCCTATTTAATAAAAATCTTTTATAATACAAGTCACAAAATTCTTTCTTTTATTCTGTTATGATAACCAATTATTTGATTTTTTGACAGTTCGAATTTTTGTATGGAGATTCATAAAGGTAAGATAAGACATTATGCCAAGAGGTCATAAAATGCCAATTTCTGACAGTTCTCCTGTCAAAATATGGTCATACAATGTAATGGGCATATCTCATATGCTCTAATGACCTGAATGCCACATACGACCAGGCTGATTTTGACAGATAAAAATGCCCAAATAGCATATGGTGTAATGGGACAATGGGTATGAATGCCAGCATTATAACCTTATATGCCCATATGCTATTAATTGAAATTTCGTTATGGCATTGATGGCATTTTTGATGGAACAGGAATTATTAATAATACCAAATGCCTCAAATGACCATCAAGTCAAATGTGACCATATTGATAATTTTGGTCATAATAGTCTAATATACAGTTTTGATAATCCTGACATTTTGTTCATTTGACAGCTAATCTGGTCATTTGCCTTTTGGCATTCATTGGCATACTGTCTAATCTTAGCTTCTGGAAAGAACTCTTCTGGATTTGATCTTTTGATTTAAAGGGCAGTTATTTTCTTCAATCGAAAATACAAATCACCATTATATTTCCATCACAAACGAAATGGTCATCATATTTTGTCATACCTACTTACTTTATCTGCAAAGATAAGTTCAACAACTTTTCGGTTTCGATGCCAATAATAAATATATTATCTATGAATAAAGTCAAAAATTTAGTGTAATTACTATTCTTAATTTATTACCCACAATATTTAACAAGAATGATTTTTCCTTATATTACAATTTTTTGTTTGTTTTATATCTAATATTCCTAAGACTAATTTAATATGATTTGTATGTTTGCTCAAACTCTGTTGATTTTTTTTTTGTTCAAAATATTTATTCAAGATGGACACTGTCCACTGACAACAACGTATAATATTTGTGTGAATATATTATTCAGTTAAGAATGTGTTCGCTGCACTCACTAAAAAAATACACACTTAAACATATTACAACTTTAGTTTGCATACGTAAAATACAAATTATATTTGCTGGTGTTCTTTACAAATAAAACAAAAATATGAATACTGATAAACCCACTCACTATATACCTACAATTGTATTTTTTTTTTTTAATCTTCACTTCAACAAATAGTGTTACATTTTGTTATTCTCAATTTAGTCTACAGGTTCTAAGATTGTCGTAAAGCTTATAATGTCTTTCCCTCAGAAAATAATAAACTAAAAATGTCTATTCTCCCACGTCAACTTGTATGATTCAGCTAGGACCTTACGAGTGTTTTTTTTTTTTTTTTTTTTAATATTTTTATACTTTTTTGTTCAACATTTACATGAATTGTACAACACATTTAACATTAATCGTTTCATTTGTATATAGGTATGTGTATATATTTACACGTTCTCTTACATAGCTAATAACATTATGTAAACTGTTTAAAATAAATATTGCTAGATTCTCACATCCCTCAAGTAAGGATTACCATTTATAATTTATTTTTCTGTTTTATTTTTACATTCACTTTTGCTTTTGTGCAGAAAAGGAGGTAAGCAGGAGCATTGATAATTTTTTTTTTCTAATTTAGTTCTTGCAGGATAAGCGTGAAGACTGAAGAGGCTCTAGAAATTGAGTAAAGGTCGTATATTTGGTATGCTCAGTAGATCAGTATTAATCTTGTCTCTTATTTAGGAAATAATAAAAGCCTGTCATCAGGGTTTTCTAAATCGAGCTCCAAGTTGAAGCACATGATTCCCAAATCAATATTCTTCCGAATAAGTACTATATGCGTATGCGAGTTGTTTTGAGTGCACAATAATTTGTTCATTTGGGTTGGAATTATAGCTACACGAAAAGTTCATTATCAGACTCATTTTAAGTGATAAATAATCACTCTTGAATTCTGGCACTCGATAGTGTATAATATTCCTCTTGCAAGGACATGTTCTATTCTTCCGTTGTTTGAAGTAAACCTTGGACTTGGCTATCGGTTGACCAAAGCAACAAACACTGCGCCAGTGATAAGACTTTTTCAAACTCACAATAACGAAAATTTTATCACACAGTTAGCATTTTTTATAAGAAAAATTCTTTGGACTAAAATTAAAACCCCGGAATTTTAGTCACTTGTTTCAATAGGACTATACTAGGATGAGCTTTTCAAACAGGCATTCTGATTCTATAGGCAACAATCAATGTTGGTTTGCTGATAGCTTTTATTTGAGGCACAAACCCATTGCAATATTTCCGGAATAATTGTGTTCTAATAGTTCTGAGTGAAGAACATTTATATTTGATATAACACTTTTAATAAGTAGATCGATCCGATGTCGTTTATGTCCTTGGCTGTTAACATATCGGCCCTCTATACTTACATTTTATTGGGTTGGTAACACCGGGAACAAATTGGCCTGCATTTACAATAATCTTGGGATGAATTTAACGAACTCAAAATTGCGAAAACTTCCTTATAAAGTTATTTACAACGTTATTTAAGTTGAAGGGTAAAAAGATTTTAAATAAGACCCGCATGGTCAGATGAAAATTTTGAACTGAAATAAATTCGCGTATAAAAATAGGTCAAGAAAGGGTTAACCGACAAATTGTGTACTTTTCCGACCAGCCTACTTTTTAAGGAAAGTATTTAAGCCTGGTAATACTGTAATAATTAATGTTAACATCGCGATTGTTTTGGTTTCCTTTTGTCTTTATGTACTTACCCACTAAAACAGCAGTAGGTGAACACATTTTCGAAAAAAAAAATAAAAATATTTACTGGGCATTCGAACTCCAAAAGCTTGAAAAATACCTATGC
Source organism: Cheilosia grossa (assembly GCA_963082955.1). Lineage (NCBI taxonomy): Eukaryota > Metazoa > Arthropoda > Insecta > Diptera > Syrphidae > Cheilosia > Cheilosia grossa. The sequence goes on from OY720144.1 coordinate 99,975,084, forward strand.
CCATTTCTCACTCTTGATAGCTCAATATGTATCTACTATTTTGTTATTTATCCCAAAAACACAATACTTAGGTATCGCCATCTACACTACGTCAAAATGGTCGCTTCTAACCTATCTAACTTTCATGTTCAATAAAAAACAGAAGTAGTAATCTTACAATCTTCTTGTACAAACTTACTCAAAATGACATAAAAATCGTATCAAACATTACCTTGGAAGCTGGGATTTGACTACACATTTAAAAAGTTCCTTCATAATATCTGTCGATTCCTCTCTCCGATCATAAAGTATAAATACATTTATGTAGGTATAAAGTCAGCCCGCCTCGTGATGTAAAACTTTAAATAATTATTTTCTTTAACAACTAATCTTATAACTATGCTATACGTAGTACGCATTATATGGATTTCTCTTCTGCATGCACGGTAATACGCATTCCAATGTATTTCGAAATGCTTCTCGAAAGTCTCTATTGAAGTATGCGTAGATTAGGGGATTTAGAGTAGAGTTAAAGTAGCCGATCCAAAACAGAACCGCCACCACGATATCGGGACAGGGGCAGGCTGCGCCACACAATGAGGTAATCACATACCTGAAAGGGAGATTTTTTTAGTTATCAGGGAATTTATTTTTCTTTGGGAGTACTTTACTTACCAGAGGAAAAACGGAAGCCAACATAAAAGAAACACCCCCATTATGATTCCCAGTGTTCTAGCAGCCTTATGCTCTGCTCTCCAACCTTTGCCCGGTCGAACAGAACCACCTGAAATGGAAATCAGTTCTCCTGTCAAAAATTTGCTTGTTTTACGAAACAGGTACCTACTTTATTTTGAAAGTCTCTAAAATAAACAGGGTTACCAACCTGCAGCGATTATAATTTTAAGCGTTTTGTTTAATTTTGTTAAACATGCTCGTAACAAAGGATCTAGTTATAGCATTTAACTATTTTTTGCAAGAATTCAGTGAGAAATTGTAACGAAAGTGTTACTGCCTGCTACTTTTTGCTTCGAAAACAATGAACAAAGTTGCTATCTATAATTGGTGCAGAGTAAGATTTGGTTTAATTATTGCAGGTTCGAATTTTTTAACATGGGTATGCCCCTCTCATGAATAATTTTATAGACACCGGAGACGATTCCTTCGTCCTTTTGTGCAATTACTGATGTTGACTATATTTGAATATATGACACAAGAACAAGGAAATACAGAAAGAAAGAGAGTAAAGGTGCCAGTGAAGTGGATCGGCTTCGAAAGGTTTGGTAGATATATTCGTAGTTAATTGCCCAATTCAAATTGTTTATGAGCTCAAATAACATCTAGCAGGTACAAATGAAATTTGCGTCATTGAGGTGTTCGACAGCAGTCTGTTCCAAAGATGAGAACGAGTTTCAATGGAACCTGTACTCAAGATGGAAGAATAGCTTGACCCTGGACGACCGAAAAAGCTGGGGTTGCATTCCAGAAAACGGTTTTCGAAGTCAGTATACAAGTTAAGTACCGTATCTGTAATGCGGCGCAAGGATTTTACTAAAAAACAACCAGCTTATCTTCACAATATGTTCTTGTGAGTCTTAAATCAAGCAAATCAATTTGAAAGATATCATCTTAAACTCTTTGATATGAGTCCAAACGTTTGTCTGCGGCTCCTTTTAGGAAATATGGAAGCTCTTCCCATTAAGTTGCCTCCCAACATTTTCACAATAATTCAAAATATTTACAATACTTCAAAAATATGTTTACAGTCAGGATAATATGTGTAAAAGATTTTCGTAGCCAAGCTATTATTCATATTTAAATCAAGTGTTATACTGAGATAATCAAAACAAACAGGATGCGGTTTTCGAAAAGTTCATTTATTCACTAATTTGCGCAACATTTAATATATGCCGCTAAACCTAGTCCTAATTCTGAAAAGTTTGACAGTTGTGAGTTTGTTGTGTGTTGTGCGTTAACTACCTATTCTGATTCTCTATACCTACAATGGGGACGTTCGGAATTCTAGTATAGTAAGTCTTACAGCTGATAGGTCTGTTCCTTTAGTTTTAAATCTTACGAATTTTTAATAATTCTTACGAATTTTTACTAAGTCTTACGAATTTTTACTCAATGCCGTTCCCTTACTCGAAAAATTCGTAAAAGAGAGCGTCATCGAGAGAGCAAGATATTACACCTCTACTGTGAATCATACGAATTTTTACTCAATAATTTTGTTGGTGTAAGTGGAAAAGCTGTCAGTCACCTTCCATTCAACAGCAATTGCTGATTTGAAATTTTTTATATCATTTGGCGTGCATTTGTTTTATTTTTGTTGCATATTAAAATGGTATCAACATTCGGCAAAAAAAAAATTGAATGCTCTCCACAAGATTCTTTTCGAAAGTGGCGACGAAATTCTTCTTCGCTGTAAGAAGGGAAGGTAAATTTTAATGCAGTGTCGCTTTTTCCTCTTCTCAGATGTTTATAGTTCAATCAGTACAAATTCAAGCACATTCTTGGACTCATCAAAAAGAAGTTCGATTTATTCCAGATCACTTTCATCATTAGGTAGATGAATCAACTAATTTTTTTAGTACCTAAGTTAGCAAAATCTTCGAGTTTATCAGATATTTAAACGACTTTCCGTATTGATTTTTTGAATTTTTGAATTATGTGTCTGTCATTTTTCATAGATTACTATAAAAGCGTTCCCTAACTTTTTCGTAAGTTTTTCTCTGTGTGAGAGAATTTATCCCCACCACTGCCATTTTGGCAGTCTTTTCCATTCTTACTACAAAAGTAAGGGAACAGACCAATGTATTTCAGCTTCTATTGGGCTAGATTGGTCACGTGAACAAGTTTTTTTCAGTTGACGTGTTTATGGAGGGATAGCCGACAAATCTAGTCAAGAAAATCCTGCCTGCATACGCAGTTAACAATTCGTAGTGTCAAAATTGAAAATAAACCGCGAGATGACAAAAATAATTCAATTTCACTAGTCAACGCGTTCGTATACCTAGTTCAGAAAAATGTAGTTGACGTTTTACATGAACTTGGTATACGATTACGAACGTTCACAATGCCTGTCAGTTCATCGACGACGGGTGAAATTCTATACCGATTACGCAGTGTATGAGGCTATTAGGCGTTATAAGACTTCAGCCAGTTGTTCTTTTTGGTGTTGATATTTTTGCGATTTGAATATGTGTAGCATTCGATACTTTTCTACGCGTTTTCCATTCACTGGTTAAATTTTATATTGAAACATTCGAAATTTGCGTCCCGATTGATTTCTAAATATTTATACATAAGTAATTTACAAAAATAGATCCAACCGAGTCAATGTCTTTCTTTGCAGTAGAAAAACTACACGAAAACATAAACAAACTCCACCAGTTGTGGAAATCTGAAAAATATTGTACCAAACGAACATAAAAAGTGACCTAGCGCAAATAAAAGTGCACCTAGAGTGCCCAATCGAGTTCCACATTATTGATGATCGTCGAAATCTATAAGAGTTGACAATTTTCTTATTTAAGAAGAAATCGCTAAATGCTAAGAAACTTTTTTTAGAAAATAAGGAATTTTACCCAGGAGAAGGTTTGGTATTTTGGAATCCCCAAGGAGACAATTATGTAAGAACAAATACGTGATAACCCTAGAAAATTGTAGTATCATCCCACGCCTCTTTTTTGTTTGGTTTATTAAAATTGAATTCATATAATCCTTATCGTAGGGCAGTTATTTATGGATACTATTTCAACTCTAATTTAAAGCTTAAAACAAGTTACCTTATTTTTTACCAAGAAACAAAACCAAATAAAATGTAAAGCAGAACGACAGTTTTGTGCTTCTGTGTTGTAAATGAGTAAGGTGTGTTTGTATGCAAAATTTATGTTCCTGACTTAAGTAAATATTGGCAAAAACTTCCCCAATATTCCACGAACATTTTTAAAACCTGCAACCAATTTTTTTTTAAGAAGTATTTTTTTGTTTATTTTTTTTTGTTTAATTTTAAAAATGTTTGTCTATTTATTCGAAAGTTTTATTTCCTAATCAAAATTACCTCACAACAAATTTAATTGAATAATATTCACGCAAGCATATAGAATATAGTAATAGCGTTTAGGTAATAGGTACGATTTGAATCAATCCTTAGCTATTGTTGCATTCCACACTTAAACGCATAGCCTATCAGCCAGTCACAGTGAGCAAAAGAATATAATAAATAAACCAAGCGTTAAATTACATGCTCTAACGAAGTGTTTATATTTTTTTTACTTATATAGTTAGAACTAAGATGATGTGCGAAGTGAAGAGTTTTCGAAATAAAAGACATAACAATGAGTTTGATTTAATTTAAAAATTATACTTTGTATGCAGATGAACATCTGATTGGTCTGCAGTTCAAAGATAAAGAAGATGTCATAGTAAGTAACAGTTGCCAGTCAAGAGAACTTCAAGCACATTTTCAAAGAAAAAAAAGTCCAAAATCATACAAAAAATCAAAAAAATAACTATTTTAATTAATTATAATCTAGTTTAAATAAAAAGAAGCCAGCGAATTGGGTAGGTATAGTAAGTTGCTGTTTGTTTTTTGCTTGCGTGCTACAAAAGTGTACCACTCACCACTAGCACCACATTGACATCCGGCGCGGTGATGCTCCCGACGCCTATGTTGCCAGCGGTTTTTGTGCCAAAACATTTTCCGTTTTTTCGAATGCTCATTGGCTGGCACTGGCACGTCATCAGACGAGGTTCGCGAAGAGCATGTGCATTTCGCTTTGAAGTGTTTTGACTTGGTCTTCTTTTTATTCTTTTTCTGACTACCAGTGACAAAGTGGTGAAGTTTACTTTTAACAGGAGCACTGCAATTCAAATTATTATCTATGGCCGTGTCATTGGCTTCTTCTTCATCTAGTTCGTCTCCATCTACAACAATGCATATGCCACCTCGTCGCTTTAAGGACGATTTCGATTGATAGCCTGGAGCTAGTATATTTGGAGGATAATATGGATATATGTGTGGAATGATAGGAAGCAGGAGTAGATAGAGAGAGAAAGAGATGAAAAGACACAGAGACAGAATTTCCATTAATTCAATAAATTAAGCCGAGATATTGTTGTTAACGTTAACACTAAGTACTAAGTTTATGAGGGCCAAAAGAAAGCGTTATGCAAAATAATTCTCTGCCTAAAAATGGAAAGAGCTTCGAAGACAGCGGTTGTAAGTTCATGTGGTAAAATAAATTAGTGGGTTGACTCTGATCTGACACAGGCAAATCAAACAATATGAATGTAAATTCGTTATGGCCATGCCAGTACTAGATCAGTGAAGTGTATGCAGTCAATTTTAGTAGTGGCAGATAATAAGGGTATTCACTTAATCTCATAATTTTATGCAGTTCGTAAATTCATACATTTCTGCGGTGCTTTAAGTGAACACCCCTCGGAAATATCATTGTGTAATTAAACGTTGATCGTCATTGCTGCAACTGTAAAAGCATGAAAAGCAATTTACACGACCGCTTGTCACAGATTGACATTTGTAAATTTGCGTAACTCTCCGCAGTCGAATTCCGAGCCTAATTGGTCGCGCAAAATTATGAGGCCTGCATAAACTATTCTCCATACAAAATCTGACAGTTCACTTACGAGGTGGTAAATTTCTGCAGTTTACGCAGTTTAGGACGGTTTTAAGCGTTTAAGTGAATACCCTTAGTGTTTTCTTAATGTTCATTTCGTGACAGGATAAGAAGTAAACTACGGCGCTTAAAATCCAAAAGCCATTTATATCACAGTACAGTAGACGTCAGATTTATTTGACAAAAGTCTGTCATTCATTCTTTCTGTCTATCATTCTCTTCAACTGTACAGAAACGTCTACTTGAATTGATTAGCAAAACTGATTAAATACCACTCGGCGCTCATCAGGTGGGACGGTTGATATCGTTTTCGAGAGTCACCGCCACATAATATGCTATTTTCTGGATGATTTTTGTTTTCTTTATCAGCGGATCATAGTATTTTCGTCGGAAACTTGACTGTATGCTACCTTCAAGCTCATTATTAATGTCCTGATCCGTTTATTTTAGAAGTTTATTGTTTTGACGAAAATGGAATGGGAAGTTACGTGATTAGAGTTATATTTGAACTGCTTGATATCTGAAACTTACAATAAATAATATTTAAAACTTTAGTTTTCAGAAGCGTCTGTGTTGCCTTCAAATTATGCATAGACTTGCGGGCAGATTCTGCGGGTTTTTTATTTGAAAATTAGGGCAAAATATAACTTAGGCCTTGGCAGAGTTCAAGTATGTAACTTTTCCAATTCGTTTGGAAAGAAGGCTACGGGACCGCCATTTGGGAATCTTTTTACGATTATATCAAAAAGGTTTTGTAAAGATCGGAAAAGTGGTAATTTGGTGGCTGAAGTCAAATTTCCCTACCAAACTCAGTAATATTGCAGACGGTTTTTCAACATGATGGGGTCTTCTACTAACGGCGTTTTGAAAAATGATACCCCTTGCGTTGATGGTCGTTTGTGCTGGATTTATTTTCTTAAAAATCAGTGAGTACGACAACCTTATGTAGTAATTTTTACCTATTTATTTGATTTTAGCAACTCACAGTACAGTGGACGTAAGATTTATTGCTATCGTTAGGAACTCGGCATAAAATTGTAGTTCCCCTTCGTTCGACCCAAAAAAAACTCACACAAATCTATTGTCTGCGATAAACCCTGTTGGAACAAGGAAAAACTGCGAAAGTTGAATTTCAGGAGAGCATATTAAAGTTTTACTAAAAAGTTAAAAATTACAAATGGTTCTAGACTATTTTTTAAAAGTCGGCATTGTAGTTCCAATTTTTAAGATAAAGATAGCTAACAAAATTTATCTTGAAGACTTTTGCATGCTGCATCTGGTATCAGAAACTCAATTTCGTCTAACTCGACTTTAGCTGTTTTTATTTGAGGCAACAGAACTATGCCTAGGATACACGAACCTGTCGCGCCAACTAACGGGTGATTTTTTAAGAGGTTTAGAACTTTTTTAAAAAAAAAAACACAAAAAATTCGAAAAAATGAATGAAATATTTATTTGAATCGATAGTTTGAACCTTGCAATTTAATGTTTAAAGATAATTTCATGCAAATGTTGACCGCGGCTGCGTCTCAGGTAGCCCATCCGCTGAGTCCAATTTTGGCATACTCTTTCACACATATCGGCCGGTATCTCACGAATGAATGCATGGATGTTGGCTTCCAGTGCGTCAATCGAAGCGGGCTTGTCCCTATACACATTAGCCTTGGCATACCCCCACAAAAAATAATCTAATGGTGTCAAATCGCACGATCTAGGCGGCCAATTGACCGGCCCGAAACGTGAAATTAACTGTTCACCAAACTCGCCTCGCAATTGCGCCATTGTTTCGCGTGCTGTGTGGCATGTGGCACCGTCTTGTTGAAACCACATATCATGCAAGTCAAGAACTTCCATTTCGGGCAAAAAAAAGCTTGTTATCATCGCTCGGTAGCGTTCACCATTGACAGTAACGCTGTGATTCGCATCATCTTTGAAGAAATATGGCCCAATAATGCCGCCGGCCCATAAACCGCACCAAACAGTGGCTTTTTCGGGATGCATTGGTAGCTGTTGCAATGCTTCTGGCTGATCTTCACTCCAAATGCGGCAATTTTGCTTATTTACGTACCCATTCAACCAAAAATGAGCCTCATCGCTGAACACAATTTTTCGATAAAAAAGCGGATCCTCGGCCAGCTTTCCAAGAGCCCATTCACCAAAAATTCGGCGTTGTGGTAGGTCGGCTGGCTTTAGTTCTTGCACCAGCTGTATCTTAAAAGGCTTTACGCCCAAATCCTTCCGCAAAATTTTCCACGTAGTGCTGTAACAAAGGCCTAACTGCTGGGAACGGCGCCGAATCGACATTTCGCGGTCTTCTGTCACACTAGCTGATACGGCCGCAATATTTTCTTCACTACGCACAGTACGTAAACGTGTTGGTGGTTTAATGTCCAACAAAGTAAATTTGGTGCGAAATTTGGTCACAATCTTCCGAATAGACTGCTCAGAAGGTCGAGAATGCCGATCATAAAATGGAAGCAGCGCGCGATGAACATTTCGAACCGAGCACGAATTTTGATAGTAAAATTCAATAATTATCAAGCGTTGTTCATTTGTAAGACGATCCATGGTTAAATTGCAAACCAAACTGAAGCTGTTTGACAGTGACACAAGGTACTAAACACACGTCAGCTGTCAAAACCAGTGTTACCAAAACCAAACCAGCTAAAAAATCACCCTTTATTTATTGATCGATTAAAATCTTTGGAAAGTACTCCTTTCTTCGGAGATTCGGAATACATTGTGAAAGATCACAATACCAGCCGCTTGGTTAAAGAATCCCATAGAATCCGTTGCATACGTCGCGTCGACGGATTGCCGTATTCGACGGAACGAGCAGTTCCCATAGAATCCGTCGCATGCGATGATAGGCAGTGTCTTAAGTACACTATCCTTATCTGTCCAAGAAACGTGGTAATTTCCCCCTTTCCACTGTAGTCAAATCTCCTTTTCGATAATTCCCTTGATAGGTACTTTTTTTGTGAAAAAATCTTACTTTAAAAGTAAAATTTATAGTATACGAAAATAATATAAGCACATTAAATAGCCTTTGGCGGTTTATTAATATTATTATGATTACCTTTTGGTACTAGAAAATTTTGGTAATCAAGAATCTTTTACTCACTATCAACCTGTCGCTGTCAGTCGAAAACGTTGCTGCAACACACGCGACGGATTCTATGGGTTGAGCCCTTAATAAACTAAACAAATTGAAACGTACGTCTATAACTGACAATGGGGAGAATAAGGGACAACATTTTTGAGATGAAATATCCCATACAAAAGTGACAAAACGAAATATGTGTTTCCAATGTCAACAAATAATAAAAACATTTTGCTGGAAGGGGGCATATTTGGAGTGGACAGTGTGTTTTCATATTCGTGATTATTTTGTGAGTTGATTTTTGACTAATGAAGCTTAGTACTTGCGCTGCTCGAGCTAAGCTAAATTTTATCTGGTCTCCAATTTTTCTCTCCAAACATCAGCTAAAGTCCTAGCTAAATTTTGACAAAGCGAGCTCTGTGGATAAATGTCACAAAAAACAGCTGTTCTTGGAAAATAACTTACTTCAAAAATTCAACTCGCTTGGATTTCATCCATTTCTAATTCTATGTACTCCTCGTCGAGCTATTTATTCAAAAACCTCATATTTGCTTACTTCTCCCATTCTTCGCAAAACAAAAACGCAAGAAAAACAAGAGAACACAACGATCTGTCAAAATTGAGCTTGAGGAAATGTCCCGACCCAATAAATGGGCGCGCTAAATCTTGACAGATACATGAAGTACATTCTGAAACAAAAGTTTGATTATTTAGCTCGAGCTGGGTACCACTCAGATTAATGGGTTCGCTTAGATTTAGCTGAGCTTAAATTTAGCTCAGCTAAATTTTGGAGAGAATTTCGTATGGGAGCGCAAATTTAGCTCGAGCAGCGTACTAAGCTTGTGATGATAGAGTCTGTTCAACAACTGTATGAAAATGGAGTTGGCTCACTTACAATTAACTGTATAGAACTTTATTTATGCAAAAAAGAGTACGTTCGCAATTGAAGTATGCATTTTTTTTATAAATACCTTTGGCGCCTTAAAATCGCCAAACTTTAAAGTAAATAGCCTAAATTAGGATATTTAACAAGAGAACATTTTAGGAGCCAGTGAAAAGTTCGAGTATCCAAATCGGAGATAAATATCCAGGGCTGGTAACACTGCTACTTGTATAGCAGCTGATGGAACCCTCCACAATTTTTTTTTAAGTTGCTTTTTCGCAAACGTTTCGCTGTCCATTTGGAGACTACCGGAATATTTCGTTCCGGAACAGCTGCGTACTACGTTTTAATTCGAAAAAAATCTCACCTCGCGTATGGCGTTTTCGATTGAAGAAAAGAATTGCCTTTTCTATCAAAAGATAAAATCCAGAAGGGCTCTTTCTATGTTTTCTATGTTTCATTGAAGAAAAAGAGGACACTTCCAGGTCAATTCTAAACACGGCAGAATTGATCGGGATATTTTTAAAGAATTGCCCTTAACTCACCAAAACACAGTTGCAAAAGGTCTGTTCCCTTACCTTCTGGCTCAATTTTTTCAATATGTCACATTTCTCTCATTGCGAGCGAATTCGCTCACAGAAATGAAACCAAAAAGACAAGGAACACATTGAACCATAAATTTGAAAAATGTCATTTTTTCTAGGCGGGAATATTCAAATAGGTATCAGTAGAACAAAGCACAAATTGATATTTAAGCACGATATTTGATTTGCTTTTATTGCAGAAATTAAAAAGCTCAATTCTTTTGCTTGCATCTATTTTAATGCTATACAAGCACAAAATATAAATTGAAACAAAAAAACATTCAGTTACAAATTAGAATTTGAACGATTTGACAACCATCTGTCAGCAATAACCAATAAGGCCAAAGATATTTCTTGGGCTTATATTTTCGCAGGTTTTTTATGGACGGGAAATGTTTTGTTCTCTCTTTTTGGCTCTCTTCTGCCCAACTTTTGCGTAAGGGAACGAAGTTGGACTAAATTTGGCTAATGTGTTCGAATGCATTATCGTTAGGGAACAGACCTAAAATGTCAGATTGTTGTGTTGTTGGAAACAACATTTTGCGATATGCGATCCGAAAACATGCGCGAACGTAAACTTTAATTGTGATAAACTGATTTGGTTTACTAAAACATTAATATTTAGGTATTTTAGAAAACAACAAAAAACCAAATCTCATTTGGTGATTATCACTATACCAAAAGTACTCCATCGAATTTCATTGTAAAGCGCAACTCTGAATTTCGGGGCGATTTTCTCGAATACGTATTGAAAAACGCCATTAATTCGCGCAAGTGTCAGGCGCTTGAACAATTGACGGCAAAGCAAACCTGTCAAACGAAGATATTGATTTCAAGTGATTATTTGAATCCCAGAAAGTGGAAAGTGGGTCGGATATATTACAACATCCTTTTCGGACAGAATATTGTAAGCTAATAAAATATCAGATATATTGTTCATTACTTAAAGCAGGTCTGTAAGTAATAAGCCTTGCGATTGCAATGATTTCCGTGAATAAAACATGGCTAGGGAAATAGTATGATAAAGGAACACCACTTTTGGTATGAAATTTTTAAGGAAATGGAGATGAATCGGGAATGAATATTGACCTCGCTTGATTTGACATCGGCCTTTGAATGTTTGGCTACCACGCAGGCACTCACCGCACACCGTGTCAACCAGACTAGGATTCTACACGACAACCCGTCTACGAACATTTCGTGCACTGAAAATGTATTTCAGCGTGAGTCGCATGAGTCGTTTGAAGTTCAATGTTCGATAGGCTTGTGTGTAAATAGTGAGAAATTGTCGTCATACGACAAAATGTCCGTAGATGAGCTGTCCCCTTTCAAAGATGTTGCTTAAATTTACGACAGTTCTGCATACACAACATTCACACTCAAAACTGAAAAACACTACCAGAAACTGAACTCACTTGCAGAACTCGTCGACACCCGTCCCATTGGTATATAGCTGCGACTATCACTATTATCCTGGGTGAAGTTTATCACATTAACATCGTACGTAACCACAGAAGCCTGTCGCTTGCGGACATTTTGTATGCCATCCAAGTAGAATCCATGCTTTCGTGAGTCGTCATCTGGACGCCGGTTTCGCAGTGGTGACGCAAAGTCGTTTTCGTCAACTGATATGTCACCGCTTTTCGCAGAGTTCGGCGATAGCGTGGAGTCCAAAATGATTTCCGGCTTCGGTGGGAAACTATGCTGCTTGGTTGGCAGTGTGGTAACCACATCAAGCGATATCGTCGATGAATCACTGATTATCTGATTGCTGTTCGATGAGAGAGCCGCATTTAGGGGCGATAAGAAGTAAACGTTTTGCGGACTTAAGGGCTGCTCCAAAAGTGCGGGGATATTTTGTCCAGAATTCGGCGTCGTAGGTGGCGAAATCACAAACTTATTTGGCGGCAACTGATCACTGAGCGTACTCAGTCGCTGTCTAATATTATCACTGCTGAGCATGCAACTGCTATAGTTCACATCGTCCTGATCCGAGGGCGGCGATCCAATGGAACGAAATATGTCCTCCAGATCATCGCTGTCGGATATTTGGTTGGTTTTATCACAAGTAGTCGGGGGCGTATCGGTGTCAATAAATAGATTGTCCGCATCGATTATGGATGCCGTCAGGGAGGGTGGTGGTGTCGCTGGCTGCAGGGGTGACATCAACGGCGGCGAGTCTTTATTATTACAACTACTACTGCTACTGTTGAGACGGCGCTGTGGCGATGTCTCTGTACTAAAGTTAATTAGCTCCTCCACGCTGCTCTGAGCCGCTGGTTCGGTATCGTTTTCGCTGCCCAGCACATGCAAGTCCAGAAGGATATCGGGAGTTGTGGACACGGGTTTTGGCCTCTCCGTTTCATGGCCTTCACTCAGCATCCGTGGTAGGTATATGATTCCGTCCGAATCGTCTGTATCGCTTGGATTCCGGTGACGATGACCAGCTACCTTGCCGACTCCGTTGTACGAATGTGACAGTTTCCGGTTGCGCGATCTGCGAAATATACTGGACCGACTACAGTTGACCTCCTCTTCGGACTTTTCAGTCTTCTTCTCTAGCGAAAGGTAGTCACTTGTGCGCTTGGTTTTCGCCAGGAGATTCTTCAGAACACCCTTTTCGCCTTTCAGGGAAATTTTCTTCACCGGCTTACCGTTGAATGAAAAAATGAACTCCGAGTCACTAACAGCAAAGAGTTTTCGTTGTTTCTGGGCGATTTGCTGCCCGTCACTTGGCGACTTGTTCTCTCTTTGGCCGCTCCTCATTTTTATGAAATCCGTTTCGCTAAGAGCTGAACACTTGATGGGGGGTTTCTCGACAGAGTTTGTGGGGGGATTCTCGGCGGATTTGTCGATTTGCTGCTTGAAGTAGAAAAAATTATCCTCAATGAATCGTTTCAGCTGCTGGTTGTCCTCTTCGATGGGCACCACTGTTTGCTGGTACTTTCGAAGGTTCTTTATGCTCGAGTAGAACTCATTGATTTCGTCCTTTGATTGCACCCCGATCAGGTGCAGGCCTTTTTCTTTCTCGCTCAAGATTCGTTTGCTGGAATCACGAACATTGGACTCACTGTAATCGGCGGATTTGAGTGGCAGGAGCACCGAGTTCAACTGCAAGAGGTGTTGCCCCTTCGATGGCGACTGATCTTGAGATTGTTGTTGTTGTAGCTTTTGATTTTGCAACTGCAGTTGCTGATAGTGCAGCGCAATCATGGAAGGTGCACTATCTGTGTGAGTGACCTTTTCGAATCGCTCTTGCTCCAGGTCACGAAGATCAATACTGCTGCGGCTTAAGCGGCGTTGAGGTGGTGACGGTACCCGAAGCTCGTCGTAGTCTTCTTTTTCATTCTCATCCGGCGAAGGAAGTTCCTGAAAGGGCAGACAATTTAGTATTACTTGTCAGCTGTACATGTGATTGGAATAATAATTTAAGCAGATGAACTCAGGTTTGAAGACCTCCTACCACTAGTATCGCGTATAGTATAAGTGCAAGAAATGTCAAGCTTACAACCCACTTCATCTGACCTAATATTATTATTTGTGTTCTGAAACCTATTATTGATTTCCTATCATAGTACTAGGAAATCCGGGCTATGGTCGATGTCTACCCCGGAATAGACGTTGTTAATATCAGAGTAAAGTCCCATTTTAAAGCCGTAATCCAGTAAAAAGGGGTGAAGTGTCTTAAAAACAGTCCAATGTAATTAATCAAATAAAATGAATTGAAGAAAAGTTTCCTCTCTTCTTTGCTTGAGGACAAAGTTTCCATTTTTTCGCTGCCTTCATTTCTAAACATCTTTATTCACATATATAGCTAAACGTACAATATAAACTTTTTCTCATCTTTATCTGCGTTCCGTTTGAAATTGATAAATTGCCTCAAATCACGACTAATGCAATATGACAGGTAGGGATAACACTCCACTGTCGGATTTCAATTGATGCGTGAAACAAATATTATTTGCTCGTGTGTGGTTCTACTTGAAAACATTTAGTCTCCATTTGATGCTTGAACAAGCTTACACGAAGGTATCAAATAATTGTCATATTTATATTTCTCTGCCGGGTCACTTGACATGAATCCATTCATCACTTTTCAATTCGACAAGTTCAATAAATAAAGCCACACGAAATAAATCGCATTTGATTTTCAAATCTTCACAGTGTGCTCTTTCCCCATGAGTGGCTGGAAAGGTACACAAATTCTTGAATTCTTTTGATCGACAAAGTGTGTCCCTTAAATGGGCAAACCCAAGAAGAGATACATGGTTACGAATGGCTGCGAATGAAACTTAGTCTTGCAGGTTTGATTGCTTGTCTTCCGTGATATAGAGGTAGGGAGATTTGGTGTTTCCGTTCAAAGAAGGTAAAAGAGATTAGAAGATTTATAATTAGCTCCAACTATTAGAGAACTATGATGGTTTTTGTCCGACTTTTAACATTTTTTTTGTGGTTCTATTTCGGCATCTTTCGCCAAAGGAAGAAAACAAAACGGCGTACGTAAATTGTTGTACTCTAAAAAGCTAAACCAATTTTGCGAGAGAAAATCATTGTTGACACAGTGAATCGCAATCATGTTTGTGTTTGTTTATTACAAAGTGTTTGCCGGCGGATCTTAAATATTAAGTAAACAGTAGACAGTCAATTAGTTTGAATGAAAATTATAAAAGTATCTATCTACATTTCTGGAAAAATATAATTCGCCATGGTACGTAGCCTGCTTCCTTATAGTGGTTGAAACGCTTTGCAGCGGATATTAAAATCGCTTGATATTAAACTGCATTCCAAGCATTTAAAGTCCAGACTAGAATTTGTTGAAAGCATATATACGAATTCATTGCTTTTCAAAGACCGGAAAACTAACGAGTAACGGGCTTGGTCTGAATTTTAGTTTCTTAAGTAACAGTTTATAGTTGGAAGCTGAAAATGGTTACAAATGCGAATGAACCTGTAACCCATACGAAACCTCATGAAATCCCGAGAAAATAAGACGTCAGTGAAGTAACGAATGACTTCTTTGGCCTGCCCTTTCACATCTTTTAAGCACTTAAGTGTTCGATTTTATAACATCTCAGAAGAAGAGGGAAAAACATACCATTTATAAAACAGAAAAGTAACGAGTAAGTAGTTACTTTTACAGCTAAGCTGGAAATGCCTGGAAATCTATGCGACTCGTAGCCCATATGAATCCTCTTCGAATTCAGAGAAAAGAACACAGCTAGAAAATAATAATATAATAAATTTAATAATAACTAACAATTAGTAAAATAACGATTAACGATTGTCTGGCCTGCCCTGTCTTTTCTTGTTGACATTTTAGTAACTAGATTTTATCAGAATTACGCGGAATTGTTTGAAATAAATCCAATTACAAAGAAAATATTTGTTTGTAAAAAAATATCGATATTCCTAAAAATATTTCCATTCGAAATATTGCTTTCGCAACGAAAGTTTGTCGTATAAGTCGCGTGAAATAATTAATAAATAGATAAACTAATAAACATCTGACTTAGGCTGGACAAACTGAAGACGAATGCGCGAAAAACATAGTCCATGGTATCCAAAACGCAGCGCAATTTTCGAAAAGTTCTTCTAAAAGAATCTTTCTGTAGAATTGCATTGCCCCAAGCAAAGGGGCGAAGAAAATGTTCTTGCCCTTGTGGGGAAAAACACAACCTTTACAAAAAAAAAAAAAAAAAAAAACAGAATTCTTTCATGTCTGCTGTGCATACCCACTCGAAAAATGTTTGCTTTGCAAAATATGCAGTTTATTTGATGGGTTTCTAGTTCAACAATGAACTGATGCTGGCCACATCGAATACAGCACAATATATACAGATACAGATAGCACCTCGGCAGTAGCTTGAGCAAATTTACCAATGGACTGATGGAATCCGTATTACAATTGGATTAATACACAGATGTGGCACTCTCGCATACACAACCAATAAAATGCTTTCACGAACCATATACTCGTATGCTTTTCAATTATACTCATCTCATCGTGGATCACCGACAGAAATGCAATTACCCTTAGCACTCTCGTGTACATTTTTCTCGAAGGAAAGATAATCTGTCCAATTAATATCCGATGTACAGAGGTAGATTCTATTACGCTGTATCCATTAAGCCAGTCATTCTTTAAATAAACACTTCCTTTCAACTCCGACCATGGTTCCAAGTGTCACGAACGGGTTCCTGTACTTTTCGAACCCAACTTCGAACAGTACTCAACCCATTTTCCGGTCTGTAACGAAGCAAAACCATCCTTATCTGTTCAATATCTTCAAATCAATTAGTAAAGCGAGCATCTTCTACAATTATCTATACTTGGTATAAACTCAATCTGCGAATAACAATTAACAGTCGACAAAACCGCACGGGAAGGAGAATGCCGCAAGTGGGACTTATTGAAGGCACAAAACTCCTTGCCAGCGAATAAGCAGGAAAACATACGCTTTTTCTCACCGCCTCCTAAACTAGAGACATCTTTGCCACTTCGAGATAAATTTATTCCGTCTAGTGGGACCCTTTTGCCGCCATCACGCACCCTGATTATCACCAATTTAAAGCCGCCGCCGCCACCCCTCGGGCACGGTAATTGAGAACCCTATTTCGGCACAATAATGTCCTCATTTACTATCACTTAGGTGCTGCTTAATTATTCGTGCATTTGTCCGCCCATAAAATATTAAGTAAGTCATGAAATTTATACATACTATGTTTACCTCCAAATTGCTTATGGCGCTGTGCGTTTCCTCCCTGGTCATGGTTAGGTTGAGCTCGCACTCACTCGGATGCATGTAGTTCATGTGATGGCCACCGATTGTGTGCTGTGTGTGCCCCATGTGGACGCTGTTGAGCAGGATATTCGAGCTCGTTCGACTCAGAGCCTTTCGCTGGCGGACCGCTTCCCTGGAAATAAATCAAGAACACAATTGCGGACAAGCCAAGCTGCGCCGTTAAACTCACTTGTAGATCCTGTAGTACATGACGACCATAACGAATCCGGGGATCCAGAAGCTCACCGAGCTGGATATCAGCGCGTACGACGTGTTCACCACGAACGAGCAGGAGTACGGATTTTTCGACACTTCTTGAAGGTGTTCCGTCGTCGTGTACCATCCAAGAAATATCGGGGTGAAGGATATAAGTGCGGGCAGCACCCACACATTGGCCAGCATGAAGCACACCGTCTTGTGTGTCATATTCAAGGGGTATTCCAAAGGACGGACTATCGCATAGTATCTACACGGTGGGGTGCATAAAACGAGAGAAAAAAAAAAAAAAACACCTTGTTACTGTGACCGAGGTTTGCATCTACCTTAATTGACTCATGTCGAATCAGTTGTTCTGTTGTTGTTAGTGCTGACAGTAGCACTCCCATTCGAATGAGACCCACTTACCTGTCGACTGATATGCAACACAGGTGCAGAATGCTGGCTGTGGAGAAGTACACATCCAGGCTGTTGTACACATTACACATGAACGGACCGAACAACCACTTGCCACCCGAGAGCTCCACGGATGCATTAAAGGTCATCGCACACAGTGCGACCAGCATGTCGGCCATGGCCAGTGACACCACGAAGTAGTTTGTTATTACCCTGTAAGAAGGAAAAAACCTGCATCAGTGTGTATGGGTAAGTCCGTTTAGCAATTACGACTGGTGTGCGAATAAGTTTGGTCTGTTAAGTTAAGAAAGACGGATACAAATGGTTCCATGCTAGTCGAAATGTAAATGGGATAAGATGACTCGTTAGGGTGCGCACAAAGTTTGGCAGTGAAAACTTTTCCATTTGCTTTGTGCATTAATCGTTCAGCACAGAACCCCCTCCTGGCTGAAACAAATCAATGTACGTAATTTCCCATCCATAGTTGGCTGTTTAAGTCGTAAAAAAAGTTCCCTAACGCAATGAAAGCGTTGATAGACGTATATTGTGCTACGTGGACGTGCACAAGGCTATTACTGTTCATGTGTCTTGCGTACATATGGCTCATGGCGTTTGTCCGTGCTCATGAGATAATTTCTATAAGCAGTACGGAAGAAGAAAGAAACGAAACGTTAAGCGGATAAGTATTATTCTGCAACTTCAGCCGGAGAAGCGTGAATTGTTAATAACGCTGTTAACTAGGGTAATAGAGGCGACCCGGTATCTATACAGAGCCATGTGTGAGTGGGTTTGATTGGAAACAGATTGGATAAAGTTTTTGTGTAGTACAGTTTACGGCCGGTGGCAGCAAGGTACATGCATTACTGTTTGTCTGTCTATTTGGTGTAGTGTGTGTTTTGCACACCCGTAAGCCGGTTTAATCAAACTTTGTTTGCCAACTTTCTAACGGACGAGGTGTGAAATGGCTTTCAGTGAGCCATTACCTAGGATGTAGGTAAAAGAGTGTCCTTTTATGATCGCTGTAAAATATTTGTAAAATATTTAAACGCTGGGCTTTAAAGTTTTTCAGCTATTGTCCTGCGTTAGAGTTGCGGCACAACCTCTTATGGCAAAAACTAGGACAATAGGATTAAGAGTCTTTGTATGGAGATAAATGTACTCCCAGTGTAAGCTGAATAAAATAATGTGTTGCTGTTGACACAGGCGCTTTTACTCGCCTAACAAATGAATCATGGGGCAGATTTGCGTTTGTCTATTTATAAATAGGAAAAGCTTCCCCTAAAGAACATAGTCCAAAATTGTTACCGTGCGAAATTTTACCATCGTAGGTACTATGGGTAAATAGTTCAGTCATTCAATTTAGATTATATTTTGACATTTAGTACTTCAAATTCTAATTTAAAAAATGTGCGACTTTCTTCAGCTGCAGTGTGAGGTAAAGTGAGTGTCAGCACGAGGCCGCATCACTGACAGCTCGGAACAGAAAACCCGGCAAAATCTCAATAGTTGACGACTGAAGAAAGACGAGCGAGGCTGCCAAATACAACAATGTAGGACGGAAGCAGTTTTTTAACAGTTTTTTTTTTCCAAAAAAGGTTTACCTAATAATAATAAAAAAAAAATTGGCGCAACAGGTCGGATGGTCCATAGGCCTAGCTTCTCACAACCATTCGATCTACAATTTTATGCCGAGTTAAAATGGCTCAGTGAGAAGCTCTGTAAGGACAGTTATACTCTCGGATTTTTGTCAGACGTTCGCGATAGGTGGCGCAGTGGAAAAAAAACCTTAAGCTAGAACTTGAGTTTTTTCCGGATTCAAACCCAAACGCCTCGCTTAGTAGTCCAACCCACTAACCACTAAGCCACTGCGCCGGTTTAATAGAAACTACATAGGTTATCCAACTTTTTTGCCTGCTTTGTAGGCTTCTTATGAATGTTAATAATGGGCAGGTAACATGCCAAAATTTAATGCATCCCGATGCAAAGACACTGATGCACAACATGCTTTTGTAGTCAATCAGGGAGCATTGTCATTTCAAATTTGTTTAGTTTCGACTTTAAATTTTAGTAGTTCACAGTGGCCATATTTTCAATACAAATTTTGCAACTGTGAGCTTCCGTAAATTTAATGTCGAGACTAAAATTTGTTGCTAGTACGGGGCATTGACTAAACATCCTCTCTTGTGGTTACAAGCCAGCACTCGCGATGCAGACTCCATTAAATCAGCTATTCAGTTTGTCATTCGCATGGCTAAAGCTAATTATTTAAAAGCCCATATCCAACAAAATAATTATTTCTGCTCTCACAATGTTTATGCGACGGTTTATGAAAGGCATTATCCTCTTATCGGGGGTTATTTCAAAGGGAATAATTACTTAGCAAAGAAATACAAGAACGCGGTTTAGAATTTGATTTGTCAGAAAAATACGAAACTCCCAAGGTGCGGCAGGAACACTTTACTAATCTTTTTCGAAAACCCCATTTGGCGTGGTGCGGGTATACGCAGTATAAAGAGCTTTACCATTAGATTATTATAATTCCCTAATAAAACCTTTCTGGTTGAGTTCACGGAACAGTAACTGTATTTTTTTTGCTGCCTATGCATATTAAATTATTCAAATTACTGAAACTCCTCAAAGTATGGCAGCAACTGGAATCCCAAAATAGACATCTAAAGGAATTGAAAGGAAAAACGCCACAAAAAAGTGGTGGCTACATAAAACCGAAGTTATACCTAGTACAGACTTCGGAGTATCCAATATAAATAAGCCAGTTGGTTTTCTTCGAGGATAACTCTTAAATTGTGTTTGCGGAGTTTGAGCTGTTTGAACACTGAACGTGAAGTGAGTTCTTATTCTTAAGGCGCCTTACCAACAACCATTTTAAGTTTCGACTTTAAGTTTACGAGAGCTCACAGTAGTGAAATTTGTATGGAAAATATAGCCACTGTGAACTACTTAAACTTAGAGTCCAAACTAGAAATGGTTGTTGGTAAGGCCCATTAAATGCGAGCTGTTTTCGACGGTATTCGGTCAAATGGAACTTAAGCTGGTTACATTTTTATACCCTTGCAGGCTGTTGTTTTAAAACAAGTAGCTTGGAAACGCATTGCAAATAAGAATTTTGTAGGATTAAGTCTTTTTTTTAATGTTCAGTACAAAAAGAGTTCCACAGTACGTGAAGAATTGACGACCTTTTTCGGATGCGAATCGTTTTTTGCAAATGGATTAAAAAGATCGCAATTGGTTTTGGGATTAATTTTCGGAGCGCGTTATTTTTGCAAACCGAATGCAAATGGAATGAATGTTTATTGAGCGAAATAAATTAGAAATTAGAGAAAGAAAAAAACGGGGAGCCCATGAAAAGAACTGACTGACCCAGAAAAGAAACTTATGGTACTAGGTTAGTGTTGAGGCTATCGTTGAAACAAAAAAAAACCTACTCAAAAGGAGTAAAGTTTTTGAAATAATTTCATAATAGAGTGCCTTCTGTTAAATTGTTTTTAAATGTGAACAAATGCGGCAGAAGCATTTCGAAATATTGATTGAATTACCAGTAGGCAATTAATTTTTTGTAACCTTTTTCCCGATGCACAAGAAACCGCTTTTTTCCATATTTGAGTGAGACTTTATTTTATTTAGTTTTCAATACAAAATACGTTCCACATACGATACAGTATAAGTTGAGACGATCCGTGGTTTCCTGTGACTGATTCCTGAGAACAAAAAACTTCACAAAATCCTATCCATGCCTGATGCGCCAATGTCTTTAACATTGCACAGTTTCCGTCAGTCCCACTCTGTATGAACAGCTTAAATCATTTATAAACGAACGAATTGGTTGCTTCTACTCTACCCAATTAGAAATTTGTGACTCTTATCCAAGTTTACTTTAAATTATAGTCACCACCCTGTATATTTGACTCTGTTTTGTGTTGATGGAGGCATTCCAAAAAAATGGTAACTATTTGAAATTTTTGTTACCATTACGTGTCTCAAATATACAAATGTCCTTTACTGTAACATTTCAAATCACAAAAAAATGTGAGGTTGCTATTTTATGTTACCACTTAACAGCTACGCGAATCGAATGCGCGCAGTTTAAATTGTGACCACCGCAAGTTACCATACTATTTTGGCGCTTTTATTTGCAAACAATCTTCACGCATACTACCAGCTAATGTCTGATATAGGTGTACGCAGAAGAAGTTGGAGCAGCATTTTTACTCATACACGCAACACGCTACTTGTAATGTAGACGTGCACGAAAAATTATATGATATTGCTCGGCAAGCGTTAAAGCGCATAAAGATAGGGTGGCATAATAGAAAAACATCGTGAATGGTTTAATGATGAACAATGAATTTATCTAAAACGAATCGAAATATGTATAACTTATTTTAGAAAACGTATATCTTTTAATGAGTTTTCCTCCTAAGTAATTAATTTTCACTTTAAACGGAGTATTGAAAACTGTTTGCCGCTGTAGTGCAACATCGAATAATCTTTCAATTGTACTTTTACTATGTGCGCTGCGCTGCTTTCCGACGTTTAAAGCAGGAGAAAAATGAGAATGTTTTCTGATTTTGCTACATAATCAGCAGCAAATTAAATTGGAAATAATTAATGAAGTGCGAAATAATTAAATTGGATTGTAAAATAAGTAGAAATGTAAAAAAAAACAATATTCTAACGTGTTACATGAAAATGTAATTGAAATAATTTTACAAAAATCATACACTTTCTACACCGATTTAATAGATACCTACATCAAACTTTATATTTATTAAGTTGTGTCTCCGTACCATACCTACAAACCTACATGTAAATATTAACACTTTATTACGTCGCTTTTAACAAACCAGCAGTACCAAACTTTAAAGGCGAAAACATCTTAAGATTTGCAAATCCGTTTCTCATTATTTTCACGAAGCTTTTTTTTTGCACGTTCTCATACTTTAGAAGTTAGATTTCAATAGAATGAATTATTTAAATATTACGACTTAATAATAATTATAAACGCAAACAAAATACATTTCCTTAATGTATGTACATTCACCCTGTGCTCCTACCTATAGAAATGCATTGTAGCAGGCAAATGGCGGTCTTCTTACTCTAATTGGGATCCATTATCAAAAAAAAAAAAAAAATGTGAAAATAGAAGTAGCTTGGAAATAAAATGTAAGTGCGTGATTTTTGCCACTACAACTTATTGATATTTGTGGTAAGACTGATTTTCGTTTGAATATTTTGCACTCGGGTACGAAGATATGAGATAATTAAACTAGAATAATATTACCTGCATTACTATTTTCATGACATTTTGTTCGTTTAGGTACCTAAGCATCCCCATTAAAGAGGGAAGGTTATGCGTCGCTTTCACGGCAAAGTGACAAAAGTCGAAAATGTATGATTTTCAGAAGAGACGTTTAAAGTTTTGCGTCACACTAAAAAATTGTTTTCTTGTTAATTAAAAACAAAAATCAAAGTTCGTTTACATTCAATTGAAGTATTTTTCTTCCTCTTCCAGGTAGTATAAAAAGTTTTAAAAAAAATACAATACATATTTTAGGAAAAAATCCTTCGGACTTACGACGTTTTGCGAAAAATCTGATATTGTTTAAGTGTTTATTTTCTTATTATGTTGCAAAAGTGTCGTTTTGCCCTGAAGTTAAATTATTTAAATTAAGATTCAAACAATATTACTAAACAGCATATTTGTTGATTCATATTATTTAAGTCAAACATAAAAATACCTCTTCTGAGGAAAGGTGACAAAAAAAAACAAAAAAAAAAACAATTAATATAAATAAATACATATTGGCACTTCAGTGTGATGAAAAATTAAAAAGAAACGTAGAAAAATCCATTGATATACATACATAGATAGATAAGCTAACCTGTATAATGTTTAAGATTTATAATAAAGTGATAAAACATTTAATTTTAAGTAACTTTTAAGTCCTTCATAAAAATCTTTATAGAAATGTGGAATTTGGTATTTTTGAAGAAGCTTTAGAAGACCTTCCTTCTTCTTGGACGAAATTCCGCCAGCAGTATTCGGCAACGGTATCTAGATTACAAATTGACTCCAGTGATTTTTTCTGATTTGAGTTTTTTGTAAAACCTCATCAGGATATGATGTTTTGACAAAAAATTCGCTCTTCTAATAAGGGTAGATCTTTTGTGATCTACAGTACGCTCTATAACGATAACCGAATGAGCAGCATCACCTTCATTTTGTGAGTGATCCTTAATGAGGCATTTTTGAGCGACACTCCTAAGGTTAGGCAGGACTTTAACAGCATACGCATATAAGGAAATCATAAACTCAATTTCTGTTGTCCACAACAATTATCGCTTTAAAATATAATAGTTAATAGTTAATAGTTTTTGAAGGTACTTGAATACGCAGGTGCACATTTCATTTGCTTCTCTGGCCTGCTTCTCACTCGTGCCAAAAAAAACAATCAACCTCCTTATTTTCAAGCTGACACACAGTGAAATTGAAAACTTTGAGCTTAGATACGTAATAAAACGTTCCAGAATCACCTCTGGGACACTGGAGTACAGCCTGAAGATCATACATATAGAAAAATGTCGAAATGGCACAAGAATCATAACTGTTTGTTTTTGTGAAGCTTGACATCTTTGGGAGTACGCCATTTTGACAAAACAAACACAGCCACTCGCGACAAAGGTTAACGCACACCTAAAAATCGAAACGCAAGCGACACTTTTCGCAACGAGGAAAGTAAAAGAAGTGCAACTAAGACAATTAGACAGAAAAAAAAAAATATTTTTTGCGGTCATTTCTGTATATGTTCTTAATTCAAAAATGACAAATGTCGAATTATGTCACTTTTCCGTGACATAAACGACTGTGTTTACGTTATATATTGGTATCAGTATTTCTATTTCACGTTTTCTTTTTCGTGTGAACCAACTGACAAACACGTGAAAACAAATTAGACAGCTCACTAAAATTTGGTCACATTTCAGTTACAAGGCATAGCCAAAAATACCATTATGTGTGTTTCCCTAAACAGTAATTTCAAGAGCTTAAACTTATTCCCCACTTTGGTCAACGTTCCATCCTGTACTGGAAACTGTACGCACTTTGATAACACACCGTTACTGTAACGGGAACTTTTCTGAAATGTGGGAACAGCGCTCAGACGTAGTAAATTGCAAAACAAATTTGACTTTCTGGATGTTCCATTGAGTTTTGTTTCGTGTTCGGTTTTTTTTATGTTCCCTTTTTTCTGACAATATTTTCACTAATGATGTTGAAATGGGATTAAACAGGCAGATTCAAACGCCACAAAAACAGCACGACCGTCACAGGTTACCAACATCGTACCGTACCAATTGGAGAACACTTACCTAGCTAAAAAAGTATTGAAATGGTTTTTGTTCCGTACTCCCCGGTACTCATCAAAAAATTCTATTATACTCCCCAACGAAATTATGCAACGGCGGCCCTGGTGAGCATGACATTTCCTAGAACAATCTTCAAAAACTATCATAGATACTGTGTTACTGACACTTTTTTGTCCACGGAAAATTTGTCTGTATTCAAGTTAACCAACCTACGAACCCCGCTCAAAAAACACAAACTGTATGGCCACCTCTAAACCCGCGCGCATAAAGAACAAAGAAGTTCAGTAGGAACTAGGAATCACAGTGAGTAGTTGTCGAAAATGTTCCACACGGCTATGGCTCACTAAACCGAACCACCTACAACGCAACACAAACGACAATGCCACCTTTAAAAGTGTCAGCAACTTTTACTCTCCCTCAGCCATGATTGTTATTATCTCTGACCGTGTCACAGCAATAAATTTCGTCAGCATTGTATCTATGTACTCGGACTGCCGCAGAGTCTACCACGGTCGATAGGTCCAATTTAAAGCGTAAAAGAAAATCCTGTTATCAGTGTTGCGCAAATGGACAGAACAAAGTTCTGCTTCACATTCAAGCGGATATGGATCTGCATATAGCAGAGGCCATCAGTTCCCGATGTGAAAAGTTATCCTCCGTGACAACACAAAAAGTGAAGTCCGTACCCACCCATATAAAAGGAGTATAAAAGCTCAGCAAGAAAAAAAAAATAAAACAAAAAAACAAATCTGCGATTCAGGTGTATCTCCGAGTTAATAGGAAATCGTATTAACCCTTTTTTGTGCTCTCCAAGGATGCGACCGTAATTATCAACCCGAAAGTTTGGCATTGCTGCCGAAATTTTGTGTTTTGTTGTATACGTTGTATCCCTATAGAAGAATTAATGCTACGTCTTTTGGGGATTTACGCAGCTTAGGCAAATCCGACAAATTGAAACACGAAATCGCACAAGTGAAACGTGCCTAATACCCACACACTATTACAACTAAAGGTGTCGCCAGTTCGGTCCTTGTAGGACAATACGACAGCGACAATACTGAAACACGGAAAGCTATTAATTAATACTCGAGCACTTAGCGGGTTCAAGGGATCGATATAATGCCCGAGCGTCCAAGATTTTTTTCTATTTGTCCTTCGAAACATTCATCAGTCGTCATCGCTGGAAATCATAACGACGTGTTGGATAATAGCTATTTTTAGCGGCCACGCGTATTGTGACATTCCCTAGAAAAGGACGTTAAACTCATTAAAGCGCTTTTCAGGCCGACCTGAAGGACACTCGTAGGAACTCATTAAACTTCAGAGCCCCATCCCCAGTCCTCAATCGATCACGAGTCAATAGATTTTGAGTTTAATTAAATATGATTGATGCCACGAATATGCCCCCCTCCTAGGGTCGAGGCACAGCCACAAATTGAATGTGCAGAATGCGTAGCCTTCGGGTTGAATGACAACCCAAAATATAACCGAGCAATCATCTTCGGCAACATCAGCAAGGCACACATCATGTGAATTTATATAGTATCAAGGCCAAACACACAAAGGACTCTCCGGTAAACCCTCTTAATAGGAGTTTGAGTTCGGATATGAATCCTTTCAGCATGCAAAAAGTGGAATCGACACTTTGTGAGAAGATATTATTATGGTGGCTGCGGAAACGAATTCCCTACCGGAAATATGATAACAATCAGCCTTTTGCGGTAGGTTTCAAATGGAAGTGGTTATGTGAGCAACTGGCAGCAGGAGAGAGCTGTCAGCTTTGAAAAAACACGTGAAGCCCCCGGAGCTGAACAAAGTTTGTATACTCGCACTTACCTCAATTTGCGATTACGTTGAACCGATATTATGACGAGGGCATTTCCCAGCACAGCAGCGATTATGATAGTGGAGAAGATGAATCCCTTAATTACAATCAGGGAGAATTCGACCCAATTCTCGTCGATTGCTCCGTTGGGGACTGCACCACCCGCATCGCCTGTGATTCCACTGCTGCCAATGCCACTGCCACTGTCACTGCCACTGCCACTGCCACTGCCACTGTCTTCGGAATCCTGTACAATGCTGGTGAGATTCGCTAGCAGAATGCTCTGGGTTGTGCTGCTGTTCAGGGAATACTCTGAAGTCGATGTGGTGTTCAGGGCGGCGAATGTATCTGTTTCGGTGATGGCGGCAGCGGCGGCTACTGTCTGCATGAAGTACATATCTTGTGTCATACCGATGGCATGCAACATTCATCCAGCATCACATACATCAGTGCAAGCAGTCCCGGTTCGCTTTTGTACATTTTCCTGTCGTCGTCGTCGTTGTATTCCAAGTCGGCACAGTTGAAGACATAATACAAATACGATGTCCTCTAGTTGATTAGCGCAGATTGTTATCCTCCACGTTTATGCTGATGAGTATCCTCCGGTGGGAGACCACTTCACTTCACTGCAAAAGAGAGGAAGAAATCGAAATGGTTAAAGCACTTTTCAGGCGCGCAAAACTTTCTACTATATACGAGTACAGGTTGTTTCGAATTTGAATAGCAATTTGAATACACGTGAAACTTCAATTGAAAAAAGTTTTTCCCTGCAGCAGGGGATTTACATTCTAAAAGAATATGGTTTCCCTGTTAAAGGGAATAGAGGACACGAGCGAAGAACTCCGCGAATTGAAAGTCATGACTCATGAGGTGTAGCGAGAGAGAGACTTCTCCGGGTCGAACTCATTTCTGAAGCTGAAGATGTTAACCGCACGTAACGGTATACGAAATTCGCAATTCCATGCAAATTGATTTAAGCGTTTCGCATTCATCAAAGTAGGCCCGCTTAATGGCGTGTGTTCGAGATACAGGTTCCCGTTCCGAGACTTTATCCAAGGTGCCCACCTGAGTTGCCTTTAACTTGAACGAAGTTTAAACACTGCCTTCAATCACCAAACTTTGCTGAATGAGAATTTGGTATGTAGATTTATCACACACACATACACAACGTCGATGATATTGCCGTCATTTATAATTTTAATAGCGTAAAGCTTAATGTTGTTACAAGAAACAAATTGCAGGGGGAACGCATTTTGTTTCAAACTGAATTGTCGAACTGGATAAAAGACAAAGGAGCCTTTCGAGCTCTCAATAAATGTCACATTAGTTGGTTCATGTTTGCAAAGCGTTATGCAGGCATGAATGAGCTTTTATACGGTTCAGGATGTACGTTTATTCATGCGTTCCTTTGCGCCGGATGTGGGGCGTTCGATGTGACTGCATTACGTGTATGTAGGGGTAGATGCATCCGAATCATTTTTGACTCGCACAAGCGTAGTCGAGTCCTTATGTTGGCTTACTTTAAACAATATGTACAATGTACTTATGTACATATTGACACTTGTATCGGAAAATGTGAATCTTATCGAGTCTGTCATCAAAGTTGTTTGTGGCATTCGCCTGGAACTGGCACTCTTCACATAGGGCTCCGGAATCAATCGGTATTTCTTTACCACATTCCAAGTTCGGAGGATTGATTTTCAACTCTGTGTGCAGGGTATCTGTTTTTATGAATCATATCAAGTATGATTTACAGATGAATTGTAGGAAACAATGAAACGACAGAGGAATAATGTGGTGAGAAGTGAAGATCTTAATTTTTACCTGATTTGGGTAAGGTGCTTTAGATGAGCAGTATTCTGAGTAAATTTGGGCAGATTTTTAAATAAAATCAAATATTTTTATTCATTTTGAAATGACAGCATCTTTTCTCGACTTTTTGTTTTGAACACGATTCCAGATATAAGGACCGGCTGTTTTGGTTAAAGCTCATGTTGCCTGCCTTTTGAATACTTGGGCCGCTTTCCAATGCTTGCGTAGCGTACGACTTATTAGCATTTATCAAACATTCGTACTTTGCAAAGCCAACAAAGAAGTAATCAAGTGAATTTAAATCGTTTAATTTCGGTCGCCACTTCACGATGGTCCATTTTGGTTTGTTAATGATATATTTATGAACAAAATGGAATGTAGACACTACATGTCGTCCGGGTCACAAGTTTGTGTGTAATTAGATAAGTCCATACTTTCAAAGAAATTAGCACTTGTCATTGTCCCCTTATGTTGGCCATTGATTATAAATTACAACGTCTTCTTAACATTGGATACATTATTTTACCTGAAATAATCTGTGAGCGCCTAAAACCTTCGTGGGCAAACTAATGGGACCCAAGGTGCAGTTTTACGCCGAGAAAGCCTACTATTCTACGTCCGATATTTGAAAAGACTAATTAAAATTGATTTTAACGCAACTACAACAAATGTGTATCCATTTAAAGGTTTGTAGTTTTACGTCAAGGAAGCCTACGTACCGATTTTTGAAAAGACTAGTGAATATCAACTGAACTTCCAGCAGCCGCAAAAAATGTATCCATTTAAAGGTCGGTAGGAACAGATGTCAGAAAAGTTCTTGCGCACACGGGTACGTGACATCGTGCGATTCTTTTACTTGAAAGGTTTGTATACCAAACTCACAAGACAACTCACGAGGTTGTCAAAAGTGTGTGCTATTGGAAGAAGAATTGCGAGATGGCAGTGGTACGTTTCTAAGAATCGAAAAACAGATGGCCGACCTATCAAAATATATGCTGTCCACAAAAAGAATCATTCACAAGGGACAGATATACTTTTCAGCAACAGATAAGCTTGACTTTGATGGTAAAACAATAGACATTGGATCGATCAAATTCTTGCCTACTAAAGACATCCCCCCTCTTCCTCTTTCATCTGTATAGTTTTCACCTTAGACGATTTTCAATGCATATTAAGGACGTTAATTAAACGATTCTTCATCTTCCTAGTCCGTTGCTATACCAACAGACGGGTTGGTTACATCTTCTCCTAAAGTCGGTAGACTCAGCTTTGATTCGTAAACTTTCCATGAGTGCTTTTGAAAATCGGCCCAAATATCATATGCAGACTTTTTCCACCAATCCAACTTAAAGCAGGATTGATTATGTAACATATACTCGTTTCACATACAGAATTTGCTTCGTTGTTTGGAAGAGAGTGTTGGTACTAATTGGCGCCCTCCGCCCTAGCTCATAAAAAAGCAATCGAGAAGAATAATTCGTTTCTTTATCTCGACATAATAGAAAGTTGATTGCTGCTCCCATAAGTATGCAATTTCTCTTTGTTTTGAAGTATGCTTATTTTGAGGTTCTTGGAAAGGATTTCCGCGTTGAATGTCCTTTCTGGAAACTTCTTTTTTTGTTTTGCTCTCATTGGTGCTTCTACAGCAATGCTCTCAGTTCACAAATGCTCCACTGACAGTTGGGCAGGGAGTTGTTCTGTCTACTCATTTTATTGATGTTCCTATATCAGCACAGATCAACTCAGAGTAGTAACGGTACATTTACCTATAAGCTGCCTGTCCAGCATAGTATTTTCTAAGAATTGGTGCCTGAACAAATCAAAGGAGCGCCATTGCTGCCGCACGCCTATTTAGAAAATCCTATGCACTGGATGTCAATCGGGAGGCCATTTTTTGGTGGGTTTTCAAGGGCGACTGTATCCGGCATTTTTGGTGCCCATTAGTTCGCGGCGTTCACATCGCAGTTCAGTTTATAATTTTGTATAGTTTATGAAATTGATGGAAAATGGAATTCCTGATATAAATTCTTCACAATGCCAAATACCTTCCTTAATACAATCATCGTTTTTTTATCAATATTTAACAGAAATCCACCTCATGTTATTTTGGTTTCAAAGAAGAATGCCATTTTTTGAGATAAATGATCGGATGTTTATTTCATAATAAAGAGGAAGGCATGCCGTTAATAATGAAAAACAACATTTTTAGCCAAATGGCCACCACGAGCACCCATACAGGACCATATCCTTTTCATGAAATTTTACATAACCAAATCGCAAAGTGGCTGCCCTATGTCCTCAATAGCCTCACGAATTTTATCTTTGAGGTCTTGAATCGACGCTGGGCTGTTGGCGTAGACCTTATCTTTCACGTGGCCCCAAAGGAAGAAGTCGCAAGGTTAAATCACAAGATCTCGGTGGCCAATTGTTTCCCCGTAAAAGATCAATGTTTTCGTTGCTTGTGTGGCACGTAGCGCCGTCTTGTTGAAAGTAAACGCTGTCCAGATTAATACCATCCAACTCCGACCATAAAAAATCATTAATCATCTCTCGATAGCGCAATCCATTCACCGTAACTGTTGATCCAACCTCATTTTCGTAAAAGTAAGGTCCAACGATCCCGCCGGACCATAAACCGCACCAAACAGTCACACGTTGAGGATGGAGAGGCTTCTCAACAATAACTCTTGGGTTTTCCGAGCCCCAGATGCGACAATTTTGCTTGTTGACGTAGCCAGCGAGGTGGAAATGGGCGTCATCAGTCAAGATGATTTTTCGATGGAAATCCCGATTATTTTCATGCATTTCAAGGACCCAATCAGCAAAGACACAACGTTGTTGAAGCGTGTATCGCTTTTTAGTAATGGCGTAGTTTCTACTTGTCTAATGTCAAAGAATAAAAGCTTCAAAAGTGACAGCTACCGAAATAGCGGGTTATTCACAGTAACACCGCTCATTGGAAAACCCTTTATTAATCGGAGAAAAATAAACAAACGATTTTTTTGTAGCTTTTCTTATAAGCGTATTTTCCTATATGTATTTTAAAAGAGGTTAGGAAAAAGGATTTTTTATTTTCAATCATATTTTGATTTGGTACAAATACGGTGCGAAAAAACCAAGCGTAATAAAAATGTATGCGTAGTAAAAATGTATGCGTAATAAAAATGTATGCAATGTTTGGGAATGTTTTCTCAAATTCACTTTTGCCCTAGTGGGAACTTGGATTTATCTTGCATGTTTTTTACCTATTTTTGGAACAACCCCAAAATGTAGTTGCATGTTTACAGCTTTCAAAAATATTATTCATGTTAAGAAAACTAAAAAAAAACTGAAATGTGAATGGATGAACATTTTGTTTGGAGCCGAAGATGTATAGAGAACAAGTAAAGCTATCTGGAAAACCATGTCCAACATTTATTCTTATTACATTTATTGTTATGAATTCATTTACAAATTGTTTGTTATTGATAAATTTCCACGCGGTGGCCATTAATAACACGACAGGAAAAATAAGATCGCTCGAGAGAGGACTGTCATTCAAATTTTGCGGGGTAAAGTCGGGTATAGGTGCAGGGAAGTTGACCGTCTAATTGGGATAGTCTTTGTCCTGAATACACAAATCTGGTCGGTATCTATATATTTATCGCCGACAATTTCTTTCAGAACATATTTACCTTACTTAGTGGAGACCAATTCAATTTTTTTTTACCAAATTGAAGCGTAGCACTCATAGATCGACCGAAAAGAATAATAATTTAAGAAAAAGTATTTTCAAAATAGGTAAAATTAAGTTTTTAAATTACCTTGGTTACAACAACACTGTAGGCATACGACAGGCGTTTTTCTTTTTTAGTTCAGAGCTGACCACTGAACTGAGCTCGAGCATTATGAGTGCACTCTGAACCGAGCGTGCTCAGAGCGTTCCGATGTTTTTTTTGTTAATCGTGTTTTTTTTCTGTTAAATGTGACTGGAAGTGTGCTTGTACATGTGTAATCAGCTTTTTCCTCAGGCTGCTCAGTCAATTTATTGTGAGCCCATAGAGCGCGCTCTGATCATGCTCTGAACGAAAAAAGAAACACAAATTTGAGGTCTGATGTCTCTGAGCTAAAAAAGAAACACGAACTTTTTGTATAACAGTTCAGGTTCTGCTCTGAACAAAAAAAGAAAAACGCCTAAAGAAAGAGAATATTTCGCCTTCGCTATCTCTGCGGATGAATGTGAATGAAGGTTAAGTAGCTTAGGTAGTTTTAAGTAGTTTTAAATAAAAAAAAAAATACAAATAAAGAATTCAAGTTTTGTAAAGTTTCTTGGAAATTAAAAAACAAACAAATTTAAATATAGATAGATTTAAGGCCGAAAGGCAATAATTTTAAGGATATTGATAAGTTTAGAGCGCTCGCTGAGAGCCAGTAAGCTAGAATTAAGACAAATGTTGGCTTTGAATTAATCGTTTTTGTCTAGGATGTAAGTTTAATGAAAGTAACAAATAAAAATGAATTTAAAATGTAAAAAGAGGAGAGAAGGGGTAATTGGAATAGTCACATTTTTTTCTTTCGCTCAGTCGAAATCCTGTGTTTGTCGTCAAGTGCTACACTTTAAATTCAGCATAATCCTTAAGAACCATTTCCCACATATTCCAATTTCCGGTTACATATCGAATACATTTCTAACTTCCCCACTTTTTATGGATTGATATTTTTTTAGGTACGCATGAATGTTATCATTCGACGACAGGACACAACAAAAGCATTCTCTATGTTGAATGTTTACTCTCACAGCCTGCAAGCAGCGAAAGAAGCGCACTATTTCCAAATTGCAAGAAACCACCATGTCACTGCCATTCAAACTTAAGGCTAAATACGAGTTCCACGTGAATGGAATGGAACCACCGGGTAAAAATAGTGCAGCACACTGTTTATAGGATTTTTTGTTTTTATTTAATTGTATAAAATCTCGCAAAATTTCTGTGTACAGGCAATAAAAACCTCCACCATGTGGCCTACAAAATTCGTTGAAAACTTATGGTTATTTGGATTTTGAAACAGTTTTTGAAATAGTGCTTCTGAGAAAATCGCACTTCTTTACTTTGTTTAATCCATAATTATTACTGGCAGAACAAAAAAAAATCTCGTTAATATTCGTTGGCCAGTAAATACAAGTAAACTTTTCGTTTACATCGAGAAAGTCAAAGGCAATTCATTAAAAAGGCTTCGAAGTTACTTCAGATCAGATTAAATATGTTCTCTTTTATTAAGTTTTCCTTTATATTATCTGCCAAAGGATTTCAATTTAAATTGAAGAAGCTTAACAATTTACGCGTTTATCCCCTGCAACTGGTATTCAAATCTCAGATATTACGATGACCTATATAAAACGGTTCAGATTGGAGCAGAGGATAACATAAAGCTTCGGGATTCTTGGGTAGATATTATATAGGTATACCGTTTGTAATTGAAAAGCGAAAAAAAATATATATTCCGCAGAAATTTACTTGACAGATGGACTTTATTTCAGAAATGTCCTCAAGTCATCAAAAGGCTAAGGAAAGATGTCGAACTTAATGCTACCTTTTCAACCAGCACACACGCTTTATAGCACGCCTGGTTTATGTAGCACGTCCGGGTCCGAGTTAAGGACATGCGTCTGAAAGAAACAAATCACCAAAACACGGAACGCTTTGTTCGGAGAAGTAGTTGATCGATATTAAGTGCTGCACGTCTTCCTCACAGGATGTTTGAGTGTCACCCCAGCAATGGGAAAGTTACGGGTATGAACAAATTCTGTACACAACAGGCACTCCTATGGGTTCGCGTGGTAAAGACTGGAGTATTAAACTGCACTGCAGCGAGACGGTTACAGTTATTTTCGTCCATACTTCTGCGCTAGTGGAATGCGATAATTTGGCTTTACATAGGGCATCCTTAGTGATTTTCGGCAAGAGCTTCATTCTCAGTTGCTGTCTTTAGACGAAGAAATCGAGTTAGCGTTACATTTCGGATGTTTTTGCAATTTCCAAGGAACCCTACGGGGGGATACAATTTGTTTTGATCTGATTCATAGCTGAACAGATGTTTGGCGTGCACTCACGGCTCTCGTCAGTATTTACGAATTCATATCTGCTCAGCGACTTTTTCAGGGACTAGACCTACTGCGTTCTCCGATGAAGAAAGAGTGAAAAGAGTTGTTCGCTACGTTTACGACTTCTGCACTGTGCACAACGTTTCCCAAATAAATGTCGAATTTTTAAAACAAATTCCTGTTTCGATGCTTGTAGGCTTGTCAAGCTGGTGACTGACGCCTTCTGCAACAAAACGAAATGAGAGCAAAATATTTGCAAATTCACCTGGCTATCAAAGTTCTATAGTCACTACTGAACGACCCAAATTGCAAAGCCAAATAAGAGCTTTCAAAATCAAAAGTCCCGCATCCAATTGGTTCTTAGATTCACCTTAACTTCATAGCGTCTACCCCATTTTGAACTTAATAGATGTACAAACGCGTTTTATTCCAGCATAAACTTTATGCCAACCAGTCCATTATGTGTCATGTTTTCGGCGATAACGAAATCACATTCACTGATTATGCCCACTTAAACGTCAGCTGCTGTAATAAACTTCTCGACAGCACATCCTCGCTTTATGTATGAGCTGTCATTTTCGTCGCGTTCCACGTATTGTTTGGCACGGCTGTTTTATATTTTGTTTGCCGGTTTACGTAATACTTTGTGGCGCCTAGCCGATTGAGCGGCATTATGCTGTATGAATCTTAAACAATTTGTGCCGGATTTTTCCAACCATCATCCTTCACAGTGAAATAGAACTTTGCATTCAGTAGGTGTAGCTAGAAAAAATCTGTCAATTTATGATACAATTCATAAGAACTATTTAAATTTAACTGCCTGTTTAAAGTCCAATATGTCTGCTCAGCGATGTGGATTTCCCTCTCCCTACAGTTGGGGTCTTCAAGTTCAGAGGAAAATATGTAAAATTGCAAAAACGAGTTTTTCCACCCAATGAGGGCGTTTTTCAAACAAGCACGATGGTTCGAATGATTGTATCAGCCGGAATAAGTACGTACTAAAAGCCAGCAATAAAAAAGAAGAAAATTTTCTTTCTGTATGCTCTGTGGCCATTAGGTGGTTTGAATGCTCTTGAATTCAATCCTCCATACATTCACATGACTTTCTACTTTGAGTGGGATATTTTCAGCTTCTCACCGAACTGGGGTGGGTCGTGGGTCGCATTCGCATTCGCATTTCTCTCTGTGTGCACTCATTCTTGGCTTTAACCTTCAACTGTCGTAAAAATAGTTGAATTTAGCTTTTTGTTTTATTTCCAGATGAGATGCTCCCTGGGATGGATTAGTGTTTAAATCTGCATCATTAGGGTGGATTTTATATTCCATTTGCTAGATCAAGGATGTAAAATGCTGCAGAGAAGCGCATTTAATAAGTCTTGCATGAACTTAAGATATAGTTTCTGTGTGTCTTTGGCGCGGTCGATTTCCTAGAATCAGTTAAATCAATAGAATTACTTTTAGGGTATGCATTTGATTAAAATGTAATAAGTCAGGGGGAATAAGCCGATTTGCGAAAGTCAATTGGAAGGAGCTTTCTGTAATTTTTCCTTACACACCACCATTCGCAAATGGAACATGATTTTAATGACATAAATTTTCCTTGGAAAAAGCTTCACGATTGGATATATTTTTCAGTAGAAACGATTGCCAAGGAGACTTGCCAGAATGCCTCGAATGAAATCGACGTAAACTGGGGTTTTCTGAAACGTTTAGGAAGGGTGGGGTTTATTTTTCCAGGGTGAATCGCGATTTAAAGCGCATTCACGTTTTATGGGAGTTTTATATTTTATTGCGTACCTATAGGAAATAACATCGAGAGGACATAAATGGCAAATGGGTGTCACAAATTGTATTATGTTAACAAGTTCAGAAAGGTAAGTCTCATAAAAACGACAACGGGATTCTGTTCTGTAAGGTATTCAACGGTGTCTGAGACAAAAAGTAAGGGAAGCGTCTCAAGTGAGGTGGCGTTGATAGTCCGGAATAGGGTAGTCCCGAAATGCTATCTAGACTCGAAACCTTCCGAGAACATGCATCCATTAAGACTGCGGATCCAAACAAATGTTTATATATAAAACGACATTAACAATACGTCGGGAAGTACCTCGACTTTTGTGTATATCTCCGGGTGGGCACAGATCATTCTGTTATTTCTCGCGAGTGACCCCATGTTGGATTCCACAAAAACGACCTTCATAGTGTCACAAAAGCCAACACCAAACATGGTCAACAATATATTTTCCCGAATTTGACAGCTTTTTTGTATATAAACACTTTACATAAGTCGTGTTTTTTTTGTGAAATAAATTTATTCTGTTTTATAACGATTAAGAAGCAGTTGCTTTTTGTTTGTTCAATATTTTAGCGACAGTATTTTTTTTAAAGAAACAACCGGTTTTTTATCTTTTGGTTTTGAAGTCGAACATTCTGGTCCTTCGAGCCGGATTTTTTAAGCTAGCCAAGGTTGATTTGTTGTTAGGCGGGGACATGTTGGCTAACATTCTCTGGCCAGAGTTGGTAAGGCCAACAAATGTAAATTTGCCTGTAGCGGAACACATCAAATTCGGATAGATTCTTTCGACGCGTTCAATTCACGTCACTGCTTGTCAAGAGCTTGCATCATGAAATGCGCAAATTCTGGGAGTTGGAAGATGCACCATTCTAAATACCCGAAACTCCAGATAACGTCGCATGCGAGGCACATTTTTTTAACAATATCAAGCGCGAAGCAGATGGCAGGTTTGAAGTTGCCCTTACTTTCGAAGGAGGTGTTCATCTAGCACTCGGACGATCCAAAAAAGGAGATCTTCAACGAATCAAGCTGGAAGCTGGAAGGACGTTTAATAAAAAATTCGAACACTTAGGTCTACGAGCCGGATTTTTCAAGAAAAATACATATACATATAACAAGTTGTTGTTGTTATAAATTGTACTGCCTCTTTTTTGGGTAATTTGTGTGCTGCATCTTATAAATTGGATTTACTTCAATCTTTGGAGGAATTGCTGACTTTTACTGCCATTTTGTGTGTGCTGATTTTCCTGTTTTTTTTGTGTGCTGATTTTTTGTGACGCCATATTCTTAGGTTGATGACGAACTTTTTACAGTCCAGCGAGCAATGTGATGGCGATCTTGGGCGCTTAAAGTGACAGCGGTAATTAGGATCTATATTGAACTCCGCGGTGCTAAACGACCGGTTTGTCCGAGAAACAAATAATTTATGGTGCCTAATGTAATGTTATAACCTTCCATCGAGAGGAAACAAGTTCGTGCAGAATGTCCCATATAGCAAGGCATTTTCTAAAACATTTCCGATCACAAAATCATTAGCTACGACCCAAGCCTCAAAAATCAGGCAAGTCCTCTACACATGTTCAAAGCTCCTCCTAACTAAGAGACCATTCAGTATTATTCTTTTTATGACGGAGATCAAGTAAAGGTACGTTAATGCTTTCACAAAAGAGTGCTCAAAAGCTAAATACACTGTGAGGAGAAAAGCAAATTGAATAGGTCCTTGCATTTTAGACAAACTAAGGCTGTTAAATGGAAACACCCCGTTGTTGTCAGGAAAATGAATCAATCACCGGTGCGCGTTAAATAACAGCAATTTTCTTTGACAAGATAATTGCGTGTGTATGACTTAACTAATAAATATCTCACTTGGATATATTTGGAAGTAATTATTTCTTATTATTTGCACGTACATACATTTGTCATTATAAGCTGTTTCACTTGCTTGATGTGTTTTGCCAAGGACGACCAACGACCATATATCCATATATTTGCTTATGTCTATTCAAAGGTCAGATTACGCGAAGGGGGATTTACAAACAATTGCCCGCAGAGATATGGCAGAGGGTGGACAAAAAATAACTTGAACGAACTGGGTTTTCATCCTTAAGACGATGGCCTCCCCTAAAGTTGTACACCAAATACAAAACATCTTCCCGTAAAAGGTATCTTCTTTGTAGGACATCACACACCTCAAGACTTTTTGGAAGTTTTAACTTCAGACACAGATGTTTTCAATGAGCTGCTGTCCTGTGAATATCGACGCCAGATTATTTTAAATGATTTTTTTACTTGCTGACCCGGCGAAACTCATTCCCCCAAAATTATGTAGTAACAGTAATGAAAATCATAATTCCTCAAACTCAAATTCTTTATTCGAAAGTAATATTGAACACAATAGAAATAACTGAAGTAAAGCAATGTGGACGTGTTTCAATCAAACCGAAATGATTGCTGTGTCGGCCAACCAGTTCGGGGGATCTATCCCTTTTTTCGGGATTTTCTCACTTAAAATAAGCTAAAAGGTCATAGGGCTTTTTCAAACTATAAAAAAAAGGAATTTCCCTTTTTGGTAAATTTTTGTTCCTAATTTGCTAATTTCATTAAGATCAAATTAAATATTTTCATGTTTAGAAGTAATTCAAAATGTCTGAATGCGTTCATTTTTTGTTTCTTATTTCCGTAAACTGTTTTATAAACTGACATATCTGTGGTGAAAATCTCAACTTACGGCACAGGACTTATACTAATGAGATAAAATTTAAAACGAAAACAACAATTTGACACTTGTCGTCGTGAATTTATGTGTGTGGTTTGTTTTAATTCAGGTAATTCCTTTCGCTTGTTTCCAAAATTCAAAAGAAATAAACCTCAGTCTCAAATCAAATTTCTGTGTTATTTTTGTATGAACAATTTCAAATAATTCATAAGATATTGATTTTATGTTGAATATTATTTTCATTTTAATTCCGAATGCAATTTTATGTTCCCTTTTGTAACGTTTCAAAAATGTATAAGATGTACCTACATTTCTATTTTTGTATTATTTGCAAACGTATCTTCATATTATGTATTTATTTTCGTTAGCTTGCATAATTAATGTATAATGTAACTTGTATTTGTTTATAGTAAAAAAGACTAAATTCAATAAAATACATGTTTTTTTAATAATGTATTTCGTGGAATACATGTGGGATTTTTTAAATTTTGGCGAGGGATAAAATGGATGTTTTGGGTATTAATCATGTCCGAAACATGGGAACTCAAGATTAATGCCACAAATATCCAGCGATTGTCCTTGTGACTTATGATTTGTCGTAGTGAAAGCGAGACGCGCGGGATATTGAAGTTTAAATATCAATGTCAAATCGTCCGGTTCGCGTAATGAGAATGTTTGAATTTGAATTTCCCCCCCAAAATCGTCACTTGCATGATTGATTTGAGAATTTTCACAATGACATCAACCGCGATCCGTTACAATGTTTCGGTGAATTGAGGTTGCGCAGCAAAATTATAACTGAGCTGTGTACGGGTAGCCCGGAATTTGAGAATTAAACATTTTAAATAATTTTTGTTGTATTGGAAGCTATCCAGTCTATTTTTTTCAAAGCGCGGTTCCCCACACAAAGTTCTATCCCCAATCTCATAATAAAACTTGTAAACTTTTAATTTCAGGACAAAAAATAGCATAAATGTTCTTCCTTGAGCCAATACGAATCCATAAGGCCCAAAATTGTTAAAATCGAACGATCCATTCCCGAGTTATGAATGCACATGGGGACGTCCCTTTCGTATAAACAGCTCTACCCATCCGGTTTTGAATGTGCCTTTCGTATTTAATCCCGCCCACATTTCCCAAAGTGCCAAATGTCCAATAATATCCTTAATTATGCAACTTTAGAAATGGCGTTTGAATTTTATTTTTTTCTTGGATGTGTTTCCACCCGTTTTCCTATCCCGCTTATCTTTTACAAAGTGACACCTATTATGGGTCCAAAACTATCCTAAGAAATTCCTCGTAAGATTTGGGAGCAAGCCCGCGAAATCGCAAGAGGTAATTATACTTCAGAAACTACAGCAATAATATAGAGTGGATATTTGAGTAAATTTAACTACGCACAAACATTTTCGAAATTCATTTTCCACATCATCCACGTGCTAATAAAAGTAGCTCTAAGTTTGAGGCAATCATTAAAAACGATTTACTTTGTATAATAAATTGGTCTACATACAGTAAATGTAAACACAAAGCCTAATAAAGCAATATCCACAAGAAGATCCCAATTCCCAAGTCCCCTCAAGCCGAAACGATACACGCCGGCATTGAAATAAATGCGAACGATATCCAATTCCTGAAAACAATTAAAATAAATATTACCAAAAGGTGCACAATGCCCTTCCCAAAGCAATACACCAACAACAGAGATAAAGTGAAAAACAAAATTCTTTCGGTCAACGTAATAATCGCATATAGCTATAAGACCAGAGCCCCTGAGGGGACTTTTTTATGTTTGCCTTAAATGTTATTGCCCATAGAGTGGGATATCATTTTAAATTGCCAAATAAATGAACTTTTATATGACTCAATATATGACTCAAATAAAAGGCAATTTAAAAGATGTACATGTACATACGTAATGTCTCGGTTACTGGTGTAACCAAGTTAGGCGAGATACTTGGGCTGATCGTATAATACGAGCCATAAAGTTGCAACTGAAACGTTTATTGACAATTTCGTCTTGGCAGTGCATTGTTTCTTTGAATGTTTTGTTTGTTTGTACAACTTTGGAGTTAAATCTTCCACAATTAACAGCGTTACTTTTAAATTTATTTAACAATTCAATCAGAGTAATCTATGTTTCGTTTACTGTTGCATATACAGTCGACTTGGGAGAGTACTAGTCTGCAACTGATTTTTTATTTTTTTTTTTTGGAAATGTCCTTATTAGTCTGGAGAACATTAATCATTTCTCATAATCGGTTGGAAGTGGGAAACAAGTTTCTATGAAATAGAGACTACTAAGAATGAGTTTTCATTTTCAATTGGCCAGCAGATGCGACCAGTCATTGTTGTGATTACAAAAATGAGCGATACAAGATTGGAATTATATAAGCACACCTGTGCAATACATAATATTGCAGTAAGACTGAGGTAAATAAGAAAAAAATCACGAAATAAGGGAATACATGTATTTAAAAACAACAGAAAAATTCATTATTTCACTAATTTTGTTATTTCCTGCTAAAAGGGGTACATTTCCTCGATCTAGGTGTGCATCAAGCGCACTACAAAAATGCAGTAAATTTAATTTTAATTTAAATCTACTGCCGAAAAGTAGATTTAATTTAAAAAAAATATAAAAATATTCTGTAGATCTCCTGCAATTGCAGCAAAGTGGCAACACTGATTAGACACGATAACTAAAGAACCCCAAAACCGATTTGAACAATCCTATTAGAGTCATCTAAGTAGATTTTGGGGGTCCTTGTGTTAAAGATAATAGTAATTCCCACATAACACCAAGAAACCAGGTTCGAGGAAAGCCTGGTTAGATACAAAAACACCAGCAAGCAACAGCATCGTAGAACGAGGCTTTCAATAAATTGAGGTCAGTACCATAGGATAAGAATATATCTAGAGGTAGGCCCTCATATCGAATTATAGAAAAGACAAATACTAAAGGGTCATTCATTTCGTGGCTTCAAGTTGGTAGCGCTGGCATTTGACACCTGTCAAACTCAGCTGTCATTTGAAGGGTCATAATATTAGTTGAATGTTTGCCATTTACAATAATGAATCGTTTAACAGTCAAAAAACGCGTTTAAATTTCTAAAACTTATTACAAATGTGGTGATTCAAATGCGCATTACGCAATGATTATGCTCGTCATAATCGACCGACTGCGCAAGCGTAAATGGTGAACAAATTTGGAGAGAGTCGAAAAAAATTTTGACATTTCTTAAGACATTGATTACTGATGTCGTATCGTAATGCACGCGCAGTCGAAAATATTGTTGCTGCAAGTGCAAGCGTTGCCGATGGTCCGAATTTATCGATTTCCTGG
Organism: Cheilosia grossa; assembly: GCA_963082955.1. NCBI lineage: Eukaryota > Metazoa > Arthropoda > Insecta > Diptera > Syrphidae > Cheilosia > Cheilosia grossa. The sequence goes on from OY720144.1 coordinate 100,017,622, forward strand.
GGTTCGACGGGGCAACAACTCAACTCCGAAGTCTAGACGCATTCAAAATCAACATTTTGTACTGAAGGTATGGGCGAGATGCCGCCCGAAAAAGTGGTCAAAAATTACTTCAAAAGAATCGCATGCTACAAATCTTCCCGAAGCGGCCATTTGAATGATATTGTTTTTCACTCTCAATGGCATAGTCCAAATATTATAATGAAATAAAATGTTCATCAAAAATGTACATATCGCTGTGTGTGTTTTCATTGCAACATCTTTGTATTTATATACAAATGAAATATGGCAACCAGTCCAAAATACTAATTTTCTTTGCCAACATCCCCAATAGACAGTATATATGCCAAAAAGTTGTTTTGTTTATCACATCAATTACTTTCGGTTTGACGAAACTCAGATAAAAACTTAAAACTCCATCTACATCAATTAAGGGCACAAACCAGTTTTCATGTTTGATCGATTGAAGCGTCAACGCACAGACAAGAGAAATCTCTCTGAGCCGACAGAATTCCTGTCAAATCTAAAAGGAGAACAGATGGTTTACGCTTGAAGTACCGCGCTCAAGTGGGAGTAGAGACATAGTTCTCCCATTTGCAGCAACTCTGTCTTGATTCTTAGTTACTGCTATAGGGAGCTTGCCATGTCAACTTGCAATATGAACTTTAGGCTGCTCTCGTTTGTTTCTTCCTCTGCAAGTAACGTAAAAGGGCCACATACTCTGTCTAGCCACCGACAGTACTTCCGCCAATAGATGTACAATTATGTTGCACAGCCTACCAACTGGTTGGTTGCTTACGCCTTGATGTAACATGGTTCGTAGTTGTTCGGCAACAAGAAATTCTGATTGAAAAGCTTCTCAACCTAGCATCCAGAGTAAGGGCAATAGGGCCTTAACCAAGACCTTCGATCTGTATACATAATTATCAGTCATTCACATGCCCCTACATAGATGGACTATAATTTTGCAGTCCCCAAGTGCCAAGTGAGCAACATTTTGGAGATAATTTCTCAACATTTAACACGAAACTATGCAGGATTTAGGTGCCAAAAGTTTATCCCATCTCAAATCGTTTTCGATAATACGTGCCAGCAAATGGTCAGACCTTCGTCCTATGTAGGTTCAATTAAATATGTGTCCGGAGCTAAGTTTTGCGCCTACTGCAAAAGTTACTTTCCGACCTTTTCGAAGAATGTCATGCAAATTTTTTATCTTTGAACGCATTTCGTGGGCTGAATTCAATTTAGAAAAAATATATCTCTGCTCACCCATAAGCTGCCACCAGTGACCGTCCAAAAATGTGGAAAAGATTATAAAACCCAATCCTCAGTCAATGTTCGACACACCCGGTGTCCGTTGGGCGTGTTTCATATACTCCACCTCTATTCTTTGAATTCTCTTCGTTTTTTTTTTTTCGGATACCAGAAACTTTGATTTTCTTTTATCGATTATTATCCAAAGTTGGAAATTTTTCAAAACCTTCGTCCGGCGATTTACTTACCGGATTGGGAGAGAGATTATACCCTCCCCTACGACAAATATTTTCTCTCAAAGCAACCAAGTAGCTTTCCGAATATGGCCTTGGGCTTAATTAAATTAGAGTGAGTATACAATTCTGATTGTCGTTTGCATCCCTATAAGTGGAATGGAAGCGCACATACCTGGACATTTTCTATATCCAAAGTTCACTGTGTACTTTAGCGAAATTCAAATAAACATACTTGTAGGGGCATTCTAACCTACATCCACACAGTCAATGCCATCTGCAATTTGTTTGACAATGTGTGCAGAAGGTCATTTGAAGACTGTTGCTGTGATGTTGTCTCGAAAAAGTACATGTGTCTGTCCCTGTGAATCCTTTAAGGGAACTGGCGTATAATCGATGAGACTGTGAGTCGTTTAATAGTTGGACACACAACTTTTCAGGATTATGTCACCTCGTTCAGAGATGGAATTTCGTTTTTGTGTAACATATGGCAGCCACACAAGTTTCAACCAACAACAGGTATAATCGTACCTACTCTAGATGTCGTAATGACATTATCTCCATGCCTGATCCCCGTCGAGGAGCAAGACATAAAGTCGTCCCAGGCGTATCTGCGTGTCATTCTTAGACATTGCTCTTACAAGGAAACCTCCTCCTAATACTCGCTTCAAGTCGGCTCCATTATTATCACTCAAAGAAATAGAGTGAATACATATTTCAAAAATAACGTAGGAGTATGATTTATGACTTTCCTCTGCTTTTAGTATCTACCAGATACACTTAACGCATTATCTGTATTCAATATATGGTTTCTAGGGAAATGTGAAAAGTTTTACCTTAGACACACAAGTTGGCAAGAATTTCTTTTCCATCAAAGTTTCACAAACATTTGGAAGTCATATATTCAACATTTATTAATGGCGGAGCCTTGTCGTTCTCACCTCTTAAATAAATAAAACTCCAACTGGAGAACGTCAACTTGCGTTGATATGAACGTCATGTAGTTTCTTCGGATCGAAATAGAAAATAACTGTCGAAATAAAGGCAAGGTTAATGCTATGTCGTATTGCATGTGAAATGTATAAAAATAGATTTAACTGGTGCTGATGCGAGTTTTAGGGATGATCTTGATTCAGTGGTTTGACTTAAAAGGTTAAATTGGGGGAAGGAAGCTACTTGTTACATTTCATTTTATTTTTGGAACAAAGGGAAGGGACCTTCAATTGTATGCCGAAGGCGAACGTCTGATTTGGGAAGGTCGGTTTTCGGTTGTGCATGTGTTTGCTATGAATATGATCGCATTTAAACGAGAAACATCCACTTCGTATTTATTATAGCTCAACTACAGGATTAGCAGAATGATAAACTACGACTTTGACGACGAAAAGTGGAATAATTACTGAAAGTACTGAAAGTATTTTGGTTTGAAACTAAGAATACCATTCGTTGAGTTAGGGCTTGCGAATTACCTTTTGATAAACTTTCTCGTTTACTGCTATTTCAACACAAGTTTTAAACGATAAATAGGTACATTAGTTTTCAGTTTTCATTTTGTTTTTTGTTTTTTTTTACAGAAACCAGACGAAGACCGCTTTTCGCATTTAATTTTATGAAAAAAGTTAATCGTTGAAATACAGGAGGGGCACATAATTATTGGCGAGTTTTTCAAAGTTTTGTTTTGAATTTTAGAGAAAGGCATCAAAAAGAACTTATCGAGCCAGTTTGAAAATTGAACTCCGACATAAAATAAACTCTTTTTTAGAGGTTCGCTTTACTTCGAATTTTGGGTACCAGCGCCCTTACTTCTTCTCGGAGATTGGCCGTAAGCTGGTGCGCGGTGAGTTGGTTATTGACATATCTACACCTTACCCCAAAGAAAAATAAAGGGCACTAATGGTTCGTACGAAACTTGCTCGTTCATCAAAAGTTTGATTGGGTGTTTTCTTATTTTATTACGTAGGTAGGTAAAAAGCTGAGAACCGATGAATAGTGTTAAATAAAATCCACTTTTGGGTTATTTATCGGATACGGCAGTATATAGCAAATAACAATGTGAGTTTTTATAAGTTGAAGCTCTCAGTAACAAACAACTGTCGCCAGTTCTGGTTAGAGAGTTGCAAGCCTACTGTACTATTTTAAAACAGAGCAAAGTGTAGCAGGAGTTTTCTTAATTTAATTTTTTTCCAGTATTTTGAGAAAAACTTATCTTATGTACTGATATTACCTTTTATATGTATTTCGATCAAAATCATTGGAGCGGTTTTTCTTAATCTATGCAGGCAAAATAGTAACAATTTTTTTAATATTTAGTTTGAAACTAGCTATTGCTTAGCTATTTAACTGATAATTGAGGAATAGATATTGTTCTGGATAAAAGTTTTAAAAGTTTCATCCAAATCGAAAATGGGGTTTTCGAGGCATGAGCAGTTTCTAAAATTAACGTTTTCGGTGACGCAAGAATAGGTAATTTTGAAAAAATCAATTTTACTCTAACTATGCATTTTGGTCAAAATCTATTTTCGGAAAAGTAAAAATTCCAAGAGAATTTGAAAGATAATAATAATAATAATTAGTTGGCGCAACAGGTCCGAGGGACCCAAGGCCTAGCTTCTCACAACCATTTATTTTGTGTGAGTTTCATTTTTGGAACGAATGGAAGGGATCTACAATTTTATGCCGGTTCCAAACGGCTAATTTAGAAGCTCTAAAGACAGTTATACTCTCGGATGTTTGTCAGACGTTCGCAATAGGTGGCGCAGTGAGATACAGATAGATAAATTATATCGAATTAAGACAAATTGTACTTTTGTATCTAGCAAACTTATTTTTCATCCCTGGCGATAGTTGGTCAAGCCTTTTAATTTTTACTCTTTTTCTTGCATAGAAAAAGATGTAACGGCCGTGAAATTCATTGCTAATTCCGCCTAGACGTCACCAACTGCTGAAAACTTCGCCGGGTGGAAGTTTCTGGTTTCGAGGCCTTTGTTACTGAAAACGCTTAACCAATCGGTATATTTTAGGAGAACTGGGCGCATTACAAAGATGAAAGAAATTTCCATATCTCTGTGCCTGCATAGTCAAAATAAAAATTGCAACTTTAATTTTTGTTTTGCGTCATGGTTTTTGAGTCTTTCCATCATAAATTTCGCCGTTCCAAATTTTAACTACAGGCTATATGGCCGAAATCATATTAACACAGGATACATAAACATATGCCTAAATAAAATAGTCACTTTTTTTTAGTTTTAAAAAACACCAAAATATCATCATCGCCTGATTGATTTGTACCTCACTCGGAATTTAATTAAATAAGGAAGAATATCTCATTCTTTGTTTGTATTTATCTGACCTGAAGCAAATAGTTGATAGGAATTTTATTTTGGTATGAAAATAAAGGGTTTTCCATCAAGAGGTGTTATTTTGGTATTCAAAGAAAAATGCCATTATTTGAGATAAATGATCGGATGTGTATTTCATAATAAAGAGGAAGGTATGCCGTTAATAATGAAAAACAACATCAGCCAAATGGCCACCACGAGCACGCATGCAGGACCATATCCTTTTCATGATATTTTCCAAAACCAAATCGCAAAGTGGCTGCCCTATGTCCTTGATAGCCTCACGAATTTTATCTTTGAGGTCTTGAATCGACGCTGGGATGTTGGAGTAAACCTTATCTTTCACGTAGCTCCAAGCGAAGAAGTCGCAAGGTGTTAAATCACAAGATCTCAGTGGCCAATTGTGATCACCTCTTCGAGAGACAACACGGTCTTTTCCCGTAAAAGATCAATGCTTTCGTAGCTTGTGTTGAGTTATTGTGTTAACTGAACTTTATAAGCCTTAAAACCCAAGTCTGTATGCAAAATACGGTGTAATGACGTTTGTGGAATGTCCAATTCCAAAGAACGACGAGGAATGGACAAACCTGGGTTTTCTTCAACACTTTGGGCTATAGCAGCAATATTCTCAGTTGTTCTTGAGCGACGTGCACGGGTTTTATTCTTCACATCAATAACTAGTCCCAACAGCTCAAATTTGTCCACCAATTTCTGTATTGCGGTCCGACAAGGTGCTTCACGACGACCAAAAAACGCTTTAGTTTTGCGAACTGTGACTGCAAGATTTTCACCATTTTTGTAGTGAATTTTAATAATTTCAATGTGTTGTTGAAGTGTATATCGTTCCATTCTTAGTAATGGCGTAGTTTCTACTTGTCAAATGTCAAAGAATAAAAGCTTCAAAAGTGACAGCTACCGAAACAGCGGGTCATTCACAATAACACCTCTTTATTATGCTTGACAAACGATGCAAAACTGAAAAAAAAAAAAAAAAAATACCAATGACTGCAGGGCTGATTTCTTGTTCGTCGTCAAAAAATGTGCGCGCAATCTTCGCATAGAATACACCCCCGCATGAATTTAAAAAAACCTAGCGGAACAGCGAGCATTTACCCAGTCAAGATTCTTATTTTTTTACTTATAATAAGCAGAAGGAGCTACCGTAATTGACATTTGTAACGTTCATCCAGTTTGTCAAACACTGCAAATTAAGAAGGGGAATTTGGAAAATGTAATTTATTTTAATGCAATTATAAATGCTTTTGTGGCATTTGGGTGGAAGGGCTAAGACCACGAGTCAACGTGTATATATTCATGGTTTTGTAGCAGAGCTCCCTACGATTTCTTGTGCGACGCTACGACACGCAATTATATCATAGCTATCACAACAGAGATGGTGGAACTTTGTCTAGTTCCGCCAGTGGAGTGTAACTTGATAGGGCTCTTTTGGCAACAACCTGGCCGGAGAGAAATAAATACATCGTTTGCTTGTTTATTTCGTTGCGAGAGGTCTGATTTACGGTGTGCCGGAAGACTCCACTGGAGAATAAATGTTTTTGAAGAATATGTTTTAGAATTTTTTACTAAATATGTAGTTGGATAAAATTGGTATTTTAACAAGGTCGGTTGAGAAGGTCCAGAGTGGTGATCTAAAAAACCTCAATCCAAAGCAAGTACTGCGATAGACGTTAGGAAAGTTTCTCTTAACACCAAGTTGCTTCAGAGAAAGTCCTCTGGAGAGGGTTCACTCATGGCTCATAGGCTACGAGCAGTTAACGGCGTTTCGCTCAAGATAAGATTGAAATTATGCTATGTGCCACTAAAACAAAAGTACAGAAACCTGGCAGATGAGAACCACCCAACCTAAATAGGTAATCGCTCGCACCTTGCTCCCGTGCAAAATGGCTTAGCACGATTCATAGGATTCGAAGCCTAACTGAAAGCTCAATAACGATTGCCCGCAGGAGGATCTGGATACACTTTAAGAACTACTGACAGTAATGAGCAATCTAATTGGTTTAAATGGAAGACTGTGTTCCTTTGCTCTAAAAAGAGCGGTTTCTTTTTGTCCTCAATAGGTTTCTTACGAAGAGATGTACCTACGTAGGTTCGTAGCGCTGTTCAGCTCAGGCAATGTGGGTGCTGCACCGCCGCAAGCGAACTGGTTGCGACTTTGAAAGAACACAAGATCAGCACACTCAACTTTTAAACCAAATCCCCTACTCTAGAAAAGTGGACGCTTGGAAACCTTACCAACGACTACGATACATGTATATAAAGGGATGTTTCGCAGCAGACATATCCTTTACCAACTTAATATTTGGCTTTTCGTAACCCAAACTTTGATAGTGTTTTTCAGGCGGAGCTGTTAGCGACTTCCGAAGCCTGTCTGCGCTACCTTTATGGATACTAAATCCATATGATTGTTTCAAGTTGTTAGCGCTGGCACTTGACACCTGTCAAACTAAGCTGTCATTTGAAGTGTCATAATATTAGTTAAATGTTTGCCCTTGACGATAATGGGTCGCTTAACAATCGAACAACGCGGTAAAATTACTAAAACTTACTACAAAAGTGGTGATTCAACCGTAACCACTTTTCGCGCATTAAGTGATGATTATGGTCGTCATAATCGACCGATTACTCAAGCAATCGGTAAAATTGTGAAGAAATTTTAAGAGAGCTTACTGCATCATCTTTATGAACGGTCAGTCGAAAATATTTGAATGATATTGTTTTTCACACTTAATGGCGAAGTCCAAGTTAATAATGAAATATAATGTTCATCAAATATATATCGCTGTGTGTTTATTTTATTTAGCTTCACTTTCTAAATGAAAAATGAATGACGCTTTAATGAAGAAGAAATCAGGGGTAGTTTTTCGGCTACCATGTGGCAGCGTTGCCGCTGAAAATTTTCAAAAACGGAACCTAAAAGGGGTCCGAACCGAAAAAAGGGGCCTCCAGATAAACAGATAAAACAATAATACAGGGGAAAAAAAAAAACAGCTTGTGGCTCTTTTTTAACAAAAAAAGAAATTTATTCATTGCGAAACATTTTTTTTCATATGCTTGCATTCTTTTTCGTTCAATAAAGAATAAAATCGTACTTAAATTGAAAAGGGGGCAATTTTGACCATTTTTGAAAAAGTGAGGGCCAGGGGTCCGCTGAGGTTCACAAAGGGGTCATTTGGCCCCTTAAGTGCGTATATAACACAAGCCAGTTTTAAACCATGCAGCCATGCTGGGTGTAGAGTTCCTAATAGTACCCGTCTTTACCTATTCCCTTGTTCACAGTCCAGTCAGTTTATTGTAGCAGTATATCAAACATATTATTCATATTCGACATGTTGATCATACCCATTTTTATAATAATACAGTCGATACTACGCTGGGTATCCCCTACAACATCATGCAGCTGTCTCGACCTTGGCGAGGACTAGACTGGTAAGTTTTTGCAAACTCTCTTCGAGGATCTCAGAGATATAACAAAATTGAGGACTGAAGAACTGGGATAAATTGCATCAACTTGCATCACCTTCTGTAAAGTAAATAAATAGCTAACGCAACAGTCTACTCGAGTTTTTTTATTATTTTGAATGAATGGAAGGGACCTACAATTTTTTGCCGAACAGTTTTCTCTCGGATATTTTTTAGGCCTTCTCGAGAGGTGCCACAGTGAAAGGAACCTTTTCAGTTTTTTTGTTTTTTATACAAGCTTTTTGTAAGAAAAAGCACTTACTACAGTATTTTGTCTGCAATGTTAAGTTTTCTTTTGTAAAGAAGCAAGCGCCATCTCTTTGCATGGCAAACTGTGTTCTACTTAAAATTGTATGGTATCAGTTTTTTCAGTAAACAGAATTAATTCTTTTTCCTTATCAACTGAACTACCAAAAATTTTAATTTCCCGCAAAGCGTACACCTTCCAATATAAGAAATATGATTTATTTCATTTTTCAAATGACAAGACTTTCACATATTCCAGTGAACGCCTACAACTCCCATCATGATGGTGCCATTTCCGCCAAATTACTCAGAAACTGAATAAAATAATCATTCTTCATCAAAGTCGAACCCTTTTCTTGAATCAGGGGTTGGCACCAAATACAGGACCGAACAAAAAGGGTTACGAAAACATCTGAACCCTCGACAGGTAGTCACAATCAGGTCTGAAAGGTGTACTCGAGCGTTTCTCACTATTAAATCAGTTCTAAAGGGGAAATTTTCTCTCCTAAACGATACGAGATATAACATTTTTGAATTCAATTAAAATCGGAACCAGCACTCAAGTGGGTACGTCTATATACCTATACATAGATGTGTGCAAATTTGACTTTGCAAAGTTTTCGAACAAGCGGTAGTCATTCCTACACGTACGAGTATGTACGACCGACGACCGGTGAATAAGGTAGTCAGGCACTTCCGTGTAAACCAAGTTCCCTCTCTAAGTCCCGCGGCCAATTTTGTTTAAAAAGCGTTGTGTATTCACATGGGACCCAGATCCCTAAGAAGGTGCACCTAAATGAGCCGATTCCAGCTGAATACGAATACCAGTGGGGGTTGGCTGTCTTTTATTTGTGCAAACGGATTTGCTAATTTATTTATAAAGTGGATTATCCTGCTTACGGATGATAAATTGCCACTAGAGAATACGCACCAGCACTAACACCAACACCAACACCAACACCATCGACATCGACATCGTCGTCATTGTCGGTCCCATCAGGTTTATTTAATCAGTCGGAAGACAAACAAAAACAAGGATCACGAGAAACGGAAATCAGTCAAAGTATGCAAATACGAGAAGTATCCTTTTAGCTGGCTGATTGTTCGTAGCTGTCAACAATAAGCTGGGACTGGGACTGGTACTGGGACCTACCCCCGGCAGATTGGCACCATGTGCCGTTTCACAGCATCTAATGAGGATTGATGGTGTCCAGTCGGAGGAGCATTGTTAGCCAAGTCTGAAGGATCAGCGCACAGCAGGTGATGGACGAACAATTTTCTATAAAAATGAATTCCCCTGGCTGTAGAGTTCAGTATCTCAAACAGTTTCACTGCACGCTAACGACATACACTACAGTTGGCGCTTTGGAAATCTAGACGACCCGAAATATGTTCTTCCCACTTGTGCTCTTGGTGTTGACCTGCCTAGTAAACAGCAGCTATTCAGAGGTAATTTGATCCAAGCACTTGCGCACGATGGCTATAAGGAGTTTTTCTCTCGACAGGCTTCTGCTTCTAGTCAACCTCTCGGAAAGCAGAATCATCTTCAGTCACAGAGCGCGGATTATGAGAGCAGGCAAATTCGGCTCAGGCGCGACCTTAACGAGCTAAAAGAGTCCAACGACATATTCGATGACAGTTCGGCTATGCGGCCCATGGAGCTGGAAGTCGAAGCACTACCCCAATCGCTGTTGGTATTCTTGCAGAAAATGTGTCAACGTGAGTATAAGTTCAATCCGAGGCCTACCACGTCCATCCGTCGGTCTTTATTTGCAGTTCAAGGAGCCAAGCCGATGCGAGTGAAAACCCCTCGCCTGGGAAGAACCCTCGACTTTGACAACGACGATGACCGCATGAGGGTACCATTCGCGGCCAGGCTCAGCAAGAAGAACGTGCCCTTCAAGCCAAGACTCGGCAAGCGGACCTGCATATGTGATGCCAATTAATTGGAGCCCTGCCTACAGCAGCAGATTTATGTGTTAACTGTAAAATTTTAAATGCATTAAAGCAACCAAATGAGAGGATGCGATGGATAGTTTCTTTTCAAAAATGCATAGCTGTGTATGGATGCATCTGATCTCCTAGTTTTTGCCCCGAAGGCTTTCAGAGACCCAACAAGGGTGCATGTGACTCTTATTGATTGAAAATTCATTGTGTGCCAACGCCACCGGCTTACGAATATGTGGAAAACTCCACAGAATAATACGTGATACGTTCGGGTGCTCGCTACTGCTGGCGGTGACACATTGTACCACCCACCGGCTTAAGTGTGCTCTAATATTAACAAAGGATTTGTGGTGCGGCATAGTGGTGGCGCAACAAAAAGTCCTTGTCATCAATATTTCGTTGTTGCGAGAGCTTTGGGAGATTATTTCGAAAATTGATTTTCGTTGCCACGGCAGTTGTGACTTTTGATGGATATGTGAAAACATGTTCGAGGGTGTACCGCCGGTTACATTGACAAGACAACACTATCCATTGTATGGGTTGTGTGCACAACAGGTATACGAGAAGATGCCGATTCCGGTGCGGTGAGTTTCAAATCGGATTATCCTAATTAGTTAATTGAATGCGATTTGATTTCCGACACAAGTTTTGCTTCCGTCCTCTGTCTCATTAATATAACGAAGTTATAATATATCAATGGAAAAGTTAACAGAACGTGTAGGCCATTCAGATGACCAAAGGAACACCCAACCGTATATTGACTGTGAAGAAACCAATTCCCAGGGGTGGGTTTTACTTTTATGTTGTGTCTTATGTGTTTCGTTTCATGAATTGAGAATAAATATTTGGACTTGTGGCGGACAGTCAATATTGTGGCTTAAGGTGTTGGAAAATTTGTATTCACATTCAAGCTTCGGGGAAGGAAAATAATAATAAACCTCAAAAGACGCACGCATTTGCAGAGTATATTGGGGGCAAACAGCATGGGAAGGGTTCGGTGTTTTGTATATTGAAATCGAGACCAGAGACCAAGGCCATCGAGTTGGTATTCGTAAAAGGTGAATTATTTTCCACTGGGATTTATTTTGAGCTGGGTTTAGGCATGCTTAACATGTAGATTTTGTCTGGACGTAGTTTTTTTTTTCGTTTTAAGGTTATGAGTCAATTTTTGATTGCAAAGTCTATCCGTATATGTGGAAACATCGAGCAAGTAGTATGTATAGGACCGCATTAATCATTTAATGATTTCCGGTTGCCTTTTCTAAGTGTGTTAAATTATTGATTTGCTTACAATATGAGACAATCATTTTTGAAGTAATATTTTACTGTACCGAAATGAAGTGTGATGAGTTCAGTTCTGGCCACAGAGGCGTTTTTGGCGCGATTGCTCAGCTAAACGGGGAAGTTCTTGTTTCCCTCGCACCAGCCACCTGCTTTTTACAGTCTTTCAATACATATACTCCAAACAAAGTCCTCTGCAATCAATTGACATTTTAAGTTAAGGAAACTAGGCAAACACTTTTTCTATGGATACATTTTATTTTTTATTATTCGTTTTACATTATGAAAAGTAAAATTGAGTTGGCTGAGTTCATTTCATTTCAAACAATTGAGGCCTTTGGAAGATCAGCATGAATCGTTCGTAGAAGGCATTAAGGTCGGTCCTCGTACTGGATTATCGAAACTGGAGTGATTTGGGGCGACTTCTAAACGCTAATGGTGGATTGGAACTATATTCTTGGTTGGGAGTCAAAGAACGTGATAATTGAACAAGTAAAATCAATTTTTTTACAATGCTATGCAAAACAAACGCGATATAGCTCGTTCGTAATGAGAAAGCTTCTCTACGTTTCGGTCCCCTTCATTCGTTTCTTGCTAAGAACCGATGCCAACAGGAAATGGATTCTTTATATACCTTTATTTGTCTATGCGAACCATACAGTCAAACAAAGTGAGGGTAGTTTTTAGCTCTTAACTTATTTACCAGATGAGTTGGCTGCAATTCAGTCCTTTCGAAAGTGAGAGCAAGATAACTGACTGGTCCGTTCTTTAAATGTGGCGGCACATTCGCTCGTTAAGCTAAATTTGGCGAAGCTATTACAATGCTGGTTACTCGAAAATAGTTGAAGATTTTTTTTTTGAACCTCCCGGTAACTTTAATTGACGTACAATTTTCTGATGGTAAATTAGAGGTGTATCCGTATTTGGATGTAGCTATAACTTTCACCAAAATGAATATGACATTTTGTAGTTTGTTCAAACCACATTAAAAAACAAATTAACTCGTGACTGTGTTATATTCATGTGCGCCTAATACCCTTTACCCAAAGTAGAGTTACAAAAAGAACAGTCACTCGTTAATAAATATACAATTTTGAATTTCTTGGCTAGCTTTTATGGAGCCCTAGTAGTGATGCGAATGGACATTTCTTAATTGTACTAAAAACTGAAAAGAAATAGTACTGAAACCTACAAAATAGTACAAAATTGTTTTTAATTAATAAAATAAAATTGCATTTATTCACACTGAGTGTATATTAGGTTTAAGTTAATCTTTCACACTTATCTGTGTCTTATAAACCTGATGATTTAAATTTAAATTAAAAATATTCACTCAAAAACATGCTTTAAACCCGCTGGTAAAAGATGCATTTAAAAGCGGAGTTTAAACCGATTTAAGCCTACGTATTGTTAAATGTCACATAAAATTACTTTTATTTTTTGTGGTTTGTCACTTGCCAATTGATTTGATTTACTGTGTGCTGAGTTTCATTTTGATTGTATTAATCATGAATTTAGCTTCTTTTTTTCAGCCGGGAATATTACCGAAAATCGACGACGTCCTTATCCTTGACTCAAACCTAAGCCAATTGTGCATTCGATAAGGTCGAAGTCGAGGATAGCGTTGATTCACCATCTGATGTTCAATAAATTTTCGAAAAATGCAGCTTCTGACGACGAAGCCGTCAAAATTGCATCCACTTTACAAATGAAATCCATTTTTTAAGCTTCTTGCTACATTTAACATTTTATTTCACTTTTACTTATTTGCTTAACGAAGAAATTTCAATATTATGAAATTGAGTTTTAGCCCGATTTAAAATACTTAAACTGGTGTCCGAAGTGCCGTTTAAATTCAATCGGATTAAACGCCAACATGTATAATAAAAAAAACGGTTTTTGCAAACATCTTTTAAAATATTAACTTTTCCACAAAACAGTCTTCGGCACATATATAGCTTCGAGCATGATCCATAAAAAAGGCATATATCCATATTTCTGTAAATCAAGAAATAAACAGCTTTTTGTGCTAAAGAAAATATATTTTCACCAAATCTCTTATTACTCTAAAGCCAGTCGATGTATCGCTACCATTGGTATTTGGCGTTTAACTAGAGGTTATACCGTTTGCAAATTTCAGCCTTCTACGACAACTTGTTTCTGAGATAGACCTAGGTACAAAATTGGTCTAGTGGTCGGACAGACGGACACAAGCGAAACTAATAAGGTTCCGTTTTTCCCTCTGGGTACGGAACCTTAAAAAAGAGTTTCTGTTCGGGCTAAAGGACTGAATATTATGGACTTGGGGTTTTTTTTTTGAGTGAATAAAATGGCCGCACACGCAGAAATCGCTTATTTAAAATCAACCAACTTTCGGTTAAAAACTACCAAGTGATACTGTTAATATATTGAATTAAAAATAACCTTTCATCATTTTTGGTTGTAAATAACAAACTAACTCTGTTGAATTTAAACAACTGGTTGATATTTATCTAGGAACTTGGTTCTTAACAACTGGTAAAGTGTGTTATTTTTAACAGTATATGCATTTTACCTGTTTATATCGGTGATAGTATTTAACAACGAATACTCGGTGTTTCAACAAGGACTTGGTTAATTTAAAACCATTTTTTTTAACCTAGCAAAAATCAAATCGCACTCTGTTAGACTCTGTTAGAGTCAATTTTTGAGCGTGTGAGTGAAATAACCTCATATATGTTTGATTTATTTCAAAAATTAAAAAGAGTACAAACAGTACTCAAATTTGAAAGTGGTACTTGTGTACTCGGGAAAGTCAAATAGGTAGTACAGAAATACGTACAGTAGTAAGCCTTTTTTCAACAGTGAGCCAGAGGTTAGGGTAATCCAGAATGAGGTTTGTCCTATGATGCTGTGAAAATTAAAACATTAAAATCAGACTCTGTTTGCAATTTTCAGGTTCATTAAATTTTGACAGAAAATTAAAACATTAAAATCAGACTCTGTTTGCAATTTTCAGGTTCATTAAATTTTGACAGCGCCAAATTTTTAAACGATGTATATCACTGCATTCTGTCCATTTAAGAGGCCTCTATCCAGAAATCGTTCTTTTAAATACATCCAGTTTCAATTCAATCGCTCCAGTAATAATTTATCAGTCAGAGAAACAAAATGCCATTTTTTTGACTTTGGTTCGATTTCTGGCCTCTTAAGTGCGGGCGGCCGTAAAATAAGTTCCTGCACCAGGTAAATTAAGCCACTTCGCCATCAATAGAGGAATCACTAGAGACTTGACTTAAAATGCAAGAAACCATCGCTAATACCCAATACGCCTAGAAAATGCAAATAATTATGCGCTGATAGTCATGCGACAGAGTACGGCAATGTAAATTTTCTGGGTGGGTCTTGTTTGTTAGCTTACGTATTCAAATGGAAGCCACTATCATGAATAAATACATCGGAATAACTTCTTTGACTAAAAATTATTCGGGGAGTTATAAAGGAATCCCTAAAAATTAAAGCGATTCCCTCCTCTTCGATAGAACGGTCCAGCGATGGAGAAAAATAACCCAACCTCTGTTAACATTATTATTTTTATTTTTACGTTTTCCTCTTCTTTTTTTTCCTGGCTTCTGTCGCAAGGGTACTAATAGTATTCATGAGGATATTCTCAGCCCCTAGAGCGCGCAAGCTATGTAATTATATAAAAAAGTTAAATGTACCGAATAAACAGGCAACCCAATAGTTTGAGGTTAGCTTTGTTGGATAACGCACAGCGTAAGAGGGTACAACATTAATGGCTTCTTCCACGATACGAGCATAAAAATAGTTACGAGAATCTTTATGAGGGAACAAATCCGCATAATTTTCACCTACAAGTCAGTATAGACTTGTAGCTGAAAGGCGGCTTGTTGTTATGTACTTTTCCATTACCTACCGCCACACAATGTGCATCCAACTCTGCCAGGCTTTCTTTTTGCATATGCGGAGAAGATACTTCTTTTATTTGAAAGCGGTGAAGTAGGTTTATATATCTTTCTTGCAGCAGTACACTTCAGATCAGCAGCTTTTATGCTACCTTTCTGAGTCTTCGTTTAGCTTTTCCAATTTCCTTATGATAGTTGCATACATTTATTGGATACTAATGCTGAAATGTTATTTATGCCATTTAAAGTAGTACGGTTAATTTGCAGCACATTTTTTAAGTACCCAGTAGATTGCCTGAATATTTTATCACAGGGAAGACGCCTAAATAAATACAACTAAACACACGGAAGACTTCAATGTCATTGCCATTTAAAATCTTTATTCAAATTCTTGTTTTACATTTTATTTTTTTTTTTTGTATTTTATTTCACACAAGGCGAAAGTTAATACATAGTGCGGTAGTAACATGAAATGCAGGACATTTTTTTTTTGTATTTCCATAAAATATGCAAAAACATGAGTGACATTTGACATTCCAACTGGGTAGTATCTAAAGGCAACACACCCTTGGGTTTTGCATGTCCACACTGACATCAATTGAAATTTTTCTGGAGGGTTTCACTTCAATTTATTTATTCAATTTTGTTCAACGATTTTTATGACTTTAATGCGAGTATACCTAGACTCAGTGATGGAGAAAGAGACTGTATAGTGTATATTTACAGAAGTTAAGAGGCGGTTACGAGAAATGTACTGTAACATTTTGTTTACTAAAACTATAGCCAATCGTGAAGGAAAAGTAAAATAGTCTGTGGACGCTCCAGAGGTTGATTAGAGTATGAATACCTAATGTGAAGAAAATGTCAGTTGGGGATGATTTGGAATTGAAAGAACTTCTTTCCTTTTGTATAAGAGTGTTTTGCATTAAAAGTTTAGAAAGTTTTTTTTTCATACCTGTTATAAGCGCGCTCAAGGGGGCTATGGATACATACTACCTATTCGGTTCACAGCGCGAATTCCTTTTTTTTAGGTTGGTATCTAGTAGACCCACGCTTAATCTTCTCAATTTAGACGTCGTTACTTGATTCTTAAGTAAATAATACATAAAATAATAAATAAAATAACCTGTGTTAGCATGCTATTGGGATATTTGTTTTCCCCCTGCATATTGGTAAAATACCCATAATTTTCCACACACAAACGAGAAAGTTGTTTTGAACATAGACAAACCATACAGAGAACCAACTTCGGCCGTTGGCAAATGCTGGGTGCGCTAGTACTGTTACATAGAAATTCATATTGACAAGTGTCACGTAACTTAAAAAATTCCGACTCACCAACACACACGCACCTAGCATATGCAACTTCCGCTGTGGGCAAAGTTGATGGCAGCGTTCATAGAATTTTTATCTGTTCAATTTGAAATTATTCGTTACGTGTGAACAGGATTTTTTTTTACTAATAAGTGTTCATTTGCTTAAAATATTTATGCACAAAAAATGAACAGTGGAGATTGTTGGAGAAAGTAATAACATTTTGAGCAAACTTTCTTCAGTTATTTAAGAAAAATTACACATAAAATCGAAGTTAACTATATCCCGAAAGGGAAAACACACAAACATGTGTTTTGTGATATGTTTCTGGTACATAAAACACCTCCTTTAGATAGTTTTATGAGCCAAACAAATCAAATTTGCCTCACTAATGTTGAAATGTGATATTCCCGAACTCTACTCCATTCACCCACGGTTTGTAGCAATTGTTTTGAATTTTTTGCGTTTATTTTTGCAAAACATGACATTACATTTTGTGGCTACGTGTGACGTTTTGAGTTGACATTACACCGATGGGAATCAAAATAGCAAGAACATTATGAGAAGAACATGGCTCCTGGTCGATAATTCGGGGTCCTCTGCGACATCTTCAATCACAGCTGTGTCATTGTCCGCAGGACGGCTGCTTCGGGCCTGTCATCATCTCGTGTTGTCCCAACACCACCGACGATGCATTACCCCAAAAAAAAAAACCAAACGACTATTCTTTATAGGAGTAAAGCGATTCGTATCTTTGTTGACGCGTATTTTGTATCCGTTTTTTTTCACAAATGTCAAAGAAGAACTGACATTTGCCGCCATTTGCAAACAAATTGTTACATCTTCCGACAGGTTGCGCCACCTTGTACAATTATTGCTATTCGTCTATTACTATCCGTCTAAGCTGAGTCATTTAGTTTTCTTCGATACCTTTTCTAGCACTATAACAATTCATTCAACATTGACTTGTCATTAATAAAAATTAAAATTCGTTCAATAAAATCTTTATTTTTTTTTTTTAAAATACCATAGGTAGTTTTGTGTTTGGTGACATTTATCATTTAAAAGGAACAACATTTGCTTCATGCAAAACAAATAGCTGTATCCAATTTACGTGTAAAATTACTGCATCCCTTGCTACTTGCATGGTTGGATTTTGTGTCGAACGTTTATTTTGAAATACGATTCCATATTATAATATCAAGCATTCTCCCACTTTTTATTCGTAGGAGTAAAGCTAAAACATACGAGTAGATGCGGTTGCCGAATCATTTTAATCAACATATCATAAAGTACTGCATACCAAATCAATTACCGACACCAATTAAAAGTAATTTCCATGAAATAAATTCAAAATTCATGTCCTTCGGTAGTTGTCATTTATTATTAACATTTGCGCAACCCTTCCCAAGTTTAAACACATCCGCACCGTGTGTATCACTCAAACGAGCATAAATTTTGATATGATCCCCTTTCCCAGCACGGTAGTGCGGCTGCATGGCAATTATTACTCACGTTACATAAAACATAATGTATCTCGTCATATATCACTTTCACATTATTTGTATTTGTATCTAATTCGCGTTCGGCGGAATGCGGTGTAACATACTGATGCGTGCAAAATGTTAATTAAAGCTTCCGAGAAGCGCCACACATTTTGTGGTTACGTGTGACGTTTTGAGTTATTTCTAAACGTCATTGTGACACCACGTTAAGAATGGTAAACATAAAACTGGATTTGGTTTGTTTTTTTTTTTGCATAAGACCACGAATCGGCGGGATTTCAACAATTGGCTGTATCTATAACAATACAATGTCCAACAAGCGGTGAAGGGTGCAGCAGCAAACAGCTGCTGACAAGTTTTGTAATTTGATGTCAAAGTTTAAAAGAGGGTGAAAGCATTCGCTAAAGTGCTGGCGCGGTCTGTCCAGGGAAAGGAATTGTGCTCCCTGCACTCCCTGCTGTGTCCTGTTGTGTGAGCCGTGCTTCAGTGTCAAACAACACTTAAGACAAAATGCCAATGTCGATTGGTACACTTTGAGGTGGTTGCGGAGTAAACTTAAGAAATAACACTTGGCGTGGACACTTTGGTTTCGCTAAGGACTTCTGAAGAGGAGACGAAACTCTATATAGGGTGAATGGTTGTCTGTATTAATCTGTTGGTTAATCGAATTGACACGGTAGGTAAGGTGTTTGTATATAATTATAGAAATGAGCAGCCCGGCTGCAAATTAAATGTAAATTAAGTTAGATAATAACAACGCTTGGCTTGGTTTGTGAGTGAGGGAAATGGGAGGTGCAACGCGTTATAGAATATTTAAGCGAGCAGATATAGGCTTCGGGTTGGCTAACTAAGGAATCTCAGAACTCAAACCCGCCTCTCCTGATTGTGCTGAATGCTGATTCAATTGAATAACTCAGTTGTCAGCAAAACAAAAAAAGTTAGGTACACTATAGTGACAAATAGTTGAATTTGTTAGGAAACTATTGCACAGGACGGCCAAAAGCATTTTGGACTCAAAATTTAAGTTGATATTGAACGACTTTTGTAGCACTTTACACATTTCTTTAATTTGTAATAGAACCATCCATTTTCTGTCTTTATTAGGCATAGTGTTTAAATATAACCGGACAAAGTCCCGATTGATTACAAATTCTGATTCTGCTATTGACCGCTAAGGCTTCCGTGACACCCTCTGGTTTGTTATTCCTTTTCTCAAAGAGGCAAATATCTACCGTACTTGATTGTAATTTATCTTATGGAATAATTTGTACAAGGTAATTGATATTGCGAACAACAACTAAAGGGACAGTGAGGACTAGACAACTTCTTTTTTAAATAAAATGCAAACTACTTGAAATATCTAAAAAAAAAATAAATGTGTTGGCTTGAGTAAGGTACTCTGAAAACATTTATGAATGGAATTCGACTTCCTTTATAACGCAATTTTCGATGACTCTGCCACACATTTCGAACGATACGGCCGCTTTTTCTCGTTCTATATTGGCTCTGAGCTTCTCTAACGTCGCCGGCTTGTTGGCATAGACCAATAATTTAATGTAGCCTATGAAATAAGTCTAAGGCTGTCCGTTTCTCGAGATACCACGTTCACTGAACCGAGTCTTGAATAATTCGATTGTTGCACCCACTATGAGGCGTGTGGCACGGTCTCGTTGGAACCACATATCACTGATGTCCAATTCATGCAATTGGTCAGAGAAATAACGTTTCATGTCTATGTAGCGAATACTATTTACAGTCACATGACGATCGTTTTAATCGACGAAAAAAAACGGCCCAATCACGCCACCTGCACGAAAACCGCAGTGACTTTTTTCGGATGAAGTGCTGTTTCATGAAGCAGGGTTCTCACCTGTCCAGTAACGCAAATTTTGCTTATTGACGAAGCCGTTTAACCAAAAAAGCGCGAAATCGCTGAAAATTTAAAATTCGCGTTAAAACGCTCTTAAAGTTTTTTTGTTGACTCGGAATTTCTGTAGCAAATTTTAATTATTTTTAAGCGTTGTTCCTTCGAAAATGTTGATTTTACTTGAATATTTTGATGCTGACAGTTCGGTAATCGGTTAAAGGTGCGTTCACACTGAAAGTTTGAAGTTGTCAAGTCGCTAAAATGAAAGACCCTTTACATTCCAACTCAACCGTCTTGAGTGACTACGCATGCTTACTATTTTAGGATTGTGAACCTTGATACCAAGTATTAAGGGGTTAGAACATGAAGCTGTTGTGAAACTGAAAAATAATCAGCTGTCAAGTTTAATGTGTTAACCAATCCTAAAACCCGATCTTTAAGAGAAACATAATAAAATACAGCTTTCGGAGTCAAATTTAATTCTCATGATGAGACCAGATCAAGAAGAGGCTTAGCGGATTATTAAGTACTGCGGACAAAAAGGCCCAAGATCGACAAGACAACAGCAAGCAATGCACTACGGTCCAAAAGGAATATAGCGAGTTGCGAGTCAGAAGTTAACTGACAGGGGCTGTATGAGAAGCTTATTATTCCAAACAAAAATCCAAGTTCCTTGTAATACCAGCCTCATAGAATTTCCAATAAAATTCTTTAATTTTCACGAAAAACATACAAACCTTTTCATTCATCCGTTGATGCGAATTTACTCCCGCAATGTTTTTCACTTTGAAGTTCAAGTGCACATCCACGGGAACTCCGTCCAGCCTATGGAGAAGATTAGATGAACGTTCCTAAAATACTCGCAATAATAGCTGTAAGCCCATCTACCAGAGAGAGAAGGTTGACAACTTGACAACACTGGAACAGGACACAGGAGTAATCGCAAAAGTGCTTCAAAACTGAAAAGATCATTATCATGCTGGCTATACAAATTACCAAGTAATCGCAATATGGTTTCGAACAAGGACACATTTCATTTCCTTCGCTCGAACCAGCAAAAGCCGGGGAGAGTTATATTTTCATGATACTGCCTGTCAGAAAGGTTATCTTAGCAATAGCCTTTTGGGAGTGGCGTGCGAGAGATGTATTGCCACACGCTGTAGCTCGAACAAAGTTCTAGGAAGCACAGACCCTCATCCATTGTAATCGCCCCTTAGGATATTGTTTCTCGGAAAACATTGTCCGAAGCATAGTGTACAGTTTCACCAATCTAATCCAACCGAAAGAAGGGTATACCTCTATTTCCACAGGCCCATGCCGTATAATTACCAAAAAAAAAAAAACATTAATTAATAAATTGATCAATCGGTTCGATGTTCAGTGTTAAGGCCAAACCATTAGCGTTATTGCCGAAACGTGTGCCTCTCTTTCACCGGCACCTGCCTTGATTTATTAGAACTGAGCCCCTCGGGTACATATATCCTGCCGAACTTTCCTTTATAGTGCGGCACACAATGTATCACACAATAACCCAACAGGCAACACACAGAATAGATATCTGCGATGAATCACGAACTGGAACTCATTGTCGCTCCGATTCGGCCACTTCTGTGGCCAATGTAATAAAAGGCCTCATCCCATTTTTCGGAGGATTTTCAATTCGATTCTTTGAGAACTTCTCGAGCTTCTTTCGGCGGTCTTTCCGTGGTACTATGATTAATTTAGACAAGTTGAAGGGAGGTATCTATAAATCCTCCAAGTATATATGACACTTAAAAGCTTTTACTTATCATTTTACAAGCCTCCATAAATAATCTGGCATTACTCGTAGCTATCAATTCAACAATTATTGTGACGTGAGGTGGCTTCCTTTCCGCTCCTTAAGCCACGCATCATTATATTTTTGTTCGTGTCATTAATTTGGTTACATGTTTCATTTTTATTTATTGTGTAACTAAGCCACATTGATTCGATTTACCATTTCAGCCTTTGAAGTATATCGCTGGGTCTATATGAGGACCCTGCGAAGGTAAGTGTGTTTGCTTGTAAATTTCGCTTCCATATGCCTTGTTCTCACGCACTTGGAGATGGGGTGGGGTTCAAGCAGCTCATTTGGGGCGGAATTAATTCGACCCATTTGGGTGACGTTTCCCAATATTGAAATGAAAGATGCAAAAGAAAAAACAAAACCAAAGCAAATTTGACTCTTGAGGGAGGACTTTGTGCCTTGAGTGTAGAGATAGAAGGGTTTGTTTTCTTTTTTTACTTTGAAAATGGAAGAGTGAATAATAAAATTTGCATTTCAAAACAAAAACCGCTTTCGTAATTTTTCAAGTAGGTGCACCATAGCTTTGACAAAAAGGCTCGCAAGGTTAGTCTTTTATTCAGAGGCACTCGGGTGTTTCGCAATGTACATCATCATATATCATCATGTAAATAAATAAAGTCCTTACTTTGCCTGTTGACAGTTGGCATTCTAAATGATATTGGGTGTGGAGTTGCTATTGAGTTGGGGATACAGTTGGATGGGACAGCCTAGGGTAGATGGGCTTGTGATTGTGTGGGCGGATTAAGAATAATGACGTGCCACCGCCATATATCTGTTGGATTTAAGGATCAGTCGTGGTGGTAAAGCGGCGACTGTAACTCCGTGTTCGGGAGGCAATCGAAGGAGTGTAGATAACGGTGGCCCCCATCAGTTTGTATTCAATAATACGAAAGGCTGGAGGACTCGATTTATTTCGGAACCTATAACCTTTAACGTATCGGTTAACTGCATGCTGTGTAGCAACAAATCACTCAGAGCATCTATGGCGTTAAAATATTGAATGTGCATGCGACGTGCTAGGCACACAAGCTTGAGTACAGTTTATCCGGACAGGGTTGATGCATCTGTATGATTACCTGAAGTTGTTGACCAATTGAAAAGCGGTTGTCATGAATTGTTTTGCACAGGTTTGATGACCAATAGAGAAAAAGCATACACGGCCACCAAATATAGCTGCTGCATATACATTGATGGTGGCTTCGCATGTTTCCACTGTTCACAGCACTCCGAAGAATAGCCGACATCTCACCTCGCTCTTTGACCGGCATACACCTCAACGAGCCACGTATACCAAGAGCGGTGCGACCTTGGCTGAGTTCATAAAAGTAAAAATGCTGCAGCCATACATTTTTGCGCTCATTAATGTAAGAAAAGCCTTAATTTTGCATGACGGTAGTTGTCATCTGCGTTCATATAAGCAAAATGACAGTCAAATTGCGACCAACCCTGCTTGGAATTTGAAAATGAACAGGAAGATGCAGGAAAAAATATGTAAGTAATACATTTTTTTTTTTATAAAGCTAAAATACATAATTGGTGCAAAATTATAGTCTTCGTGTATTAGAAGATACTAACTAACCAAGTAGATAACTAACTAATAGCACTCTTACTTCAAGGCCAGTGCCTCACTTTTAAGTCCATTATAAACGCCTTGTAGCCTACCTACGACTTGTACCAACCTTAGAGCGGGCGCTACACGAAATTGTTGTCAAAAAGACCCAAGAATTAACAGTTTGAGAAACTAAACACAGTTTGGGGAATCCTCTGTAAGCTAATTTTAATGAAATAACAGGAAAAAAAAAAAATGCAAAGTGCAGGAATGGAATGAACAGTTTTTTTTTATTGAATCTGTAGCGAGTAAAACTCTTCGTCATCAAAATCGTAAAAGGATTTTTCTTACAAGCCCAACATGTTTAAGCATTTCGAAAAAAAATATAAAAATATGAATATCCAGGGAA
Source organism: Cheilosia grossa (assembly GCA_963082955.1). Classification (NCBI taxonomy): domain Eukaryota; kingdom Metazoa; phylum Arthropoda; class Insecta; order Diptera; family Syrphidae; genus Cheilosia; species Cheilosia grossa. The sequence continues at coordinate 100,041,775 of OY720144.1, forward strand.
TATTTCTTTAAAAATGTTCCAAAAAAATTAAAAATTTCAATTTTGCAATAGAAATGACAGATGGGAGAAGATTGAGATTCCATACTTAGGGATAAAATGCACTTTTGGTGGTTTGAAATTAAATACCAGGTTATAACGATAAAGTGGGACATTTTACGTACTAAAATAATTTTAAAGTGGACTCTATCAGACTATAAACGTGCGCCATTATTATTATTGTTCTAGAGGGTCAATTGTTAGCGATCTTCCAACAAAAATGCCAGCCTCAGAGAGGTTGTGGGTCGACCAAAATTTTATGTTTTTCCAAAGTGGACAAATCTCCTTTTCAATAAACTGCTCAGAAATTGATATAAAATTGAAGGTCTTAATAACGTAGCATTAAAGAAAATGAACCTGAAATGTGGCCTTTTTCATACGAAAATGGTTTCTGAAAACGTCATCTGGAAATTCTCCCACGGTTTTAAGAAAATTCATATCCAGTTCACTCTTATCAAAATAATCTTTTTCTTTGAATTTCGCTTCTATTTCTTTCAAATAGTTTTGCCTGAAAACGAATAAGTCCTAAAATTATTCTTCTAACTGACATAACTGACAAATTTTTGTAAATAATACAACCAGACTTTGTCACTGAAAGAAGAAAGAGAAATTACAAATTTCTGCAATTTTTTTTTACTGCCTTTGGAAACGCAAACTACTGCAAACTTGCAGCAGTATTTCTGTTCATAACTGCATTGAATCAGTATTTTTTGCATGCAACTCGCCCGGGTTTTTGGATGCAAACATTTCTTTGGTACCAAATGAAAACGAAACCAACGAGACAGCTTTGTAGTGGATAACAGTAGCAGAAAGGTGCGTTATTTACTCTATCAGTTGGTAGACCTGGAACCCGCACTTGACTACCCCACTGCTGATCAAGATAGGCAAACCAACCACTGATGGAAACTTGGGGTGGTGGGTAGAAATACTGCGATTGCGAGTCAGCTTGGCTCATAGAAAACTGCTCTACTCAACTTTATTAAACAAAAAACATCCAATCTATTACATATAGAGTAATAGATTGGGTGGACTGACATTAAAAATAAAATCCCAACAAAGCGTACACTGGCTTCGTCCTTCGTCGACAGTATTCAAAGCTAAATATACAAACAAAATCTCTTTACGACCTTGTAAAGAGAATAAATTTACAATAACTTATGCAAACTCATAACATCTTTCTGTGGCAGAAGATACGGAGATCACGACATCCAGAAAAGCCTATAAATCTGCCAGCATCTTAAATGAAATTACCAATTTCGGGAGAAAGCCGATTAGACGGCGCTAGGGCGTAAACATCTAAACAAGTTCATAACTAATGAACTGTCAAATTCTTGTTTCTCAGTAATGCCGATATGAAAGTACTATACTTTGAGGACACATTGGCCGCATCGGTAGCGAAAACCTTCCTCCAACCCAAAGTGTAAAAGTTGTCATCCGAAACTTAAAGACTGTTTGATTTATTTGCGATCTTTCCACAAATACTCCAGTCTCAAGAGCGGTCCAAGTGGTAACTCCACCCGCCAAGGGTCTGTCACTAAATCGATTATTTTAATTTAGAAGCAGAATCGGCAGACTAAAAATAACAAAACTCTTTATTAAATATTAACAAAAGAAAAATCCCTCTGAACATTGTTTACGAGTAACGGCTGTCATTGATTAGGGGTAGGCTGGCAGTATAGGAACACAGCGAACAAGACTTCGTTTACTTATTTATCAGTGTATGTTTCGGAGGCCAAATGTCATTATGACGCACAGTAAGGAAGGTGTGACTTTACTTTCTGGTTGACTGTCTGTCAAAAGAACATAAGGCAGAATGTAACAAAAACGGAATGAAAAAGTTGACAAATTGACAGTGTAATGACAGGGGAAAAAAAAAGAAGAAGTTAGTGATGGGGAGTTCATCCCCTCAAGCTCTGTGGTAAGTCATTTCATTAAGAATAGCTGACCAGTGAGCGGAAAAGATAAGCAAAGTGATTGATTGTCCAATTAGTAGTTCTCTCAAATTCTTCCTGTGCTTAGAATAATTGAATAGCAAGCGACCATCAGATTATCCTGGAATACTGAACTAATTTCCAAAAACAGCCAAGGCATTGATGTATGGTAGACTCATCATAGGCTAGGAGTGGGTTGTGAATTTTACCCTGAAGCCATGGATGGTTATGGTGAGCCTTTTACGACACATGTGACTTATATTCTAATCTGTGTTGTAAATTAGTCCTTTTAAATATGATGAGAGTGTACTGCCAGATTGTCAAGCTACGCACAAACCAAATCCCAAGCAAGAGAGGCGACTTTTTTCTCCTACTGCTCAGTGGCATATGAGAAGTTCCACACAATTTTTAGACTCTTCTTGTTATTTATGCTCGTTATCATTGCAGGTTTTACAGAACAGATTTGTGACGATGTCCTGCCTGTTAGCCATGTTCCCAAGGATGACGTAACAAATGGTGAGCCTAATACGGACATGTTCCGAAACGAAATTTTCCGTTGGTCTGCGGAATGGCAGCGGAAAATAATTTGTGGAGAGTTCCATCAGCTGCTACACAATTAGCAGTGCTACAGTACTGGCTATTTATCGCCGATATACTCGAACTTTTCGCTGGCTCCTTAAGATTGTCATTTGGGAATTATCCTAATTTAGACTATTTATTTTAAAGTTTGGTGATTTTTAGGCTCCTTAGGTATTTATAAAATGTACTTCAATTGCGTATACGTACTCTTTTCGTATAAGGCCCCAGTTATACACAGCCATACGTAAAACGAAACATTTTCTTTTGCTTTATGACTCAATTTTGGTCTAATGTTGCTTATGAATTACATTTCTTTTTTTAGAAAAATAATTTATAAAAAGCTGGCAACCATGCAGCACAAATGTCAAATTTTTGCAAGCAAATAATGTCTCGGACAACAAACGTGTGCGAAAAGAGAGTGGAGAATTGTACCAAGCAATCTACTACAATTATCCACTTTTCTGCCATCATTTCGCAGCGGCTGCGTACTGCAAAACGAAAAGGTCAGCGAAATTTGTCGTTCACGATTCCGTTGTGTCACTTTTGATGGGATTATTCGTTTCGGAACGTGTCCGTACTAGGCTTTATGTCAACTCCTCTAAGCCCTGCTGCGTGCTAGTTGGAAAGAGTCGGTTCAATATTGTAGCGGAGCATTGCCCACCGAAATGCTCAAGTCGACCTGACATTTTTCTTTATAAAAACGACAGGCACAATAATAATTGATGGACATACATAATCAGAATAAGTGCCCTTCACAGAAAAGAAAATCAATATGATACCAAACAGGCGCAATAAAAAAACACTCTATTGACATGACGAAGGTAAGTCAACTGAAATGATTTCTTTCTCTCCTGGGTTTAACTACGTGGTGGTTGTAATAAAACAGGTGATATGATAACATTTCTTGGCAAGGACCAGTTTATGTTCAAGGTTAATGCTGTCGATATTGCTATTCTTCGCAGGAAACACTTTCTCCCGAGTGATTTAATCCCAGATGTTGACTGATGTACTGCAAAATGTCTCTCGAGCTTAATTCCAAAAGAACCCATCAATTTGACCAAGGGCTGTATACATTGACAAGGAATGTTGTAAGTTTTTATTTCTTTCACTGTATGAAAAGCAGACAATATGATAGTGAATGCTATGTCTCTCGAAAACTTCCAGAGACATTGCGTATGTCGATTATCACCAGACGATAGCGTTTCGACGATAGCTTTGCTTCACGTAACTTCAATAATCGTCTATCGTGCAGGCGATATCGTTTTGACGGTTGAACATTTACACTATCACCCAGACGACACAATTTGAGGTATCGTTTTGCATTGATTTGTATGTTTTGCAAACAGCCAAAGATTTTCTTGACTTTTTTTTAAGAATAATTGACTTTATATATTCTTCTAATGCTGCCAAATGTGTATATAAATAACGACTTATCAACATTTTAGACTTATTTTGTATTAACCTCACGCAAAAGCAATTAATATTGTGGAAAGGTGTATTGGTGTTTACAAAAGTGCAAAACGTATGTCATTAATTCCTAATAACATTAAATTACATGTTGTCATAATGTCGATGTAGAATTATAATTGAAAAAAGGAAAAGTAATTAGGTACGTCCCACGAAAAATTGCGATTTTTGCAAATGTTTGTGCTGCCCCCCCCATAACATTTGTACTGATAGATTTAGTACAGCAATCGAAGAATACGAAGCGGAAATAACCGGATAAGACAGTTGGCTTCAAAAATAAGGGACGAAATAGATAACTCACTTTTCTTGGTGGCTATTTGGCTTATAGCCCTTGGACTGGTCGGGATGCTCATCCGTCAAAGCAATTAAGATTGTCATTTGCTTTGGTGTAGCTGATTTATCAATAATACATTTTTTCGCTGTTATTCGTTATTATTTAGTTTATAGGAATAAAGGCGAATTAATTCCACTTTGAAATTTTCAAATTTGCCGGCATCAAACACAGAAATTTTTGCCAAAAAGTCATTCATGACATTTTAAACGACGTCTGATTGGAAATTCCGATATAGTTTGAGAGTCTCTGAAAGACACTCAATACTTTCACGATTTGTATAAAATAAACGATAGACGAGACGGTAGTGATAGAGTTACGGAAAGCAATCTAATGACGAGATCGTTGACTATTATCGCGCAAACGATTATCGTTCTCAAAGTTACGGCACCGACTTCGATTCAACTCTCTATTGATTATCTTCGAGTCACTTTTGCTAGTAAGGCTGAAAACACACCAGATCAACTAAAACGCTTTGTTTTGTTGCATTCTGTCTCGCTTGGTGTGTGTTAAAATACAAAAAAAGTGTTTTTAACTTCCGAATCAAAAACGTTTTGTTCCCTTTTCCAGTGTACTTGGACATTCAGAGAAAAATACTGTAATTTTAATGTGATTTTTCATTTTATTAGTACAGCTAAAAAATATTGAAGCTATAGTTCTTTTAAACAATAAATTTAACTATTTTGTGTTATAATATGCCAAGCATAAAATAAAAGCCTTATATATGACTTTAAGAAGATCGTACAGGCCATTTCGACAACCAACTATTTCGGCAAGCAAATACAGTTAACAAGAGGAGAAAAAGCAATTGTCGAACCTGAACGACATCGTCTTTATAAAGCCATTAAGATGAAAACGAGCCTAATGGTTAAATTGTAAAAACTGTGAAGCTGCCTTCGCTATTATTAATATATTATGCTGGTTTTTTACGTTGGGGAGCTGCAATTTACAAAAGTAGTAAATTTTAAATCTTGGGGGACTTAAACTTAAATTTTGGATGTAGTGGCTAAGAACTGAAAACACCGGGAAAAGCCACCATAAAATCTGTATCCGTTACAAAAATAAACACTCACCTAACCAGTGGCTGTCCAGGGTCGTATAAACCCTTGTTAAGCCAAGGACATACAGTTGAGAAGTTATCATGACTCATTGTTAAACAACGCTAGCTACTAAATCAGCATATATAGGTATAACTAACTTTGGAAGTCCGTCGTCGAACTTTTTAGGTTTTTTTATTGCTTAACTGTGATAATGCTTTGATCTTGGCCTTAAAAAGATATTTTATAGTCTCCAATAGATTCATTAAAATCCACAGTTTGGTGCGTTTTCCATTGCAAGCACTGTCGGACCTTCTTTCAGCAAAACCAGACCCGAAGTTGATATATAATTTCTTAGTTTGAACCTTTGGCTGACCACAGGTTGGTTAGGTTGGGCTAGAGAGACGGTTTGCACTACATGTAATTTTCAACCAGAAGCCATTGTGATCGGTTATTTTAAATCAACCAGCTTTCGGTTAAAAACTACCGAGTGATACTGTTAATATAGCTCCTACAGAGTTATTGTATTAAAAATAACCGAGTCAACTTGTTTAACGAAACTCGGTTGAAAATAAGCTTTTATCATTTTTTTTTGGTTGTTAATAACAAACTAGCTCTGTTGAATTTAACCAATTGGTTGTTATTTATCTAGAAACTCGGTTCTTCACAACTGATAAAGTGTGTTATTTTTAACAGTATCGGTGATAGTATTTAACATCGAATAGGTACTCGGTGTTTCAACAGAAACTTGGTTAATTTTAACCCATTTTTTTTTAACCGAGCAAAAATCGCTCTCTGTTTCAGCACCATTTGTTGATAAAGATGAATCTCTTTGGATCTTCGAAGAACCGTACTCCCCAAGAAGAGTAGCAGCAGTCTTCGAGGGTTGGTCAGTGACACAAGAGATGCTCCACAGTTTTTAGTCCGTCTTCATTTCTGCAACTTCTGCCGAAGTCATTTGTAAAAATCCCCATCCTTTTGGCAATAGGCCATAATCCGCACAATATTTTCATCAAGCTAATAAAGCATTCCCTTGACATCCAAAGCTGAGTGTATTAACAAATTCAGATTATTTTCTTTAGGGCTGAGTTGTCACTCATTTATACAGAAAAAACCCTAAATTGGAGGTCCAGAAAACACTTTATTTGGAACAGTCAATTTGGCGGGTCGCATATAAAGACTGCTAAATTAAAAGGAGGTACCTCCCGAAATTCTTTTCATTTCAATCAACCCACGTGCACAGCATTTCAGTCATTGCAATCAATTGCCTGGGACATCTGCCAGAGATGTTACTAAAAACCCTTTTATCAACTCATTTAGATTTGTGTTAAGAGGGTTGATTGTGCGAGTTCTATCGACATGATTGAATTGCCCACAAGCTAATAACTGTGACTTTATTTTCGAAAAGCACATCATGCTATATGATGAACCAAACTGATTCCAATATTTTCCCTTAAATTGAATATTTTAGTTAAAAACAAGTAAATAGGGAAATAGGCCCATTTTCGAGCATTCTCCTCTAGCTCCGATATTTAAGTACAAAAAAAACAGTATATGTCGGTTTTCCATGAACTTTCCATAATTCTTCTGTATGTGGCATTTTCCCCGAAAATCTACCCACTGCCAGATCCTATATCCAGCGAGGATGGCTGTGTGTTTTTGCTGTAGCTCGAGACACCTGTACTGAAATAGTACACCACTCTTTCAATGTGATGTACAGACCCTCCCCAACTGATACATTGTTTGTAGTTCCAATTCGTGGTAGCGGCACTTAGTTGAGGGTATTCTGTTGCGAAAGTCTTAAACGTCAAAAACCAGCAAGGATGTAACCAAAGTTAATCATACACCCAGCCGCAAGGAATGAATGAGGACAAAGCAAAAAAGAAGAAAAAACTAATATGGTAAAGTCCGTTAAACTTTATACGATAGTTCACCTTTGTATGGTGGCTACGAGGACGTCCAGGTGGAGTATGCATTCTTGGTTTCAATAAAGAAGAAAAGGAATTAATTTTGTAAAAATACCTACTCACCAAAATTGGATGTGGAAATTCGAGGGAACTTTATTTGTTCGCAAACATTCATGCGGTGAGTATTATATGGTGGTATTTCTTTTATATTCCGAGTATGGTTATCAGATGCAGTTCGGTTATGGACCAAAAATATCTTATTTCATTTGCAACTTATGTTTATAGTGGGTTGCTTCGATTTCATCCACTTGGAGAACCAGTTCTATTGGCATTCGGTTGATAGATATTCTGCGTTTGGCAGGTAATGAGTGGCTTAGTGGTTTCAGAAATTATTTTGAGAAGTCGGTTCTGATGAGAGTAGTGGTAACTTGAATTCGTAAACAGCCACTGAACCACCTAGACGAAAAATGGTATTTTAGTTGCCAACAGTTCGAAATAATGATATATATGTAAAAAAAACATTTTGATATTCCAGGACTCGGCTGAATGTCATTTCAGTTAGAGTCCGGCTTGAAATGGTACTGGGGAACTGCAACTCCCGATTCTGATCTTTTGATTTTGATTCAAATGTCTCTACCAACCCGGGGATTCCCTGGAGCACTAGGAACCTTAGTTAGAATGAAGGTTGTAGCGACACCGAAGGCGGCATTTTTAATTTTGTATAGAAGCTCCCTTACATATGGTGTACTGACCAATTATTATACATATTACTATGACACTCACTTCTATTTCGCATATTCACGGCAGATATTGCCTAATGCATGTTCGTAACGCCCTTTGCTGCGCGTATAAGGCTTGCCAAAAATTACACGATAGGAAAATTAACTTCTTACAAGTTGCGTGAAAAAAATAATAATAATATGAAACAACATTTCTCACTTCGTAGCTATGTACTAGCCAAAAACGTTAGGAGCAACAAAGGAGAGTAGGATCTGTATTTTGGACGTCCGTCCATGATATGAAAGGAGAAAGGAATTTTCCTTTAAAATATATGTACCTTACGGGTACTTACCACCTTTTTCAAATCCATTACCGCATTTCGTCAGGTTGACGTTTACCTATTCATTTTTTGAAAGGGTGTACATAAAGTCTCAGAAAGAAAAGACTCTGTTAAAGTTTTGCGGCTTTTAACACAAATATTTTGTTTTATAAACAAAATAAGTGCAATCTACTATTTTCCGTGTCAAAAACTTATGAAAATAACAAATAAACTTTTTTGGAAACTTTCCATTTAGATCTTATGTCACAATATTATAAAATTAATTTTTCGACGCCTGCCCGCTGACTACGATTGCTTGAATGAAAATTATTTTAAATGTTTGAGAGGAGTGTTACGCTACGCCTGCTTACGCCAAAACGTACCCACCTAAACATGAATGCCCCGCAGCGTTGCCAGTTTGGGGGTATTCCCCCCCGAATTAAGTTTTTTTTTTGGCTGACGGGGGGAACTCTGGGGGGAGACATTTTTTAGGGGGAAATCTGGGGTTTTTCTTGTAGTTCTATTGTATTTGTATTTGGTTATAATATTCGTTTTTGATAACCTTAAAATATGCATCCGCATTTTGCACACGTAAAAAATGCAAAGTAATTTATAATTAATAAAGAGTTTCATACCAAATGACTGAAATTTGAAATAAAGGATGAAATAAATGTGTGTTATTTTAGAATACTGTAAAATAATCAATCGATTCTCTAGAGCTATATTTACGTGTGAAAATTCTGATATCTTTGGACAATTTTCGTTTTCAAAACAAGTCTTTTAAAAAAAAAGCTAATGCCAGTTTCACAAGGAAAAAGTCATAGTTTTTTGTAATAGTTCCTTAAATATTTTTCCGGATTCAAGCACCAACCTCATCAGTAAATCTTATTAACAACAAGATCATGCGTTGGAGCTATGTAAATTTCTACAATAAGATTGAAAGTATCAATGACAGTAACATTATTCAAAAAATCTTTAGGTACGAAAAGTCGTTAAAATATCTGATAAACTCGGAGAATTTGCTTATTTGCTAGCAAATTTAATTGATGCATCTACCTAGTCATGAAAGTTATCTGGGATTGATCGAACCTCTTTATGAGAAGAGGTAATAGCGACACTGCATTAAAAATTACGTGGTGGAGAGTCCCTTTTTGCAGCGAAGAAGAAGTATTTCGGCACTTTCGAAAAGAATCTGTGGAGAACAATCAATTTTATTCTGCCGCCTGTCGATACTGTTTTAATACGTAGTAAATCAAAACACATATATGCAAGCGTAGGACAATAGGACAACGAATTTCAAATCATCTGTCAATAGTCAGATGACTGACAGTTTTTCCAATTCTTACCCAAAGAAATTTGTTGAGTAAAAATTCGTAAGATTGTCAGTGGAGGGGTAATAATCGTATCTTGCTCTCTCGATGACGCTTTCTATGAGTTAAGGAACGTCATTGAGTTAAAATTCGTAAGACATAATGTGCTCAAGTAAGTTAGCTATTAGCCATCAGATAGCATACAAGAGGTTGACGAGTTGATATTAATCCTGGGGCAAATATTTACCATTTTCCCAAAAAGCGAATAATTAGCGAATGGGAGGATGAAATTGCAAACACTGTTCGGACTGTTCACTACCGAAAACTCCATGACTTATAGCTGCCATTTGACAATTCAATACAAAATCATATTCTACTGAGAATGTATATTCAATTTGAAAAGAGCTACACCCTCTTCAATGGAAGTTGACTTTTTTCAAATTCTTTTAAAAAAATAAAAAGCTCGTGCGACAATCAAAACTTGCCATAGGGAAATCAATTTCTTACCGCTATACAACAATACATCAAAACGTCTTTACAGTCGAAAAGTTTCTCTTAAAAAAAAGTAAATTAATTCCACGCGAATGTCCTGTGTAACTTTTGAAAGTTTGACAGTTTTAAAATTCTTCGATAACTTTCATTCGTTAAGTGCGGGCGGGTCACAATGAAATCAGCAATGCCACCGCTCCCCCGCCCGAAAAAAGTTAGAGGGACAAGAAAGTGCCAATGCCAACGACACGGGGATTGGCACAACACAGCCAATCGTACAGCACATATTTACAATTCCGCTTTTGTTTGTTACCGCTTGCAAGTTCTCGGAGTTTTTCTTTGCATAAATTAAAATGATTAAAAGCACGAGACAATTCGCTCAACAATGGGGGTCTATTACAGTTTATAACAGTCCATGGTAAGGTAGTTCGAAATTCAATCAGTTAAAAGTCACCATGAAGACAAGCGAACTGTAAATTGTTGGAGGCACATAAAGTCGACCATAAAACTCGTCAGTTCCATTTAATGATGACGAGAAATCCACATGCAAAATGTTGTGAAAACACACGTTTGCATGTAAATTCTTAGCGCTGTAAAATTAATGTCCCGCGGGCCAACACAAAATCATTTTGCTATGTCGAGCAGAAGGAGGGAACATCAAATAGATTCATGTCAACATCACTGACAGATTTGCACACATAAATTTTAAAATAAGATACTTAAATCATCCGGAACCAAAAATTTGGATTGGTGTGGAAAAAAAATAAATTCCAGGCGAATTAAAAATGTCAAACAGTCTCCGGATTATTGAAAAACATGTGACACACTCAATCAGCTAGAAAGCATGGATTATTTTTGGCTATCTGGAGATATAATGAAAGGGCGGATTGAAAGATCATTCTCATTCCATTAAGAAGAAGGCTCCTTTTCTGCTGCGATTTTTATAGAAGAAGCTTCGAACAAAGCTATTTATATGACTCTAATAATAGACCGTTCTCGGAATACCTGTCCTTGTTTCCTTTTAGTATCATCTGATATGATTTTTTAGGGGTGAATACACTGTTTACACATTTGTCAGAGTGTTATGTCTACTCACTTGAAAGCAAAGGCTTTTTTTTCAATGTGACACAGTGTAAACCTATGTATAGGCAGTGATGAAAATTTGTTGCCTGATTGTGCGTTTGAATCAGCACATACGTAAAATGCAACCGAAAATGTTGGAACAGTGTGAAAATGAGTTTTTAAGGTTCTGTACCCAAAGGGAAAAAGCCGAACCTTATTTTTTTCGCTTTTATCCGTCTGTCCGAATCCATTACACCAATTTGTATCTGGGTCTATCTCAGAAACTAATTTACGTAGAAGGCTGATATTTGTACACAACATCCGGTATAACCTCTAGTTAAATGACAAAAAGCAATGGTAGTGATACATGGACTGGTTTAAAAAAAAAAATTCCCTAGGAAAAGGACTAGGTACAACAAATCAAATACCACTAATTGGATTCCATGAGAAAAAAATTCCTGGCAGATGGAACAGTAAAGAAATGAAATATTTCGGAATGAATTGGTTTTTTTTTTTGTGGAATTGACTGAGATCGGCAAGAGTTTTACGTACGGAAAAACGAATAAATTATTTTTCTAGAAAAATTAAAGATTAGTTGTTTATTTTTTTTATGAAAAACTAACTTTAAAATTCCAAAGCAACATTTTAAGACCGAGATTGAGTTCGACCATTAAGCTTAAGTGGTCAAAAAAAGCCAAAGAAAACTTGTACGGTTTCTTTTTACGCATGGCTTAACTAGGGCCTTATATTTAAGTATTTTTTTCTGTTGACCCAGTGCAGCATTGTTTTTCTTTTAATATAGGCCTGCTGGGATGAGGGTAAAACACATTTATGCATGGAACTCGACTTCGTACACGTGTCCACCAAGGGAACGTATGCAGCGGTCGATACGTTGAACCCAGTTTTCGATGACTCGGCCGCTATTTCTCGTTAGCATAGATCAATGATTTAATGAAGCCCATAAACAAAATTTAGAGGCGTCCGTTTCTCGAGAAAACACGTTCACCGAACTGAGACTTTCTTGTTGGAACCACACATCACAGATAACCAATCCGTGCAATTGTTCAAAGAAATAATGTTCCAACATGTCCCTGTGGCGAATAACTTTTACCGTAACGTGACAGTCATTTTCACCGATGAGAAGAAACGGCCCAAAGACGCCACCGGCATGAAAACCGTACCAAACAGTGATTTTTTGCGGAAGAGCTGTTTCATGAAGCTCATGAGGGTTGTGACCTATCCAGTAACGCATACTTTGAAAATTGAAGCTTGGCGTCAACGCTCCTAAAGTTGCGACCACCGACCCTTTATATCAATATAAAGCTTAACTCTCTTATAGCCCTATGAGACTATTTCGTCAAAGAGACTATTTCATCTTGTTGTGGAAAATTTTCAAATACAAGGTACTTAATAAGAAAAACACCCGATCTGGTGGTTTGCAAAATCAGAGCCATTACCAAGCAAAGAAAAATTTAAAAATTAAAGCCACTGCCACTGATGCCCTTTCACTATAACCAAGCTCATAAAATATTAAAAGCAACTCCGCAATAAAAGCTGATGAATCCATAAGTCAAAGGAAGTCGCCCGCTCCCCAAAGAGATCCCTCCATTTCCGATAAACAAAAAAATTAAATACCATTCGTCTTATCCCCACTCTGAAAGCCAACAAATTTCACGCAAAACAAACTCCATTCATTTTAGATTAAAAATTAAGTTCCATAAATCTATCAACGCGCTGAATAAAAACTTAATTAAGTCCACTCCTGTAGTACAAAATCGACACGAGATAAACTTTATCCGCCCTTATTCGTCGAAAGAATACGGATGAAAGCGAACGAATACAGCACATGCCATAAATAATAACAAGGTCCAGCGCATAATCCCATCTGGATATAGGTACCTCTGGCTATGGTGGCGGATGCGATAAAAATGAGAGAGTCATAGATAATTAATTTTTAAAAACGACATAATTGCAATTATGCTCCCCAGTTCGCTTCATTTTCCATCAAACTACATCCGCAAGGACACTTGCAACGACCCGCGCCAAGTGCTGCACTATATCGTCAGTACAACATTAGAGGGTACATTAAGAACCCCTTAATGAGCGTCAGGGAGAATGTACGTTATTTACGCTTTACACAAGCTTAATTTTATACATTCACTTATCCTTGTGATTGTGTGTGTTGCGCTGTCAATTTAGGCATATTTACGGCAAAAAATGTTTCGCTTTACTTTCGGATAACAAACCCGTAGGTACGCAATTCTTTTGTTTGCATTTCGGCTTTTCCCCCGATTCGCATCCCTTGTAAAAAACAAAAGATTACCAAAAATGTTTTCGTAGGCGTTGCGAGTGTGAAAAAGTTGAACCGCCATGCCCAGCCCCCCGAATATCGTGTGCCTATTCGGCTGGCAACATGAATTTCTTATTTGGCAACATTCCAAAGGCAAATCTCGAGCAAACAGTTTTTAATATCCTGCAATGAGTCAAGACCAGATCCACCGCACACAAGAAGGACCAAAGAGCGCAAAACGACTGCGACTGAACTATACGAAACAAAACTACTAAGTAGGCGGCATGGTACAAGGGCAGGGAAGACACGCTTGGAACCAATCCAAAATCAATACCAGCCACATCAATTCGATGGAATGGGGAGGACCTTATTTTTCCTTACCTCTACCCCCCTCCGCCTGAGATACGGCAACAAAAGAACTGCAATCGAGATGAAGTAGGATTTTTTAAGGAGCTCGAATAAAGGGAATGAAATCTTACCTAGCCAGGGGATGGCAACGACATCGTCTACCCGCAACGATGCAAGGAAATTAATTAGAAAATCTTTTCTCTTCAGCACTGCCTCGACAGGGCCCTGGAGGAAATTACTGTACTACCAGCGCGGGTCTGCCACATAGTGATTGGCGTCAAGTAAATGCGAAAAAGACGTAACATTCAACTCAACTCAAAGCACTGCTCCAAATGAGCAGCAAACCAATATGTATATTATCCTGTTGACACCAAGTGTTCTCGCCCAAAAATTGCCTGACATTTTATTTGTTTGGCGCTCCCTTTCAATCCGTGTCGTTGCCTTTAGCACTATGTGTGCCTGTACATGTGAGTGTAGCCAGCCAGGCAACCTTTCTATCAATTTGGGACAAATGGAGCGATGGGGCAGGGGAGTACGCATAAAATAAATTAGCCCCAAATCTGTTTCACGTCCTATCACCACCACCTATCTGAATGGCAAGCCGTATGGCTAATTTAACCGAGACTGAGGAAATCCTTTTTTTCATTTTAATTGAAATCCCCCAACACACACCCATACAAACACAAACACTTCGGTCGGTCGTATTCGTATCGCTTGCGAGTGACATTTTCTCACGCACGCTTATGTACACAAAAAGGAACCCTCCAGCAGAAGAGCGATATCGAGATATCTCGCGCGCGTGTACAAGTACGGAACTTAATATAGGCTAGGCACAGCCTTGCTGAGCGAATGTGGCTGCTTGTTGTGGTAGTGTTAGCCTCCTCGCATATATCATAAACATTTACCACATTATTCACATTTGCAATCTTGAAGGAGATTTTCTGTTGCTCTAGACGTCGTCCGACGTCGTCGTTACTTTGGTCCTTCGGGCTTCGTCTACACTGTCCTTGTGATACTCTGCATCAAAATGTCGATGGCATTAATCTCAATAATGCATTCAATAATGAAGGAAGAAACCGAAATAGCTTCTTCGAGAGAAATTCCGCACACAAATTCCACTTCAATTTAAATTTCAAGGCTTCTTTTATGGTGAAAATCCTTTTTTACGTAACCGAACACTTAGCCCACTGCTGTCTGCTGGGGCTGGCTGGCACGGTGAATTGTAAAAGAAAAACTGGAAACACAAAGCGTAACAAGATACACTCTTGGACGAATGTCCTTTCTGTCAATTGTTTTATTTTTTATCTCCTTGGGTAAATTCAATTGGAACTCGACCTCATGTCCCTTTTTTGTGGATATCTTTTTTGCTTTAATTGCTATTCAAACGACAACACACTAAAGCACACACACACACACAAGACCATATAACACAGACGAACCTATGATTCTTTGAGAATAGCAAATATCCTCGTTCGGCATATTTTTTTTTTTTAATGTTCGACTCAAGGATGAAAGAATGGTGATTAACACTGAACTTGTGGTAAATCGATTAAAAATTCAAGCAAAAAGGTTAGCGCAACTGTTTCGCAAGGACTCTTTAGTGTATCGAACCGACCGTCTTTACGTCCTGGAGACAACTGCTCCTACTGTGTTGCTGGTGCTCCGAACTCTGGCCCGAGAGCGTGTATATGCGTTTCGCATTGCGCAAGTATCCTTTTTCGCAAGAGATACTTGGTAGGTGGAGGTTGTTTTTGACAGGACATGAGAGAAGTACACAATATGTGACTTCTTCGAAGGAACATGGAATAGTATTATGTTGTTGCTTTGAAAAGGAAAAAAAAAAAAAAATTAACAAACGAACAAACGAATGTGTGGCAGTTTGGTTGGCTTGGCGAAGCATTTAAGTGAAATGAAGGCTATGGAGTAAGTTTAAGCTATTAATGAGTAAACGAGGTGTAGGGTCATGGAAAAGAACAAGGCCAACAGAATGTGGACTGTTTAATAATTCATTAGAGTAACGTGCGTTTGGGCTATTTTTAGTAACTTTAGAGCGAATGTCACAACCACACTGAGCTTTTTGCAAGCTTTTCAATTGTTGCGTTATGGGGTTGACGATGATTTCCGATGGTGGATTATAGGAAATTTGAATTTGAATCATAAAAACGTTGGGAAATTCAGCGACATATTTCAGAGACAGCAGTGCAAATTATTTCGCTGTAAACTTCAGGCCAGAGAAATAAAAATTTGACACATATATAATCGCAGATCCAGCTTCTTACTTAATATTCGTTTGGGTCTGCTTTTTTTTTATACAAAGAATAAGAACGTTTGGACATTCGCAAGAGGGCGCTGTAATTGCTTGAACCTGAGATCCCTCGAGTCCTTATTTGCAGCAAAAAAATGTAGGACAAAATTTATGACAATTAAACTGATTCAATACAGATAGCTCTTTCCAGCCTACCGTTTAACTTTCCGAGATGTATTATTTGATTAGGCCCTTTTAATATTTTCGAGAAGTGGCAAAGATGTGGATGTGTTGTTCACAAATCCAGTGTGGTCTTTCAAGGGATAAGTTCTAATCATGAAGCAAGAGACTCACATATTACACCATATAAGAGAAAGAGTTTGCATCTTCTCCTTTCTTTTTTTTGGCGCAGCTCGTGGCAAACCAAGGCTTCTACTAACAAGCCCCTGCAGTAAGCACGGTCCTTACCTAGAGCTGCCTCGAGTTGCCCTCCCCAATCTTTATGAGAACCCCTTCCACTTGAGCCCTCGTGAGATCTTCCTCTACAGCGAATTCCCTCTGCATTCGAGTCGAAAACTCTACGGTCCGGAGCATCTGTGTTCCGCTCTTTATGTCCTAGTCATCTAGACGACTTAGACGACTTGGGTCTGCATATAGATACCCTGTACAGCTTGTCGTTGAATCTCGTCTTCCAAAGCTCGCGAACGCAAAGTGGGCTGGAATAAATTTGAGAAGAATCTTTCTGTCGAAGCGATCGAGGATTTCTTAATCTGCTAGCGTTTATGCCGTAAACCAGGATTGAGATGAACAAAGTCTTGTACAGAATCTCTTAAGTTCTCATATCTCCCTTAGATATGCGCTTACTACCCAATTGCCTTCGCAGTCCGAAGGAGTAGCGGTTGGCAAGTGTTGTCCTTCGTTCAATTCCCGAAGAGGTGTCGATTTCAGAGCCTATAGCAGAGCCGAGGTACAAAGTAAATTACTACCTCAAAGTTAAAGCATACCTGTCCCTTCCTGTTGACAGCATATGCCTGTCCTTGAACTGATTCATCGCTTGACCTATTTTGACCGCTTCTGTACTAATACTTGCAGGTGCGCCAATGAAAGCGCTTGCTGCGTTCTGCCAATAATGTCAATTCTTTTTAGACATCAACGGTTTCTATCGTCACCCTGCACTAGCGAGCGAGTTTTTCAGAAATGTCAAAGTTAGAAAACTTGCATACGGGCGGAATATACATTACATTCGCAGTAAAAAGCGAAAGTAATAAAGGGTCCGCCATCAAACTTTTTTTTTTCAACTAGTGCTAATTTCGCGAATGTCTGATTTGACAGATAACTAGTTTTATCCTTCCGCTGAACGAATATGGTTGTGTATACGCTTGAACAACGCTGGGAAATATTGCGACATTACTTTGAAAATCATGGTAATGTTGCAGAATGTGTGCGAAAATTGCCTACGGAATTTGGAAGAAGAGAAGCACCGTCAGCTCCGTATGTTCGTTATCTTGTGAAAAAAGTGAAAGAAACTGGCATCCTCATCGATAAACCAAAGCGTGAAAAGCCAAAAATAGTGCGTACACCCGAGAAAATTGCGGAATTTGGTCCAGAGGCATAATTGGGCCATTTTTCTTCGAAAATGAGCAAGGAGTGGCCGTTACAGTCAATGGCGATCGTTATCGGGCCATGTTGAACGAATTTTTGTTCACAAAAATTGAAGAGGAGGATATTGCCAACATTTGGATTCAACAGGACGGCGCTACGTGCCACACAGCCGAAGCTACACTCGATGTTTTGCGCCCTGTTTTTGAAGATCGCATTATCAGCAGCAGAGCTGATGTCGTTTGGACAACTCGGAGCTGCGATTTGACACCGTTGGACTATTATTTGTGGGGTGCCGTAAAAGATAAGTGTTACGCCGACAAGCCAGAGACAATTGACGCTTTAAAGGACAATATTCGTGAAGCCATTGGTGAAATACAGCTGCACACAATCGATAATGTGCTTAAAAATTGGACCGATCGTGTAGGCTACTGCATGGCCAGTCGAGGCAGCCATTTGAATGAAATTATTTTCCATTATTAACCGGAAGGATTGTAGTTTCAAATAAAAAAAGAGATTTGAGAAAATATTCAGCAGTTTTTTTTTATAGCATTTTCAAAAAAAAAAAGTTATTTGGCGGACCCTGTAGTTAACAGACAGATAAGGGATGTGCCAAACCGATAGTTTTTCAAACCGAGTTAAACCGGTTTAGAGTTGAGGCAAACCGAGTTGTCCGATAGATGGTGGCTTGCCAGTCGTGCAGCGCTGATGTGCCGTCGTCATAGAGTTTACAGCGAATATGAGCATATTGAAGATGGTCGCCACTATTCAAGAGAGCATAGGGACACATGGAGTCCCTAAGCCTCAGTTATTGTTTATAGATAGTCCATTATGTAAAATGCAACCGATAAAGTTGGAACAGTATGAAAATGAGTTTTTTTACGTTTAGCGGTCATAGCAAAAATTGTGTCACAACAATGTATCCCTACCAAAACAATTACAACATATCAAATACCACAGATTAGATTCCATCGGAAAAAAAAATTCCTTACAGATGGAACACTGAAAGTGGAATGATTTGGGTTTCATTTTTTTGTGGAATTGACTGAGAAGTAGATCGGAAAAGTTTTTCGTACCGAAAAATGAATAAATAATTTTTTCAAGATCATTAGCTTATTTTTTGTTTAGTTAAACTAACTTAACTCATAGGCAATATTTTAGGATCAAAATGGAGTTCAACCATTAGGATTAAGTGGTTTAAAGAAGCAAAAGAACCTTTTTACGGTTTCGCTTTACGTATGGCTATAGCTAGAGCCTTAGAAATGCAATTCCGTTCCGGGAATTGGGCTAATAATGTGCAGGTGTTGCCAGATCGCTGCAGCCTATAGGCTTCTTCTATGAAAATTATGAATAAATTAATTGTGTCACGACTCATCATATTTTGGTATTATACATCCACTGATGCATGAACTGATACTTCAGTTCAGCTGCCGGTTGCCTTCGTTACTTCTTCATAAATTCAAGCCAAGATCATGGAAGTAAGATAAATATATGTTAAAATTTAGCAAATAGGTGCTGACCGTGATATTTTTAAGATGTTCGTCTGGGGAACTCAAACCATTAACGCTTCTCCCTAAGGACCTAAAATCGCTCTGTTGACTGCAAGCAGATGTTGATGGATATGAAAGTAACTATAGATTAAGATAATGCCCAACAAGCTCTATGACCGACACAATGATTGAATGCGGTGAAATGAAAGCTGTGTTCCCCATCTCTATTACACTGATTCATTTGACGTAGGTAGTATTTATATCTGATGAGTGACATCTGGCATTCAATACAAAATTGCATCGATTTGATTGTTCTCTAATGGTGATCAATTAGTGAATTAGGGTCACCGCATCAATACAATCAAAATGACACTAACGACGAACTTGGAAAATCTCAAGTGGTTTATTTATTACACTCAATCAATAGGGGCGTCCATCTGCCATTTGACGTCTACTTTGTGTCTCAAACTCAGCCGAACTAAAAGAATTGAATACGACAAAACGTGATCATGATGACATCATAATTGAGGAAATAATGTTTCCTATTGCGGCCGAATGTAAGGGCTGTTTTCCTTAATAACTTCTTCTTATCCCATCTTTATTTTATATATAATTCCTTCGGAGTGAAACTCGATGACGTTATAGCTCGATAACCATTTTTCGCAACTGTTGCTGGCAAAATTGAATTATGACGGGTCCACCTAGTTTTATTATAAAAACTGAGTTTTTGGGAGATTTACTTTGGAAGGGTATGTAATGTTTAGACCAGAGTAGACCTTGTGAAATATTTGTGCGGCAAGAAATTGGAAAGATTTTGAATGGCGTGGGTCAGGAGTACTTGCTCGTATGCAGTTGCAGGAAAGTGAGGAATATACTTGTGGATCTATTTACAACTGCAACCTCGTCATCCTTGGTAATTAATTTCATTGTTTGGTTTCTTAGAAAGCTATAAGCTGTCAGAGAAATGCGTCATAAAAACTATCAAAAATGTACCATACCAACCGAAATGGTCACGTGCTGCTCTCCCCAATTCCAGCAAAAATTGTCTTCACTCATCGATATCCCCCATTCAAATTATTAACAAAAAGACACGGTCTTGGGGTAAGACATTCGTCACAGCAATAAATCTCTTGATTGTATAAAAGCTTGGAACGATTCTGGTTGGTTGGTTTGCTGGTCCACTAAGCGTTAGCTCTTTAGGTTCAACCCCCGGAGGAATATACAAGTGATTTATTTTTCCAAAATCGCATTGAAATTTCGATTAACTCGATAAAGTCAGGGATCTCAATCTCCTAAATCATAAACATAACGCGGTCGAGTTTGTGAAACATAAATTTGTGCAGCCGGTTTTGGTTGAATCGGTTGCGAATGTAATGTACCAACATTAATCTCCGAAATGGCTTCCACCATTTAACGTAACGAGCTGTCGTAAATGCTTCTGTCCGCTGATAAAGGCACAAAAAGACACATAATATTTGTTGATTTCATAATAAACACTAGAGCAGTGGTTGGTTTCCCTTTCCAGATTCAGTTTTTTTTTTTTTTGTGAAACGGGGGAAATCTTTGGTTTTTCTTTTAATTCTATTTTATTCGTGTTTCGTTATAATATCCGTTTGGTAACCTTAAAATGTGCATCCGCTCTTTGCAAATGTAAGAAACGCTAAGTCACTAATACTTAAGAATGAGGTAGCGTAGACATCCGTCGTTCTTTTCTGCCCACTACCAAGTGATTAAAATTTGAACATGAAGTCAATCGAGTATGAAATAAATGTGTGTTATTGTAAAATTCTGTAAAATAATCGGTCGACTCTCCACTCCTAAGCTATATTTGCGTGTGAAAATTTTAATATCTTTTGACTATTTTCGTTTACAAAACAAGTCTTTCGAAAAAATAGCTAGTGCCAGATTCACTAGGAGAAACTTATAGTTTTTTTAGACAGTTCCTTAAATATTTTTCCGGATCTTAGCAGCAACCTCATTTGAAAATGTTATTTACCACAATTTATGAAAGTTGCGTTCAGGCTATGTAAATTCATAAAAGATGGTTTCAAAAAGCAACATGCGTTGACATTTTCATCGGGGGTATTTATTTCGGGCACATTTTTGCATTCATAAGACCGAACAGTTTAGCGTTCTTAGTTTGAAATTCCTACATTTAAATCGTGCGTAAAACATTTTAGAAAAATAATGACAAAAAGTTGGGAATCTATTTTGGCAAAAAGTCTGGGAATTTTTCAGATTTATCTGGGGGGAAATATTTTGACCGTCTGACAAAGCAGCACAAGTGTGAGTTTAGTCTCATTTCAATACCTACTCCACACGCAGAAGAATCTCATGGCCGTTCTCTCTTATTCTCTCAAATTTAGAGTCGGCTCCTGTATTCCCGATGATTTGTTGATGCCCTTTTCTGTATAGAAACTTCAAATAAAGTCCCATGCTTGAAGACACATTATTCCCATGTTCCCACTCTCATCGCAGGTATGAATGTCCACCCGGCATTAGCAATGTCTTGGCCTATTTCAAATACCAAATAACAAAGAAAATACACCAACATAGTATACATTTCTATATTTCTTTTATTTGATATTATTCTCAGAATTTGTTTTCCTTTTGATTGCATTGTTAACAAGTATTAGTTTGTTTTCACGTATTATTTTTTCATCAACAGAGTTTTTTTTTTAGAGTAGCTTACAAAGAATTTACTACCGACAAAATATTGAAGAATAAGTTAACATATTTTCTCAGTTTGTGTTCGATTTCGCTTGCATTTGTTTCATATAAATAAACATTTCTCTCCTTGGTTTTTTGTCTGTAAGTCTAAATTTAAAAAAATAAATTAATTTGTTTAATATTAATATTTATTTTTTATTTGGTTTCTTTTTGCTAAAATTTAAATTAGTTGTAGTCACACACACATTTTCGAATACAAAAAATTATTCAATAAGACTAGCTTCAGTAGAACATAGATATACTCTTTTTGTTTTGTTTTTGTTTTTGTCTAGAAAATATATTATACTATTTATTCTATTATATTTTTTACATTTAAAACTTTTCCTTTCTATACACTACGTAATATGAGTTGTATATGTAGGTATCAATGCAGTGATTTTCCACAGAAATATACAAGTAAATTTACAGAGATTTTCATATTTTTTAATATACAACAATTTGATGAAATGACAGAGTTATTTAATTTGCTAAATTTTATTTATTTCTTATGGAGAATCTAAAACCATATTGGAAAATAAGACTGGAAGCTTTGGGATACATGTTTTAATTTAAGTTACCTACAATTTCCGATTGCTAATAAAAATTATACTAAAACAAAAATTATACACACTTTCACCACAAGCGGCATTTGGTTGAATGGATCTGAAGCTATTGCTGGAATCAAGTTGCTGACTTACGAAAATGCACAAAGCTCAGAAGTTGGCCACCCAGTCAACTTAATTCCAGGAATTGCAACGGACCGTAAGATTTGGAGCCACTGTCGATTTCACTGGATGCATCGGATTCACTTTGAAAGACAAACAAAAATTTAAACTAAAGAGTTATATGTATATTTTTTTTCTATAAACATACAAAATTTTACGCATTCGGATGGAGTTATATTTTTATTGCTTTCGGGCTTACAACTTTATTTAAATCTTACTACAGTACATTTTTGCGCTTTGGATTGTCTAATTAATATTAATATTTTATTTGGTTTGAAAAGGAAATTTATACATTGGTACTTAAATAAAAATAATGTTACTATCGAATAGGGAACAAAAAATGGCAAATGGTTCTGATTTTTTTAATGTTTTTAAATCGTTTGTTCTTTCCCTAATAAAAATGCATTCATTCAGATTTCGCTATTTTTCTATTTTTACTAATGCAGTGATGTTATGTGTGTCTGCGGTTATTTTTAACTTTATTGTGTAGACATACAAAGTCTTAATGTTAGAAAAATGTTTACAGATGTATATATATATTTACAAGTATGAAATATTTTCGCTATTCTATCGCTGTTATTGCTTAAAATGTTATCTTATTATTTTCTCACTTTGTCATACACAATATTAGAACCTCAAGTGGTATAATATAAATTATTTTAAAATAAAAACAAAATCAAAAAACAATACTTTATACATAATTACAGAAAAAGAAAAAAAGAAATTCTCTTAAATTATTCGTTTAGTATAGATGATTTAAATTTACAAAAATTAAATAGGACTATGGATTACTAACACAATGTTAATGTACACAACGAATGGCCTAAACTTAAGAATAAAACAGTGCAAATTGATGGATTTAACATTATTATAAACTTTCGACTAGCTGGCTGGTTCTTCGTTGGGCGTGCGTTGAGTTTAGGTAGCTCTCCGAGTATACACTTTTTGCACGATTGTCATAACGCAAACTGGACCGCCGGATGTCGATGTCTAATGGAAGACGCTGATCACGCCACCATGAACAGAATATACAATTGAGGGTGTTGCGGAATGCCTCCCGGAAGTCTCGATTGAAATATGCATAGATCAGGGGATTTAGCGTTGAGTTGAAGTAGCCGATCCAAAAGAGGATGGCGACTACAATGCCTGGTACTTGACAGGAAACACATAGAGTTGTTATTATATACCTGGAATGGAGGGGAAACGTTTTATGAGAATGTGTAAATTCCAATCGAAATTGGTTTGTAGAAATATTAATTAGATGAAGGAGTGCTGAAATTGACTTAATAAAGTGTTTGAAAATAACCTGAAAACAACGTGCATGTTTTTATTCCTTCTTAATTTCATTATTCCTCTCATCTTCTGTATGGCTTTAAAATGCTGTATAAATATGGGTTATTTATATAGAAAAGGACTTTTATTTCTTCGTAAATCGAGCGGAGGAGAAGTCAAAACACAGCGGCATCCAGTTACTAATAATAGTTGGCGAAACAGGTCCGTAGGGACCCAAAGCCTAGCTTCTCACAACCGTTCGTTTTGTGTGAGTTTCATTTTTGGAACGAATGGAAGAGATCTACAATATTATGCCGATGCCAAGCGGCTAATTGAGAAGCTCTAAAGACATTTATACTCTCGCCAGAGATGGTCCAACCCCAAGTTGGAATTTGGGTTTTTTGCGGGATTCGAACCTGGGACCGCTCGCTTAGTATTCAAACACACTAACCAATAAGCCACTGGGGCATCCAGTTCACAACTACCTTATTTCAAATAAAAGAGTAGCCTAGAACTAGAAAACTTACGTGTTAGAATTATGAGAGAGAGAGAGTAACATGTGTGTCATGGCCCACTTAGCGAAGCGATTTGAATGAAATTATTTTCCAATATTAACCGGAAGGATTGTACTTTCAAATAAAAAAAGAAATTTGAGAAAATATTCAGTAGTTTTTTTTTTATAGCATTTTCAAAAAAAAAGAAGTTATTTGGCGGACCCTTTACTTTATGATAAATTTAAACTACGCAACGAACGTCTGTTAAATTCTAGGTTTATAAGGAGAGTGGAAATGAGTCCAATATTGGACTGTGCTATAAGTAAGTTACCATTTCACATTTTACAACATATTGCCATTTTACTTTGCAAAGATTTCATAGCATCAACAGCACCAGGTAGCGAGGCTCATGTTCGGAAAGGTTTCTGCATAGAGTCTACAGAGGGAAGAACATTATTGTAGACCATAGACTCAAATGGAAGAGGTGAAGATCACTTCACGCTGCGGGGTAATGTTGCCATTTGAGGAAAAAGGTCACGTTGTCATCTAGCGTTTGTAATCA
This sequence comes from Cheilosia grossa, assembly GCA_963082955.1. Classification (NCBI taxonomy): domain Eukaryota; kingdom Metazoa; phylum Arthropoda; class Insecta; order Diptera; family Syrphidae; genus Cheilosia; species Cheilosia grossa. Next base: position 100,066,697 of record OY720144.1, read on the forward strand.
ACATTTAAGGGATCATTTATAAGGTCTCATCTGAGACTGCATGTACATGAACATATAAGAGAATACACGCGCAACTGTTTAAGTGGACCTACATAATGAGAACAGTATTTTTATATAATGTCTAAAAGATTGGATTCTATATGCGAAACAGTATTTTGACCTCACTCTGGCGACGGAGGACTCACCAAGTCACCAGCAGACTATCAGTTGTACCTATTGCTACTACCAAATAATTGTCTGAAGGGAATATCAAATAGCGTCGCTTACCATGACGTACATGCGTAACAAGGTCTTAGCGATGGATGTATCGTATAAACTTCCAAACCACACCGTTCAATCGAAGTTAAGCTGCGTCTATCTGTCTAGTTTAAGGGATGCAATCCGGCACACAGAACACTCTTCTCAGAGCTGACAGCAATCTGTCTGGGCGTGCAGATTGCTGACTGACATACGCACCGAAGACGCTTTTCCTATAAGTTTCTTCTACCCCATTTCAAACGTCGACAAACGGACGAAAATAACGTGACACACGGTAACCACCAGTCCAAGCGAAAATATTTCTCAACAATTAGTGTAAAATTGGCGCGACTCAAAACTAGTTGGTCGATTCCGATGAAATAAGAACTAGATGTTTTCGCTGCTATACCTGAAGGCATGATTCGGCAGAATGCACTTATCGGACTTAGGAATTCACTCCCAGGGCATGAGAGCTTTAACAGATACATGCATCTAATCCACTTCATCCACTCCAGCCTCCAGCAAAACCCCACCCAAATATCCTTCGATTTCATTTCAGAAATTGAATTTATTTCACTCCCCCATTCATCATTTTATGGCGAAAGGTACTTTGACGTAAACGTAAAATTGCCTCGAACCGTTTTACTTTTATTGGCAAATGTTTAACGACACCAGCTGCCATAACAACTCTTTAAGCAATCCGACTCCAAATCGAGCGCCATTTTCTCTAGAAGGAACAAGTATGTAATAAAAACTCGTGACCAAGCCAATAAAACATGGCAATTCGACCGATTGATTGCATTGAATTAAGTTCAAGTGTCCATATTTCACACATCACATCATCGGTCAGGTCTCACTGCATAAAAATTTAGCTGTTTGCATTTCCGCCCATTTCTCGCAGACAGATGCCGCCTCGCATTTCTACATAAATTTTCGTGGAAGATGGATCTGCGAAATTATTCCACATCTCAGTGGAATCCGTTGGGGATATTCTTCGAAAATATTTATATACTTCTCGAAGGGAAGGGCCAAGAATATTTAACATGGAGGTGCTCTCCCACGTTACTGCGCTCGTCGACGGCCAGGCCTGCCACGGGCTAAGGCTAATAAAAGGCAATTCATTGCCACCTAGATTTCTGTTTCCCCCCTCACTTTCTGGCAGGTGTGGCTCTACTAAATTTGGATGTGCGTACACACGATTCACTTGAGGGTGAATTAAAGCAAATGAACCAATGTACCCATGAAGCTCGAGTATAAAAACGAATAAATAACCGCTGGCAGGGATCTTCTCCGGACTTTAAATCTCTCGACAATTTGTGCAAGTATATCCCGGTGAAATATGTGGCTTATGCGCGCATCGCACACCGGCACTGTGTGCGAATAATAAATTCCAGACTTACTACACCTGGCCTTGTGCCGCATCCGACCTATAATGAGGTGGAAAAGAGGTTTGCGCCATAAAGTTTGCCAAACCCACCTGGGGTGCTTGTGTAGGGACTCATCCATGTTTAATTAATCTCTTAACAAAATTTTGCGTTATGCATTTAAATCGAAAGTTAAGGAACAGGTAATTTGCTATGCAACTTTTCAAGAACTTAGACAAGCAATAAGTTGAGAGACGATGCTCCACGTTTGGGATGCGTTGTTATTTATGGTAAAATGTTTTCGAACCTCAAAAGTTGTTGCTGCACCCAAGGCGAACGAAATCCTCTCAAGGAGTGATCATGATCGTTTAAATATCTCGGCAGTATAATGAGTGATTGAAATCAATATGAAACTTCGGATGGGTTCACAAAGGGCTTGTACCAGCAGCGAGATTGTGCAAATTCGAAAGTACTTAGCTGTAGGTGGTTAATGGCGTTCACTTATAGATTATCCTTGTGTTTGTAGAACATTAACTTCAACGCAATGAAGTGTGTTCGCATAAGCTAATGTTGTCAAAAAAGAAAACCATTGACAAAAATGATTGTTCACTCGGTTTCGTGCGGGGACGGACGATGGTCTACATGGGAAACCACAAATTTATAATCAGGCTATACCGAAAAGTTTTAATCACCACATTTCGGTGGCGATAAATGCTGTTGCAGCGGCGAACTTTTCCCCATTTAAAGTTTTGCAAAGTTCTAAATTGGAGGGGTGGCGCTGGGATGGGGTTTGATTTAAATTTAAGTAGGACAAAGCACAGTTGTTGACACAAAAAGGACTATTAGATGCGGGGTGGCAAGTAGTAAATTACGGATGCTGTCCGAAAATTCCAACAGGGTACCAGCCATTCCTTTGTACCAATCTTCTTCGAGCTGGTTTTCATTTAATTTTATGGGAGGTTCATGCTTAATGTAGTAGCTGACCGGCAGAGTTTATTCGGTGAAGTGCAGGTCCGGTTTAAATAAATTGCTACCAAGTTGCAGTCAGTTAGTTGCAGACCGATTGGAGTGGTTTCCTCAGGGTCGTTTGTATTTTGTGGAGCCATATCGGATGACAGAGTTTATGGGGATGCTGATGGTCAGGCCATCCGACTAGCCATATATATTATTTTGGAACAACATCTACTCAAACAGATATACAGATATACAATCGGGTGCTAGGTGCGGCCTACTGCTTAAGGGAGCTTTGCTCAACATATGGGACTGTTCAAATATACAGTCAATGTTCATTCTTCCAAATGTTCTTCTTGGTGCCTGAAGGGAAGTCAAGCTAAGAACCACATGTAAACTTTAATTAACCAGACCTTTTAAAAAATTTGGCATATAATAAAATTAATTCTTGTGCGCCTGTCGCATATTGTTAATTTCCTCGGAAGTCCTACAGAAGGATGCACACTTTTCTGACTAGAAAACGCAAGCCCAACTGAAACCAAAAATCGGTTAACATACTTCAGAAGTGTTTTTTCCATATGAATGAGAATGGGAGTTTCTCAGTTCGAAGAGGTAACGAACGTTTGTTCTAACCTTCAACATTTCGTGAATAAAAATAAATCTACACTAAAACTACACCACAACTATTTGTAATCAATCCATTGATGGCATTCACATCTGTCTCTGTATAACACACTTATTCCCAAGATTGAACAGTAAAAGATAATAAATTAGGTATACCCTTCCTACCTAGGTATAAGCTACAAAAGTTTAAGGAAAGTTATGTGTATACTGTAAATTTGAGTGTAGCAAATACAGCAGTCAAATATGGGAAGGAAATGGCTTTTCCAAGAAATGCATCGTTACTTGTGATTTACGTTTCGTATAGCGATTCCCGATACGTACCTCCGAAGGATACCACATAAATCTGAAATTTCCTTTCTACCTTTACGAGTTTCAAAGTGAAAAGTAAACAGCCACTTCTTGGAATCATAGCATAGGTAGCCGTCATACGAGCATTAAGGCTCGATCCTGTATGCACTGTAGTACTAAGAAAATTATTAAGAAACCTATAAAATATGGACTATATACATTCAAACAAAATGTGTAGTTAGGTACTTCAAGGTACCTACTACGTTCTGCAATAAGGAAAAAGCTGCAATTTCCTTAAAGATTTAGATGCTCTGTCGAAAGTGCGATAGGCTGACCTCTTAGACGAACACGTCAGAAGGATGACAATCAAAATCGATTTACCTTCGGTACCTTACGAAGGATGACCTCAGAAGGATGACAAACAAAATGGATTTATTATTATTATTATTCCGACTGTTGATGCATGAATTATAATATAATATTGAATTAAAGTATACATTTGAATTAGTATTCAAATTATTAATGAGTCACTGTTTTAGTTGTTAGTACAGCCTTTAAGAAAGCTATTTTTCATTTTATCTAAGAAATATGCTGTTTTAGGAAAGGGGAATGCCTCTAAAAAGATGAGTTTGTCGGTCGCAGTAATTGAAAGAGGCAGACGCAAAGAAATTGTCCAAGCGAGTAGAATTAAAATAAAGTTCGAGCGTTTTCCGAAAAGTCTTCTTTATTATTTAAATCAAATTCATTTGCGGGAAACTCTGACAATGAACACCGACTGTTGAGCTAAGATCAGTAAGGATAGTCAGGCTATGAGCTCTTTATGGAAGAGCAGCAGCTTTCACATCCCCATCAACTTTTGCCGATTTCTTTTCCACATAACTTTAACATTATTGACAATCGCAAGGAAACTCACTTTGTAACAGAAAAAGAAACCTTTGAAACAGTCTAAAAAAAACTAACATCTATTTGGAAGCACTTCGGAGAAGTGTTGTTAGTTTTCGATGTCTAAAAGGCCTTCCGTGGGACAAAAGGAAACAGCACGAAATCGTGGGAATTTCAAAAATTTAACAAAATACATTCAAACTGTAAATCTTTGCTACAATTTCATCGAAACATGACATTTCACCATGAAAAAGAGTCCATAAAAAATTGCTCATGTAAATTGTCTTCTATGCAAATTTTCTAGTACCCCAAAAAATAATATTGAATCCGCCATGTAGTTCACACTTGCTCAGTTATGCTCTCCCATACACACGAGTGGACTCTCTAGACAGTGAAATTTCGCTGCAAGAAGTTTGCAATGTATTGCGTCGTTGTAACCTAAATAAAGCAGCAGGTTTTTTAAGTTTGCGACAAATGGGTTCCTTAAAAAACTAACGATAGCATAGGATTAAATTTTCGACTCGGGTGAGGTACCTTATAGCTTTAGAAGAAGCATAATATTTCCATTGTTCTAAAAAGGAGACCCGAATGATCCGACCAATTATAGAGGTATTTCCTTCATGAACTCCGCTATGAAAATATTTACCGGAATCATCTTAGATCGCCTGACAAACTGGGTACGGGAAAATGATTTACTGAGCTAGTTTGTGGTAAATTCTCTCCCTATAAACATTTAAAAAAAATAAATAAATAAATAAAGGAAAATAATAATAATAATTATCTACGTGCCCTACTTTTGCTTCTATTACCTCTAGTACCTTCTCATGTAGCAGATTTATCTTCTACAATGACTAACACTGAGACGGTGAACGCGAGCGAAAGTCTTACGTCAGTTTGAGCCTCCATACTCATAAGAGACCCAAAACTCCTTCTTTCCTCAACTTCCGCTCGAGCAACACGGTTGTCTCCCTACTTCTGAGTGACTGCGATGTTCTTTTTTAAAATCCGGTTGTAGCAGCTTCATCCAAAATATATTTCGACTAAATATTCAAGGTTAGTACCAAGAAATAGATTTTCTTTAAGACGGTGCTTAACTTGAGTGACCCTTTTAGATTTTTCTGCGGAAAAACCAAAGTAAAGTGCCAGCGCAAACGGTGTGCGAAATCTCTCGGGATACGCAACAAAAGCGACAACCTCCAAGCCAACCAAACACATGTAAGTAATGAGCAAATTATTACAGTAGTCTCATGGTATTAATTCCAAAATTAATTTCAATCTCTTGAAGCCGGACGTTTTGCGGAGAGAAAAGCACTCACCTGGGAGGTCAGTGGCTTTCACGCAAGTCCGCGCCCCGGCAATCCCCGTGGCAATCTCAAGACTTGGAGCGAGCCTCGCACTGCCAGCGATTCGGCTCTGGCACGACTCCGAAATGCCGCTTGCCGCGCTGATTAAAGAAGCACTCAATGGTTTGGTTTTCCCGTATGTCCATGCCTGCCCCTTTTAAAGGATCCCCAAATGGTTCATGCACGCGGGTGAAACGCCGTCATTAATCGAGCTGCTGATTAATTTTTGCAATCGCCACTACCTCTCCCCCCCAACCACCGGAAAAAATCCGAGCGCCTGAAATAATCGCAGAATCGGTATCAGCGCTGTGAAGCATTCACACGGCGATCCTCCCCCCCTCTCCATCACATCACCCGCCTGGCGTTTCTAAACCAGCGACTCGATGCAACGACCAGTAGAGTCAGCCGAATTGCTCTCTTATCGAACAGCTGTAACTCTCGCATTCAGACGCACCGTTCGAGGGAATCTACCTGTCATCGCCGCACGGATCTGCAACGGTGTCATACTAGTGAAGTGAATCAGCAATTAATTGATCAGTGTCGCGGATTTGTGTGCTTCTGAGCATAAATAACCTGCCATACAATATCCATATTATATTGTAGTGATTTGATTACTATCAAAAAAGAGATGTACGGTTTTTTTTGTTGGCAAACTACGCCTGCTTACCTTTCCTAAGCCTACTTTAATGTAATAATTCGTTTTAGCATTTTTGAAATAGAGTACGTTAATCAGTAAATTTTAAGTGAACGAAAGTGATCAGATTAGGATAGTGGTTTTGTTCTTTTTCTGTGCAGCGTTAACAACTACATAAGCATCATTCATCGACGGAAGCAAATGTGCGCACATCGGCTGTATATTCGTCAACAAAAAAAAAAAGCTGTGAGTAAATTTATTTTTTTGATTGCATTCTTTTCCTTGATTCGTTGATATTAAACGAAATTATATCGGATCACTACCGTTACCTATTTTCGCGTTGAAAAAAGATCATTAATATTTAAGTCTTGGAATATGTTTTTACCCAGATACTATTGTTTATATTTATTTTTTTTTCTTTTGATTCGATTCGTGTCGAGATCATTTTGGATAAGGTTTAATTTGCATCGTTAAGAATTAAAAATGAATTTATTATTCTTCGTGTTCTTCGAATCATCGTTTTGTTGATATTTAAAATATGCGATATTAAGAGATAAAGAAGGAAAGGTGGAACTGAAGGAAGATATGTTGCGAATATGAGTTAAAGGCTCAGTACGGAATTTTAACTGTGGGGCCAGACTCAAGAATAGGGCAGAGTTTGGCATGGTCGCGAGGGAAATTCTACTTCCTCGGAGGATGAGGGATCGCCCCCGGTAGCTTCGATGGCTACCAATATCGACGTTTACACCTGTCGAGATGAATGGTTTGGGCCGGTATAAGTTTGAGTAGGTTCGGTACTTCTGCAGGAGATTTTTTTTAATTGGCACGAAAATTTAATTTTGTTGGCGGAGGCATAGCAGCAACAACCCCTCCCCGCTCCGACGAGCTGATGCCCGAGCATCCACCAGCGTGCCCTTAGCTGCTTATCTGGGACAATCAACCACCCAAATCGAGTCCCGTCCACAACAAGTTCCAGGCGGGTTTCAGAAAGGAGTACTCATCAGTAGATCACATATTCACACTTACAGCCATGGCGCAGGGACATAAGTCCCAATTTTTACTTTTGGTACTTATAACCCACTTAAGTAAGACATAAGTCCCGAGTCGAGTTTTGGACTTATGACCCACCATATTGGGACATAAGTTCCAAAATTGTTTTGTCGAAGATGGGACATAAGTCCAAAATTTTACCATAGATGATATTTAGCAAAGTGTGGATCTCCATTAGGCACCGAATACTTCAAATTGGGCGCACGCGAATTGCTACCATTGTACCGTAGCACGAACTAACCTGGATAAGGGTAAAAAGCTTTATATATTCCTCGTCGATTTTAAGGCAGTTTTCGATACCATCGACAGAAAAGCTTTGTTTTACAAACTAAGCAATCTAGGAGTATCGAAGAAAGTTGTTAGTACTATACAAAGCCTGTTCAAATATAACAGGGCTGCGGTATGGAACGGGAAACAATTATCCAACTGGTTTGAATCAGAAATTGGGGTTAAGCAAGGCCAAGCTGAGACCACTTCTCTTTTTAATTTTCCTTGACGACCTTACAACATTCCTACAGGGCGGAATCATGTTTGATGGAATTCATATAAAGCTTTTACTTTATGCGTATGATATTGTCATTATGGGGGAGTCCCCTACGATGATGCAAATGATGATGAATAAACTGCAACATTACTGTACAACGTGGAACCACCAAGTAAACGTAGCTTAATCTAAAGTAATGGTGATTTGAAATGGAGCTGGAAGGTACGCAAGGCAGGAAAAATGGTATTGGCCAAGTGAGTAAGTTGAGATTGTTAAGACTTATAAGTACCTTGGAGTAACTTTAACACCAACAATGTCATTCAAATACCACCTTGAAGAAAAACTAAAAGAAAGAAGCGAAGAGGGCAATCAACTGCAACTGGAGGATGATACTTGGCAAAAAAAACATCCCATCGAGCTCTAAACTTAAAGTTTTTGATGCTTCCGTTCGATCGTTATGCTGCACAAGTTTGGGGTACCTCTCGGTATGACGAAGTAGACAAACTTTTAAGATATTTTTTAAAGAAAATCTCCAGGCTTCCAGAAAACACTCCAAATTACATGTTGCATCTAGAAACAGGACTGCCTCCTCTATACGCATTTACAATCAGGTCGCATATGGAGTATACATTAAAAGTAATGACGCTTCTCAGCCACCACCTTCCGCCTATAGTGGCAAAGCACGCAACCCGTGGACAGCTTCAATTTTTCGAGGAATGGACCAGATTAAACGCCGAACATAATGTTTCGATTGCGGAATATAATCCAGAAGTGTGGAAAGGAAATATCCAGGAGCTGTTAAAGAAATTCGATGATGCTCATCGTGCGGAGTGTAGAGCCAGAGCACAGCAGAGTGAAACCACGTTCTTTCGAAACAAAACTACTTCCATGATCAAAACATATATAGAAATTATTTGAACAATTTTCAAGGTCAGAGGGAACTTCTTCTTCGCGCAACAGGTCTGTAGAGACCCAAGGCCTAGCTTCTCACAACCATTCGTTTTGTGTGAGTTTCATTTTTTTGGAACGAATGGAAGGGATCTACAATTTTATGCCGATTCCAAACGGCTAATTGAGAAGCTCTTAAGACAGTTATACTCTCGGATGTTTGTCAGACGTTCGCGAGAGGCGGCGCAGTGGAAAAAACCCTAAGTTGGAATTTGGGTTTTTGCGGGATTCGAACCTGAGACCCTCGCTTAGTAGTCCAACACACTAACCACTAAGCCACTGCGCGTTTAAATTATATTATATATAATTATGTGCCACACTATGTGTGAAGGAAGACATTCAGCATTTCATCGGAGTTTGTCCTATACTGGGAAGTATCAGAAGAGCACATTGGGATAAATTTACCCTAACGGAAGATGAAGTTGTTCTGTGCTTAAATGGTCAGGATTGGAATGTACTTTCAAGTTATGTACGATCGGCTTTGAAATATCGACAAAAAAGACGAAGAATTTTTAATGTAAATTCAGTTGTGTAAGCTCTAATAGAAATATTATTAAAATTAAAATTTAATTACAAAATATTGTAACTTTTGTTAATAATAATATTGTAAAAATTCTCTCTTATGTAAAATGAATTTAATATATGATTAAATAAAATCACAATTTAATACTAAAGTTTAATTAAATATTATTTTGTGTAGTACAATTTTTGCTCTAAAAATCGAATTTTTCGAAAAAATATCGATGGCTTTTTAAGGGAATTTCAGTACTGTGAAATTGGAAACAAATGGGAGGAGGACTACGCTTCGTGGGATGAATGAAGAGACAACACTGCGTTCGGAGCGCTGTTGAAGGCTCGCGGGAAAGGCTCGTCTTTCTGAAGAGAAGTATGTGGAAATAAATTTCATGAAGCATGGAACTCTTCCTTTTAATGTCGGGTTTCCATCAATTAATTGAATTGATTGAATTGTAGGAATTTTGAAAAATATTCTGTCTAGCTGGGGATGCTGATCAATTGCAATTTGACATCAGGTACCAAATGTATAAATTGATTTATAAATGAAAAGTAGAGAGTCCTCCTAAATTTCATTCTTTTGCTAGGCAAAATGTTTATTTATTCATTAATTTCTTTAACTACTAAACATTTAAGCCAATTAATCAATTTATAATATTTTTTAAGAAAATGTAGTTATTTGAACATAATGTTACATTTCTTTTAATATTTGTTTTAAATATTATTTTGTTAGGTTGAAATCAGTCACATGATTCAACTTATTAGAAACCTTCGTCAAGATGGAAAACCCATTGCTTCCACAGTTACATCGAGACGTCCTTTGATATAAAAACATCAGACTCCTTGTTGCTCCCGGTCTAATATTGATTTTCATAGATCTAAGAATATAGATGGAGTTGATATTGCCGGTCAGAACGCAAAACAAAAACTAAGCATTTGATTTTTCTGTTCGATTTTCCAAGGTCTGCATATTCAGGAACTTTAATCGACCTATGTAGGTGGGAAAATGACGTAATGCAAAAAGAAGAAATTGCTTTTGAATGCTTAAAGCTCTTGAAATTCCAGATTCGTAGCTCGGACATCAAACAGGACTACAATATTCCAAAAGAGTTTGGACTAGAGTACAGTATAGAAGTGATGATATAGAATAAAAGAAAAGATCTTGTCATAAGAAAGTAGAGTTGATGACTTAAAAATCAGCATTAAACTGTGGAAACTATGGAAACAAATGGTTAAGTTGTGAATAAAGGAAAAATCAAGTACTATCTGTCAACAAGACGGGACAAACAACAACGACGAATTTATGGGCCTTACAACAACCACTTTTAACCTTCACACTAAACATTTTGTAGGTCAAAATGGTGAGTTCAACAAATATAGCCCAGACACAAAATACATGGACCGCCAAGAATTTGACTTTCTGACACGCTCCAGTGGAAGCTCAGCCGACTTCAAATGCGCAACAGAAGCAGCAACCCAAAGACTGAGAGAAATCCAGATCCGCCCAAAAAGTGATACCCAATCACCCTCACAGCCAAAGTACTCTACTCGACATCTTTGTGCCAACATGTACCCACCTACTTGGATGTAAAAAGCATACCTTCGGGGATCTTATCTATAGAATTGTAAATCATCAGAGTTTCTCTCTTAACGGAAACTCGTTCAACGAATATTCTGTGTACAAAGTGTAACACAAGATGGTGCATCTCATCAGCAACCTATACACCTCAGGGGACTGGGAGGATGCGAACATTTAAAAACATACTCTCGTGCAAGTGAATGTGTGGGGCGAGAAATTTTCAAACTCATTTACGCTTGACTTGTTCTAAAATTACATGCGCCCGCCGCTGCTGCCGGAACAATCCAGTGAACCGATATTGACGACAAAAATGCGTAACCCTCCAATTCCTCCTCGAACAATGAGCACCCAGTTGAAAGTAGGGAGGGGGCCGGCAAACATACAGAGACTGTGACATTGCACCTGTCCCAGATGGTGCCCTACTAGGAGACCCCACTTACCCTAGCATATTTGCCTACGATGATGTTTCATATTTTCACAGTCGCATGCCCCATCCCCCGACGCACACTCCTTTGTATTTATGTAATACTTACCATAGAAAGAATGGAAGCCAGCACAGGATGAAGGTGCCCATGATTATACCTAATGTTCTTGCAGCCTTGTGTTCTCGTTTCATTTTGATTAAGTGTTTGTCCTTGGTTGGAGTGTGATCTTGTTCAACTTCGTGCAGGGTAAGGGTTTTCGATGAACCGGAGCCACTCAGTGCTTCTCCTGGATTAACACCCGACCGCCCGCCACATGCAAGGAGGCAGATTTAATTTAATTTAAGAAAATTGACGAATATATGATCGCATGCCTACCGTTTGTGCCGCCGCCACCGCCACCACTGCCCGGACCGCCAATATTCGAATGGCGATGCATCAGCATTGCATTGCCCTGGCGCATTAGCATTTGTTTCTCCTGGCGGTTCGCCTCCCGAAAGATGGCAAAGTACGTGAAAATCATGATGGTGCAGGGAATCCAAAACGATATCGAGCTGGACACAACCGCGTACGACTTGTTCACGATGAATTCACACTTATCGGGGTGTAACTCGGCGTCGATCTTGTGCTCCTCGGTGGTGTACCAGCCGGCGAATATGGGCAGAAAGGATAACAGCGCCGGCGATATCCAGGTATTAAGTATCATTATGGCGACAACACGCTTTGTCATACTTATGGGATATTTAAGTGGTTTCACAATGGCATAGTATCTGAAAGTAGAATGAATGTGTGCATATGAGGTATGTGTGGCATTTTTTATGTCTGTACCTGTCTACGGATATGCAGCATAAGTGTAATATACTTGCGGTGGAGAAGTACACGTCTAAACTGTTCCACAAGTCACACAAGAAGGGGGTAAATATCCACCTATATAAAGGATGAAAAATGTGTTTTGTATATTTCCTGATCTCGTACATTAGCACTAAGTTTAAAGTATGATTCACGCTGTCTGTCTGTGAGGACATTTGTATTATAATATTGGGGTTGTGAGTCGGGTATCTGATTTGAGTCGTCCACCAGTGTCATGTATTGTCATCGGTAGTTGAGTTGTTGTGTTGGAGCTATGAAGACGGTGAAGGCCGGAATACTTCGACACCTTATTAAAGATTTTCGGCTGGGCCATTCTAAGTTTAGTTTAGCTCTAAGTACCCTTTAATTCGTTTAGTAGCACACTAACCAGCCCTCACATAGCACTACGATTTAGATCAAGGTCCTTAGAATACTCAGAGACAGGGACAGCAGCTCAAACTTCGTTAGAAAGTCGGCTTGGCACTTTTAGAAAATTGCGGGTTGGCTTATTGGTTTACAAAATATTTACATTCAGTGCAGTACTTCGACATAATGAAGTTCTTTTGCCCTTCCCCTGGAGTCACTTTAACTAGTTATAGAGCTCGTCTTGCATTGAATGAAGTTCAGTTTAGATTTTTGCATCACTTTTGCTGGTAGGCCTGGCACATACCCCGCTTGGAGTTCGATAGTCTCATTTGAAGCTCCCAAGGGTTAAGCTCTGCTTTAATGCTATTTTGGGGAGGCCTCGAAAAAAGTTCTGAGCCAATGGAGGGAGCTGTTGGGCCTTTGCGAGCAGGCTCATCAAACTTTTCGTAGTCTTTGGCCTGCAGCTCAAAAGAGAGTGACTTTTTGTAGGCAGGTAGCTGCTCCATAGTTTTTAGACAAATCTGGATGAATTTGGAGTGAAATTTTGACTTGGCCGGGGAACATCTTTCTCCCATAATTAACAGGATATACTTAGTACCACCAAAAATGTATGCAATGCCGTCCTGCTCAGTTTTGTATTTTGGAAAGATATTTAAAAAGCATTAACAATATAATTTAAAAGGTTTTATTTGGAAATAACAGCATTTGAAACACTTTTGAAGCGCCTTCATCAACTAAGAATGGTCCAAAATTGCAAAAAATTGTGGCAGGCTCTCAAAAAAAAATGCCCAATTACAACTTTAGTCGCACAACAATCACGCTGAGTATAAGTATTATAATTAAAGTGTTTAACAAAATAGTTATTGGTGTTAGAATATTTGGTCACGTTGTTTAAAGTTTTGAACAAGGTTAAATTTTATTTCGCTGACTGAGGCTGTACATTTAAGTCATATGTTTAGTGAAAGAAAGCTGAGAAGTTCGCTAAAGACTGCAGCTGGACAGAAGTATAAAGCACCTGTCACAACTTCTTGCGTTGAGGTTTTATTAGCTCTTTCCCACTACACTTCCGCAGAATAAAGCAACACTGGCATGGCGATAGTGACGTAAGTCCAAAATACAATTTTTTGAAGAAGAATCCATTTTGTCGAGTAATTTGAAGGAAGTCCGCAAAACTCTAATTGCATTTTTTAGCGGTCTTCGAACGAAGATGTGAGTTATTGACCCAGTGAAACCCTTTCACCATTTAAAAATGGAAAGCCTACCTTGTTTAAAGTTAACTTATGTAGGTCAAGATCTCTCAATTTTGTTAAAAATCTTATCAAAGTTTTCGAACGACTTAGACTGAGCGCTTCTTCTAATATCAGTTCCCTAGTTCGAATTAAGCACTTTGCTTGAGACTCTTTAGAGTTGTGGATTTCTCAACTGTTAAGGTAGTCAAGAAGTTTATGTTGGCCTGTTTTATTGAACACCTAACTTTGGAAAGCAACATAAAGCAGCTCAATAAAACAAATTAGAGTAGTTCCGCCTGAATGTATGCAATAATTTAAGATAAAGTGTAGTAAACAACTTATTTTGGAGTATCCCAGGAATACAATTCAGCTAGCGGGCCTCAGCAACCTATTCGATAGAAAAATACCACCGACTTGTTGTCGAAAGTTCTCGATTCCAAATAGTGGGTTTTGTTCATTCTTGCATCTGTTTTCGGAGAGCCATAGAGTTTGGTTAGATCGCTTGTTATAACTTATAACAGACCATCAGATTTTGAATATTATCTCGATCTGAACGTCGAAACATGGCAGGGCCCCATAGCACAACATGACAAGTCGACAAGTCTAAATTCACTTGTCCAACTATACTTTTGGTTGCTATCAGTGATTTTGCAAAATACCGATGATCACTGACATCAAAATTAATTCTAAGCTTAAGAACTTTCAACGTTGCCAAATTCATTGTTCTCACTATATAAAGAATGGTTAAATTTTAAGGGCCGATGTTGAATGTGAACCACACCTAAACGTCAAGTTTTTTTTTCTACATTTCATTTGACATTTCTCAATTTCAGACTAACTCAATTTGAACCATGGAAAGATACACAATCGTGCAATGCGTTAAAGTTATTCAGGCTTATTATGAAAATGGGCGTTCAAATCAAAATGCATATCGTGCAGTTCGTGATTTGATCGGTCAATTTAATCGTCCAAATGTGCGTAAAAACGGAAAATCGTGTAAAAATTTGAGCAAACCGGGTCTGTTGGAGATGTGAAAACACCAGTAGATGCTCGTACAGCTCGTACTGCAGAAAATATTGCTGCTGTTCGCGATAGTGTGGCTGAGGAGACGTCCACCTCAACTCGTCGTCGTGCCCAACAATTACACCTCTCACGCTCGTCGTTGATGAACATTATGCATAAAGACTTGCATTTACGCGTTAACAAGGTGCAATTGACTCAAGAACTAAAGCCTCTTGACCATTTCAAACGTCGTCAATGGTCAGAATGCGGGAGAAATTCAATTGCCGTTTTATCTCACGTCGTGGCGATGTTAATTGGCCGCCACGATCATGCGATTTGACACCGTTGGACTTCTTTCTTTGGGGTAATTTCAAAGAAAAGGTGTACGTCGATAAGCCAGGCATAGAATTCAAGAGCATAGAACCTCAATTATGCCTCAGCGTCATTGAAAATTTGGACCATCGGATGGAGGTGTGCCGCAGAGGACTCGACGGCCATTAGGCCGATATTTTGTTCCATACATAATTGAACCATACCAATATTATCATAATAAAAATAAATGACAGTAATTTCCTAAATAATTTGTGTTATATTCTGCTTTTCCAAGAGTATTACAGGTGAACTTGTCAGCTTTTGAAAATATTCAAAACACCTGGTTCAATGAGGAACCATAGTTCTACAAGTGTTTCTTGAAACTTGTCGTGTTCTGTTACAGAAAGAAGGAAATTATATAATTTCCGACTTGTCATCTTTCATTGCGACAATTGTCGCAGTATTCACGGACTTGTCGTTTTGTGTTACACAATTTTTTTTACCATTTGTCGAAAATCACTTGTCTTACAATTACGTGTCGCGTTGTGTTACAATCCGTGAAATACCGAATCCGCTCTTCTTACACGGCTCATAGAAAACCATCCCAAAATAACGCATCATTGTTCACTGTTTCACATAATACCCTAACCCCTGTGGGAACGCATTTATTGAACGTTTGAAGAACTAAAAGTATATCTAGGTGGCAGTATAGGACTATAGTGTAACATCGACAGAATTATGGTAAAATAAATCGACAGGAAAACTATTCAAAGATGCTGCAGAGATAGAGAGAGCGCAGACGAATATCGAACTAACATCCTATTTTGTTATTCTGAGGACTCGCCAGTTTTGTTTTAGTTATTCCAAGCACAACACAAAGCGTCGGTGGAAATAACGAGAAAAACGAGTTTAACTTCCGCTTGTTTATTTTATTTAATTCAACTATCCAACTGAAAGTATCGTACTAAACTGACACCATAAAGACATGGAACCATTTTTTCCTGAACTGAGTGTAGGGATACAGAGTTTGACTGTGGGGAACTTTGTCTTCCTCAGCACTTGGATGTAGCGTTTCCCAATATGGACGATAACATTCGCAATTTATGATTGAATTTTATTCCGATATGAAAGATGGATATCACACTGGAAGTGAACTGGCACATTTAAGTTTTTCGTTCGGAACTATCACGTGCCCATTGATAAACGGACTGCAGTCTTCTTTGGAATGTATTCTCCTTTATTGGATTGGATGAAGAAAAGACGAATAAAACCAATAAGACTTTCCCTCAAAGAGTTCTTGCAAAGCTGTTAGATTGTTATAAACTGTGCAGATGACAGTTTGTGGCTTGGTAGAGTGGAGTTGGGTGCTCTGATGCACATATTTTTCTTTTTCTTTTGAAGAAATAAGAATGTGCAAAATAATTTCACTTTTCGATTATGATGGTTTTATTTATGCTACCTGGATTATTTTCGTTGTGTAAAGAAAGGCTGGGTCTCAGGTTCGACGCCCCGAGAAACACGAAAGCTTTCCCTCTGCGCCATCTCTTGTTAAGGTCTCACAAACCACAAACGTCTGAAAGCACAATCGTCCTGAGAAAGCTTCGCAATTAACAAAAAATTGGTGGTCCTTTTCCATAGATCGCAATAGTGAAATTCTATGGATCTGTTGTGTCCACTATTTATTCATTTGCTTGGATGGGCCTTCACTTTTAAGTAGGTTACTGCCAAAATCGCCATCCAATGCCAATTGTGTTCAAATATAATCCAATCCAAATGTTACTCTAGGAACTGTTATCTGTCAGTAGATCGTTTGGTTTGCAGTTTAGTTGACTTGACTAAAAAAGGAATTTGAATTTGATGATTTGCTCTTTGAGACAATAAACTAATTATTTTAAATAGCAAGAGTTCATCAAGCCCTCATACCGACGAACAATTTACTCAACTAGTTACACAAATTCGCATTCAAAAATATAAATTCCGATTCGTGCTTTCACTGCAAACAAATTGGCAGCGACATGTTCATGTTCAGTTGACTCATTTAAAGACTCAAAATAGTATTTTAATTGGATTTATCCATCGATGCATCATGTGCCAATCAAAGCGTTCTCGGCAAGGCCATTCGACAGCTTTAATTGAAAGAATCCATAAATAAATGAAAAACCGCCTTTGGCGTTTGCTGAAAGGGTTTGCATTTCCAATCGATTTCAATAGGGAAGTTATTTAGAATAATTGCCAAATTTGTACTCTATCGTTCGATAAAAAATCAATGGCAAGAGCACTGTGGCACAGAAGAAGGGTAAAGCTATACATATACCTTGTTTGAACAATACTTGAGCTAGCAACCGATTGGGTATTATAGCGACAGGTAGGCGAGAGGAATAAACTGCAAATTTGGGCACTGGAATGCTGCGTTATACCTCGCTTTTGGGGTATGTTTGGGATCCATTCCAAGAATCGGAATAACAAAGGCTTAGAAATTCAATACCATTGTAAAATCGACATCACGCAAGTGGTCATGGTCAATTTCACAGTACTGGGCGGGTTTTCAAACCATACTACAAAGCTACAGACACCCTTCTAGCGATTTGTCGCACAATATGCAGTATTAGGTAAGTGAATTTAACCAAATACATTAATAACTCAATATTGGTGTATGCTACGACGACTCCTGTCGACTTCTCTATAGATAGTTGGAGATGTATACAACATTGCAGGCATTTTTTCCCTTCCTGCACACGGTTGGAAACGAGCTCGATATTTTTAGCCGTCAAAAAAATGTTCGTGCGATATTGGGCACTATTTCTGGCGATATAAATTTAAATTGCATGCACTTGAAATGAAGCAACAGGGGTACAAGTTCAACTGAGCTTAGCAAACTTAAATTGTTCACCTAACCGCGAGAACATTTTTGAAAATAACGCCTTTAAATGGTTTTGTTCATCAGCCAATTATTTTTCACTTAACACCACTCTCAGATTGGTTATTATCAAGGTAGCTGGCAGATGATTCCAGTTCCCAACGACAAGAGCTGGCGTAATTGGAGTGCCACAGTGATTGAAGTGGCACACATTTCGATTCGAATTCAAACTATAATGACCGTTTTGAAATCGATTGAATTTTTCGTCCGCAAAATGTTGGATTCACTTTCAGCTGCTTAAAGCCAACTCCCATCGCAACTTCGAAATGGATTTAAGAGCCATTTTTCCTTCCATTGAAAATTTAAAACAAAAAGTAATACGGAGAATTAGACGGGGTAAGGCGGGCATGTTATTTTTAGAGCTCATATCGAATATCTCCTATTGATTCACTGTAGGGCTTAAATATTAACATTGACATATACGAAATGGGCGCAAATTTAGTTTGAAGGAAAGCATATAACAATAAAAAGCGATCTTTCCAACTGAAATTGGGTACCTGTGGAGGTATATGATTGGATGCTGTACCTCTGCCAAGCAAAATCACTGAATTTTTGATTTGTAAAGAATTTACTGATGTGTCATTTGATTTGCAATTCTAATGTCCAAAAGCCCTATTAGAACCCCCAATAGTCTTCTTAGATTTACTGAAGCCGATGAGGAATATAAGCCTTGCCAAATGAAGCTGTTTGTGTATCGAATATGAATATGAGCACGCTGACGGCTCTCTTCCCGTCAGGTAGTCAGTTCCAATCGAACCATCAACAATGACAGACGTACAGTGGCGTATAGGTATAGTAACGTTAAGTCAATCAAGTAGTACAGTCATACAGATCATAAAGATTTGAATATAGTCGGGTTTTTATTTTTTATTTCCCCGACTCTAAAGGTCGCCGTGTTTTATTTCCGGACTATACAGTCTTTTTAAGTTCTTTATTTCCTACAGTTATTCCTACAACATTGAATAGGTGTCAGTACAGGCTAGACAATGGAGTGCGACGAAAAGTGAAACCGAACTAAAAGCCTTACTCCCCGAGTAACAAACCAACAGGGGATTGCATTAAACGTGTTTCTAGGTCAGCCTGTGTCTATATATCGAAATAAGAGAGGCTAATTAAACCCATTTGACTTATAACAAATAATTATCCTGCTCCAGCAAAGTAAGTTTCAATATTCTTTGCAAGATGAAACTCCTTATGTGTCGGTGAGGTACGTTGAGGGAACTTATCGTAACGAGAAATGAAACGAAAATGTATGCCCCTTACTCTCCGCGCATTAAGGTATTGCTGGATTAAATTCAGAGGATTGTATCACAAGAAGTTTATTCCCCAAGTTGGAAGAGGGAGCGTTACGAAAAATTAAACGCTCTAATATCGGAGTGAATTTTGTGTGTTTTCAGGTATTCATATAAATTCAGTGCAGCTTCTTATGTCATGCGAATTTAATCCCTTCTCACATACCGCAACCCAATATTGGGCTAAGTTCAGAATATCTCAGGTACCCAAGCAGCAAGTTTTCGTTTTACTCCCAAATCTGATTCAGGTCGAGTTGCATCGCCGCGCAAAAAAAATATTTTGCAAGTTACACAAAATAAAAACACAAATAAAACAATAAATTTGACTGCGCATGAATTGCGTTTCTGACCTATTCCCTTTAGATGGGCAATATGGAAACTAGAAAACCATTATCACCCATCAAGAGCAACAACCAAGCACTCAAGCAATGCGCGGCTTGTCCTGTTCTTTTTTCTTTAATGTTATGAATATTTTTCTTCCCTCGGTTTTCAAATTTCGGTAGGCGATTTTTAAGCGTAGAGTAAAATCGGGTATTGTGGTATAGTCGGGTAATGTGGTACAGTGGCGTATCTCCATTCCCTTGGACTGTTTTGCAAAACTGAACACGTTCATACTTCTGCAACCAGAAGAAAGAAGCATGATTTGTTTTGACGTGCTAAAATTCCTTTAATTTTTCGTTCAGTTGTGTGAAGGGTGTCAACTCAATAGGCTGACTTTTTTTTATGACCACGAAAATTTGTTTTTTTGTATGTGAAAAATTAAAGCTGTTGTTAAACTATTTAATATAACTGTCTTTCGAAGAGTGCAATTTTATGAAACAAAAGTGAGTTTTTGAATCGTTTGGTAAGTTTTTTTTTTTTTTAAATATTTTTGCACAAAAAGAGACAATCGGCTAATGTGGTACAGCTGAGACCGGCTAATATGGTATAGTGTACCACATTAACCGATACTATTTTATTGGGAGATTTTTCGAAATTGGTGTTCTTGCTATTTCTAGATAACCATGCCTAAAAAAGGAGAAATCAGGAAATGGGACAAAGCTGATATGGAGAAGATCATTAAATCAGTTAGAGACGGACAAATGGGTATATTGCTTGCATATAAAACGTTTTTAGTTCCACACACGACGCTGCAGAGAATGGCAAGAAGTGAAAAACCCATTGCCCATCTGCTTCTAAGCAAATTGGGTCGAAAGCCAGTATTTAAGGAAGCTATTGAAAATCAGCTTGTAGACTATGCACTGGATATGGAAGCTCGTTTCTGGGGCCTTACAAGACGCGACATAAGATCACTAGCATTTCAAATAGCGAAGGTAAATAAAATACCCAATATGTTCTCAGTTTTAAAGGAGTGCGCTGGGAAAGACTGGTTTTATGGACTTTGCCGAAGACATAAGGGGAGGTTGAGCTTGCGAACGCCAACAGGTACGTCTTTTGATCGAGCTAAAGGGTTTAGTCGCAAAAACGTGGAAATATTTAATAACTTGCTCGAACAGGAATACGTCAAATGTAACTATCCGGCTGCTCGCATTTGGAACGTCGATGAAACTGGGCTAAGCATTGTTCAAACCAAACAACCAAAAGTGTTAGCACGAAAGGGAAAGCGACAGATAGGTGCGATGACATCGGCTGAACTAGGTTCGCTAATAACGGTAGTAAATCGCATGAGCGCAGGTGGAAGTTTTATCCCACCATATTTTATCTTTCCGAGAAAAAATCAGCATCCTCTTCTAATGAAAGAAGCAACTCCTGGCGCGAAGTCTTCATGTCATATATATTTCTTTGCCAATCGTGTGAAGAATAAGAAAAGCAAAATTCAATTTTTATCATATTTCCTCAATTTATTGCGACTTATCTACGCCTAGAAGGCATTTTTTATGAATAAATGTTGTGCTATATATTATAAAAAGTGTGTCGTTTGATTTAATGATTTGAAGATTTTAGTGTAAAAGGGATGTACCTACTAGAAAAAACACACTAAAAATTTCCTAAATGTTTAATATATTTTTAGGGTAATCTGGTATAGTATACCACATTTAACTACCCGTGTATACCACATTACCCATCCTCTTATGAAGATGGTACTTTTTGGGTCGTTCTTCTTTTATAGCAATATTTCTTTTATACAAAACGTGAATGGTAAAACCTAGCCAGGATATGGTGAGGAATACTTAATTTCTAAGGTATGCACACTTTCTTTGAAATCAAAAGAATAGTTTGCTCGTTGTAGTCATAAAAGTAACATGTATACCACAATACCCGATTCGACGTTGATTGATTGATTGATTTCATTGTTTAGCAGAAATTGCCATTCAAAATCGATAATACAAAAATAACAAAATAATACATATTAAATTTAAACCTAATAAATTACATGTGTGGAAAAGTGCCTTTTATATATTCAGTTGTTAACCTTTAAAATCTTTGGAAGTCATATTCTGTTTTTAAATTTGCTGGCAGTGAGCTATACAATTGACAGTCTTAATACAAAATGCTATTTTGTGTTACATTTTCCCGATAAGCGGGCATTCTGAAGTCGGCACCACTTCTTAAGTTACAGGGTTGTGAATCCCTTACATATCGCAGATATTTCTTTAAGTACTGTGGTAAAAGGTCATATTTAATTGTGAACATAAAGATTAAAACACTAAACAATATTCTTTGCTTTACGTTTAGCCACAATAGCGCATCCAACATCATTATTATTGGGGTATAAATATTACATTTTAAGATTATTCTCATCGCTCTATTTTGCATACTCTGCAGCTTAATAATCATGGAGTCGCATGAAAGGAACAAAAATGATGAACAATATTCGAGGTGTGGTTTTATCATAACATTATATACATGCATTGCACTCATTGTAGAGATTTTACTCCTGATTGTGGAGAAGAAACCTATTTTGTTGCTATTTTCTTAACAATGTACTCACATGAGGGTTTAATATTAAATTATAATTAATAACTAATCCTAGATATTTAATATTTTCGACTTGTTCAATTATTGAAACTTGTTCACATCAATGTTATCTAAATATTTTTTACACGCAACCTATTGCAGATAAGCTATTTTATAGCTTCGCAAATATTGAAAGAATTCATAAAATAAATGAAATTAAATAAAGTAAAAAAAAAAAAATCATTCTCAATAGCAATATTTATATCACTTTGTGTAAGAACCATGCATTTTGTTTTGCTGACATCTAGTTTATGCTTGTTTGCCCTTAGCTATATACTTAATCTATTTAAGTCCTTTTGCATTCGTCGTTCATATTCATCCGAGTTTTTCCCCGATATAAATAGAAGGGAATCATCGGCAAATATGGCGTTTATGTCATTGATGTAAATTATGAACAGAACTGCTCCCAGTAGTGATCCTTGGGGCACTCCTAGAGCTGTTTCAATACCTTCTTTTTAAAAACGATTTAAACCACTCCAGTTATTTACCTCTAACGCCGTTTCTATGCAGTTTTGACACAAGAATACTCCTCTTACCATGATATTAATATGATATTAAGCGCTGTCTTTCAGGATGGTTTTTGCTCGTCAATAACTTTCTTTTCGAGGCCACACAGAGCACTTGTCATCGGACAATAGAGGCATGTTCTTAGAATTGGTGAAACTTATATCGAAATACTACCCAGTATTAAGGGAGCATTTGTTGAGAATCGAGCATTCAATAGGTGATAAGACACCAGTCAGTTGGTATGCGTCGAATTTACAAGCCTATCGGGGCAGTGAGGAAAAACTGTGAAAGACATCCACCAGGCGAAGTAATTTATATTCGACAGCACACCCGAGCGAGATCATTAGATAAGTTCACATCCAGGACGGTAAAGTTGAGGCGAGGGAATCCTTTCTAGGGTTTTTCCTTCATCTCGAAAGATTGCCAAAGAACTTACCGACGATATCTGAAAGCAACTCAGTGAAGATGGTCTTGACATTAACCTTTGCCGGGCTCAAGGATATGATAATAATGCTGTGACTCATGGTATTCATGGAGGAGTTCAAAAATTAACTCGGCAAATTAATCCAAAAGCTTTGTTTACGCCATGTACAAATCATTCTTTAAACCTTTGTGGAGTTCAATCTTTGGGAAGCATGCCTTCAAGTACCTACAACGTTTATTGGGACAGTGGAAAGACTTTACACATTTTTATCAGCATCTACGTATCGTTGGGATATTCTCATACCAAATGTAGGGGTGTGTCAGTTAAGAGACTTGTAGAGCCTAGAACTAGAACGTCTTGATGAAACCGTAAAAAAGTCCATAATATACGCCGCAAGAGAATAATGTACTGAGCTGGAAATTTCAATTGAAAGGCGGTGAAGAACAAAAAAGAAGAACATCATGCCAGGCGAAAACGCTCAAGACACTAGTTTGACGTTGGAAGGGAAAACACGAAGATCCACTTAAGGATATCAGGATACAGTTTACACTGAACTTATCCATCGGTTTTAGGCCATGGAAGACATTGCGTCAGTTTTCTCAGCTCTTCAACCGAAAATATTGCTGTATGGAACGCAAAGATGAACTGAGTGCTGTTGTTCCAATGGTTACCTAGACATTTAAAAAACTAACAGACAGCTGCAAAAATAAATTTAAAAGTTGCAGAAATTTGGACAGCCTTTGAATTTATAAGTTTCATTGTCAAGTGGGACTTTTTTTTACCGATTCTGTCATTGGCGATGAGAATTAATTGAACAATTTGTGTCTCAGTGGCATTGTGTGAACAAAGCTTTTCAAAATTAAAATCAATTAAGATTTGTCAAAGATCAACAATGAGCCAAAATACGTTGACTAATCTGGCTATACTTTCAATCGAAAAGGAGCTCGCAAAAAATATGGTTTAGTGATTTAATCGAAACATTTAGTGCAATAAAAGCTCGAAAGCGCCTTTAAAAAAATCTTTGTTCGTGCTGTTTTCTTAAAATAAGGCTTCAAGCAGCGTTGTGCTGAAGTACCCAATTGGGCGATTTGGCTCAAGTATTTTAGCTTTGGCTCACTGTTCCGAGCTAAAGAGAAATGGCTCACATTTGTCCCGAAACTTAAACACCATTTTCTTAAAAACAAATGTTGAAAAGTAAGAAAACTTAATCAGAAACTGAGAATTCACTCGACTGAACGCTGTCACAACGACAATAGCAGGTTATACAAAATTCACCAAGTGAACGCACCCATCAATTTTGCATTTATTTTCTTAAGAAATTAACAAAAAAAACTCCCTGTTCGTCTTCATTTAACTAATGTGGCTCAAACTTGTGTGGAATGGCTCGGAAAATTGCTCAACTCCAAAATTACTTCGGAACAACGCGCAATGTAAGCTTGCTTTACCGCCCCGGGTGCCCCTACCTCTTAGTCCGCCCCTGTTGCTTCCTCTATATAGCAAAATCATCCACTAAAAATGGACTTCCGTTTTCCATACCTAGGTAACGAAGCGATTTATAAGTGGCGATGAACAAATTGCTCGCAACGCAGCCAAAAGCTGTTTGTAACCTATATCTACAACCATTCTTGTGGATTGCATATCACGTGTACATGTAGCATTTATTATTTCCTTACGAACTTATTTGAATACAAAAAGTGGAGACCCATCGTCGTGTTGCCACATGCAATATAAATGTGCAAGCCGCATTAAGAACCATCTTCCACACAGAAATCAACGTCCGATTTTTACAGCAGAAAACGAAAACACATTAATTTCGTGTTGATTTATGAATGATTCCAAACATCAACCGCAAACACAAACAATAAAACAAAAGAACATGAAACCTAAATACAAAATTTTCCACTCATTTCTGACTTGAATTTATTCTCGACTCCTGACAAAATTAGTGGTCCGTAAAATCAAAAATAAAAATACCACCCCCATCTTCAAAGCCAACTAAATGACATTAAATAAATAAACCATAGCGAAATTGACCCCCCTCCGAACAAAGTTTATTAGAATGTCCACCTCCCACAACTTTTGGCAAATTGTGCACGGTTACGAGTATAATTGTCATTGTCATTGTCAGATGTGTACGAAAATTGCAGACAAACACTCGTATACTCACTTTCCCATTACTTGAACACTAAAATTAAATGTCATGGCCATTATTGCAACCATAATATCGGCCATTGCTAAGGATACTACAAAATAATTTGTAATGATTCTGAAACGAAACGAAACAGAAATAAAATTTAATTTTCAATTTAACCCACGAATAAAACAATTCGCGCTTCAAGTCGATACCGTGGGCAGACGGACGTTTGCTCGTATTCTGCGGCATCAAGTCGCACACAACTACACGCTACGACCATTTGTTCACATGCTCATCTCTTGTAATAAATATATTAGATTTTACCTTAATTTTCTATTTCGCATCACAGAAATAATTACAAGTAAATTGCCAAAAATAGCGGCAATTATTATAAATATCATCAAAGATGCTTTCAGCGTCAACGTTACGCTATCGATCCATTCGTTGTCGCCAGTGCCGCTGTCCACCACGCCATCTGTTGCATTGAAAGCCAGTCCGGCGAGATCGTCGGGCGCCAGGGTGCCGGTCAAGTGTTCGGCCATTGAGCGAGCGGGTGGTCCCGCTGATCCATATATCGAGGATAGATTGAAGGAGGGCGACATTGCTGCTGTTTGCATTTGATTATAGTTCAGACTCATTCGGTTTTGAAAATGTTGTTACAAAACGAAAATTTGTTGCTCCAAAGGACACAGTCAGGGATTGTCTTGATTTTCTTCTCTTTTGGTTGCTCTTTCGGTAATCGTAGTGT
Source organism: Cheilosia grossa (assembly GCA_963082955.1). Classification (NCBI taxonomy): domain Eukaryota; kingdom Metazoa; phylum Arthropoda; class Insecta; order Diptera; family Syrphidae; genus Cheilosia; species Cheilosia grossa. Next base: position 100,092,754 of record OY720144.1, read on the forward strand.
ATCTGTTTGTCTTTGCCGTTCTGTACGCTGTAAGCTTTTCACTTGAGTATATTGCTGTTTTTGATTATTCTGCTTGTGTCACAGAAATGTGATTTATTTTCGACAGATGGTCGGAGTGTGTTTCTGTCTATTTTTATGATCACAATCCGATCGTCGGCGAGTTCCAAATTTAATCGCTTCCCTAAACGATTCGTGGTGCTGTTCACCTGGTATTTGTGGCTGATGCACTCGACTTGACGACGATGTGTAGTTTAAACACACTGTCACCAGTATGTACGGCTGCAATGACAACAACCAAGACGTTGAAGATGACAACGACAGCGGTGGCGGCAATACCAATGAAAGTCCCGTCATCATGCTAAAATTGGCACCGGCCCAAGGTGAACCTAGAATATATAAAAAGCAGAAAAAGAAAAATAAATAAATGAATGCGCGAATATTTATTTAAAAATTACGAGCAAAGTTGATAATTTTTAAACATAACCCTAGCGAGATGGCGAGGGAGCAAGAGACGCTCCCCTGCTTGTCCCCATGGCGGGCAGTCCTTGAGAACGTTTTTAACCGCCTCTCTATATTTAGAAGTATTAAATAAATAATTACCATACAAATGACAATCTATTTATAGTTTAGCGCGCAATAATAATTTATTTTTGCGTGCAAAGATCATTTAAAAAATTGGAGCGAATGTGTGTGACAGCGTGTGTCCCGCTCCCGATAGCACTTGATTGAGATTAATGTTGTCCAATTGTCGCGCGTGTTGCCAAAAACAATTTGCCACCGTCTGATGCAATTGTGAACTGCTGTTTTGGGGGGAAAACAATTGACCAAGTTCCTATACTTCTGTATGACAAAAAGTGATTAGATTTTCAACTCGGTGTTGTATGATTTATGTTAGCTCTGAGGGGCCTCACGTCGTCGCGCATCCGTGCCACATTGTTTTGCAAATGAGGGGAGTTCACACTCATCTCGATGTTAGCCGCTGTGTTATAGCTTTGCGGTCGATTTGACTGCCAAGAGCTATTTAAATTAATCATAATTAACATACAGACTGAACAATTGACTGTTTACCCGAGAAAGAACATGTGTCACACAGGTGAGACAAACTATGCAGCTGATGCGGCAGCGACACGGGGACGAACGGAAGCTAGGTAGGTAGGTAGGTAAATGGGTGTTCTTGCGGCAATTTTGACACAGCTTCACTTAGACCATCAGTTGGATCCATTGTGTCCAACGGAAGCTAAAAAAAACCAGTTGACGATATTCTTTTTATTTTAAACACATACACATTGTTCTAGTTGAAAACAATATTTTTGTTTTGTACTCTTTCGAATTCAATTATAATTTATTATAAATTACGGAATGTTTCACAGAATTAACACGATAAGCCAATATCGATTTATGGTTGGAATTTTAATTCCCTTCATTAGCAAAAAAATATTTAAATACCCAAATTATGTATTTAAATATTTCCCTCTGTATTTAGCGTTGGTAATGAATGAGAGGGAATTTGATTGAAATTTTCAATTGCAAAGTATTGATTAATACATATATTGGATGTACTACTAGTGTTGTGGGATTACTTATATCATTTGAACAAGTGGAAACAGGAATAATTTCGGATGAGTAGGTACGTGTGTGTGTGCGAAGCGGTCCACCCAACTGGATTTGAACCTGCCCTCAAACCGAAAATGGGGGGTGAGTTTGAGCCTTTATTATAGTGATAGAAATTAAATGGATTCGTTTTTAAAGGAGATAGACTCTGCAATAAGAAAACCGTCAACTTGGCCAACATTGACCGATTTCAAATCTTAAACGATGTTATATAACATTGGAACTTATACGCTTTATATTTGGGGCTGTGTTAATTACTTTAATTTGTATATGCACAATTAAAATAAATAGTATATTTAGGGTTAGTTTTTGGCCAAAATCTGGGTGGTCAATGTTTCCCGGCCCTAAGTCGAACTTTGACCGCCTAATATCATTGAAATGAAAAAGATGTTTGGATAACGTTTCTTAACCGTTTAACCGTTTAAAACTAGAAAAGGTGCACATTTCATATTAAGTGTCTTTCATATTACGTCGTCTTTGTCAGCATTTGGTCCATTGTGATATGGTAGATATCTCCAGGATCTCCTCTAAATATCCAACATTTTCAAAAGTTTTCGCTTCGTCGTGTGTTGAATTGGAAGCAACTATATCAGCAATAACTTCAACACTTTTTCCAGGTTCTACCATTAATTTTGACCTCTTTTTACGAGGACGTACGTCTTTGTCATCGCCATGACGCATTTATATTAGTACTACTGCTGACGAAAGCTTTCCTCAACAATGGCTTCATCAACAACATTTGATGGCAACCTACCAAGGACTTCCGAAGGGTTGAACGGAAAAATACCGCATTTTTTGGAACCATCAAGAAGATTCTCGAGTGTTCAACTCTCATTGACAAAGGAATTGATCAACTGCTTCAATAAATGTGGGAAAACCTCTTTTGATAAATTTTGGGCGTTTTTGCTTTGAGAGTTTTTCCAGCTTTCCAAGATGCATCTCCATTTTCGTTTTAAGGGCGCGAAAAAACCACATCTAAAGGCTGACAAATGTGTGTTGAGTTTGTTGGTATAAGCACACAAACCTAATGTTATTAGATACCGCTGCTTCCACTACCTCGACAGAAAAATGGCTTGCCAAGCTATCGCCTATTATGACAACCTCTTGCCCTAAGTGTCTTGTCTCCGGAATGAGAGAATAAAGGAACCAGTCCCTAAAAATAATTGCATCGAACCACCCTGACTTACTAAGGTCTTGACTCTTGAGCCTTTTTGGTTTTACATTATTTTTTGGCGGCATGGCAAAAGCAAGTTTGAAATTCTTTAAAAAAAAACGCGGGAAAAGAGGTTGTCAATGTTTGCCAATAGTCAGGTATAACTTTAACCACCCGGTCAATGTTTAACTGACGTCGAAAAATTGGTACATTTTTGTATTTCATTACAAAAATATTAAAAGTTTGAGTAAAACTACTCGTTACCTAGTACCTCTGACAATTTCGATTTGAACGCGCTCAATCGAAATTTCATCCCTCTTACTTTTTTTCTGCCATCTATTAATGAATAGTACTTACTAAATATAAATTCTTCCAAAAGGTGGCGATAAAATCCATTAACAATGTCTTTGTAATTTTCGGTCAGAGTTATACCATCGGTCAAAGTAACCCCAGTTGACGGAACTATAAATTTTCGTGTCACATCCACGAACTCTGCACATTTGTCGTAGGAGCAGTTATATATGTTGTTATCTCTAATACATAAACAAGGGAAATCTGAATGAAATTTATTTATTAGATGGTTGCAAAACCCTTTCATAAAAAAAAAACCATTCCATCCTTTGTAATCATAATTTGGATTCCAATAGGCCTAGAAGGCTGAAATTTTAAACATTGTTTAGATCTTAAGGAAATAACCAACACGCAGTATTTTCTGTCAGCTCGACTTTTGTTTACTCATTGCCAGGGCCCGGATTTGCATGCTCTAAAAACACACAAAATATGTGCCCAAAATATGCACTTAACCTTTAGAGTAGGTACCAAGTAAATTTTGAGACCCAAGAGACGGAGTGGGGTACCATAGGTCCCCCCAATGAAAGTCAGGTTTAAACTTTATTCAAGTTTATTTAAATATTGTTAATAGCCGAAATACACTCAGAAATGAAATTTGCAAAGTAAAATTCATAAAAAGCACGAATTTTTCTAGTTTCGTGATGGAAGTTGTTAACAACGTTTTTTAGCAATATAAAGATTTTTTAAATTTCAATAATATTGACTTTAACTTAAAAAATATCGCAGGGAGTAATACCCATGGCAGAACCAATAAAAGCTCGGACAAATCGACTATTTGCCATAAAAATCATAAATTAAAAAAAAAAAATATTTCTTTAATTACGTATCATGAGTCCCTCTTTCTTTGTAGTTAATCTTTTATTATTAAAAAATTGCCAAAAATGTGTAATCACGTTGAATTTCTTTTAAGAATACCAAAAAACTTGACAACTTAAAAAAAGAATTAAAAGCAATTATTATTAAACGGAATATAGACAAAAACGTTATCGTGGGTGACCCAAAGAATTTTTAAGGTTCGTTTGCATTTTGGTGAAATCATTTTTTCAAGTGCTTAAACGTTATTTTTCTGAAATATAAACGAAAAATATGCACCTATTGTTAAAGTTTGCTCAATAAGCCGAAATATGCATTTATACCAAAATTTATGCAAAAAAAAAAAACGCGCTAACGATTGAATATCATTTTAAAGCAAATTTATTAATTCTTAAAAGCTTCAAAGGTCGTCAAAAAATATATCCATTTGCATAGAAATCCTGCTCATCACCAATGATAAACAATTTTTTATATAGGAATTTTGCTCAAGCAGACAGTTTTTGATTTAAAATTACAACTGAAAATTGGTCAATGATGAAAACATTTCAGTCCTCACTGTTTGAAGAAGAAGAAGGCGGTGTCCTATCCCCTATTCTTTGGAATTAGGTAGTTAATACTCTACTGATAGTCTTGGATGCAGAGGGATGCACGATTATCGCTTATGCGGACAACATTGCGATAGCAATCTCGCATCTAAACACTTAAGTGATTTAGTTTATACAAATATAAAGGCTTAAACTTCTACCCAGATAAAGTCTTCATTATTTTTTTTTTTTTTTTTTAAATATGACATGCCGAACATATTTGAACGTCAGAAACTGACAAGGAATTAGTTCTTTGCTAAAGCAAACCACTAAGAACTCCAAACTTTCTATTTGAATGTTTAAAATGTTGTTTTTAGAGTGAAAATCTCTCCAACGACTGGTAAAAGGCAACCGACTCGCCGTTAAACTACACTAGCAACACTGTAAACCACAATTCTGTAATGTTCCCCATCTGTGCCGGAGCCGGCTGCAGCAATTGAATATAATAGTCATTGAAAACACACAGTATTTTGCACAAATCAATTGGCCGGTCCTTTTTCTTTCAAAACTCTGCTTTCCCTTCTACTGGTTTCATTGGCAAAATCAAAGAAAACGAACAAAACCAGGGAATCAAATTGCATAATGAAACTTTTAGTAAGAGATCCTTTAAAGGCTGTGTAGGACAACGAACAATAACTGGACCACACATAGGAGCGGCATCTGTAACGAGTTGAAACGAATGCTTCTATTGATTGATAGATGTTGATTGTTGAAGCGAACAAAGACAAACCCATGTAACTATAATATTTCCAGGCATGGATATGAAGAGACGGATCCAATCCACCAAACATGTAGGTCAAGCGAAAATATCGATTCAGGCAGTTTGTAAACTCTATTCTATTCTATGTCTATTTCTATTTCTATTCCTATTTCCGATTCATTCAATTCGAATTATGATCCTGAACTTGTGTGTGGATGGGTTGAACTAAATCCGCAACCCAATGGGGCTGGTTGGTGTGCTTAAAAGTTGGAAATCCCCACTCATCGCCCGGAAAGGCCTTTCCCATATTGAACATGACATGACATTTGCGTTATTTTTTTTTTCTGTCTGCCTGACGCCGAAGCGAATATTACGTCTATTATTCGCGTTATCCGCTTCCGTATGAAATGGTTAGAATATAATGTCGGCACGCACAGCTATAAGCTTGATGTACACCACTAATCCCGGGTAGACTCATGTAGCAACAATCCGTACCCAAGGTCACAAAGGATTTCTCCCAGCCCCATATTTTAAGCGCTTAGTCAGCGATAGCAAATATTTGGACAAAACCTGAGAGCGAGCACCAAACACACTAGTTGAAGGGTTCTGTTGGGATTTCCAAGAACAAAGGGTCATCAGTTCATTCAATTTTCGAATTTGAGAAGCATGAACTGGCACATGCTTAAGTTGAAGCATTTATTTCCATTTGCTGTCTTTCTTATTAATAAATCAATTTGTGCAGACGGATGGCGTTGAAATCATGAGGGCTTCGCATTCGAAGTGAAAGATAAAACCACAAACAGAATCCGATAATCAAAAACCGAAGAGCCTCCAGTCGTAGCTGGTCAATCGTTTGATCTCGGTATTGGGAGCCAAAGCTGCTTAAATCAATCAAACCAATCAATAATAAATCAGTAACACCCTCGTAGGCCAATAAAATATATGTGAAACAATTTCCCAAGGGATGCATTTAACGTCTGTCTGTATAATGTAGATTTATGTTTGTTTAAACGTCGGACTACCAGTCCGGATACATCTTGTGAAGCATTTCTCAACTACACCCTGAGGAGTAATGTTTAAAAATTGTCTTGCGGATTGGATTTATGGCACGTAGAGCAATCGCAAAAAATGGCTTTAATCAATTACACGGCTCATTGCTGATAAAAATTATTTCACACCCAAAAGTCCAATGACGAGAGTTCCCTTGAGATAGTTAGCAGTTACACCGTGGCCCGTAAATGGATCAAATTTTCAGTGAAAAATATGAAACCTATTTCGTGAGTTTATTTTTTGGGGGGCGAATGGTGGGAGCGTCCAGTTGAAGTAAGATGCTTTAGGTTGGTTAGTGCACAGATATCACCAGTAATACAATCTCATTCGAAAGTGGCTGGAAATATGGTAATTGAAACACAGAAAATGTTTGTGTAGTTCAAGGTTCCTGGCTTATTGAAAGGCAACTACGCCCAGACGATACCGTATTTGTATAGACAGTGCCAAAAGATATACCTATAAAAATACCTTCCGTTCGCCCATCAAAGGAATGCGATATATTAAGTCAAAAGCTGTTGAAAAATTCATCTGATTCTGGTCCAATGTCCGTCTGAAATGTTTGGCTAGTGTAAACCTAGATGTGGCATTTATAGTATCACAATCGACCTATCAATCTGGTCTAAGTGTGTCCCTCTAGGGGGCCACCTAACCTAACCGAAAGCCTAGATATAATAGATTTTTATAACTTTTTGCCGACTGTTAGGTGTTTGGCCGGAAACGGAATAGGTTTAAAAATTGACTTCGGCTTTCAAAGGTGCGTTGAAAGATATCACGAGTGGAACAGACTGAGAGTATTCCGCCAACACCTTTTAGCGTTCAGCTTTGAAATGCCTTGGCCCATTTGACGTTTTTATTTTTTTTTTTTATGTATAGCTCAAGCAAGTAAAGAGATTGTGATTCACAGTAACGTGCCGGTCTTGATCATCACGGAAGGAGTTCGGCCCAATGACGCCGCCGGCCCGTAAACCACACCAAACCGTAATTTTTTCGGGATGCAATGATGACTCATGGAGTACGTGTGGATTGCTGCCTGATTCGCCACAACGACGACACAGAGTTGCCCAACGCTTGAGAACGACGTGTGAGAGACACATTTGGGCTTTCTTCAACTGAAGTCTCAGCGGCTGCAATATTCTCGACACTACGGGCACTTCTTTGTCTCACTGGTACGGGAACATTTTGTACTGTGCCTGTGAATTCAAATTTTTCCACTAGTCGCTCAATTGTTGATCTGCTAGGACGATTATGACGACCATAAATTGGACGTAGCGCTCTTAAAGTTGAGGCCACTGACTCCGAATTTCGGTAGTAAATTTTAATAATTTCGACTCGTTGTTGGCTCGTATATCTTTCCATCATGAAATGGCAAACCTTACTGATGAGATATGTCAAAAGAGCGGCAAGAAATTCGGTGTCGTTTGCTGTCCCTGTCGCTCTAGTTTTGTAGCGTCCCTGTTAAAAACCCTTTATATGCCTACATATATTTTGGTTGTTGTTTTTTGTGCTTAATTTGTTTATTTCAGAGTTTTGAAGGTGTCCTCTTTTTGCTGGGCGTGGATCTGGACACTATTACCCTGTATATCTTGTTCTTTGATTCAGATGTGGCTGCTTAGTCATAGCTAGACTGCAGTGCAGACCATTACTGCGCCATGATTTTTTCTTTCTTTAAACGCCTTATGGGATTGATACTTTAAAATTGACCAAAGAAAATGAAAAACGTCAATGAAAAGGCTCTCACTGTTTCGTTTCACGATTTCGTTTTCGAAGATGCATTAAGCAAAAAACTCGTAGAAGTGAAAACGATTGAACGTTTTCATCGTATAGCGTCACACCCCATATCCAGAAGATTGAGGATCATTCAGAAGCTCAATATTTTTGATAAAACTCGAAGTTTACTACTGCAATATTTTTTTCCATATATGTACCTAGAAGAAAAGGGTTCCCTATCAGGCAGATTGGATGTTTCTTGAGTATTCAAACAACTTTAGCAAGAGCAAGTCGTACGAAGAGGAGATGTTTAAGTTGTAGCATTGTCGTATCGCAGGGATAAGTTCTACATTTATAGCAACAACACTTAATGCGTCACAACACAACCAAAAGCATTGTATTTAATGGCCAACAAATATTTTTGGTGTAAATACTGTCGGATTTCTCTGAATGCAGACGGGCATTTATCTTCTAAAATAAATGTATGCAGACTTTTTTTTGAATGTTTTCACATTTATGAGTAAGACAAAAATACAAAGAAGCTCATACGATCTCCTACCTTTTCTTTAAACGCCTACCTTTTCTTTAAACGAAAGAATAAAATCTGTAATTGAAAAGTTCTTAATAGTTTGCAAACTGAAGTCCACTTATTACCAAAACCCATCCTGGTCGATTTCCTATCTCCATTTTAATCTGCTGCTTGTGGGAACTTTGATTTCACTGGGACCAGTATATCAGCTCTGGAATACTCTAATTGTAAGTCTTCGATCCATGGCGTAGCTGCACCCCAGTCCACCCATCTTCCGACTAGTCCTTCATCCTTAACAAAGGACCACCAATTTCTTTGTTCGATTCAGCAAAAATCTTAAATGAATTCTCTCAAACTTAACTATGCAACTTCTTTCAGCCGGCACAAGTTGAATGCATTTTGCTGCTCTTCCGACCATGGCCACATCATTAAATGGAAACTTTCCTCAATGGAGGGCAAATGGATTTTCTTCATCATCTGATTGATGAAAGAAATAAAGGAAACTTTTGCCACACTAACGTTGACCCTAACAACAATATCTCGCTCGCAGTAGTTGGAAGTTGGAACGGTCGCTGTGTGGCAGAGTTCAAACATTTGCTTGCATCCCGCATAAAGAAATCCGCAAATCAACAATAAATTCGAACTTTTTCACAGCTTTTCTTCGGAGAAATAGAACAGGGGGGTAATATCACAGGCACCACGTTCCCTATTCGCCGATTTGTCGGACATTAAGCGCTAAACTACATTTGCGCCATCCTGCGTGCAAATTGCTTTGAATAATGGAATTAACATTACATATGTGAATGCGATCAAAGCCAGGAAACGTCGAGAGCATAAATCCGAGGGAAATTTATTTTGGCAAATAAATTGTTCGCCTATTCAGGACAGGCGTCAGTGCGGCGAGAGAGTGGGCAGGAATTGGTGTAGGTGTATGGTGTGTTGTTATGCTCGTCGTGGTTCCATACTAACGATAATATCGCCAGTCATCTTTCAGGGGTAATTTCAAGTACATCCCATGTATGGCCATAAATTGGGAAGGAAGTGATGGTGGCAGCCCCCCGCATGGCAGCTCCAAGTCAATGCCAATAAGAAGAAAATGTCTCACATCGTCGTCTTGGAATTATTATTTGTTTTTTTTTTTTTTTTTTTGAATATGTGAGGCGCAAAGTGTACTCGTACTTGGCCGCTGTGTGCCTAGGTCGCCGTCGTAGACGTAGTTGCCGCCTTCATTGCTGTGTGCGCTCTCGGGCCTGGCTTTATGTGCGCATTCACAATTTCAGACTATTACGTGCCTCTTCAACTATTCTCCGTTCTTGTGGGGTGGATGTAGGACGAATGAGGCAATTTTATTACTCTCAATTTTTCTTTCGCACAAAATGTCTCCTCCAGACAATAGGAAATGTTTATGTACCCATATATGCAGTTTGTCATGCTGTACGTACAGTCATGACCTGGACGCTGGCTCATAATGCTGAATGTACGCTTTGCAACCTGCTCTAATTGACATGAGCCTTTTCCAATTAGCGCCAATCGTCGCAGCACACGCTTGTCGAATGCATAGTGAATGGAAATAAATGTGATTTCTATCGGGATCTATGAGATTCAATTTCAGTTTATTTTAATGAAGTTGGAAAATATATCAGAGACCTATAGCCCGGAAAACGCATAGAATATCACAGAGTCGCTGTGTGTCACTCGGATCAACTGATGGGGTGAGCACTTGAGCAGTTCATTTTTCTTTGCCGGAAGCGCAAACAAGTGCAATTGTTAGGGCAGTATTGGGCTTTGATTTGTGCTGATTGGCGTTCATTCACTGCCATTCCAAAGCTATCAGTGTCAAAATAGGTAATTCAAAAATAAACCAGCAGATGGCCTTTATTTTAATATGCCAAGTTTGAGGCCCTGAGAATCGGATTGTTGCCAATTTAACAAACTCAGATATTTGGTTTGGAATTTTGAACCTATTGAGTGATGAAAGAGACAGAATATTTCTTATATCCGGTATTTCGTACCGTACGAGATTTGTTCCTTTATTAGGAAGAATGGAAAGGTCTGTCTAAATGACAGTTGAGAGAGAGATAGTCAATAGGTCGGTTCTCTGTCCCTTACTTTCAGGTTTAATATTGGCAAATGGCAATATGGCCACATTTTTCTAATTGCGAGAGAATTCGTGCACCGAAATGAGAAATAATCATAAAGAAAAGGAACGCGTTGAACCACAAATTTAAAAAAAGTTCAAAGTTCGCTTCTATTATTTCTAACATCAATTTTAATGCTATATCTACAAGAATAAAATATAAATGAAATCAAATAAAAAGTCATTTACGAATAAGCATTCGAACGATTTGACAACCATCTGTCAGCTATAACCAGCTAGCCCGTTCGTGTACTTTCACCATAGAAAAATGAAGAATGTCTAATCTCAAAAATCAAGAGAGAAATCTCTAAATTTCAAGGGAAGTACCGGACCGGTTTTCTTCCAAAAAGTTTAAGAAATGTCACTTGGACATTCGACAAGGTTCTCTTTAAAAAATGCAGCATCTACAAAATAAGTTGGAAGAGTTTGTCGCTAAATGTAAAAACTCCTTATCCTGACAGCGAACACACAGGTGTAGAAATTGTCTTTCATTAATTGAACTATTTCAAACATGTTTAAGCACATACAAAATATTTTGATTTTGAATCTGGATCCCCGCTACTAAATTTCGCAATATTTCATTTAATTTATATTGTCAATTTCTAGTTGAAAGTCACCTACAAAAGCGGGTGACAATAAATAAAAACTATTTGACGTTGTGAACCAGGTTATCAGTTATTGTATTTGATCGTATCGCCAGTATTTTTTTAAGGTTATTAGTGAGTTGTTTATTAGTTTTAGGTTTTATTCAAGTAACAAAGTAAGCAAGTTCCTGCTATCGTCCATAAGTGGAATAGTCAATCAAATGACAATTCGTACCATCAAGATTTCTTTTGGTTGTTCTTATTTCGAGTACCGGATAGTTCTGGAAAAGTGTTTGCATAAATTACGTATTCGTTCAAAGTGTAAAAAGAAGAAATAACATTTCTCACTAGTGCACAACTGCAGAGGTATTATTTACGTTAACATTTTGGGCGTTCCAGCTCAAGAGCTACAAGAACCCTTCATACCAGATGATTTGACGGATCGGGATGGATCTGGTTGTCCTACACAAATAGGCCAAGGTTTTTTGTGCTACAGTAATCTTTTTCTGAAGTGAGCTCGAGCACTATAAACGCGCTCTGAACCGAGTGTGCTCAGATCGTTCTGATGATTGTTGTCTATCCTGTTTTTTTCTTTTTTTCTGTCAAATGTGACTGGAACTGTGCATGTACATATGTAGTAAGGAGAAAAGGAAGCGCCCCTCTAGGAAAGTTTGCGAACATTGCAAAAAACCAGTTAGCCAAGGTCACAGTCTTACGCAAACAAAATGTCAAGACTGTCATACAAAATAATATTTTAATAATTTTGTTTTGTGTTTTGGAACATATTTGTTCATATTTGAGTACCTATTTTCTTTCTTGTGTTAATTTTTGTGTCTGCTTATAATTCTACCTACTAAAAATATTTTCCATTTATGTAGTTATAATGTAAATAAATACGAACTCATAAAATAAAAACACGAAAGAATAAGTGTTCATTCTTTTATAACATTTAATAGTATTTACTACAGAAACAAGTGATTCCAATACAAAAAAAACACAAGGTTATACTTGTGCGTGCATATCGTCAATATTATCCTTGGATTTATCAATCTTTGAAGACGAATTCTACTATACAACTTCGAGTAAATGTAAATCCACACCCAGGTGTATACAGTCAATGTGGTCGAAAATATACTAAAAAGTTCGAAAGTTCTGCAAACTTAAATATCAATAATATAAAAATATAAAGTTGAAAACTGGGATCTACACCTGGGTGTATATTGTCAAGGTGAAGGTTAATAGGTATTTAACTTATGGTTTCTAGGACAACATTCAATTAAAACTTCTTCCACCGACATCGTTGAAGAGGAAAATAAATAGAGTTTTACTTGTCAAACTTTTGAGCTGTCACTTAGTTGTCTGTTTTAATTTTTCTTTTTTTTTCAGTAAGTCGAAATTCGGCTAGTGCAAAATTACGAAAAAACTAAAAGAGGGGAATATGGATTTCTCTCTCATTGTTTTTTTTTTTTTTTTTCAATTTTCTCAGTACGTTGTCGGATTCGCACAGTTTCTTGGAAAATTTTTAATAATTTTACGTTGCAAAAAAAGAACCCGAACGAACCTATTATCGTCAGGGAACATCCCTAATTACGAAAAAGCTTTTGTAGTAATCTATGAAATATGACAGATACAATAATTCAAAAAGTGGTTATATAAACTCGAAAAATTTGCTCATTTGTTAACAATATTAGTTGACTCACTTAGCGATGGAATTGTTTCGGAATCAATCGATCTTCTTTTTGATAAATCTGAATATGTATAAGAGAGACTTTGTACTGACTACAGAAGAGGAAAAAGCGTTACTGATGCATTAAAAATTGCGTGGATGAAATTGTCCCTTCAAACAGCGAAGAAGTATTTCATCGCCACTTTCGGAAAGAATGTTAAGGAGAACGTTCCATTTGATTTTGCCGCATGTTGATACCGATTAAATACGTAGGAAATGAAAGCATATGCTTATACGATTAAGTCATCTGTCAAAAGCCCGCTGACTGACAGCTTTTCCAATTCTTACACCAACAAATTTGATCGTAAGATTCTCAGTGGATGGGTAATAAATTGCTCTCTCTGGAACGCCATTGGATATACAAACTCGTAAGAATTCGTAAGAGTTAGTAAAAATGCGTTAAATTCAGAAGTAAATGAACAGCTTAGCACATGCTACCACAACTCACACGAGAGTTATTCATCATTTCCTTCTTACCTGGTGCTACAGTTATGAAGGGATAGCTGTAAACAAGCAAATCGAAAATTGAACAGAAATATCAAACTGGAGCCAGAAACGTTGCGCTCCGCAAAGTTATAGAGAGCCAAGGGTAATTGATGCAAAAATGCAGATAATTTATTTTTCGGATAAATAAGCTTTCACAAACATTCGTAGGTACTCAAATAAACTTTAAGCCATACGTGTTATGCTGAACTGCATTTTCCAACATATGCATGATTGGAAACCCTCATTTCCATACCAACAACAATACTAGTACATATTTTGTTTGAGTTGTTTTCCTACAAAAAAGGAAGTGCACTCCACATTTAATTATTCAAGGATTCCATGGAAACACATGCCAGTTGGGTAAAAAATTAATCGAAAAACTATTTCCATCAAAAATTACAGATAATTGGTAGGAACATGTTTTCCCTCGATAATTATCGTAATTGATGCTTCACAGATTTGCCATTCCATACGCACTCGTTACATATACAAAAATATTGCAAATATCAGAGCATCCTGAAAAATTGCGAAAAGGAAATGTAAAATCCGACAGAATCCCAACCCTACCTCCACCAGTGGTGAATGCAAAACCAAACATTTACGCAATTGTAAAGCTGGCTTAGCAATATGCATTTTATTTGATTTCAATTCGATTTCGTTGCTCCAGTTTAGATGACCAATAAAACGGACACTCACATAAAATAGGATTTTGAAACAAATGAAAATTTCTCCATCTCTCTTTCAATTCTTAACGACGAGCCATGTCATAAAAAGGATGTGCTTTCAAAGGATAATTCAACTCACTACTGTCAGCCAGAAGCAATCGATACACATAAAATGACCAAGAAGCCTTCACATTCAATCGACACACAGGAATAATACCGAGGTATTAGTTTTATCTTACTCATTCATCCGAGATAGGATACAAATTACTGTGCTTGAAAGAAATTTCTTCTGGCTGGAGGGCCTTGGATGACGCGAGAAATGGCGTCAAAAAGTACGTCCACAGGGATTGCTGTCTGACATCGAAATTTCAAAAAGAATGAGAGTTTATGATTAAATTGCAAAACAAATTCCACTAAAGGGTGTTTTGAAGTTTCCCTCCTGAGAAAAAGAAACTCAACAGACGACAAGATGCGATTGCGTCTCATTGCTTCATTTGCTGGATGGTAATTTCCTTCACAAGTAAACCAGCCACTTTACAGACGTTAAAGGTTAAATATACGTTTATTCAAACAACAAGAGCAGCCACTAGCTCCACTTTGAATACTAATTATACACTCGAAAATGGATGTAATCAGCCTAATTACATAATTGGCAATAAATTTTCAATTTATCTGGGAAATTCCTGTAACTGGAATTCGCCCCTCTCATTTGGAGTGCGCTCAGTGTAATTTTCATGTTTATTATGCAATCGACAAGTCGTCGAATAAATACAATCTCTCATGAAGCTAAAATCAAATTCGTGAAACTTCTTGAACTCAAATTGAGTCCATTGAGACCCTGGAATTGATGGCAGTTGTCCCATGGGGTGGGACATTCTATTCAGCGGGACAGGGTCGTGTATATCATTTTGACGGTACGCGAGAACATTTGAATTGCTAATGAAGGCAAGCCAGAAAGGCTGATGAAATCGCTTCGACGAACGATGATAATCAGTAAGCGCTGTCCTTATTGGCATGTGGAAGGGCGACTTACGAGTTCCGCGCCGTTAATCCTTTCATTAGGAGAGATTCCCACGAACGTTTGTGAGAAGGCTTTCATTAGAGATCGTTTCACTGTGCCAAGCTCAAGATGTACTCCTGACTATGAACCTAATTGCGTTCAGACTTCACAGTTTTAAAGAACATTTTTTATTGCTTTTCGTTGCATGGAGTCACATCATATATTTTTTTTGGAATACTCTCATTTGGCGCCGCTGCCTACACACTCAAATAATTTCTTTTGATGCCAACGTTTGGAAAGTTGATTACGTTATTTCAGGACAAGCCCAAGCAATTACAAAGAAAAGGACTGCTCTTATTATTCGGAGAGAAAAAAAAAAAAAATGATGGCAATTAGCTAGTGACTCTAATTTGCATGGGATGGCTGCACAGCTAATGATTTGCAATTCTTTTTAAACCGAATGATGCTAAGTGGGTATGAAATGAGGAGAAACATATTTAATGTACGAATTAGGCTTTCGCAATTGATCAAAGTATTTTGAAGCGATGTGAGATTTCAGTTGCGCGGCATAATTATAATGCCAGGTTGAAATCAATTAAGACATTTTTTTTTAAATGTCTTACAGTGTGAACCAGGCTCGTAATACACTGTCTGCCACTGACCATTAAGGAAAAGGAATATTATCAGGATTTCTTCACTACTGTACCGGAAAAGGGCTTCTGCTTAACAATTGTGGGCTTCATCTTTCTTTCACTTCTTCTTCTTTTTCTTCCTTTACTACATCGGAATGCATCACATCTGAATATTTGGCTTTCTTAACTTTCTCCATTACGTAGTGAGAGAGAGAATTTTTTTTCGATATTCGTACAAAATTTCGAGCTCCAGATGTTAATAATTCTGCCATTTCGATGATAGAGGAACTCAAAATAGTGGTCGGACAGAATGTCCGTCTGAGGCCTACAGCCCGGATTTGCCTCAAAATTCGGACTTCGAGTTTGACGGCTTACAGTTCGGGGCCGTTGTTTTTTTCTGCAATGTGACCTCAATATTAATGGTAGACACTTCCCATACAAAATGTTCGCGCCAGTTTGATTTATTCGAAAACGGAACCAACGATTTCAACTAAAATTGATATTTGAGCTTATGTAGGTGAGGCTAACGGTAGGTATTTTTGAAATTTGGACATGTCTCGAAAACGTTCCATACGATTGTAACAAAAATGTATTTCTAATGTGGAACAGAAATTGGTTTTGCTTATACCGAAAAATTACCAAAATTGACATAAGCTACTTTAACTTTGAGATAAATCGGTATAATACATCTGTTCGAGCGAATAGTTAAAGGCCACCATTAAATTTAAAGCAGGGATACAGGCGGGGACACCAAAATCATGTAGAGCTATCTGATGAATGTTTTTTAGTCTCGATTAAAACTAGAATGTGAGGATTCTTTTCTTGCAGATGCTAGTGTACTCAGTTGACGCTGAAATTGTCGAATCCTATAGAATAATAGTCCAGATCCTGTAAAAACCTGTTGTATAGTTTGGCTTCTGTGCTTGATGTTGGCTTCATTGTTGTCCTTCATCTGTAGCTCATTAGTACTAGCCGGTTGAGGCTTCAGTCATTTCCGACCCACTTAGGCATTATAAGTTCCTTTGTGATTTGAGCCTAACGTCGAAAACAGATTTTGTTTTAAGCAAGTCCCAATCGGTTTCTATATGTTTTCTGTTCAACACTAGTTGTTTTTAGTTTATCCAGGCGACTGCCGATGGAACAGATGAGACTCGTAGCTACCATGGGCTTGGTAAATAAGCACAATTCATGTGTATCAGATGGCAGATATTTGCAGTAATACAGGCTGTCAGGTTGATGCTAATCCCAACCAACCATAGTTCTTTAACGCACTCTCAGTAGACCCGCATCTTTAGTCAGAATGTAAAAGAACCTTTTTTGCTAGAGCGAGGCAAAGCTTGTTCACCTTCTAGTCTTATCGAATGTATGTGTAGAATTCAATTAACTCCTATGAAGCATTCAACTGGAGGAGACTCAAAAAGATAAAAAATAATGTCATGCGGTGACAATTTCTTGTTTGACATTCATTGAAACACCCTTAAGGCACTTCCTACTTGAGGCTCTATGTGCAACTGTCTGCCATCAAGTCTTAATACCTGTCCAGTCAGTGTATATGATTGAATTAAGAGCAGTGCATTGGCCTTTAGCAATTGGGTACACAAGCACTGAGAAGAGTGTACAAACACGACACCCCCATTGCGAACATGTTCTGGTTGAAGATATTACTAGTAGGTACCCAGAGCTATCGTAAATTCCCACGAGATACATTTTTATTTCGAATCAGTTGGATCCTTGGACTGACACCTCAAGATTGTGAATCATCCCCGAAATTGAAATCTCCTCGAACTTTCATTTAAATAATTTGATTGTCTACTGCCGGGTGCAATATGCAAAGGGAGCAAAAACATCTGAGGTTATATTCATTCAATCGATAATGCTGATTTTGTGGACACTTTACGGACAAGCTTGCCACATAAAAAAGTAGCCAAATATTATACACGAACATTGGACACACGGGCTGAGTGATAATTCTTTGTGGGACAATAGCCTCCTTCAGTCGGCCGAAAGAGGTTGTTCGAAATCAATTTTTTGCCAACCAAAACGGACAAGATGCACTTGTTCAATGTTCATATGCATCAAATACGAGAACGATTGGATAAGTCTCTGTTGAAATGGGAAGGGAAACTGTTGGCAGCATACTCTGGTATATTCCTAAATCGATTTTTGGCTGCCGTTCAAGCAAAGTGGTTCATTTTTATCTATTCCAAAGTGGATGCTGTTCCACTTTTATCTAATATTACGTATTATTATTAGAGATTAGCCAATTGCTCGGCAGTTGAGAGGACTAATTTTAAAATCAGCTAGAATTTAATATAACAGAGCACAAATCCAACAATCAATTCAGATATTGACTGAGCCATTATGCCTCGAACAATAACAACTCGGAAATTCAATTCATTCATGTACGGCCTAATTGGGTGTCACATTAAATATCAATAACAATGATAAGCTGACAGCGTATGTTATGCTTAAATCAATATTTACTGCGGGGCAAACATTGAACTGATACGGGCTTGTTTTTTCCGTGTGCCAAAAAGTAGCCCTCTCTCATGTTACAATGCAATCGAAACCATTTTCGGACGGACAAATTCATATACTCACGCGTAAGCAAAAGAAACTAATACATTTGTGTAGGAAATTGTGTAAGCTTATATGGTTGACCGATTCATGGTTGTAATGAAAATAATTACCAAAGAGGGGGTACCGCTGTTTCAAGAGTTTAGCCTCCGGATTGTAATCCAAATATCCGAAGGAGTTTCCCCAAATGGATAATGAATAATTTACGTCCCTCGACTGGGAGATGGTTAGGAGTATTTACTTTACTAATGTCGGACAAATATACGCTTGTTGCTCAATTAAAATTTATACGTTCGTTTCGTGTTTGCAGGTAGTGTTCATTGAAATTTGCATTTATTTAAATGAATGCAATTATGGAAGCTATTGGGTGGTTTACTTTTGGGACTTGGTGGCTTGAAACACTAAAGCAAGTGGTTGGTAGATGTTAATTATGTAAGATTTTCAAAGTTGTCCCCATTGTTGATCCCTGTATATGTCAGAAAAAGGTGACAGAAGATGCACATGTAGAGACGCCGCAGTTCGAAAGAAAGGCTGAAAGGTAAAAGCATGGAGTCTCATGAAGTGATGAGTACAAGATCCTACTTCGAAAAAAGAGTGCATGCACAGTCTCTCACCTCGTGGAGACTAAAGCTCCGGAGGGTTTAAAATAAATCCAATGGCTATTGCTTGCCGGAAGGCAAGTCCTCCAAAACTACAAGGGAAACCTAAAGTCACTAATACGCAGTCAATGAAGAAGTAGTATGTCGTACGTCGCAGGAAAGGACTGGTTGGCTAAATCGGCTTGATAGGGCGGATGCACCAAATCACCAGCCAAAAAAGGTGGAAGAAAGCATGCTCGAAGACTGGACGATTCAGCTCATCTATATCAAAGGCAATCCTAATGTCCTGCAAGAACTATCGCGCCATATTCCTTCTCAATTACGTATACTATGCTCTTAGCCGTTCTGCTGCACGAACCAGTGTTGTTTTTGCCCCATATTTCAAATGTTCATACGTCCTAAGTCAAGACGCACAACCTTTTCATAGAATTCAAAGTGTTTCGACTTAATGTAAACATTTTAAAAGCATATTGCCGATTTATGAAGAAAAAAACCTAGAGCGGTATGTCACTGAAGAACACTGAAGAAAAAGGTACATCATATGCATGAAAAAGTCCATCAATATTACGAAAAATTCATCATTTTTAGTCCAGTGAACTTTTTCATTGATATGATGGAACGGATTTCATCAATATGATTAACAAAAAAAGGAATTCATCATTCATCAACTTAGTTCATCAATATAATGAAAAATGCGTCAATATGATGAGCCGAGATTCCCCTTTAATTTCATCAATGTGGCGTATTCATCATATTGACAAATTTAATCATCAATATGATGCACACTTTCTGTGCTATTACACAAAAAAGAAAATTTGAAATAGAGAAATACTGATACCAAATAAAATGTAAACACATAACCTTCCCTCTTAAGGCACCAGTTGGCATAACGTAAAATGCAACCGAAAAAGTTGGAACAGTGTGAAATGAGTTTTTTTACGTTTATGCGGTCATAGTAAAAATTCTATAAGAAAAATGCTTCCTTGCGAAAACAATTACGTACAACAAATCAATTACCACTGATTGGATTCCATGAGAAAAAAAATCCTGACAGATGGAACAGTGAAGAAATGAAATATTTCAGTGGAATGATTTGTTTTTTTTTTTTTTGTGGAATTGACCGAGAACTAGATCGGAAAAAGTTTTTCGTGCTGAAAAATAAATAAATTATAAATTGTGAACTAACTTTAAGTTCATAAGCAACATTTCAACACCAAGATGTAGTTCAACCCTTAGGCTTAAGTGGCCAAAACAAGCAAAAGTAAAATGTTGAAAATTCTTCTTTACTCTGCTTTGCTGAGAACGAAGCTCAAAAAAACAGGCCTTGTATTGTGATTTTAAAAATTGAATTTCTTCGTTTTCGAAAGGAAAATATTGAAACAAAAATCAGTTTTGTCAATAAGTTGTAGCGGCAAAAGCTCACGCGCTCAAGAAATATTGAGGATTTATAATATTGAATTTTATTTTGGGGCTAGGTAAGCTGATATGGGATGCAAATTAGAAACAGAAAACGGCCATTTTCCTGCCATTATGCATTTCTTGAGGTATAGGCACAGGGTGCATGTAAATACGTTTGTGTTTGAAATGGTGTTTCGCGTTTTTTGTTATTTACTTGGTTCTTTCTCTTGAATTTCATAATTTTAACGCATGAGAGTTCGGTTAAATAATAATATTTAACTGATTTTGAAAATCTTTAAATATGCGCCTAGAAATACTTTCTTAAAAGGGGCATAATAAGGTAAGCATATTTACATTTGTGTATGTAATAAAATCAAAATGTTATAAATATAGTGATATAGCAATATTTTTAACCAAGGGAAAATAGGTGTAGAAAATTTATGATAATTCGTATTTTATTTAAATTACATATTTTTATAATGCTAGTCTCGCTTGTGGTCGAAAATCGACCCTTCCCTTCCTTTTATAAGTATGTATATTGTATACTAAAAACACTTTTCGATATTTACGTTGTTTTATTTTTACCAATGAAAAAGCGACATCCAGATATCGAAAAAATAAGTTTTACTCATCATTTAGATTTTAATACGTCGCTATGAAAATAAATATAGAGCAAACAATTTATGTCGAAACATGTTGGTCAACACCTCCCAGTGTTGCTATGCACCTGAATTTAGGATAGGTAAATTGCATTATAAGGGGCTCCATCGAAAATAAGTTCTAACCTAAAATGGCATTTATTTGAATATATAACTATAGTTATATGGCGGCGACAAATTGAATGTCAATAAATAAGCGTTTTGTATGGGAAAGTTTTAACTCAATTTTGCCAGTCTTTAAGGCGACTTATAACCGCAGTTTTTTGTCTGTGGAACGGTACCTTTCGAATGATATAAGTTGCATTCTACTGATTACATAATAAATACTTAAGATATATTTGTATATTGATGGTTTATGGTTTATTAAATATTGATAACATTTTATATAACGTGAATAATCGAAATTAGACTATTTAATTAATTAGTTGGCGCAACAGGTCCGTAGGGACCCAAGGCCTAGCTTCTCACAACCATTCGTTGTGTGTGAGTTTCATTTTTGGAACGAATGGAAGGGATCTACAATTTTATGCCGATTCCAGACGGCTAATTGAGAAGCTCTAAAGACAGTTATACTCTCGGATGTTTGTCAGACGTTCGCGAGAGGTGGCGCAGTGGAAAAACCCCTAAGTTGGAATTTGGGTTTTTGCGGGATTCGAACCTGGGACCCCTCGCTTAATAGTCCAACACACTAACCACTAAGCCACTGCGCCTACTATGAGACTATAGCTTTTTATATTTCCACCGTTTTTACTACAGTTTATTTAGAAAAATCAGTCACCCGAAGTAAAAGCAAATTAAAGTTTATTCAACAGCAAGCAATTTTCAATGCAATGTTTAAAATAGAAATGAATACTTTTTGGGGAACATTAATTTAAAGATATATATAGTTAGCTAAATGAAATTTTTAAATCACGAATCTTTTAAGATATTCATTGTTCATCGTTAAACCATTCGCGATTTTTTTCTATGCCACCTGTGTCTTATAATTATCCACTAAACGATGCATTTCGCGCGTGTGAGTATAAATGTTGTACCAATTTCGTGTTTGTACACCTACAGCATACATCATATTAACAATCTGTACATCACATTGAAGAAAACGGTGAAGGAAATTCATCAATATGATGATTCTATTCATCAATATGATGAATACACTTTTTTTCTTCAATATAACGAATCAGTTCATCTATAAGGGAAATGCTTACATCAAAACTCTCCTTAATAAAAATTAAAGTCTGTTTTTTGATGAAAGCCTTCAGCAATACAATGAAAGTCGTTATTGTAACAGCCATCAATCAACACACATACTTAATTATATGAATCCATTATTATTTTCTTTCCTTATATTATTTGCATTTACATTTACTTTCAAAACACATATTTTTTCAATATTCATAATTCACGATCAGTCACTTTCAAACTGAAATAACATGCTTACTTTTCTTTATCTTATAACGATTTAAGAAATACAACAATTAAGAAATACAAACAATTTTCATAATTTAACTCTGTCAAAATATTTATAAGTAAAATTGTAACGTGTAGTTCTTTTATACGCAAAATAGCCAATAAACAGAAAGCATATGAAATTAACCGCTACTATTTTGGGTATAAAAGGGCGACGCGAGTTTAGTCTAATTGCAGTCTGTTGACAACATAGTTGGAGTCTCTTATTTATCTTCAAATTGCTCCCGCAGATAGTTTTTCTGAACAAGAAATTGGTCGCCTGGCTCTGCTCGGTTTGGTCGCCGTTTCTTCGCCGCTTTTCAGCTCCACGTCACAGGTACACTCTACACACCCACACACACACCCCCGCAAGCACCTTCACCCGCTTCATTATCAATATGATGAAAATTCAAAACTTGGCAATCGCACTTGAATATGATGATTCCATTCATCAATAAGACGAATAAATCATCAACTGGATGAGCAAATAACTAAATTCAATTCAATTCAATTCAACTTATTCTTTATTCAATATGTACAAAATATGAAAAGTGCGTTTACAAAATTATGCAAACAATTTTACATTTAGATAATACATATAGAAAAGCTAGTTTTCATTCATCAAATGTTTTGATGAAATGATGAACTTAGTTCATAAGAAAATACGCCAAATTCTCATCGGTATCCTGGCAAAAAATTTGATGAATGCACTTTCTTCATATTGATTGTCAATTGTCAAAAAGGTCATCATATTGGTGAAAAGTACGTCTTTTTTTTCAGAGTAAAGTTCAAGCGCGACTAGGGTGACAAACTGTATAATTTTCATCCTTCTTGCTGCCGGAATACCAAGGAATATTGTCAACAATGTCCTCTGATACACAAATTTATTGCTCAAATATTCAAAACAACTCACACTCTGGTTGAATTTAATATTTCATCTAGAACACACTTAATGTCGTAAACAATTGTGAGTTGTCTTGAAAATTCACCACCCACTCAAGTGCCTATGCTTGGCATGTGAAGTAAATTCCCGTAAAGTATGTACTCCTTGGCAAGACACAATTTCCGTGCCAGTTGGTGTATAAAACCATTTATTTATGATCTTTTCGCACCAAAATAATTCTCTCCTGCGTCGAAACTGTAATCTGCGTGAGAATCGAATTTACGAAAATTGGATATGCAAATATACTCCATACTTTCATCGCATAATTAGAATCATAATTTGAAATCATGAATACATATTTAGTGCCGACACCTTATCACGACACGGAGGCGGGCGAAGTGGCTTCATCGTGTATGTGACGTACAGTATTGCTAATCTGTGCATAGTGTGTGTAATTAAATTTGCTAGTTAAACATCCATTAAGTCTGGCACTCTGGCGAATAGGTAGACTGCTTGGTATCAAGCAATCATTATAAATTTCACCTTCTTATTCGCTTTCCATTAACGAGGAGGGAGGATTTGAATATGAGGTGGAGATCCTCGAGGAGCGCAGATAAGGCGGCTTGTTATTCCCACTCTCGAGAATGGCAACCGCTACAAAAGTTATAACGACGACGACAACACAACAGAACACAAATTTAATTTAATTTACAATGGAGAGAGCAAGGCGACGACGACCGAGGGCACTAATGGAAAAAAATCGCATTACGAGGGTTGCGAGACCTCTTCAAATGGAATAACATAGTGGCAGTTATCCGGAACAAAAGAAAATTGTCCCGATGATGATGTGGGTGCTCGTCGAGTGATGGCTTTGAGCGGGGATGTCCTCGAAAGGAGATTATGGGTGTCTGTGCATTTGAAGGAAATTGATACGAATATTTCCAGCCAGCCATCTATCCAATAATAATGAAGTGAATTTTCTGTGAAGCTTTTAGACAGGGTCGGGTCCTTGTCTTTCGCCTGTGCAACCGCAAAATGTGATTGCCGTGGAGTGTCTTGCTTGGGTGAGTTTGCCCCCGTCCTATGTTAAGTGGTTCAATCAACGCCGAAACGCTGAAGGCACAGGTGTGTATCAAACAATTATGGCGCGCTGTGGGTTCGTGAGGGGGTAGAGGTATTTTACCGAAATTGGATAGTTTTAGGAAGTTTTAGGATCGTTAATCGCTTAAGTTAATGGGGATCTTAAAGAGTTGTGTACATTGTTTTACAGAGAAGATACTGAATGGAACGAGAGTATTTCGAAGTTTGGTTTGTTGAGTACCTTTCTGGCTTCGCAAGGAAATCTAATTTCTAATTAGTTTCACGATAACAATACTTGGTTCGGGGCTTGTGCATAGATTTTTCATAAATTTGTACCGATACGGGCTTAATGTCCGCCAAATGCTGGTCAATCTTATACCCTATTCACAGCGAGCCGAAAATCCGGTTTTATCGAAATCAATCGAAAACTTCATACAAAACATTCGTTTACCCATTCTTATTTCAGTTTTCAAAACTAGTCGTTTATGGTCATTTATAGTCGTTTTCCACGAAAACACCACGAAAACGACTTCCGAATCGTTGGGTTGTTGAAACAAACACAACTTTTGCAATATACAGCAAATTCAGCAGATCAGCTGACCGAACAAACGTCACAACTCACAACGTAAAATCATTTTCCGCACCCAATTGATGGGCTAATATTATTTTTATATGTTCTGAATTTATTTTACATATCTGTTAATTAATGCGGTCGAAATTTTTAACCCAAATAGTTTACACAGAAGTTTCACGACTGACTGGACACTCAAGACACAAATTTAATTCATTCCGTCAGTGGAAAGTTTTTTCGAAAACAAGACGAATATTCCTAGATTTAGTATCCAAATGGTTTATAGAAATATATTTGCGAAAACATTTTAAAATCTGCTTGCAGCTGCATAGAATATACAAATAAATGAATAAATAGCTGGTGCAACAGGTTCGTAAGCATAACCTAGGCCGAGCTTCTCACAGCCATTAGTTCTGTTTGAGTTTCAATTTTAGAACGAACTGGAAGGGATCTACAATCTTATGCCTATAGTACAAACGGTCAATTGAGCAGCTCTTTCATGACGGTTATACTCTCGGATGTTTGTCAGACGTTCGCGAGAGGTGGAGCGGACCGACGCCTTAAAGTGTGCACATTTAATGGACTCACCTGAAAAGAAAGAAAGACGTTTGTTTAGAAATAAATTGCACCACTGGGTCGAACGAAACTTTCTCGTTCATCAAAAGTTTGGTTGTTTGTTTTCATATATGTAATATTAGGTATAGGTAGGTACAAATCTGAGAACCGATGATAGATAAAAGGAACGGTTTATGATCCACTTTTGGGTTATTCATCTAATACGGCAGTATATATCAAATAACAATGTGAGTTCTTATAAGTTCAAGCTCTCAGTAACAGGCAATCGTCGAAAATGCTGGTTAAAAACTCATACACTTTACAAGATTTTTGAGTACAAAACAGGGTGTAGCAGGAGTTTCTGTTTTCTGATGTGCTAGGTCAGGGCATGTTTTTATTTTCGACCGGAATATATTAGTAAGGCTGGTTTACGGTGCCTGTGATTGGAAGTAGGGTTCGTATTAGACCGATATACTTTACATATATAAGATATTAGAGATTTGTTTTTGAATTTGCATTAGCACTTATAAACCGAATATACCGATGGAGGGGTGTGGTTTTTAAAGTTTTATCGATATCGAAAATGGGGTTTTCGAGATATGAGCTGTTTCTAAAATCAACGTTTTCAGTGATTCGAATTGAAAGTTACAGGCAAAATACTTTTGAAAACATCAATTTTACTCTAATTACTCATTTTGGTCAAAATCGTTCTTACGATTTTCCGGTAAACTAAATAAAACTAAATTTTTAAAAATTCCCTTTTTTCAAAAATCCACTGTAGGATAAAAAGACAAAAACTGAGTTTCTTAGAAATGAGCATATTATCTTAGAAATTAGTTTTTGTTACAATCGTATTGACCATTTTCGAGATTTGTCCACATTTCAAAACTACCGTTATTCAATCTTTTACAAAATTTAGTATGCAGTCATGTTAACCTCACCTACCTAATCTCAAATATTTTTTTTATTTTTGGTCGAAATCGTTAAAGCCGTTTTCGAACAAATCAAACTGGTACGAACATTTTATATGGGAAGTACCATTAATATTGAGATGACATTGCAAAAAAAACGGCCCTTACTGTAAGCCCCCAAACTCCGAATCCGAAGTTTGAACCAAATACGGGCAGCCGCTTAGGCTGTAGGCCTCGGGACAGACAGACAGACAGACGGAAAGAAATTCGATGGCCACTTTTTGTAGTTCGAGTGAAATTTCTTTCTCGTACTACGTAATAGAGAAAGTTAAAAATATGTTAGTCCAGGTAGGTGCTTAACGCTAAGATGTCACACAAGGAAAACAAAGTCAATTAAAAATCATATAGATTTCCAAATCTTAATAAATAATAGGTCCATAAGCAATCACAAATAAAACGTCTGCAAAGCCAAACAACTAGGAAATAAATGTTAACCAAAATAGGCTAAAAGTGGCGGTTCAGTCCGCGGGGTGGACCTGGGTCTCAACTCTCAACCAAAAACCGCCCCCACGCAGCACGATGTTTATGCAGCTTTCTCCAGTTTCGCACGCAAAGTTGGTTAAGTTCCCCTTTTACTTGCGTGCGCCACCTCAGTCGCGGTCTGTAGTGTTAATAAAACATCTTTTCAACTAAAAAACATCTTTTGAATTACAACGTTGTTTTTTATGAACATTTACACCCAGAGAAAAAACGACGTAAAATCAAAGAAAACCACTTTGATTTAAAGATTTTTCGAAATGATTTAGCTTCGATTACGAAAATTTTTAAATCAAAGTGGCACGACGTTAATTCAAAGTGTTTCAGTAATTAAAAAAGATGGTCACAATGTAAAAGTGAAATGTTTTTTAAAAATATTTAAATGTGTAATCAACAAACCATATTTTATTTATTATTTATATTACAAACTTTCGGTCTGTCTTGAGGACTTTCTGATGGGCCAGAGCATTCTTGTGCATTCGATCTACATGACCCAGCCACCTTAGTCCTTGGACCTTCATCAAAATTGAGTTCCCCGTGATTTAGGTTTTTTATTGTGAAGAACTATATGAGTGACACTGACAACTAGCAAAGGCTTCAATAAGAATAAATTGACGGTTTCTTGTCAACATTTGATTCATTGATGGGTCTTCTAACACATCTTACCAGAAAGGTGTCAACACAAGCCTTGCATTTCTCAGAATCAAGATGCTCCCAAGGCACTTCAACCCAAAAAGCCGAACCAATGTGGGATAAAAACCTAGAGTAAATACCTATTGGAAGTGTCAAGTAGAGTTGAATCGTGAAAATTGAGTGTTGACGACTTTAATTTGTATTTCTTCACCGGCAAAAGGCAGCTGAATTTAGTTCACTCACGCTACAGAGAGATGGCCACGATATGAGTAACACAATTTCGTATATTGCCACGCCTACTTTTTTGAGAATTCTTTCTGACTTGACAGTCTTTAACTCGCCTCTACTTAACAAATTCAGAAGCAAAATAAAAAATTGTGTATGCTTAAGGGAGCCAATACTTTGTTAAATATTTAAGGCTGTCAATGAGCGTTCTTCTTCATTCAGAAGGTGAACTATGGACCAACATGTTCCATGATCAAATTTAGAAATGAAACAAATCAAAAGCACTGTATGTTGTTTTCTCCGAGTGTATTAAACAGCGACAATGATTTTCTATAAGGAAATAAGGCCAATCGTTGGAGGTTTCATGTTTAGCAACCGATGAGTCGAAATGTAGCCCCCTAAATCCGTTCTTGTTACCTTCGCTTCTCAGTTCCACTTAGCTGGTATCTACGTTGTCATGAAATTACTTAATTTAACTGCATGAGTGAAGTTTTAACACACAAACTACTCAAAGTTGCAGTGTCAAAGAGCTGGATATGTGCGGGAACACTTTTAGAATGATCATTGTTAAATGTGTTTAAATTATGGGTGCCTTACCAAAAACCTGTAACTTTACCACTCCACAGATGTATTTACAAAGTCTCCTCCGAAAAATGAGCACATTGTCTTCGAAATAAGAAATAACTAAGCAGCGTCTACAGACTAGAAACCTAATTACCCCAGTCCTTGTTGTTGCGTCTTTCTTGTTGGTGTAGATGAATGTAGACTAGGTACCCTAGATACATTGCAAGTGTCATTATGAGAGACGAGACCAAATCTGTTGCCAGAAGATAATCCTACCATTAGAATTGCCCATTTGTCTTCACGCAAAAGGAAATCCAATTTATTACCCGCCCCTTCCATTCCGTATTCCAGAAATTAATTACGATCTCCATCAAGCCAACACCACTTCAATAAATACTTCCTCAGAGCATCTCCACTTTCTCTATCTCTCTCTCTCTCTCTCTCTCTGTCTGCCACTGATCGAATCCACTGCGCACTGCGATTGCAGGCTCGAAAAGGCTCACCGCAAACAGGTGAAATTGAATACTTTTCAAACCCAAACGAGAAGCAAACAAAAAATCGTTGACAAAGCTTTCTTTCTTTTTCACTGTTCTCAGTCTTCTCGCTTTGATTCCCATCCGCAAGAGCACTGTGGCGGCGGGAGACGGCTGCGGCAGCTGGATTATCATCGTCGAGAATGTGGCTTCGGTGCCTAGGAACAGCATAATATTCGATCACCCAATAACACCATAGTGAATGAGAACTCATCACGTTTAACCTTTTGTTTCCCCAAATTCCCATGAGATTAATTGAATTCCATTCGCTCTCTTCATTGCCATTGCCTTCGTCGTCGTCGTCGTCGTCGTCGTAGTTGAAGTCGTTCGGGAAGAGGCTGAATCTGAGGACATAAATATTTATGAAAATGCCAAGGAAAATCCGACAGTGGGGGGCGGCAAAAGTCATTGCCGGGCCTCCTCGCAGCATAATGGGGAGATATTCATCGAACACATTTCTTGGTTGGCATTAGGGGTTGACTCGAAGGAGCAGCCAACCGCCCAGCAAGATAGAGCGAATCACACTCTAACAATTCTATCCCGAGGCATCGGGTACTTTGTTTCTGAAACGAAGTAAGACGTATAGTGTGTTCCTGTATGCCGGCAATAAATAAAACGCTTACGCGAACGAAAAACTTGCCACTTCTCGGAATGACTTCCGACGACGAGATGGCTTCATCGTTTCCCTGCTTCGCCCCTCTCCATCGGAATGATCCAGACAACAAATATACCCTACCACCGAGGAGTTGCGTGAATTGGAAATTTTATAGTTTGGAAATTGTTTTATGTATACATCCACAGAGCGGTTAGCATTTTTTATTCATTCGAAGTGGTTTGGATCAGCCCCAGTGGCTCGTTCGCGGTGGGCTCAAGTGGTATATGGAATTGCTCAGCATGAATACATAATTTAATAATCCCTCTTGCCCACTTCCGTTTACACGAAAGGTGGTTCTACTCCAATTCGGAGGAAAGAAATTACGTACCAAATCAGGATGCGTGCATATATTTCTGTTTGATCCCTTTTTATGTCAGCATGCACAGTATAATGCGATAGCTACTCCGATTATACTGCAGATAGTCACAACAGTAACTCGGGACATGAGCTTTTGTATAATTTTTGACTTATTCACTTCACCACGCATCGGTGAATGGATGCCGGTGCTTTAACATATTCGAACTGAGATCAAATCGATTTGGGACCCGTCTAGCAAGGACTTTCTTTTCCATACGGTGCACGATTATTTGGTTGGCAGTGACATACGTTTGGCAGACACATTCTGAAGGATGTGGACATTATGGGGGTGAATTGCCAGTGGCAAAGTCAATGTTTGACGATGATGAACTAACGACAACGGATAGGCCAGGTTAAATACCTACCCACCTCCCAGCAAACAAGACAGCTCTGAACTTATTCTGCCAATGTAATGGAAATTATTTTGCTGGATTAACTATTGGTATAGGTATCGTGTATAGAATGGGAGATGGGAAGAAAATATGATTACTTAGAAGGGATCATGAACGCAGCTTAAGCCGGTAATGAATGGGGATAAAGGTTTCGATGATAAAAACAAGAGGATTGTCTGCATTTGAGGGGATTACATATTGCCCCCACGTAAGCCGGGAATAACCTATTAAGACCTTTCGAGTGTAATAAATAGGGGAAGCGTAAGGCGGATGAAAGCGCGTCTAAATTACTAATTGAATGTGGCAGAACAGTTGGTACATGATCCAGTAAAAAGACGACTACAGTTTCTAGCTCACTTTCTCCATCAGTTGCAGGTTGAAATCAATCTTCAATTGTGACCTCCTTAGGTTTTCTCTGGTGCGTTGTCCCCCCCCGGAGGTGACAGAAATCATCGATCTGAGTTCTGCTTTTGAGCAGCTCAACAAAGATATAGAACACACAAAGTAGCTTCGATTCAAACTTGACCAAATGTCGAGCAAATAATGTTTCGCTCAAGCGGTTTTCAATACCCTTCGATAAAGTCGATTTTTTTGTAGCACATTGCAAGGATTGGAGTCCTGTTCAATTTTTAGTTGTATCAATGAGAAAAGCCCTTACTTCTTGGTTACCGCTTTGGCCGAAGAAATGGGTTGATCGGCCAGACTGATAATTCTTCGATTCAATCCTGAGGTAGTTGAATAAGTTAGGGCTACCGCGAAAGAAGCAGAATGGGAGAATAAACCCTTAAAAATAAACAAAACTGATTCAATAATGTCAAAAGCGCATTTATAAATCCGCGCTGAGATGAGAACCCATAAAGCCACCTATCTTTCCCTTTAGCAAGCATGTTTTTTATTTGGGGATACCCTGCAGGTGTGTTTTTTTTAAAGTTTTGTCTCTTGCAATATCCATGAATCGATTCCGCTAATTATTTTACATTTTATAAACTATCAGAGCGAATTTTCTGTTGTTAGTATTACTCCGCCAGGTTTTTGTTTACCTAGACAAGACTAAAAAAGTCTTATAAACTTTTAAACAGCCTCGGATAAAGCGAAGTTTGTCAAATAAGAACGTCTTTTGGAGGCAGGTCTGAAGGGCGGCAATTTGTGATCGTCTGACAGTTTGCATGTCACGTTTTTAATAACTTGTGTGCGCTAAATATTACAGCAAGAATCATTCCGAAGTGGAAAGCTTTCATACTCTTCATTTCCTGGTATCCTTGCAGACGGAGCTTCAAAAGGTATTTTCGGTCAACTGCGTGATGTATACTCCTTCTTCTACATAAACATTGAATACTCCCATTAGAATTTGTTTTAATTGGCAATTAAAGGCGACTGATGCCAATAGAAACGGCGAGATATAACATCTCATTACTGGCAAAATAATATTGATAGTTGCCACTTACCATGCAAATCAGGCCACTGGTAAATCGCCTGCAGGACAAAGAACCCTTGGAGTGTCAGCAGAGTGCATATTTTTGAAGTGCCAACTGGTCATTGTCTATTTGAGAGGCTACCAATTGGAATAGGAGTTGGAAACGTCTTCTCCCAACTACCATCGAATCGAGAACTACCAACACGAGAGGACTTCTTTCTGAAAATCGAAGTCATTTCCGACACTGATATCAGGTGAGTATGAGAGTTTCTCCAAACTGTTGAATGTTTGCATGAGTGCGGGTTGCCATAACCAGAACTGTCTGGTAGTTCAATGCGCATCTTCTGTGTGTTAGAGCACTATAAGTGATTGTGGCCAAAAAAAAACCCAACACCTATTGCGTTTGTTTGTTGCTGAAGGAACACTTTGAAACATTCCACCACCACTTGCCCGTCGTCCAAATTTTGATTATTCGCTCTACGAATTCGATTCAGAAATGTGAGCTCGACCCTGAACTCACTTGACGTGCAACAATGATTTGTGGAAAATTTGTCTTTCAAGAGCTTTGCTTTCGACAAGCAACTGCGTCGAGCTGTCTATCACTGGTTTTTATTTCTTAAATCCCACCACCTCTGTTACGTGTCCACCCCTTATGCGTGCAGACAGTCGCAATTTCTCAAAGGAAAACCTTTAAAATTCCACCAGCCGGCGAGACGGTTGATAGCCAATATTGGCAATACAAAACCACTTGCTGACACTGAAGTGCTCTTCATGTTGATTCCATTCTAATCCCAACTCACAGCTAACGAACAGTGTCGCAATGGCTTGCTTTCTGATGTGTACTCGTCACTTTGAGTGGCTCCTGTGAATGCAAACCTTGTACCTAGAAAGCGTGAAAATCCAAATAACTTAACTTAACCGTAGCAACTCGTTAACGCACTCAAGTATATAGACAATTCTGGCCTCCTTTCTGTAGCTCGTTTACCCTAGCTTTGTTTTGTCTCAAGTCCATATGCGTACATCCCATCGGCCAGTTGATTGCGTCATGCTTTGACGGTCCACAAAATAGGACTCACTGTGAGCCAAGTTAGGGGAATAATATAATTACCCTTTTTATCGGTCAAAAGGGAAATGATAACGGATAACCCCATTCCGTCTCCGAGCCGAACGAAGACGCAGTCAAATGAAGTCAATTAACTTAATATTGGGTCGAGTTGGGACTGACTGCGGACTGCGAGAAAGAAACGAAATTAGCACGATTGGCCAAAGGATGAAAAGCGAAATGGGATTTTTATCTCACCCTGCCATAATGTGATGGAATCGAACAAAGACGACTTTTCAAAGGGCACGCACTTTGGCGAATTGGTTCCGCCCTCGTATATCATCGCAGTTCACTGAATTCCGTTATCCATAAAGCCCGGTTTTCATTTGGGAGTGAAAAGCGAAACAACTGGATAAAAGGATCATCAGCAGCAACTGTCACATGGGCTTTATTAATGAACCACATTAAACACATCCAGCAAAGTGTATATGGGGTATCAAAGGGATGATCCACTAAACGACGAACGCATAACCAGAACCATAGCGTTGGAACAGAATGTCCATATAATGACCTTCGCAGTGTCCAAACAGTTTACCATCTCAATAAAACATAAAACGAAATAGATTTCCAAAAAAATCCATTAATCTTCTCGGGGAAATTTATTTATTCCAGCTTAGATAGGGACTGTTGAAAGCTGCAAGGATTTATGATGTCCTGGCCGGTGCGAGGAGTGCTGTTTATTCCTACTTTCGTTCATTTTTTCATCGTTCTGCTTCACGATTTAATTTGCAGAGATTCCCGTCTTTTTTCCATATGAGAAATGAGAAATTGTTTGAATGGAATGGAATTATAAGATGAATGTTCTTGCAGTGGGCGTGATATGGACCGGAGATTACTTTCAAGGGATTGAAACATGAATTGTTTATTAGTGGAGAAAACTCTCATTCCAATTCTGTGTACTTTGAAAGAGCAAACAAAGCAGAAGATCTTCTAGAGTCCGTCATCATTTTAATTGCTAACATCTTCGGGCACTGTTCCAGCTAATTACAATAATGGGATTACCATAGCTGGAGTAAAATTTGTGCTTATTTCTCCCTGCACAAAGTAAGTCCCAAGGATGTTACAGTATGATTTTGTGTGGAATGCTTACCAAAAGAGATAATAGAACAAACAAAAACAAGATCCTGAGGCTGCACTCAGGGTTATGATCTATTTGATTTTACGTTGAATAAACTGTCCTAAAGAATATTAATCATCAAACCAAGGTAAATACGTGCTTAGATCAAACTACAAATACAGTGGACGTCCAGTATAATGAATCATATAATGTTTGATGGCATTCACTATATCGAGCGCGTTCGTTACATCGTTCGACTTTTTATTTATACTATTTTTCTTTGATTTTAAAAAAAGGAGCCAAATCTGTTTTATATGCTAGAGAGGAAAAGGCTACAACGGCCTTGTGCACTGATGTGACCAATTGTGGTTTTCCCCATTTAAAAATGATGCGATGGTTAAGGTTTTTAACAGAAATCCCTACCTAAACCTTAGAGTTAGAGAAGCTCGAAAGGCAGCGCAATTGTAACAGAGGAAATCAATATTCGACAATGGTTCAAAGATCTCACAGGGTTTTTGAAGAAAAAGGAAATGAAGATGTGCTGCTTGACCCTGGGAGGGTTATAAACGGAGGCAAAACTAGTTTTAGCTTATGCCCGAAGACAGGAAGAGTCATATTTGCACAAAGGGTCACCGAAACGTTTACCAAATCAAATTGACAGAGAACAAAATACTATCGCAGTGTTAACTATTATGATTGCTTGGGGGAGCTTCTGCCGCCATTAGTCATTTCCCTCATATTGGACCACCGGCCGATATTGTCAGAAGCGTTTCAAGAGTTCTTATGATGCGGAGTGAGAACACAATATATTGCTAAATGCGTCGACAAATGAATTGAAGTAAAACCAGTAGGTACCTACTGGTCCCAAGTCTCGTTTTTCTATGCAACTTTGTACAATCCGACGGGTTAAAGTTGGAAAATTAAATCAACGGACTATGTGATTTTTAACTTCAAAAGTAACTGGAGACTGTATTCAGTATTTCAAACATTTGCATTTGTCCAAAAATATTTCTAACAATTTGGACACATGTTATAAATAGGTACTTGTAAAATCTCAATTTTGTGGATTTTACAAACAAACAGTCACATAGTACTCGATAATTCAACCCCTTTCTCAATTGATTGAGTCAGTATGAAGAAGTGAAATGCGATACGAGTATTATCTTTGTTTCTATTTTTATGTTTTCGGATAGTGCAGCCATTTGAATTATTTAAAAAATGCCCTAAAAACTAACGTACATTATTTAAATTTTTGCAAAAATTTCTGTTGGTTTCTAAAAGAGGGAAGCGGCCTTGCATTGCCTTAAATCCTGTATGGGCTACCCAAGAAAATGAAAAATATGCATATTCTTGTTCCAACTTAGTCCCATAGCAAGTAATTCCTTCCCCACGCCTACGTTATTTTAACGTAATGTAGTCTTTCCTTTGATCACAAGCTTTATAAACAAATGTATATAAATAGTAATTTATAAGTTGTAAATAGATCGTCCAGCATATATTGATAATGCTGCAGAAATTTATATTACGGATTCTGTTCGTCAAAGAAGGTCCATGAACGATGATTGTCGTGGGTCACATTTGTGACAAAGTTTCTTGGGGTTTTTTTCACATCGAGTTAGCAATATTTTTTTGAAGATACGTAATGGAAAATGTTACTTCAAAAAGTATCTTAAATCATGAATCTATCAATAAATGAATAAATTTGGAAGAGATTACTTTTTTATTTAAAACGCCAGGCTACGGTCAAAAATAAATCCCTTTTGCGAAAGTCTTTGATCGATGATTCCTTTGAAGAATGATTCGTTTTTGATTCGAATTTCATGGGTATCGGTAACCATCGAGCACTGCGCCTCGACCAAATATGGAGTAAGCTTGGAAATACGAACGATTTCAAATCCAGTCGGAACTTAGCACAGGCGTGATTAACAAGTTGTCATTTTAATAAACTTTCGGATAAGATTCTGTAAGGCGAAACGAATAAACGTATTCGTGTGCACGATTTTATGTGTTACAGAAGCAAATTTCTCCGTGCACACGAAAACGTTTAAACGTTTCGTCTTACAGAACCTGACCCCTCATTTTGTAATTAGATTTATGCACCTTAAGGCAGCTACATAGCCACAAAAGACAATAAATCACGTTCATAAGTCTCTTTAAAAAGTGCAGTAAAATGCTTAGTCAGCGTCTTACTCTTTTAGGGAGTAACGTTCACACTTGAGTATCTATAAATTAAACTGTTGAAAGAGTTCCTTACAGAAGCATAAGTCTAACAAACTCCAACAAATGTAAAGATCTGCCCACCCCATACTCATGTATTTACAGCTTCTCTTTAATCTGACTTAAATTCACCGATTTTTCCATGATAAAAGAACAAATTCTTAATATTCGTTTCCATTCTTCTAGATGGGTGTCAACTTTTATTGTACACATTACCAGTGGGTGTTGTAAATCACTAACTTGCTGGATCAGTTGCCCGGAAACACACAAACCAGACATGTAAACTCACGCCATTTACATTATTATTCCGTAGCACGCAAGTCTAACACCTTTAACAGATTTTGCCACGCGATATATGAAATATGTGTATTTTAGCGACAGTAGGCAAATGTATCATGTTTCTAATATCCCTCTTAGTATTTTATTAGTCGTAGACTGTAGGCGGCAAATAATGGGATATGGAGCTCTCTATAGACAATCCTACGAGAGGGAAAAAATTCCTTTCACAAAGGAAGCCTTTATGCGAAACGGATTATATTTTTATGGCAACATGAACTTGGTTACTACCAGTTGGTATATGGGTTATCAAAAGCAGACTTGTGTTAGATGTTTTCGATGGGGGGTGTATCTCTGCACGGTATGTTGGCTATTTTCTAGGCAGGGGCTATGAATCTCGACTATGAATTTCGACCGATTACCAGAGGGATGAAACAGTCTCAAAAACAATTCTATAATGGTGTTGAAATCTGTAAAAACATATTTGAATTTTCCGAGTATAATTGTGCTCATATTCTGTAACTCATGCGATAACTTTTCGCGTCGAAGACTTTAGCAACATTTTGTTTCAATTCATTTCGTTTACGTGGTGGGTAGGATATGCGGAGATGAGATTATTACAGAAGACTGGGCTACAAGCGACTTAATAAGATTGTACACGTTTTGAAAAGAGAAAATGTATTATTTATTATTAAGACCCCACGGGCCAGGGCTTTACACTTGCCTAAAACCAAATCAAATATCTGCCATGGGGTTCATACAGATCTCGCTTTAAATCGGATCGGATTGTATCGACAGAAATCGGATGGTCTTACAAACAATTCTTCTCTTGAAGCGGCCAAGTATCAGTGTTCCCATATGAAAAATGTTAAAATCCCCTTTTTTTAAATTTCGTCAAAATATAAAAAGAAATAAATACACATTTTTGAAGTACTTTAAATAAAACGCATATTTATTTTTTCGACAAAATTATAGTTTGTAAACTAAAGGGTGATTTTTTAGCTGGTTTGGTTTTGGCAACACTGGTTTTGACAGCTGACGTGTGTTTAGTACCTTGTGTCACTGTCAAACAGCTTCAGTTTGGTTTGCAATTTAACCATGGATCGTCTTACAAATGAACAACGCTTGCAAATTATTGAATTTTACTATCAAAATTCGTGCTCGGTTCGAAATGTTCATCGCGCGCTGCTTCCATTTTATGATCGGCATTCTCGACCTTCTGAGCAGTCTATTCGGAAGATTGTGACCAAATTTCGCACCAAATTTACTTTGTTGGACATTAAACCACCAACACGTTTACGTACTGTGCGTAGTGAAGAAAATATTGCGGCCGTATCAGCTAGAGTGACAGAAGACCGCGAAATGTCGATTCGGCGCCGTTCCCAGCAGTTAGGCCTTTGTTACAGCACTACGTGGTAAAGCCTTTTAAGATACAGCTGGTGCAAGAACTAAAGCCAGCCGACCTACCACAACGCCGAATTTTTGGTGAATGGGCTCTTGGAAAGCTGGCCGAGGATCCGCTTTTTTATCGAAAAATTGTGTTCAGCGATGAGGCTCATTTTTGGTTGAATGGGTACGTAAATAAGCAAAATTGCCGCATTTGGAGTGAAGATCAGCCAGAAGCATTGCAACAGCTACCAATGCATCCCGAAAAAGCCACTGATTGGTGCGGTTTATGGGCCGGCGGCATTATTGGGCCATATTTCTTCAAAGATGATGCGAATCGCAGCGTTACTGTCAATGGTGAACGCTACCGAGCGATGATAACAAACTTTTTTTTGCCCGAAACGGAAGTTCTGGACTTGCATGATATGTGGTTTCAACAAGACGGTGCCACATGCCACACAGCACGCGAAACAAAGGCGCAATTGCGAGGCGAGTTTGGTGAACAGTTAATTTCACGTTTCGGGCCGGTCAATTGGCCGCCTAGATCGTGCGATTTGACACCATTAGATTATTTTTTGTGGGGGTATGCCAAGGCTAATGTGTATAGGGACAAGCCCGCTTCGATTGACGCACTGGAAGCCAACATCCATGCATTCATTCGTGAGATACCGGCCGATATGTGTGAAAGAGTATGCCAAAATTGGACTCAGCGGATGGGCTACCTGAGACGCAGCCGCGGTCAACATTTGCATGAAATTATCTTTAAACATTAAATTGCAAGGTTCAAACTATCGATTCAAATAAATATTTCATTCATTTTTTCGAATTTTTTGTGTTTTTTTTTTAAAAAAAGTTCTAAACCTCTTAAAAAATCACCCTTTATATACCTACTTATACATAAATATCGAAAAAGAAAATGATTGCTCATACATGAATGTTATTGTTTTTCTGGAATTTGGAACATATTTATTTATGACTTAGAACTGCATTGTTTATACCTATCAAGATCATATCAATGCGCTTCTTCAAAGTGCAACAAATCCTTTGTAAAGATTAAAATTTCAACTGTTTCAGGACTCAAACGATTACGAATTTTTGTTTTATTTAAATTTCAACATTTGCAGAGGAATGTGGAAGCAATAAAATATTGAAAATTAAATCTTTTAAGATTGAATATGCGAAGTTTCTGTCCGTTTACTTACTCCAAAAACATATCACCTACATCAGTTTTTTCACCAAATAATTTCCTTACTTTAGAACCGATTCACATTCTAAATAATAAAAAGTTGTTTAAAATTGTTAGATTTAGAAAGTCAAAAATCTTTAAATAATATACCTCTCAATCTGGCATCACTGCCAAGTATATATTTTCACTCGCGTTTGAAAAAGTCCTTCAGTACTTCAGATGCGTAGCATAAGACTAGATTTATTATGGTCTTTTGCAAACTCCCCTTAGCATGGGCCCATGACTAAGCATTCACCTTCCCAGTCCAATGAAACAAAGATTGGCATGATCGATATCGTTTTCTAAGCCGAAGTAGACCACTGTAAGCCGTCTATTGTTAAGTTCATCAATATTGGGGTTCCCTCAACTAACCCACACGAGCACATACAAAAAAATAAAAATAGTTGGCGCAAAAGTACCTTAGGCGTTCAAACGTTCAATAGAAAAGCTCTTTGATGACAGTTATGCTCTCGGATGTTTGCCAGATGTTCGCGAGAGGTAGCGCTGTGGAAAAAACCTTACCTAAGATAGAATTTTGTTTTTTCCAAACCCCTTGGTTAGTAGTCCAAATGTAGCCAGAAAAGTTTATCCATTCGAAAACAATTAAAACAAATCAACCACCCATTGTTGGATTCCATCAGGAAAAAAATTCCTGACAGATGGAACAGTAAAGAAATGAAATATTTCAGTGGAATGAATTGGTATTTTGGTGTGGAATTTACTGAGAGTCATATTAATAAATTATTTTTCTAGAAAGTTTAAAGATTATTTGTTTATTTTTTTGATAAACTAACTTTATAATTCATAAGCAACAATTAAAGATCAAGATTGAGTTCAACCGTTAGGTTTAAGTCGTCAAGAAGAGCAAAAGAAAACTTTTACGGTTTCGTTTTACGTATGGCTATATATGTAACTAGGACCTAAGCCGACCCTCTTTAAATATCCACAGCCACTTCAATTTGAAACACAACTACCAGCTTAGAAAAATTCAAGCACAAATTGCAATAAATCATTTCGAATTACATTTCGATTACACAGAGCACCAAATGAAATAAATGTGTAATTCTATTTCCGGTGGAGTCTTATTAATTCCCCTCTGAGTGACGAACACTTCCAGTCCCAACGCGTTGAACTGCTCCATATAATGGCAATAAAAACTGACGCAGAAAAAAAAGAGGTCCCAGCTCTTCACCTGTATACAGATTGATATAGGTACTTGGCTGTTAAATGTGACATATTTTACGAGGTTTTGAATTTCTTTTCAACTTACACGCACGAAATTATTACCCTTCACAATTACTACCCGCGGGCTGTGAAATCAAAACAGTCGCACGACAGTAAAAGTATTTTAAGAGTTAACAAATTGACTGCTACTACTATGACAAGGAGTCGTATACTCTCCACCGAAACGCTTATGATGCCTTGGGGGGCAGAGACCGTGGCAGCGACACGGCAAGGAAAGGAAGCAATCTTTATATTTATACGCTTCCGCTCTTCTAAACATTCTGTGTATTGTAGGTGTATTAGGGCACTGTAAAGTGGTTATTAAAAATGGATGCTAGTCTGAGAAACGGAGTAGGTATATTTTGTGTATTGGTGGGATGCAAGAACCTGTTACGATGTTAGTTTCTGGTAAGGTCCCACATGACCCAGAGGTTTCCTTTTAAATATTATATTGGTGAATATTTTGTGTGGTGAAATAAAGTGGTCAAGATTTAAGACGGTTCATTTGGGGTCGGATCGGGAATTACAGGAACTACGTACTTAAGTTTATAAAGGGTCTTTCATTAAGGACTTGCCACCATCTTTATTAAATAAGATGCAAGCTACGTGTTGGCTTGAATTACTATCAAAACATTTATGAATGGAATTCGAATTCGTTCAAATGTCCACCACGGGAACTTATGCAGCGGTCGATATGTTGAACCCAATTTTCGATGACTCGGTCGCACATTTCGACCGATTCAGCGCTATTTCTCGTTCAATATTGGCTCTGAGCTCCTCCAACGTCGCCGGCTTGCTGGCATAGACCAATGATTTAATGCAGCCTCATAAAGAAAAGTCGACAGTCGTTAAATCGTACGATCAGATAACAAGCTCACCGAACTGAGACATCAATAACTCGATTGTTGCACCCGCTGTGTGGCTTATGGCACCGTCTTGTTAGAACCACGGTCATTTTCATTCATTCAAAAAACAACGGCCCAATGACGCCACCGGCATGAAAACTGCACCAAACGGGACTTTTAGTGCTGTTTTATTGAGACATGAGGGTTCTCACCTGTCCAGTAACGCATATTTTTTGCTTATTGATGAAAACGTCCGTTTCATCGCTGAAAATTGAAAATTGAAATTGGTGTTATTGCTTTTAAATTTGCGACCACCGACTCGGAATTTCGTACTAAATTTTAGTTATTTGTAAACGTTGTTCCTTCGTTTACTTCACCATGATGAAAATGTTGATTTTACTGAATATTTTGACATTGACAGTGTAATCGGTTTTATTTATAAGTTCAGGTTGTCAAGTCGCTAATGAATGACCCTTTATGTGAACGTCCGTAAACATAATTCTAACAATCACCAAGTAAACAGAGCGGAACGGGCAGTGAAAGAAAGCTCCAAAGACTTGGTGGGTATTACTGCTACTGTCTGCAGGAGATATACTTTGACAAGAATAAGTGCACATTTCAAAATACTCATAAACAACACACTCGTGAAAATACCTCTTTCTCGAAACAAGGAGCATGGACATTTTTCACTGTCGAAGGAAAATCAAATTTAATATCACAAGCTCTGCGGCAACTTAAAATATAAGAATCCAGTGACAAGTGGGAATTACTGTGGGGTAACTTTAAACACATAACAAAACACTCTGCTTCACAGAGTGGCTAACTGGAAAATAAAATGTATGAGGTTGGCATTTTACTTGACATGTCATGCTGCGTCATTCTGTGCTTGAGGTGCAATTTATAAATCTATCATATAACTTCTCCCAAGCGAGCGCACCCAGATGGTGGACTTTTTTGAGGAAGACAGTGATACTGTTTGTTTACGTTCTTCCAGTTGTGTTGTGTTCGCCACGGTAAATGGTAAAAGGGTGGTCACATTTTTCGAAGCATAGTTTTAGCTTTTTGTTGAGATATATTATTGATGGGAAAACGATGTACAAGATTGTGTTTTGTTGAGAAAGAGCTCTGAAAACTTGCCAAATTGCAACTTCATGTCATTGTGATTTTTGGATGAACGTAGAAAGTATTGAACGCAACAATGACGAACTTTTGTGCTGGAGAGCAAGTCATCCAGAGGGAAATTCATTCACGCACAGAGTAAGGAACTATGACACATTGTTTTCTGAGCCTTACTTTAAGAGGAAGACTTACATACAATGTGCACGATTGGGTCTCACGAAACATTGTCGTTCATATCAAGTTATTTTTAAATTCTTATACGAGTACCTACATAAAATTAGATCGGTGAGAAATAGGCAACACTTTTGGCTTTAATATAATGCTCTGCTCATTTTTAATTACAGTACGAATCATATCTCCATTTGATTTTTTGTTTGGATTGAATTTTAGTAGCGGCTTTCGATAGCACGCAATATGTTTAAATTTCATCCTACTTTGGTTGGATTGCTAAGCGTTTTTTGTGCCTACTATTTGTACAGACTCATTACTTTTTTTTGTCATCAGTAATTTGTCTTACACAATTCACAAAAATAT
This sequence comes from Cheilosia grossa, assembly GCA_963082955.1. Lineage (NCBI taxonomy): Eukaryota > Metazoa > Arthropoda > Insecta > Diptera > Syrphidae > Cheilosia > Cheilosia grossa. The sequence continues at coordinate 100,135,456 of OY720144.1, forward strand.
CTGAGCAAGTCTACAATGAAAGAGACAGAGTGGTACAACGTGACATAAGGACGAAAAAATCGACAATCATGTGTTCCATAACTAAGAACGGATAAAAACTCTCCCGTGCGTTCTTCTGCATGTCTTTGAACAGCTTTAAAAAAGACTAAACAACATCTCTAGCCGAATTGAAATCTGATGCTTCCGCATATGCTTTTGCAAACAAACACGTTCGAACCTAAAACTGAATTTAAGACCGTTCTAGAATATCTCGATGAGGTGCAACTGGCTGTACTATCTAACAGTGCCGTGAAATAACGCAGAGCGAAATAACACCGAATACCAAAATTCTGCGTTATTTCACTTTGTGAAAGGGAAATAAAGAAGAATTTTAGAATTCGGCTCTTTTTCTCCTTGAAAAAGTGAAATAAAGCCGAAGCAAATGTTACAGAACAACCAGAACTTTTAGTATATTTTTAATTTGCAGAAATAAGTGTAGATAGCTATTATTATAACTTTGAATAGCTTAATTCTAAATGCTGCCATAACAATAGAAAATTTTGTATTTTTATTTTATTTTCTCAAATTCTAAATGCTGAAATAATTATAGGGAGAAATTTAAGAAAATAATAGTTCTCAAATTAAGCGGTTGCGATTTCAAGACACTTAGCTGCTTTGACAACATTTTAGCAAGAACAATATACATAACTCAACAAATAAGACCACCTTCAACCACTTACGAAGAGCTCTAACTTCTAATGCAAAGTTTGAACAGCAAAAGGCAACCTTCACTGTGTACTAGGGTGGCTGAAAATTTAAATCACTGAATAAAAGCAGAGACAATTCACACTTCGCGTATTTATTGGTTAACGATCAAAATACAACTGAATACAACTACTACTTCTAACCTATCTCCCGGCAGCCTGTTTTCCCTTTTTTGTGGGTTAGTCGTTAAGTTGGTAGTTCTCTTTTATTCATTCTTTTTTTTTTTACACTGCCACAATTGTTAAGTTTTTTTTTATTTAACTTTATTTCAACAGTTTGCATGTATATGGGGGACAAATTTTGTCATAAGACATATTCAAGGCTATGTTTAAGGAACCCTGGGTGTTGCTTCGGGAAAGCTCAACTCACAGTTAGACTCTCTCGAAATCCGAAATTACTAACCTATTACAGCACTTCATCAGCTATGAGCATACGAAAACGAGCCAATCGAATTTGGGATTAGACCCAGGGTACTAAGGCCCAAAGCTATAGACTTTTTGATTTCTTATCTCACTTTGGTATACCAGATCTAGTCGAGTGGGGACAGTCGCTTATTTTGCTATTCTTCGCCGCGACTTTCACCCTTGCTCAAGGTTGTCCTGAAAAGTCTTCCCTTTTATGAAGCAGTTTCACAAACAACCTGTCTCAATTCGTAGCCCTGAGCGCTGTGTGTCAGTTTTTCAATAGAAAAACGTCAGTCGGACTTTTCAATTTGAAAAAAAACATGTTCGGATAAAGCTGCAGTCGAAAGTATTTGCGTATAGGAGCCTCTAATATAATATGCGATTAAATTCCTACGATCGCTTTTGCCATGCTCGCGTACACTTATGCAGTCATTTTACGATCACCTAACGTAAAAGATTACGATCACCTAACGTTAAAGAGGAACAAGCTATTTGAATTTCACATTTAACTATAGAAGTAAGAAAAAAATTGGCAAACTTGCACTGCAAATAATATTGTAATGGTGGGTGTCAAGTAAAATGTTGCTTAAATGTTTCCTACAGTTTTCACGTAGCAGCAATTATACTGCGGGTTTGTCTGTTGTATTTCAAGCTTAGAACGCTGATCGAGCTAAATTTTAGCTCCCATACAAAATTCTCTGCAAAATTTAGCTGAGCTAGATCTAAGCGAATCCCTTTAGCCAAGTAGAACGCAGCTCGAGCTAAATAATCAAACTTTTGTTTCAGAAAGTACTTCATGTATTTGTCAAAACTTATTTTCTGTCGTTTCCATCCATTCAAGGGACTGTCATCTGCACAGGCAGATGATGATTGAAAATCTAAAAACCTGTGCAAATATGTGACCACCTAAATATATCATCCTACTCCGATTTAAAAACTCCACCCAGAGTGAAATACTTGCTGTCGTCACTGAAAACATATAAACTCGTAGGTATAGTGATAGATAAAAAGTTCTAATCATCAACACAGTAATCAACTACTTTATGTTGCACCCGCAGAACTAATATCCAGAGATCCGGGAAAGAGAAAACTGTTTCTCTCTATCCACCAATTTTTTTTTTTTAGAAAACCCATTTGAAAATACAAACCCCACCGCACTCTACTCATGACTATACTGATTATTTCCACTGTAAATCCATTTCGAAACTCATTACAAGCAAGCACCTACATCTGTTTATTTTCCATCGTTACACATCGCCCTCATTATTGCGAAATCAAGAGTAAAACGCAATCAACCCTTAATTAAAATTCCCATTGCCGGATACGTATCAAACATCGACATGAAAATGGTTTATGGTCACTTGCGGGCACTTCGTGGTGCTCGAAGAACTTCAGCTAGCCACTGCTTTGTGCTTCATCACCATCATCATCGCCGTCTGCATCCTCTCCGCTATAACTAGGTACGCAATCATATTTTTGATTATAATCCGATTTTAATTCAAATTTACGACCCTTCGGTCATTTAAAGTGATTTTCCGCGGAGACGATTCGTGCAGTTCCCTCCGGAACTGTACTCCATCATACACTTGACTCTGTGTATGTATGTGGTGGACAAATTTTGTCATAAGACACATTCAAGGCTACTTTTAAGGAACCCTGAGTGTTGCTTCGGGAAAGCTCAACTCACAGTTAGATTCTCTCGAAATCCGAACTTACTAACCTAGTACCTACAGCACTTCATCAGCTATGAGCATACAAACATGTTCGGATAAAGCTGCAGTCGAAAGTATTTGCGTATAAGAGGCTCTAATATAATATGCGATTAAATTCCTACGATCGCTTTTGCCATGCTCGCGTACACTTATGCAGTCATTTTACGATCATCTAATGTAAAAGAGGAACTAGATATTTGAATTTCACATTTGACTATAGAAGTAAGAAAAAAATTGGCAAACTTGCACTGCAAATAATATTGTAATGGTGGGTGTCAAGTAAAATGTTGCTTAAATGTTTCCTACAGTTTTCACGTAGCAGCAATTATACTGTGCATTTGCCTGTTGTACCTCAAGCTTAGTACGCTCATCGAGCTAAATTTTAGCTCCCATACAAAATTCTCTGCAAAATTTAGCTGAGCTAGATTTGACCGAATCCGTTAAGCCAAGTGTTACGCAGCTCGAGCTAAATAATCAAACTTTTGTTTCAGAAAGTACTTCATGTATTTGTCAAAACTTATTTTCTGTCGTTTCCATCCATTCAAGGGACTGTCATCTGCACAGACAGATGACGATTATATATATATAGTTGGCGCAACAGGTCCGTAGGGACCCAAGGCCTAGCTTCTCACAACCATTCGTTTTGTGTGAGTTTCATTTTTGGAACGAATGGAAGGGATCTACAATTTTATGCCGATTCCAAACGGCTAATTGAGAAGCTCGTAAGACAGTTATACTCTCGGATGTTTGTCAGACGTTTGCGAGAGGTGGCGCAGTGGAAAAAACCCTAAGTTGGAATTTTGGGTTTTTGCGGGATTCGAACCTGGGACCCCTCGCTTAGTAGTCCAGCACACTAACCACTAAGCCACTGCGCCTACTGCAGATGATGATTGAAAATCTAAAAACCTGTGCAAATATGTGACCACCTAAATATATCATCCTACTCCGATTTAAAAACTCCACCCAGAGTGAAATACTTATGCTGTCGTCACTGAAAACATATATACTCGTAGGTATAGTGATAGATAAAAAGTTCTAATCATCAACACAGTAATCAACTACTTTATGTTGCACCCGCAGAACTAATATCCAGAGTTCCGGGAAAGAGAAAACTGTTTCTCTCTATCCACCAATTTATTTCTTTTAGAAAACCCATTTGAAAATACAAACCCCACCGCACTCTACTCATGACTATACTGATTATTTCCACTGTAAATCCATTTCGAAACTCATTACAAGCAAGCACCTACATCTGTTTATTTTCCATCGTTACACATCGCCCTCATTATTGCGAAATCAAGAGTAAAACGCAATCAACCCTTAATTAAAATTCCCATTGCCGGATACGTATCAAACATCGACATGAAAATGGTTTATGGTCACTTGCGGGCACTTCGTGGTGCTCGAAGAACTTCAGCTAGCCACTGCTTTGTGCTTCATCACCATCATCATCGCCGTCTGCATCCTCTCCGCTATAACTAGGTACGCAATCATATTTTTGATTATAATCCGATTTTAATTCAAATTTACGACCCTTCGGTCATTTAAAGTGATTTTCCGCGGAGACGATTCGTGCAGTTCCCTCCGGAACTGTACTCCATCATACACTTGACTCTGCGCTGTGCAATAATGATGCACTCGACGGAGAGAAGGGGCGCGCATATTGAGGGGTGTCAACGCCAGCTCTGTTTGTATGGTGTTGTAGAGTAAAGTTCATAAATTCACAATTTTACGATGTGAGGTTTACGAGGTGCTTAGTTAATCGTAAATGTTTTTCAACAGCACACACTCGTACGAGTATATAATACAGCCGTAGGCACACACGCGTCCCGTCCATAAAGCGTCAAGCGTGCTATCAAGCCGTGTAATTGTTTACTTGGTTGGGAGAGGCGATGATGTGCTGCTGCTGCTGCTGCTGCAGTCGCTGGGTGCTTTTGGCCGTAGTGTGTTTATTTCAATTTTATAGCCGTGATTATGATATTTGCAACAATTTCGCGCTCAACAGGAGCACTGGCGAGAGCCTTTCGAATGGCAATCAAATAAGATTGATTTTCTTGTTGTTGTGATTGACTACACGTGGTTTGGTGTCGTCTCTCGGTCTGCCTTGGGCTGGGACTTAAGAGAAATTGCAAATTTGGAACTGAGGTGACGTTCAGCGTTTTATCTGATATAAAAAGTTGCATTAACTGTACATACAATTGCTCTTTAGCTTAATAGTGTAGGCCGTCTGAAAACTTAATCAATAACAAGACCAAACAAAATACTTTCCGCAAAAAATCACGTTTATTATATCTTCCGCACGTCCGATTATCTTCGCGATCGATTCAACAGTGACTTAAAAACTATTACCCCTACCTTATTACTCACACCGACAGTCTTCTCTTACTGTACCTATTCTTATGTTTACAACATTTCTCTTGAAGTTTTTGCCAATGTTGCCACAATAGGGATGATCTTAACGTTTCTGATCAGATGTACAATCTTGTTAGTTTGTGTCAACGAACTCTTACTGAACTTCAAACAAACAAACCTATACAATTTCCTTAGTCTAAAACCAAACAGGACGATTTAATTGAGTAGTAAGAAATTGAGCTCCATCGCGATTGAGCTCCGGGTTAAATTTTGACTGCGGACAGTAAAATGGTGTCCAGTAGAGCGGCTCACCTGAGGCGTTCCTCTTTGTGAGTGGATTTGTTCTCGAACCACTTAATTTGTATTGATGTCTTAGAATATTAGAAAAACCTTTCACTTGAAAAGGAGCAACTTTCTGTTTTTATTCTTACGCAATCTTCTGACTCATTCACGCAAACTTAACACTTTTAGGTTAAGGTTCACTATTTCCCCCGCAACCGCACTATGGCTGGCCACTCTCTCTTTCTTTTAAGAGGGAAGTTTTTTGTAAGGTGAGGCCTTCAAAGGTTCATTTTCAATTTGTATAAGTGGTTCGCATATAGCTTCTTTTATGAATATCGCGCTTTGCGGCTGCTGACAGATTAGTAACTTGCCCCCGCTTTAAATCATTTAAGCATTTTCCAATGTGTCGAAAACCGACACGCAAGTTCCCATAGTGGACTGCGAGCTATCTTACCTCACTTAGGGTGGGACTACAGGGCTTTTTTTGCTTCAAATAAGTAACAAAGTATTGGCAAACTTATTGTCCATGCACAATTTTTTTAAACATCAATCAATGGTAACCCTTAGCTGCCGACAGACACATCTGCGACACATCTTAGAAACTGTACAAAAAGTTTGTCTTAACATCCGAATAACCATTCTGCTAACGTCTGCGGTCGTTATATTCGAATATACACCCAAACCTGATCAAAAGTAAAATACACACAAGTCGGAAACTCAAAACAAGCTGATGCCATGACAGGGGTTACAGATTTACAAACCACCTCCGGTTATCCAGTGGAGAAAACGTATTTCAGGTGCTTTGCAAAATTCTTGGAACTGTCACTGTGGAAACTGGAAACTTGTAAAATCAACGGAGGTGTTGGCGTGACTGTGTTCGTGACATTTTTGGTGAATGGGCGTTGCAGCGCCAATGTAGACCAAGTGCGGTTGTGAGGACATTTTAATTGGAGGAGCGGAATGGAAACCATAATTTGGTTTTCCAGGAATTTCGGTTGATGAAATCTGGCTGAGTGTAGTAATTTTTAAAATTGTTCCTGTTGGACTCAGTCACATCGGTATAAAAATTTTCTCTACAATATATGTAGGTTAAAAAGAAAAAGCTTTTATTTGACACCTCTAATTTATTAGGAGACTACAATTGGTACTAGTGATGGACGGTTTGTGCATTGAAAACGAAATACAAGGTTCATTACCTGATAGTGAAACAACGGAAATGTCTTTTTAAGTATAACCTTCAAAACTCTCTTCAATACTTCCTAATTTAGAATATGAAAATAATGTCAAGTCAGAAATCGTCATGGGAAACTTAAGTCATTCTTGAATAGGTGTTACTTAAATACTTACCTACTTTTCGAATTGAAAAGTCTGACTGATGTTTTTTATTGAAAAACTGACACGCCACGCCCAGGGCTTCGAATTAAGACAGGTTGTTTGTGAGACTACTTCATATAAGGGAAGACTTTTCATTACAACCTTGAGCAAGGGTGAAAGCCGCGGAGAAGAATAACAACGTAAGAGACTGTCCCCACTCGCCTAGATCTGGTACCAAAGAAGTGGGATAAGAGATCAAAAGGTCTATAGCTGTGGGTTATGGCCCAAGTACCCTGGGCTCTCCCAAATTCGGTTGGCTCGTTTTCGTATGCTCATATAGTTGATAAAGTGGTTAGTAAGCTCGGATTTCGAGAGACTCCAACTGTGAACTGAACTTTCCCGAAGCAGCACCCAGGGTTCCTTAAGCATAGCCTTGAATATGTCTTATGACAAAATTTGTCCACCATACGTGCAAACAGTTGAATTAAAGGTTAAATCAAAAAAACTTAACAATAAAGGTTGTCTTTTTCTGTTCAAACTTGGCATTAAAGGTTAGAGCTGTTCGTAAGTGGACCTCTCACCGGTTCAGTTCTCTCCGTGGTTAAAGGTGGTCTTATTTGTTAAACTATATTATTTTTGTTGAACTATATTATGTTGTCAACGCAGCCAAGAGTCTGGCAATTGCCCTTAACCCGATACAACCTTAAGATGAAGTAGAGAGTAACTAACTGCCCAACCAGGACAGAGGACTGGGGACCACGGGTGCTGTAATTCGGCCCTACCTATAGTTGTAGTACACTGCGAAGGTTGTACTGTCATTGTTGTCTCTCGAAATCAATAGTTCGACATTATTTTATCTTAGGAAAACAATTAAAACAGCTTCTGTTAAAAATTTAATTGAAATCGCCCCTTCAATTTATTAAGCACATTCTGTCAAAGCAATTGCTACATCATCAAGTTTTATTACATCTTTGCTATAAATATTCTGCATTTCTTCAGGCAGAAGCTCTTAATCCCCCTCGTTAGCAGGTGTTCTGCTCTTACAAGCAATCAGGCTCTCATTTCAATTATCAATGTCAGCATGTGTTAGCTCCCTTACTTGGCACCGGAACAATGCCTCACAACAATCAATCACCGTATTGTAATTAAAAAATGTGTAGTAATACAAAAGTTGTTGTTTTTCACCTTTCATTGCAGGAGTAAAATTTCCATTTAATTAAAACGCAACCATCCCTCCTCTATAAAGGAAAAAACGATCAACAAGGCGTTGAACAATAATCCTATTGAATTCAATTCATTTTCAATTTTCGTCAATCATTTTGCGTTGCCCCGTATTAAACAATTTAACAATTAACCAATTAGCACCGACAAAACATCCAGCAAAGAATTAATTTCAGTTCGAGAATTAATTTCAGTTCGACAACAAAATGCCAGCCGAACAACAAAATAAACTGGGAAAAAAAAATTTAATTAACGAGAACACTGAATGAGAGTCATGTAGAATACCGAGTGCGGAATAGCATAGCACGTGCGCCGGCCCGTGTATTTCCAAAATGAGAAGTCAAAAATGTCAATCTGTAATGCTCCGATGAATGTGACACCAGACCGAAACCGTCAAACAATTGCTCCAGCGCCAGGATACCAAGGAGTGGTGTGTGGGCGGACGCCCAACGACGATGATGACGACGACGAACAAACGGCGGAAGTCGTTTCCCTTTTCCTGTAGCGCTCTATCTTTGTGAAGATTGCTTGATGAGAATTCCATACAGCCATTCCTCGGTATCCCAGTTTGCGGATCCAACGAAGTGGAAAGCTCCCACAGCAGAGAACGTTACCCAACCACCCGCCACCAGAGTCTCTGTTAAATCAGTCGAAAGGGGAAGACAAATAAATTACGCAAACTTGCTCCTCATTGCTAAGACTCGCAGTCACAGGATCCCAAGGAAGCAGAAAAAGATGTCAACCCTCGTACCAAGAGCCGGTAAAAATAAAACACAATTATGGGTACTCATGCGGAGCGCACCCCTTTGACGATTTACATAAATGCAAATCGGAATTCTTTCCTCCTTTGCTAGAGCGCGCACAGTCTTGCTCTTTGATATTTGAAAGGATTGCTCGCCGTATTGGGCGCAGAACTGCCTTCCAAATTAGGCCAGACACCGACAAAAAGAGAAGTCAAAAATTCGATGGCCAAAAACATGAGACTATGACGACTTCAAGGCAGGGCGGCGTTGAAGGAAACTTTAAATGCTACAACTCAAAGTCACACAAGCCACCGGTAGAAATGCCAAGGGAAGTCACAATGGAGAAAACTTTCCTGCTAGAGGGGTGTCCTTCAGTTGCCCACAAAGGACACACTATTCAACCCTCATGTGTTGTGTTTGTTTGTCGGTCTGTTTCTGTGCCAAAACCGACTACGAATGACTATGACTACTTCCGCTGCTGGGACCGAGAACGAGGTCAACGTGAAGTGCGATGTTGTGCTGCTTGAAAGAAGGAAATCGAGCAGAGAGCTCCCTTCATCCTTGGGCACACAAATTGTGTTGAAATATACCCCCTCAAACTAAATTAAGCAACCTAGGTTACAGTTTTTCTTTTTGCGTTTCGGGGTCCCTTCGTTTATTCTTGGAGAAGCAATGATAACTTAAATGCGGTATCCCAAACCAGGACATTCTATACAGAAAAAAAAAAACAATCACGAACAACTTTTTTAATCGAAATTACATAATTTTTTGTTAAACAAGTATACGGAAATATATTGTCCACTACCGAATCGAGCATTCCACTATCACGTCCGCAGGATGTGGCGCGGGTGGACGAAACCGCACATGGAGAAAAGCTACCGCATACGTGTGTGTTTCATATACGATGCCGAGTTTCCGTTCACCGCTTTCAGAGTGCATCATCCCCCCGGGGCTGCCTGCATGTATACATATGAAATACGGGCGCTGCATTTAAAACAGCCAGTGTCAGTTGGTCCGGTGCAGTCTCGAGTTATTGAACAGTCCCGAGAGGATGGGTGTGAATTGCTAACAGAAATGTATGCCTGCAGAAAATTTCTTATAACGTGCAATTTAAAGAGCTATTATTTGCACGGTGCTTGGATATAATGGATGTTGACATTATTGTGCTGTAACGTCCTTGAGTGAAAAGGACATTCAATAGGACTAACAATCGTGGGCTGTGTATAAGAGATACAGCCGCACAGTGCTTCATGTTGGACACCATTTACTTGTAAACAGATTCACCAAAGTGTTGTGATTCTGAGGTAAATTATCTTTAATAGCGGAGACAGGTCTTTAGTGGTCCCTGTGGAAAGTGAAATAAAGAGCTGGGAGGTGTTAAATACACTTTTCATCGTCGCCCTCAACTTCCAATCAAGTTGAAATAAATTGTTAACCCATAATGAAATTGGAAATGGGTCGATTTGCCGCAGACTGTGCGCTGTCCGTATACGGGATCAAAGTTTCCAAGTGATGTGAGGCATCATTTGCAGTGCAGGCTGTAGGTTTTGTGAGACGGGGCGAAGAGAAAGCTGGCACTTCAGGGGTACGATCGATTCGATTGAAAAAAGTGAAACAAGTTTTGGTTTGAAAATGTTTTTGTCCAGCCTGACTTGTCTTTGAACTAGTTTAGAGATATTGGCCTTGCCTAACTCTTATAGATCAAGGGGTCTTACCCGCCTCAATCTTTGATTACATTGTCAGCATTTAATAGTTCTGTAAGTTCTACGTTAACATGGTTGAGAAGCCTACTTCTGTGCCTTTGGGCAACTTATTTAACTTCATCTTCTACCATTTCAATATTTAGATCTCTATGTAGATCAGCGTTGCGTATGTACCAAGGTGCATTAAATACGTTCCTTAGTACTTTATTTTGGAAGACTTGAATTTTTTGTAAATTTGTTTGGCATGTGCATGCCCACAATTGGAGCCCGTAGGTCCATATTGGTTTCAAGACTTGCTTGTATAGCAGTAATTTTTTGTAGTTGGACAGGGATGATTATCTCCCAATAAGCCAATACATTTTACTGTATCGCATGTTCAGTTCATCTCTTTTTTTCTTTACATGCGTTTTCCAACGCAGTTTAGCGGGTAGGGTCATGCCCAGATATTTATCTGTGTTTGAGTATTCCACTACATTGTTATTAATGTAGGCTGGAATGTGTAGTACGTTTTTATATGTAAAATTAATATGGACTGACTTTAGGTCATTCAATCTAATCTGCCACTTTTTAGTCCATTTTGAAATACCGTTTATTGCCATTTGGAGTTTTTTTGTTGCTATTTCGACGGTTGCTCCAACAGCAAGCACAGCAGTGTCATCTGCAAAAGTTGCTATAGTAGTTTCTTCACTTTCAGGTAAAACAGAAGGTATAGCACTGGACCTAGCACACTACCTTGGGGTATACCAGCTTTAATTGCTCTTAGTGTTGAGTACTCTGTCTCTTGTTTGATTCTGAAGAATCGATCTGTTATATATGATTCCAGAATTGTCGAATACAGCTTCGGCAGTTGCCTTTGTAATTTATGGATCAGTCCCTTATGCCAGACTTTATCGAAAGCTTGTGCTATATCAAGAAATATTGTAGAGCACACATTTTTCTCTTCGAATGCTTTTTCGATTTTATCTGTGATTCTATGCACCTGATCAATTGAAGAGTGCTTGTTTCTTAACCCAAATTGATGAATTGGAACTAGCGATTTTTCATCAATTATTTTTTGCAGACGTTTTGCCAGCATTTTTTCGAATAGCTTGGACAACATTGGTAGTATCGATATTGGGCGATATGAGGTTACTTCGATAGGGGGTTTACCTGGTTTTGGTATGATTATTTCCTCCGCGACCTTCCTCATACTTGGCACATATCTCAACTTAAATGCAGCATTTATAATCTGCGCTAGTTTATTTAAACCTTTTCGAGGAAATTGTTTTAAAATGTCCCCTGTGATTAAATCGAACCCTGGGGCCGATTAGGTCTGTCTTCTTCGCACCTTTCTTCGATTCCTTGATAATCTTAATCTTCATAAGGTTTGAAGACGTTCTCAAGGTACTCTGCAAAAGAATTTGCTTTTTCTTGACTGCTTTTTGCCCAGTTACCTTCTCTGGTTTTTACCAGCGGAATGTGAGCTATTGGCCTGTTCATTTTCTTTGTCTACAAGGCATTTAAACGGATAAAAGCAAACTGATCTATGTAGCAAGAACGAATTCAACGAAATGGACAATGAATGAAACACTCCTATTGATATATGGATATTCTTATGCTTTTCGAAATGCGGATGGGTACAAAAAAAGTTGTTTTCGACTGCGCATACTTTTGCTTACAACCAACTTTAACTTTCATTTTATTTTTTTATAAACCAAGCTTTGAAACGGGAGCTAAAAATCAAGACTTTGAGACACCCAAAAGGAAGCTGTCATCACCGTATACAGAGCTGATGAAACTTCGGAAGCCGCTCAAAATAAGTATTTACGGTACCCATATACAAGGCTGTCCGAAACTCATCAGAGCGGTTGTGAGCCTAGATGGGAAGTTTACAATGCATAGTGAAAGTATTGTACCACACATAAAGAGCCAACCTTTGTGGATATGATAGCCTTTTACAAGTTTCTTAAGACTCTTATAACTAGCCTGAACAATTACTTCAAAGATTTAGGAAGCTCACAACGGGCATAGTTTCTTAAAACCCGATAAATACCTACAAACCTCCTTAGCTGTGCGGACAAAATTTTGGAACATTTAAAAAACAATAAAAGAACATTTTCCAGTCAAAATTGATAACAGGTCTGAATGGCGGGGCTTCTTGGAAGTTTTTAGCAATAGATATAAAGAGCTGTCATAACCGCACGTCAGTTGTAATACAGAAACAAATGTCACAAATGATGTATGAGCCAGAGCAACCCTAAGTAGCACTGAACAAGAAAGAGCTATCACAAGCTGTTGTTGCACAGAAACGACTGTGACTGCGTCTGATAATGGGGTGTTGCAACTTGCAAGGAAATGCAGAAGGTAGTGGGTTACTTGACTTGGGTGTAAAACGTTTATAACCGCCTCAAATTTTATTTGTTGACAACTGCATGCAAGAGCTATAACAACTCTCTGTTATCTACCTAAGCTTCGACTTGTATAGATTACATCCAAGATATGAGTAAGTCAGCTAAGTTTTGGATATAGCAAACAAATGCTCGTACTTTTAAAATTATAATATGTACATCTGAGTGTATACGTTTGTATACATTCTGTGGGGAACTCTCCTTTTAGAAATAATTTTTAAATTTAAAAATAACTTCACAAACATATATAGCAAAAAAAATGTATTCCCAAAAGCCCACTTAAATAAATCTAGGATTACCTAGCACCTAGTATCAGTAAGCCTTTAATCTGAGATGGGTATTAAGGTTGTCCTACATATCTAAGTAAGCTATAAATTTCCCTGAAAACACTACACATCGTGGGAAAACACAAATGTAATGTAATCGAGCTCCCTAAATTCCGTAGCTCAGTAATGAAAATAAATCAAACCGCATTACTCAGAAAAGATTAAAGCGTCTGCCAAAAAAGGGTCGTAACAAAAATGAAATGTTAAAACACAAACATTCAGGCAGTATATACAACGACCTGAAAGACGCCATTTAGCCCCATTAGCCACGTGCCTTCGAAGCCTTTATGTTGCTTCGTTATATAGATATTTATGGCGTGTATACAAAGTCTACTCATTTTCACAGAGCTTTCCATAATTTGAAACATTTGTCACCCGTAATCATATATAGAGCCTATTATTATGCTAAACCGCCCGAATGTCGCACACTTAATGCTCACCGTAGAGCACATCCTCAATGCGTATGCCAACTTTAATAAATTGCCTGAGGAGAACGTCTGACGGGGTCCTTTTTGAGAAAAGAGACAAACCCTTCGGGCACACCGTGCGGACGTGGCACTCCGATTTGCCCATAAATAAATGGCGCAGATATTTACTCGATTATCTTGCAAATGTCCTTGGGGTCACACGTGTTAATTAGGGCTTTATTGATGGCAGAGTACAAATGACAGCTGTGTGTGGATTTCCCGTTTCCTGATTTGGAATGTTTTTTTTTTTATTACATTTGACGCCAGTGCAAACAGATAAATTCAATTAGGCGGCACGACATAAATTGAGTACGACACTAATTGTGAAGGTTGTTTGAACAAGAAATGTCCACCGTAACGCGTATTGACGATCGCCGGTGGCGGCTGAGATGGGAAATGTGTACCTACGTTGAATAGGTTTTCGAAGTGCAAGCAATGAATCAGGTTGGGAATGGGGAATGTTCACCCAAGCACGACACCCAACGGAGCCCTGGATGAAGTAGTGTTTCACTCACACGGTGGACTTCAATTAGTGATCTGTAGAAGAAGTTAGGTAATTGTCTGGCTTAAGGCAACAATTGCTTGTTGAGATTTGATTCGTTACTCAGAACAATAAGAGTGCAAAATGAACGTGCAAGAAAGAAAAGTTTTTTGCCAGCTCCTGCCCAAGAAAAGGGAGACCGCGACTCATTCATTTATTTCAGCTCAATTTGGCCTGCCTAAAGTGGGGCTATAATAGAGATGTGCAGTGTCAACAAAACGTTGAACGGACCATTACGTGAGCACATCAAACAAATATTCACTCTATCCTCAAATTTTCCAAACTTGATACCTGTTAGTGTTACTTTGGGTAGACCTCGGGGCCGACGAATATACCCGTAACCTCAGCCCCAAACAATCGACGAGAATTTGTGGAATTCAGAGCATAAGATACCCGAAAACAGAGCAGCCGCTACCACGAGGTTTGGTGACAAGACTGTACTGCATCATTTGCCGAAATGACACTCTTTAGATCTGATAACAAAACAAAACAACAAAATGGTGGTTCTTTGTGAACTATGTGGCAGCATCACAGCAGTTTAGCAGTAAAATAATTGTAAATAGAATTTATCTCCTCTTCGCCTCTGCAGCTTTTACAGAAGTCATTTGCAAATATGTGTAGCTATTAGCCTAAGTTCTTAACAATATACGGTCTACGGAAAGATGTTAAGGTTCTCGACCTTTTGAAGACCTCCAATTGAGTGTACAAGGCAAGTCGGCAAGCTGCTTCGCGAATAACCATTATTTTCGTTAAAAATATGCAGTGCTTAGGAAGACATTAAAAATGTAGGTTATCTACAAAAGCCGCCAAATTTCCATTTTCGATCTATCAACATTTCAGTTGCGGCAAGTCGTCACTTATTGTACATAAAAGCTACAACTTACTGGGCAACCAATTTCCCAATTACATTACGCAGAAGAAGTTTAAGTATTGTGACTTAAGACCTAAGAGCGCATGTAATACATCGATTTTCTAATGGCTGGGTGCCTTGAATACAATTTGAACTACAATTCTTACCTGACACCTCACTACGATACCGTAGAACAGATTTTGTCTGCGACTACAAACGGTATAGACTCATCACTGATATACCTACTTTGGATTCTTTTTCGGGCATTAAGCTTTGATGGCAAAAGCAGTTTTCGTTGGATAATCCCCAATACTCAGCATCCGACTAGGTTGATGTCCTATTTAGAACTAAACTCAGGTGTTTAGATTCGTTAACAATCTTGCACCGCTCGTTAAGCAGAAAGGCTTTCATATGACCCAAAATAATGACTAGATGCCGCGCTGTAGTCGAAAAAGGCAAATTTCGTGGCAGAAATACTAAATTCCACGGTTTATTTCTTATTTCTAATAGAAGTACAAACGGAGCTTCAAAAACAGCAAAGAAAAAAATTTCTGCTAACTAGTTTGACTTATAGAGTTTTTCTAAATTTTTCTATATTAAAAAAAAAATAACATTAAAAACGAACTTTTTTATTTTCTTTTTTGCAACTATGGCATATTAAACGAAAAATCCTAATTTTCTAAAATGTTTTCTAAATGTTTTGAATCTATGTGAATTAAAATTTTAATAAAAAATGAAAAAAGAATTCTCGGGAGTTCCCGTGGAAAATTGACCCTCACTATTTATCAAGCCATATTCAAAATTGGTAGCGCAACTATTTGCAATGTTCGGAGGAATTGTAATTTGTTTAAAACAAAGTCGTATTCCCAGTGCAGACATTTAGGCCTCAAAAGCAAATTTCCTTATGGAATATTCCAATTATTTTGTTAATTAAAATATCAATTAAAAATAGTTTTTTTATTATTTCGATCGTAAAAAAATCGACCCACTTCCACACCCGTTTTTATATAAATGCCAATGGTTTTTGTAAGCCGCCCACTTAAGCGACTCTTTTTGAATAAATTCCTCCTCAGCCAAAAGGGGTTAAGATTTCTTCGAATAGTTATTAAATTAAATTAGTAAATCTTCAAATTACTTATATTACTGTAAATCATTATTGTTCTTATTCTTAATGTATACGTAAACATGGATTAACTTGCCAAAAGAAGGGGATTAATTGATTTATTGCCCAAACATTACAAACATAGAAATATTTAATTGTGGATTATTATTTTATGATCTAATAAAACAGGTAAAAATATTAATTTTCCTCTGTTATTCCACATTGGGAAGCTTAGATTTCACTTCAATATGCCAGCTATATCAACTGAAATCAGATCCACTTGTTTCGTCTTTAAGACACGTTAGATCCCAAAAATAGCTGAAAAAAAGTTATTGCCCAGAACTAATAAGTCTATTAAATGTTTAGAATGATGACGATCTATAGTAATTATAAAAAAATATGTATTATGTATTATATTGTATTTTATAATTATGTATGTAATATCTATATGATTTTATTTTATTAATTTTTTCGTCCGTTTACTTTTTTCCTACACTATTCCATATAAAATATATCACTCAAACAGTTTATGGGATATACTGATGGGCAACAAAACGAAAAAAAAAATACTGTTTAAATACTTGCTAAGAACATAAACAATTTGTTCGTTAATTTTATGCACCCAGTTGGAAAGAAAATTATTTTGGATCACCCTGTGAACAATTAAATAGCCGCAGGCCTTTTTTTACAAGATTGGTAAGATTTTACCCTTTTCAAAGAAAATCTTATTTCCGCCTAAGAATTAGGAACACCCTGTGAAGTAATTTTCTTAAAAGTCACTATTTTTATAGGGGTAGACGACTTCACATTCTTCTAATTGTGTTTCTATTTCTGCCCTTGGCGTACACATCTTGTACACTACGTAAAAAACTATTTATCTCCAGATTGCTCCCAACTTACTCCTTCAACTGTATTTTTTAAGTTTTCATGAGAAAGCAGCAGACTTATTGCCCTGGAAGTTTTGCCGCTGAAGGGACTGGGTTGAAAATACCAACTCATCTTTCCAGCTACCTGTAATGAATGTAACCTACGGAAGGACTTGAAAATAATCAAAAATATTCAACAAAAACCCCTTCCCTTATTCGAAAAGCTTTCTTACGATTGATCAAATTAAAGTCAGATTTGGGATAAGCATAACACGGACACATTTTAAAGCACAAAAAAATATGCCAACTCTTGGCAAACATGCAAAATTTTTAAGAACTAGGGTCTCCATCAATTCCGGAAGATGAGGAGTTTCAGATGCATTTTTCACTGTAATCAAAGCTGTCGATTTAACTTCAATTATTTTTCGGAACTGCGGGGCCATTGTTGAAATGCGTATATACACGCCTTTAACACAATGATACGCCGTGCCATCTGCTCACAGGTTCAGAACTTGTCTGAGCTGTGTTTGACATCTCAATGTCAGCAGTTCGATTCCTTTTTTTTATTCTTATTTTTTTCTTTGCCTGCGGACAAATAAACACGTTTATATTTTACTAAAACTGCCTTCAATTTCAGCCATAATCAGAATAAGTCCACGCGGGCCCATTGTGTGCTCTGCGTCCCCAAGACGCTGACTCAGAAACTAAACCACTTACAGTTCCCCTATTCACTAAGAGCAACCCAAGTGAATTACATGTCACTGACAGTGTTTATTGTTTATTGTTTAGCAATAAACATACAATTAAATCTCGGAGAACAGCCCCTGTTACACTCTCATTACGAAGTGTAAGCAACGCTAAGTGTAATTATAGCAAAAACCATTTAAGATGTTATTGACTCTGTTAACCCCCTTGTGGGCGACCGTCAATATATAGCTCGCGCCGCAATCACAATAATCACAATAATCCACATCTTAATTGATTGACAACAATATTGAAGAAGCGAAAACAGTCTTTCACTGAAAAATGTACTGTCCCCTCACTCCTCACGTGGTGGCTGGCTGGTAATGTTGAAAAAGCACAGCGACGACGACGCCGCCACCACAACTACCACCACCATCATAAGCTTTATCGTATTCGTAACCCATATGCCCATTCGGCAGCTGAATGCACACCCCGAGAACTGAGACCAGGGAACAGAGATTCGGATGACACAAATGCTCATTGGTAGTGATGTGGCTGTGAACGGTGCCACTGTGGAAGTTCCGCCGCATTCGCCTCAAGTCGCAAGTAGCACATCGTGTACTCGGGTAGAATATATAGCTGGCTGTGGGTGGCTGAATTTCGTTGTCATCAACCACAGCCAAACCGCACAGCTAGAGTTCGTGCCATAATACTATCGCCATTGCCAAGGACCAAGTACATCCGCAAATTTGTCTAGGCTAACAGCCACCGAGGGGCCGGGCGGAACCGAGGTGTGCTGCACTTGGACACTTAGGGGGTGTATTTTTAGACCGTCCTTCCATTCCGAGCATTTTACTGCTGCTGGCGCGGCTCTGTCATGACGCGAGCTAAAAGGAAAATAAACAGTTGTGTTCATTCCTCTAAATGTTCCGCTTCTGTACCTGCACGCTGCACCCGCCCCCTCCCCTCAATTCGAGGTGTACGTGTAACGTGCCTGATGGCGGCAAAGTGGCATTCATTATTGATGAGGAATTGTCTCTGTATAAAGTGAAGTTGAATGGATTCGTCCTCCAGGCGCGACGCGACGCGCACTCCAGTTTCTTAATATAAGTTTTAACGGTGAATTCCTGGCTCTGAGGATGTTGAATCGTGAGCGTCCATGACGCATGCAGAGTCGGCGTTGCGGGTAAACATTTTCGATTTCAATTGCCGATTGACTCGCGGTGACAGCCGAGTGCAATTGTTTGACTTTGCATCGCTTCGGTGTAGTGGGCGCACAATAATCGTTTTACAAGCGAGCTACACATGCATCTGTGCGCCATTGTTGTCGGATGCCGGGAGCGGACGAATATTAATTTTTCCCCATCCACACCAGCATCCCTGGTGCGGGCTGTCAATTAGCCGTGTTCTGTGGGCGAGCGGCGGCGGTGGGCGCAAAAATTCAAGAATTCGTGTCCGATGCCAACAAATTGTGATATAGTTCTGTCTCTTTTTTTTCGTTTTCGTTCCTTTGTTTTACAATCGCAGGTCAGGTTCAAAGAGCAGAAAAAAAAAACATAATTTTGGTGAAATAAATTTTTGGCCGGGAAACAGGTGAAGCAGATATCACATTTCCGGAGCCATCCACGTCAGTCGGCGTGTCCATGGGCGCGCTTCTGGAATCGAGTATTCATGGAATTTATTATTTTCGCCATGGTTAATGTTTTTAATTTTTATTTTTAGCTGGCCTTCGGCAAGAGCATATTTTATTGTTCTGTTCATGACAGTGTTTGGTGCGTTTCTGTTTATAGCTATGCATTTTTTGTTTGCAATCAGAAAGCATAAGAGATTGAAACGAAATTAATGCATCGTGTGCGGAATTTGTTTTATTTCCCAGACTTGATTTCCTATGATATTGTTATCTTTTTTTTAAAGCACGCGATAGCTATTCCTGGTTGAGATATAGAGTGAACACCGTGGTGCGACAATGGTCCGTGGCTTTTGTGCTGCATGGAAATGGCTTTTTCTTCTTATTAATTGACGTGACCATTTGTGGGGTCAGGGGTCACTTCGATCAAGTGGCAGTGGTGTTATATCCTTAGTGGATTTTGTAATCAGTTTATATAGTGAGAGTTGGGATGTGGCCACTATGTCAGATTGATGTACGATAAATAAGTTTTTAATTGTCAAAGCGTGCTATACCGTTGGTGCCACCTGGATACAACTTTCATACTAGAGATATGTCTACACAAAAGGTGTTCAGTTTAGGTATACCTATGAAATTTAACACACGTCGTTTAAGTCCACGTCCGCACTGTGAGAAAATCAACATGAGTAGGGGGATAAAAGGACAAGAAATAGAAGGGCTACTCAGCGCACCTATCTCGCATAAGTTTAGCAAGTTCCCACAAAAAGAACAAATAATATCCGCTGGAAGCAGATTTTATTTTCGAAACTGAAGTATAGTACTGGACGTTGTATTCAGAATATAAGTTGAACATAGAATAGTGAGATCCGCCCATTTTTATATATTTTGTCCATTAATGCGATTTATCCGCTGAAGAGGGTGGTCCCCTATTAGATGATGTTACTTAATAAAAGTAACATCTTCCTTTAAGAATGAAATTAAATAATTGTCAGTGGGATATATCCATTAAATAGTTCACAAATTTTATATTGCATTGGAATTAGCATTATTGGCGGGGGTGGTTTTAGTGGGTGATGGTCTCGAACTACTACTTCCAATGTTCACACCGACCATCGGAAAAAATCGTTGGGCCCTACTAATAATCATTTTTGCCTTCCATTAAGTATTTCGTAAATCACAATGTGTCATTTTATGTGGGAGTTTTCGCCACAGTGAGTCCGTCAAATCTAGCATGGACACTAAAAACGGTTATTGCTATCGCGCTTTATGGTTTACGAGTTTAAAATTCATATTAACAACTGTACGTACTTAAGGAAAGGGTTTAAAAAAGTGCCCATAATTTTAGAACTATAAACACTTACTCTACAGATATTTGTATATTCTTTCTTATTGACCATCTTTGCTGACTTACCTGTAAGAAGAAAAAGAAAACATTTTAAGTTAGTCATACAATTCCTAATTTAATTCTTAAATCGAAACATGCGTTTAATAGCTTAATCTTTATTTTATAGTCGAAGCGAAACCGCTTTTTTGGTTGTTCATTTAACATATATCTTTAGGTGACAAATTTGTGCAAATAGAGCCAGTTTTTTTGATGCAAGACTGTCAAATGATTAACACGAAATTTTGAACACGAATTCAAGTCGTGTGGTTTGTTATCTCTGCCCTACTATGAATATCCTGTTTGGTGGTATTTGAAAAAATCTCAAATTAAATGCCAGAAAATACTTTCAAAATGATTATTCAATAAAAAGGAGACCAATGGCATGGACATTAATTGGCTGCACGATGGCGTCATAGACATCGGGTTACTGAAGTTGGGTAACCCGTAAACCCATTAAACAAAATCGAAAAGAAATGCTATAAAAATAAGAACCTGATTTTATAAGTGAAAATGAACCCCTGGTATACAGCCCATAAATAGATAACTAGTCTCGCTTCTGATCGAAAATCGACCATAAGCTATGTTCACACGATTGCCAGATCTGCCAATATTATCAGGTCGACAAATAATCTAGCAATGAGCTGCAAATTATCTGACAATAGCGAACTACCATGCAACACCAAATTCCCAGTTCACACGGTTGCCAGGTTTTGTCCCAAACTCCGACAATTTCATTTGCAGATGGTTTGCCTACAAATAATTTGTCCGACAACGCTGACAGGTAGGAAATTGCCTGTTCACACGGATGGCAGATGTTTGTTTACAAAATATTTGCAGATCCGGTTGTAGGCATACAAATTAAAAATTGCTTCTTTTTTTTTCATTCGGTGGTGAATTCTTGATTAAGAAGCGCGTAATAATAGAAAAAACAGAAAGATGCAATTGCGATTATTTTGGCCGTGTACGTATTTGAGAGCAGCGAGGAGGATGAATTGTCCAATAAACGTTGGCGTGTTTGCACGCAGGATAGGAAGACCCGTCCAACAGCATGAGGACCTTACGCAAAATTGATCGTGGAATTGCGAACTGAGGAGCCACAATTGTATCGCAATAATTGTTTGAGTATGGATTCCAAACAATTCGTTGATCATGACTCCGCATATCCAAAAGCAAAAAACAAATATGCGTGCGAGCATCTCAACGGCTGAGCGACTTATGTTAATTGTACGATACCTAGCTACCGGTGAACATATGCGGTCCCTGCAATATCTGTTCCACATTCCAGCGTCAACGATCTAGTCCATCATTCCAGATGTTCTGGATGCAATCTACAAAGTGCTCGTGGATAAATATCTTCAGGAAAATTATTTCAATACCTAATTCAATGTACGCAAAGCACAATTCGAGTTCTAGACGCCGAAAACGGCGTCTCTGTTGACATCGTATATCGCTGCGAAACACATTTTTTAATGTGTTTTTGTACGACTTAAAAGAAGAAATTTCGAAATTGAAACGCGAACATGTATGTTTGGTTTTCCGAATGCCAAATAAATGCAACGCATGGCGTCGAACAACAAAATCCCTAAATCTGGTGGGAAAATCCGCAAACTGGCATCACTGATTCACCAGTCAGTTTATACGTTTAATATCATCGTTGACAAACTTTGACATTTAAAATACGCAGGTAATTCATTGCGTATCCTATCTTTGGTGCGGTTTCGTTGTGATTATCTAAAAATTTTGTAAGTTCGAAACATTAAAAGCTGAAAATGCTGCTTTATTTAAACGAAAGCACTTAGTAAATCTGAGGGATAAATTAACTTTATAAACAACTAGCTGTACCCTGCGCGCGTTGCAACGCCACCAACTAAAATAAATTTGAAGGAAAAACATGACACACATTCAATTCATTTATTTTTTATTAATTTTGTTCATTTCGGAAAAATTGTGACATTGCAGCGTTTCGTTCCGATTCGAAATTTATTGAAGTGCTGTGGGATACACAATATTTGTTGTTTTTCGATTTTAATTCCACTCACGATGATATTCGAAAAAAAAACTGCACAGCAAATGCGTTCGGAACGTCATTCAGCAGCCAGATTCTTCACATACACATCCGATGATCTTCGTGAGTTCACTTTAGAGAATGAATAAAATCAGCTTACGGAAACTTCGAAAGTTCAATTGTTTATCTAAATTAATTTAGCTCATAATGAAATGCACAAAACTATTCGAAAAAAGACAGTATTGTCTGTTCAATGTGAGCCGGACATGAATTTCACAATTTACATAAAATCTTATGTCACCCACAACTCGAAACGTCATCATTCGTTCGCTGTTTTCGTTTCAATTCAAAAATCAGCACGAACTGTCATGGCAATATATGAAATTCATTGGAATGACAGTGGCGCCATCTGTGGAAAATTGGTCGTACCAACTCAGAAACCTTCGTGGGCTCACGCACAACAACTTGGCTAAAGATCATCACAACATGATCAAATGCATAGTTTACGATTCTATAAAAGACATACAAACAAACATTCATTTTTATGTATTTACATTTGAATAACAATTGTATTTCAGAAAAGTTCCATTATGTCCTTTGCAGTTCCTCTTAATATGCACGTATTTTACTGTCGTAGGGCACATTATTAAATAATATACTCTTCGTTAGAAATTTATTTTTAATTTGACCAATTTTAAATTGCTTTGCTCTATCTTTTCTGTCATTGAATGCTGATTTTCGAACCAACTTTGAATGAAAGTACATGTAGATAAGGAAGTCTCTCCCGGCGGATCTCACGATGTATATGGAAAGTGAAAGTGAATCCAGTATGCGCAGTGAATCTCAAATACGCTGTATTCCAGGATAGGGGTGAATGAAGCAATATTCAGTATCCAAAATTGGGTATCATCTAGCAGAATTATTTGACCACAAAACGGATGCAGTTTTAATACTCAGAACCGTCCTTCGGACTAGAACCAGTAACTGATACCTGCCCTATGCTGCACCACATAACGAAAAATCTTTGATATACGGGTTCTGGGACCTGAGAACGATAAGCGGATTCAGAGGAATAGATCATCAGCATTAGTTATAGCCGAAATGGTTCCCAACGCCATTTTCAGAGGCTTGATACTATACGAATTTACACCAGCACACCTCCTCAGTCCTCATCTCAACGAGTGCGGTAAGAATTGGCTGGCCATGGCACAGCGGTGAATCTCGCTCTCTGAATACGAGGTTCGAATTCGAGACAATGCTGCAAAGCGATTCAGAAAAATAAGGTAAATAAAAAGCCCAGCGGAAGATGCATAATTGCATTACGAATTGAGTTGCAAAAATGTTGGTGATCGTATAAATTTAATAACTTTCTGGTAACCCATCCGTGGACAAAGTGTCTAGTGTGTCAACGAAAATGGGGCCAATTTAAAAGGTCTTGCGGGTTTCGTTAAAAAAAATCCCCAAACAAATAAAATAAAATCATAAAAGTTGAACTCATTTTATATTCCTTTGTTAAAGTTGTACCACCCTGTGTGTGGCATTGGATTTTGACTAAAAGAGGTGAAATACGATTTGCCATTTGCGGGAGACATTTTAACGACTGCCAGCGGATATACATTTTGTTTTCGCAAATGGATTTTTAGGTGACACCACAAATAACTACTACAACTACTGAACAATGAAAGGGTTGGTATTTATGTCCTGGGGAATACAAACTTTGATGCGCCAATTGCGAGGTTATTTTATGCTTTTGCTACCGGACTGCTATTTACTCGATATGTACTCATGTTTTTGCAATATCTTTGTACAAGTAGCTTATACATGAGGACTTTGGTATAAATTTGGGAACCTGGTGAGGTGGCATAAGTGAGACGAAAATACCACCCCATGTTGAATATTATAGATGCAGACTTATTGTAAGACCAGTGTCCTTAGGACCTTCTCTTCATTTATCCCACGAAGCGTAGTCATTTATCCCATTTCACATTACTTAAATTCCCTTCAAAACCCCTCGATGCTTTTTTGCGAAAAATTCGAATTTTTAAAGTAAAATTTAGTAAAAAATTTTCATAAAAGACAATTTACGTGAGCAATTTTGTATGGACACTTTTTCATGGTAAAATGAAGATGTTTTGATGAAATTCTAGCAAAAATGTATAGTTTGAATAATTTCTGTTAGATTCCTATAAATCCCACGATTTCGTTCTGTTTCCCTTTATCCCACGGAAGGCTTCTTAGTCATCGAAAATGCCACAAAAAGGGATAAAAGATAAATCCGACGATATAAGAACACTGTGTAAGACTTAGATGACAACGTGATTAGTTTTAATAGATATTCACTCCACAGGGAAGTCCTGCGTCAGCAATATCTTATGCTCACATCAATCACAAATACTTTAAACCCAGACAGACAACATTTCTGGTTGTTAAAAGGGTTGACTCTCAATTATTCTATAAAATATTTTACTGTCGTTGACATAAATTTGTAACTCCACGCATTCTCAAATTTCCATCAAATAGATCTGTTTGCGTAAACGAATAAAACCTAATAAAAAGCACAGTCCCACCCCATCATTGCTGAACCCGTTCCTTATGTTGCCATTTGGCTCATGAATATCTATCTTACTCAACCCCTCAGCTCCCAAGGCTATTATTTATCTTCGTGCCCATATATGAGGCGCTGAGCATGTACGAGCACAAGCCATTACACAGATTGAATTCTCATGCCGAATCGATCCCCCATGGTCTATTAAAATGTTTCGATAATATCAAAAAGTCAAAAAGAATAAATTTGCCCACATCCTAATGGTATCCTGTAACAGAAGCTCGTCCACAGTACTAGAGCGCAAAACGGATCGACTGCAAATTGACCAGCGCCATCGCCTTCGGTAAGTGAATGATATGCCTTTCAGAAAGCGGAAGGAAAGCTGCATATCAAGTATCGTCTGTCATATTTTTCCACTACTTGAAGATAAAACACAGTATCGTGCCATAAACAATCTGACTATGAAGGTTCTCCCGCATTAGTCTGATGGAATATGTTGGCAGATTGAGGGTGTTTATTTCCGGAGAACTCGCTGCATTGGGTACTTATGAGGGCCTTCCTTTTAACTGATTTGCGTGTTCCGCAAAAGAAACCTTAGATGGTAGTGCAAACTTACTCCAGAGATGGACCGTTTCAAACACACTGACTGAACGAATTTAATAATTCATCTCTTCCGGTTGTCTTGAAGTTGAGGTTCAGAGTTTCGGTCCCAGACACTGTCCCAGGGTGTTCCGTTTTTTTGCAGAAAGTTCTCAAAAGTTCTTGTGCCTTTTTTCATCTGTTGTCCCTGGCTTAAAAGTTTTTTAGAAGTACGAGCCATGGAGACTACGGTTTGTAAGGCCGAAGATTAAAGTTTAAAAAAGAGATTAAAAAACACTATTTTCGAATATTGGCTGCATACAAAGTGGGGACTTTGTTTTTCAAGTATAAAATAATATTCAAAAAGTTCTCCACCACACAGATGATTTTTAGTAGGAAAGCGGAACTTTTCTTCGAAAGGAAAGCAGAAACTTGAAGTTTAAAGTTTTGACCCGATTGCTGTGTGCTGGAAAAAAAAAATATTTAAAATTGATGCTCATTTATTGAAGCGACAAGGACAAGAAGAGGTGGCAGAAACTGAAGCAAAGGTGCATAAGTCACTGAGGGGTATTTTCATTTTTTCAACAGCGTAAGATAGTTTCTTCTTTGAAAAATTACATTTATTTGCAAACAAAGATGTTATAAATTATTCCAGCCCATGCGTTTCTTATGCGTCATTTTGTGCATATGGTCTATCTGCACTTTTGCATTACTATGCAGAGAGTAGTCTGTGCGGTTATTTCCGGAAATATGAATGGCCAATCAATAATGCAGTTCACGCATATCACAATTTATGGTGTTTTGTATAATTCTCTGAAGCTGACCGTAGAGATAAGACTCATGGCTGGATTTACTCCTGAAGCTATACTTGCTCTGGGCGACAGTGAAGGGGGCGCGCCAAGTTACAATAATGTGAATAAGCTGGAATGTCAAAAATTTAGAAGTTCATGTTAGGTTAGGTTAGTTTTCATAGATTTAGGCTAATACGAGCGTGGCAGCTTGACTAAATCGGAAGACTGAAGCGAACAGGGAACTCTTTCCTCTAATGCTATTAGATTTGATTTCCAACAATCGAATTTAGACGAATTGAAATTTAAAAACACGTCTAGAGTTTTAATTTTGGACACACATTTTGTGGTCATTCGAGCCGAATAGAAATAAAAGACCACGCATAGACCTAAGATGTTGAAATGAAAATTTGACTGGGAGCAAAATGGTTAAAGACTGGCTTACCAGTCGAGTTTTTGACCATCGAGCGATGACTTGGTAGAGAGCATACTTATTTAATTTAATTGCTTAATACAAGCGTATAAAATAACTAACAATCAGGTAAGCTTAAGACTAAATACAAAATACAAACATTGAAGGCATAAATCGCAAACATAAAACATCAGTGCATAATGATTTAATAAATATAAAAATTCATTAGTTAAAGGAAAACGTCTACAAGATTCGGTCGGAGGAATGGAGAAATGGAGCCTCGGCATTGTTTGCTCGGTCCACAAGAAAGGAGACTCTTTAAAATGCGACAACTATAGAAACATATATTCGTCGCCTTAGCATTGAATATGAAATCCTGTCTACTTTACCCTATAATCATCTGAAACCATTCGTTAACGACCTGATTGGTCCTTATCAGAGCAACACTAAGGATATTCTATTCGAAATACAGGAAGACATCTTTTAAGGTGGAGTGCGAAAGTGGAAGGAGAGGGCCAGGTTGCTCTCTATGCCGGACATAAATACAAGTGGGCGCATTAATACCTTCTTGTGCGTGTGACAATATGTCTGCGTCTGCAATCCTCCTACGTCTCGTAGGGAGAGTCGGGGGGCAGTTTATCCTCGGATAAGGGAAGGGTGACCGAAACAGTCATCCCCCGCCAACTTAAATATTAACGCACACTACACTCCATCAGATATGTTCATTTCCTTATTATTCCGTCATATAAAAGAACTTTCCGACTGAGAGATGTTTCTTCATATTAAGTGAGGCGTCATAATTAAGGAATCCGACCCTGTACACACAATTCTATGCATAATGACGGCTCATGATAAAAGAAAATTATATGTTCCACACACAAGGTAACACGAAGCATACGAGTACAACTATTCAGGGTGTTGAAGACATCAGTACCAACTGTTCATCATGAAAGTCTACATTCCATTCATAACTGGAAAATCACTATATACGGCTTTTGAAAGCAAAATCCCGGTATTTAAAGCATTTAAGTTGAAAGTCGCAAAAATTTCACATGGAAAATATTCCAACGAGGATTGCAGCTACTAAACAGCAAAAGAAGAAAAATAATAAAAAAAAAAAAAAACAAATAAACACAAAAAACTTGTTGGCTCACAATGGTCTGAATTTTTGTAAAGAAATTTCGAGGAAAATGAATTATTCAAGTTTTCGGCGCACAAAACTATTTGGTATTCTTTAACGGGTTTCTCTTCTTTTTCTTTTGTATGAATACTGATTTTCTTTTTCAAGAAATACGGAAAACTCGAAGATGGAGCAAAATTATAAGGTTGAATTAGATAAATGTTGAAAGAAAATGAGTTAATTTCATTCCCTTGAATTGGTTTTTTAAACAGCAACCAAAAGAATGTTTCCCTGTCCTTATTAGCTTGGTTATCGGAGACTTTTTTACTGGGACTGTATCATAATCAGTCACCAGTTGATGGCTTAGTGACTCAATTCGAAATTTAGACAGTGTTGTGTCAATTACTATAATTAACTTGAATCCCATGTAACTATCAATTCGATCGGAAAAATTCGTCACTCCCCATTTGGAAACAATAAAGTAACTATGCAAATTTGCTGACGCAGTTTCATTGTTTCTTCTTTACGGATGTAGAATACAGCTTCGGTGCAGCAAATGCAGGCCAATAGAAAATATTGGATCTTCTTAAACGTTTTCGTTTGATTGAAGCGGAGTTATTGTTGGAATAGTTTGCGAGTGCATTTTTTAATACCCAAACACTGATTTGCATTTTATGAATATAGGTTCATTGACTTAACTTTAAGGTTCACCGTAAGAGATTACATTCAATAATTATATCATTTTTCACCAACCAAATTATTTAAATCATTAGAATGCAATCCTCCAATCAGCGACGCAACTTTATGCCTTTGTTTTTTTTTTTTTTTTGTAGGTAAGATTATTTATATATTTAGCATAGATCGCTATTAAAATTCATTAAAGAGTTTAAGCTACAATTTGAGCTTCATATTTAACTTAAGGTGTATAATTAAGTATATATAAATAGAAGGATGTATATTGGTAGTATTCAATTCTGCAAACCTATTCATTTAAATCTCTTTTTTAATTTCCTATAGTTGTTCTAATTTTTTATACTTGGTGACATTGATATAAATGTTAGACACTCTTTATTAACAAGGCTATTTTGGGTTGCACATGAAAGATTTTGCGGCAACCTAAAATCATCCCTGTTTCATAAATGATGTGGGTGGGAGTCCCTTACATTTGTTTTTTTTTTTTTGTAGGTAAGATGGTGAGTGATAATTTTTGATTT
The DNA here is from genome assembly GCA_963082955.1 of Cheilosia grossa. Taxonomy (NCBI): domain Eukaryota; kingdom Metazoa; phylum Arthropoda; class Insecta; order Diptera; family Syrphidae; genus Cheilosia; species Cheilosia grossa. The sequence goes on from OY720144.1 coordinate 100,164,828, forward strand.
AAAAAATGTTTACAATAATGCATTGTTTAACATTTAACCATTTGAGTACATCGAATAACATGTGCGCGTGCACATTAGATAGGTCTGCAAAAATATCCAAGTTCAACAATTCAGATTCTGTGTGACGCTATAGATGTCATTTCTCCTCGGTTTTGTAACTGATCTTTTACCTTTTTGGCAATCCAATCATAGCCGGAGGTAAACAGGGTGCGCCATCTTTTATGTATGCAAACATTGAAAAACGTTGACGTTTGTAGACATGTGATTCCTCTGAGTTTTCCTAGTTTAAATTAAATCAGCGCCAAAATTGTACCTTTTCCAAACATTGGGAATGTCAAATAGAAGCCAATCAGGGTAAGCGAATTCTTATACAAAATCATTCACCATCCCTTTTGGTACAGTTAAAAACAAGAAAACATACTTGCAGCAACCTATCTACTTTCTAACTGCGAACATTACAGAAAGTAAATTACCAGCATGTACTACATACATAAGTACCCTTATTAGCAGTTGGTTACAGCAATTTCTTTGATATATCTCCTCCAACAGACTGTATCTACTGTATCTACAGGATGAAAAGCGGAACTTTTTTTAATTACCTCTATTCATAGCCCAGCTATAAGCACATCAAGCGAGCTATTTAAATTTTCAGTGAAAAATGTCGACAATCAGCTCTAGACATTTTAAATGAGTCGTCTACATAGCCATATGCTAACGCTTTATAGTACCAAATGTATTTTCCTTGTTCGCTACCACTCGAATTGAATTTCCTCTGCATTTCACATTTTCCTTCCAGGGAAAACACAGACCCAGATCGAAGAGGAACTGCGCACCGAAAAATGCTATTAACCACCTCGTCTGCCTTTCCCAGGGAAATGAGGAAGGAAAACCTCAAGCATGTGCATTCTGATTTTTCAATGAATATCCGCACAAAAGGCAGCCGTAACCCGAAAAGCAGAGCAATCGTTAATTCGGTGAAGCGAGAAATCACAGAACTTCGCTACAACCACCGCTGGCTTATGGCGAGGGGTGGCATTTGCCCTAGCCGCCTCTTCAAATCTGAATACGAAATTAATCTTTCGCTCGGAGCGAGAATTCGTTGAGAATTTTTGTGGCGGCATTAAGATTTAAGAATCCGGGTACAAAGCTGTCAGTATAGGCAGGACGGGAACCAATCGAAAAGCTAATTTGCTATGCTCACGAACAGAGCAGTTAGCGTGAATTCAATAACTCATACCTTCACGTGCATGCTGTTCCATAATTAAACTCCAGAGCTGCTGACCCAAGGCGACCTCTCAACGAAACCGAAATTATACATCAAAACACAACACATCATCACCAAAACAACAATTAATTCAAAATCAACAGGTTATTGTGATTATTTTTGAATATCACTTTCGCTGCACATTGACTTGCGAGAATAACAAAACAAAAACCGACGGGAAAAGAAAAAAAAAAACAAAAAAACATACTTAGCATTTGCATAATCGCTTCGAATTTCGGGTTTGGGTCGTTTTTTTTCTGCGTTGGTCTTGAGCGGTCATGACACTTTTCATCGACAGCGATGTTTACACTTAGCATTGACCTCGAGGTGCTTTTGTTTTATTGTGAATTGGGCAACCAAATCGTCCGTCGCGTCGACTGCCAACTATGGGGACGATTGTCTCGGATGCTGTATTTGAGGAGCTTTTCGGACTCACTAGTCGCGTATAGCTTTTGAACGCCAACTGCAGATTGAACATTTTGTGCTAACGAATAAGTAATTTATTAATAAATACAAGTTGACAAAGTGGATCTGCTCAATTTGCATGTGATGATTGTGTTGGTACAGTGGATGGCTGTTATCGCGTCGTGTGCCAACGTCTCCGAGTATGGGACTTGAGGTTCGGGCAGACTGCATGGGAATATTGTCAAACTAGAAACTGGAGAATGCTTTTGTGGAAACCGATAGGCTGATTATGTCGTACAGAAAGAGCACGTCAAATGCGCTTATCGCAACATGGGCAGAGACTGACACGTGGGGATTGTGGTATGCGGTACTACAGAAACCACATGCACAATGTGAAACACGCCACGCGCATCCCTAATTGGTCGCCTGTTCGACCTTATTCTAGCAGCTCTGTGTTGCATTTTGTGCGTTAAGCGAGATAATTAGAGGAACGTTCAGTTATCGGGACAAAAGATGGGTTACAGAATTGACGTGTCTTTCAAATCTTCTCATTTTTTCAGAAAGGAACAGTATTCAGTGTTAGGTTAGGTTAGGATGTACCTGATCTTAGTTCTCAAAGGCGGAATGAACTACTTTTACAAAGACACACAGTAAAAAAGTGAATAAACAACCCAAATAACTTCGTTACTTACTACATCGGTTTAGTACTACATTTGAATGCCAGTAAATTCCAGCCTCATAAATTAAGTAGGTAGCAATCTCTTTATCGCTTTGCCAAATAGACTCACAATGTAAGGACCTTCAAAAGCAACACTTGCAAGCATTTGGCTTTGGGGTCAAAACGGCTTTCAAAAGAACCTTTTGCCCAAGCCTTTTCTTCATAATACACTTTAATAAAATGTTTCTAATCAACTTGTATTTTTTTGTTGCGTATACACCACATTTTCATTCATTATTTTTTTAAATCTTGATAATCATGACGACAAAATCGTAGAAAATAAACTTTTACCAAAATTTCATTCAATATAAATGACAACAAATTTAAATAATAAAAAAAAAAAACTTTTACAAATGGTCCCCATTTAAAAAAAAAAAAGGAGTTAAAGAGAAGAAGAGTTCTCTCTTCACAATGGAATGATACATTGTTTCTTGACATTAATTGTATTGATTGTAATAAGAGTTAAGCACTGCGTGGGTCAAAATATTAAATTATGCGTGTTGACTAGAGAGCACGGGTCGAAGTGCTGCTTTCAAAATTCTGCTTGGCAAAATTCGGTCTTCTCTCACAAAAACTCAACTTTTCGAAGTACTGCTATAAGAAAATCAGCTTTTCAAATTTCAAGCAAAAAAATTCAGCTTATTCTGCTTAAATTTGAAACAAAATTTAAATTAATTAAAAAGAAACAATACCCACAATTTTGACCAACCCTATTCCACATTCGACTATGTGTAGTTATATATTCTAAACACTTAGTCCGAGGCCGCCTTAAGGGTGAGCCGATACACTTTTGAAACTCCGGTGGGGAAGAAACTCCACAAGGAATGTGCGTCTATGAAGCTTTTGTGATGAGCAGAATGGTTCGATAATCCATCAAGTTACCACTCTTATCACGACAGCCTAACTGTCTGTCATTAGGGACTCTCTACGGTTGAAGATATCTCATAAGCTGATAATTTATCACCTTCTACATGACCTTAGAAAGAATGGACGCAAATGCTGCAATTCGGTAATTGGTAAGAAAATATTTCCGTTTTTTTTGGACGGGGTAGAAAAAGTGTCAGAAAAACAGGAAGAAATAAAAAACTGACTCCGATCTGTTTTTTTTTTAACGTGTAAAACTCCACTTTCGAATCATGGATGATAACCATATGAATAAACTGTTTTTCTTAATATTCAAATCTTTAAGTACATTATCGCTTCTGGGGCACCGGAAATTCACGAGTAATGCACGTGAAGCCATTGCACCCGATCAAAGGAGGAGGAGCCATTTTTCGAGAACGCCGCTGGTCAAATGACAACAGTGGACGGTGCGCGTTATAGGGTCATGTTAACCGAGTTTTTTCTACCGCAATTGGACGAATTAGGACTGGAGGACATGTGGTTCCAACAGGATGGAGCTACGGCACACACTGCGCGAGCCACAACCGATATTCTGAAGGGGTCGCCTCATCTCTCGTTTTGGCGATTTGCACTGGCCCGCAAGATCACCCGATTTAACCGTTTCAGACTTTTTTTTGTGGGGTATTTTGAAGTCCCGTGTTTACGTGAATAAGCCCGAGACGCTAGAAGCCCTCAAGGACAACATTCGACACGAGTGCGAGAATCTGTCGCCCGAAGTTCTCGCCGAAGTGATGAAAACGAGCCCGTATGGCAATCAATTGTGACGGCGCCCATTTGGCCGACATTATCTTCCCGACTTGACCATTAAATTTCTAAAGGTTCAAATAAACATAATCAAAACACAGAATCGAAGTTTTTCATTTAGAAAAAGGAAATAGAACCAAACAACATCGGATAACTTCTTTTGGCCCACCCTGTATATCCAATGCTGGTCGGGTCTCTGAGATCTGCCAAGCATTTCCAAGAAAAAACCCGCAAAACTGTAAATCAATCAAAGCTGTAATGAAATCTAGGTGAAGGTGTTCCATATGAAGCGAGCTTAATGGCCCCTTAACTTTAAAGCCTAAAAAAACCTACATATAAGGCTCTATCCGCAAGCACACCCTTGAAGCCTAACTAAACGGACAAATCTATACAACAAACTAATCAAAAACATTCGCCTTTACTGCACATCCCCACTCTAAACAAGTACTCGACTCTATAGCTAAATCGATTAATCGCACGTCACTCCTAATGCCACAAATCTAAAATTAACTCCCGCTGATAGCTCCACATAGCTCTGGCTCATGAATGAAGCAATAATAATTCCTGTGCAATTAAAATGTCATAAAAACAAATACATTACGTGGTGGGTATTAATTTTCACGACGCGAATTCCCTGCCAGACATCATCATCACCATCAGCACTGAATTAATTGTTCCATAATAATCATTGACCAAAATAAGTGCGCTCCTCTCACTCCGCACAGCGTAGCGTCTCCATCATCGCGCTGTCAGTGAGGGAATACTAATTTTCTATCTCTGTGGGGCGAGTGCGATGCGAACTGCGTGTGTAAACAAAAGTGGCCAAGACAAATTGAAGTTCATGAAAATATTTTCGTTTCCTCTCCGAAAAGAAATTTAAATTGCTCGCGCCCATACACTTTGGGGGCCACCCATTGATGTACGAGCAACTAATTGACGTCCGATCCGAACTCCGCGTATCGGCGAATTTATTTATTCAATGCGATGATGGAATATTTAATTGACCAAAGAGCTGGAACCGAAGAATCGGTCTTTCGCTGTTCTTCCCAACATTGACAACACAAAATTGTTTTCTGCAAAGTGAATTGGGCACTCGTAGTCGTACCTCTCCCTCTCTACCTGTGTGTGTTTATGTGTTGAAAACAATAAAAAAAAAAACCGCACCCCCGACTCCCCATATGTGTGGATGGCGGAATCGTCGAACTGCGGAAGCAGAAAATAAAAAATAACTGAACGCAAATGAAAATGAAAATTGTTCTTAATTTGTAGCATTTTGTTGTTGTGTTTGTCGCACGGTATATGGTATAGAGTGCGCCCGACATGTGGTCTATTGTTACAATGAGCCGAGCTTTATTAGCCGTTGCCGCAGTTGGACTTCGGATGACAATTAACCGATCGAGTGGGCACGATGAAGCTTCTCAGTCGCGGAAGTGGATGTCACATTGTCACTATTGAGTGCAATTAGCTAATATTTATCTATTTAGCGGGTAGCTGTAGTAAGCACCAACAAACAGTGTCAAGGGGTTGGCCTGCACGGTTCACTCGCACTGAGGGTTAACGATTTGCATTTGAATCACGTTCAGCGAAATTATTACATTGACCTGAACCCGATGCAGCGTTCCAAAATATACGTACATCATTCAGTGGTGCGTTAATTTTTATTCGGATATACTTAATCGGGCGGCATTCGGCAGTTTACTCACATGGGCGCGGCGCACGCAGTGGTATTCATAATTGGTCACGAAAAAGTAATCTCACAGCAACACAAAGCATGAAACGCGAACACCACCGTGACACAAGATAATTAAGATTTATGTTTTTGCACCAAGTACAAGGGATTTTTTTCTCTTTGCTGCGATCTATGAAAGGATTACACCCTTGGAGAGGAGAATGTGGAAAGGAAAAAACCTTTTCCGACACAAGAACACCAATTGGTATTAAAGACAAACACTGGATACAGGAATTAATACGCCCGAAGGAGATTAGAAATGGGATACGGTTTTCTCTCCTTTTCCACTGTAGTGCGGGAGTAAACGTGCAGAAGAGAGATGTGTTGAACGAATTCTGTTTTCTGTTCACAGGGGAGTCGGCGAACATCTGGGGAATGGTGGAAGGGGTAGTTTACTTGTGGAAGAGAAACTTTTTTATTTATGTTGGTATATCCTTTTTTACTTCGGGACTACATTCTGTTTGGATTTTTTTCCTCGGTGTACGGGAATATGATTGATTAATAACAAGAATAGTTGTTTAAGTATTCGCATTATTGTAAGCAATTCCTGGTGGGGGGGGCACTAGTACCTATGGTGATGCGTAGGATAGTGTTGTCTTGGCCGAAATATAGAAATAAATGGGTGCAACGTTTCTGGGAGGTGGGCATAACAGATGTGTGCTAGTGGTAGCGTATTTATCACAACAGGAAGCAATTTGTAGATGTATGCCCGCTGGTGAAACCACCATTAATCATGAAAAAGTTCGTGAACAAGCAGGTAGGTACCTAGGTAATTGGCCGCGCGATAGTTTGCTAACCGGCAACACGAACTTTAGAAAATTTACATAATTTACATATATTAAATTTGGTTTGTCTCAAAAAAGTGCGAACAAGTATAGAAAAGGTTCGAATAGCACATTTAATTGCGTTGCCTGGTAATCCATTTTAGTTGCTATTCCTAAATTCAATGAAGGTAGATTAAAGAGTCAGTTGTCCACGTGGAAGAACAAAAGACGAACATCTAGAAGAAGCCTATGCGAACGTATACAGTAGGAATTGTACACTGTGAACGATTTGCAAATGTCCTCAAAACCAGCCACATCTCTGGTGTTGATAAAAGAACTTGCGGCAAAACAAAATATTCTTCTGAAGAACTAGAAGCGACATAAATGCGACTAGTTTACTGATGGGTAGTCAAAATAATTATTGTGGCTATTATATTTCTTTCTCTAAAGGGTTGCATTCAGTTTAGTTAAGGTGTGTGCTTCGATTTTCTGTCAGATTGGACTTTTTAAAAATTATTGCGTCCTTAATTTTCAAATCGAATCACCGAAAACACTAATTTTAGAAACAGCGCACATCTCGATATACCCCATTTTCTATTTCGATAAAACTTTAAAAACAGTACCTCATGTTTATATCCCGAACAATAAGTTATACTCAGTTTTCGTCTAAATAGTAAAGCAATAGTATTTTTCAAACTAAATACATTGCAATATTTGGTATTGTTTTGTCTGTGTAGTTTTACAAAAAAGCGCTCTTACGATTTTGATCAAAATACTTATTTAGGATAACACAATAATAGTAACTAAGATTCCCATACTTAGTTTTTCTCAAAAGTTCGAATACATCGGTTTTTTTAATTATTTCTCAAAAATTACTATCCAAAATCCGATCTGCGTTCATGCATTTTTTTTTTGGACTCAATACCGCACTTCCATTAAAAATCCAATAACAGCGACTAAAAACTTATTTTCAGCAAATATTACCCACTTCTTATTTTTTTCAACCATGTTGAATGAGCACCTTAAAACTCCCCACATTTCCATCGTGATATTCGATTTATAGCTTCTAATGCAAATCAAAAAACAAACCTCTTAAATCTTGCATATATACATATTTCAATGTAAAGATATCGGTGTAATACGAACCCTACTTCAAATTATAGACACCTTAAGCCAGCGTTACTAATATTGTAGTCAAAAATAAGAACATCATCTAGCAGATCAGAAAACAGAAACTCCTGCTACACTTTGCTTTGAACTCAAAAATCTTGTAAAGTGTAAGAGTTTTAAAATGGTTCAGTGGGCTCTTATAACTCTCTAACCAGAACTTGTGACAAATGCCTGTCAATGAGAGCTTCAACTTATAAGACTCACATTGTTATTTGAAATTTATACTGCCGTATCAGATGAATAACCAAAAAGTGGATTTTATCTAACACTATTCGTATATTTCGTGAAACAGATTTTTACCTACCTCCCGAATAAAATAAAAAAATAACCAACCAAACTTTTGATCAACGAGAAAGTTTCGTTCGACCCAGTCGTGCACTTAATTTTTTATTTTTTTTTGCATAAGATCGCTTTTCATACGACAGTGCGTCCAGCACTCATTCGATTCCAGGGCCTAAGGCCCAGCCTGGCTATTAATAGAGATGGGCATGTCCTCATTCGATATCGAAACCATCTCAACTATCTTCCTCTGAATAAGGTCATAATCTCTGTTTAGAACTCAGTGCATTTCTCTTTGTCAGGGTACATCAAGTGTAGCGAGATTTTCATCCGCTTTGTTAGGGATGTCAGGGAGAATGATTCCTACAGTTTGGTGCAATGTCCTTTCTAGCTATTTTAAAAGAGCCCCATCACACGATTACATTTAAAGATATCCTTTAAATGCAATAAGTTTGATCTGGAAATTTCAAGCTTCTGAAATTTTACACATGTTGTCTAGCGCGGTGTTTCTGACGCCATTCATACACCGATTTACCTCAAGCTAGGAACAGTTTTTAAATATATTATATTCGTCAAGCACTCTTTGGTTGGATTATAGTACCTAACACAAACCATATTAGTGAATGTCAAAGGAGTAACTAAAGTATCCTATTTTTAGTGTTGAACATTGTAAAAAGTGAACACATTTCGCTTATATGCGTTAGAAGGTATACCAAACCATTTCATCAATCAAAACTAAATATAGTGGACCAGCGATTTAAATTTATTGGGCATACACAAAGCGTGCGCCTTACCGCAAGCGATATACTCACTCGGTATCAGTGCCATAAAACCACCTAAACTGCGCTCAGTTAATAAAGCCTACACTCTCATTTTGCATGTCTAAAAGTATGGTTACATGTCTATAATTACAAACTGAAACTAATACGCATCACACAAAGATGACACAAATCACCCCAATGTTTGCTGGCAAATTAATTCCGGATTACAGCTGATACCTCGAGACTCTCTCAGCAACCCAAGTGTCAAAATCCCATTACTTTAAATGAGAAGCACTTCAAATACACCATCGCAACTCGATAGCTCAACTATTTGTACACATGCTCTGTAGAATTTGTTGTCTTCTTTTTTTGAATTAGGCAGTAATTGCTTCAGCCATGCCCACCTCCGAATTGCTGGAGAATAACTAATTTTCCACCACACCGCCCGGCAATGACAGAAAGCAAGCAAAGTAATGCGGAAAATAATGGTAACAGGAGAATGATAAAGGATCTCTTCCTTCGCTCATATTAGTTCCTTCGTCTTATACCCATTTTCAGCTGTGCGATGGATTCAGTACAGTAATGCAATTAGACACTTCTTTGCAGTTTTTTGCTCCCCATTTCATGCTTGCCTTCTTGTGTCTGTGCGTGCACAACCCAAGAAAACCTAAGTCACTTAGCTCCTTATACACAGCACCACGGTTTCAGGTTCAACTTCGAATGCCATTTCCAGCAATCATTAAAAAATACAAATCAGCTCAATTACAATTCAAGAGAACCTCAATTTGTATCTAATATCTAAGCGTATTAATTAACTGCGAATTTTATTCCGAACCCCATCAGCAACATCGCCAATAAATGTACAACAATTACTTGCGGTTCGGTAAGCGGATACCAAAAATAATTTCTTACCATTTCGGGTGTCTACACCCACGACGAACGATGAATTTTAATAAATAAACGAAATACGAATTAATTAGTGCGATGTGTTTACCGGTTTATTCAAGTAATGGGTCGAAAATGTGGGCTGGATTGCTTTCAGCTGAGCTGTTTCTGTTAATTGCAGGGCTGTGACATCACAGAGTCTCATGCCAAGCCAAATGGGGTAGCTCTGCATGTGCTCACAAATGAATTCTCATGTGAACATGCTCCTGAAGGTTTCGCACAATTATTCACGTCCTTGGCATTTTCGGTTGAAACAAATGCGATGCGCACTCTGTGCACATATGGTAGTAATGGTGAAATGTTTTGTGGGACATCTCCGTACAATTTAGAGAAGAAATCGTAGAATAAGACAGTCACTGTGGTGACATTTGTTACTAAGCGACAAACACCTCAAATACAGTTTTAATACTCTACTCGATTTGAGTAGGCTGCTGTCAAAAGTGTCCCATTGGCTTGCAGGGTGAAAATTGTAACTCGGGGCACGTTGTGGAGATGTTTGATATAGTTTGTAGCAATGTCGCGCGGTTTTTCGTTAGTGAAAGCTCAGCGTCATGTGTACCTATTTCATGCACATAAAGACTAGAAAGGATGTGCGTTATATGAGACATCTAAGGTCACACTATTCGATGGTTGTCGCAATTGAAATGACTTCGGTTTTACGGTGTTAAATATAGTAAGGAAGATTTATGAATTAAGTCTCTGTCAGCAAACCACTTACTCCAACAAATTCTTAAGGAGTGGCATTTAGGTAGATACATTTGTTTTACTGGAGACGAAGGTGTACAGAGTCCAGGGCGCAAAAGTCTCAGATATTGATTCATAAGTCATGAGTCCTCATCTGCCAACAACGCGTGGCATTGTGAGTATACATTTCATCGAGGTTGCCATAAACTGTCATCACCTTAGTAGAATATGCAACCCGAGAGCCTTATCAAGAGACCCTATATAAAATTCTGTAATCCAAGACCGAAAACAGCGGAATATTTGTCATTTTTCACACCAGACTACCGGTCGAAGCCTTTTCGAGGTTAGATCCAGCCTTAAAAAAATTCTGTTCATCCGCTGTGAATTATTAACTTAAACCTCTCTGAAGTTTAAGAGAACAGTGCACCCACATTTTACGAGGTAAATTTGCCCTTTCGAAAATATCGGGTTTTAGAACGTCAAGTTGTTGGCATGCTATATTCTGAAAATCAGCTTTATGAAGTCTGTCCGTAAAATTCAGAGACGGCGAAAAAGACTCACCAAATATTTTCTATGAAATAAAGAAAAAGGACAAAAACCCATTATTGTTCTTTCCTGGGGAAGGCGAAATTGTAAGGTTTGAAAAACGATGATAAATCTGCACCTAAATTCTTAGAAGTATGTTCTTTGAAAATATGTTTCCAAGAAACGAGTGCCTTTTAAGAACTCTTGCACGGCTTTGACACCAAATATTTGCCTACGATACAATATGCTTACTGCAAAGGCAAATTTGCGTACCTACGTACACCGGCCTGCACTCTATATACAAGCTTGACATTTTTTAACAAAAATAAATACTTAAGTCTTATTTTAGATAGAAGAGTAAGCTTGACACGAACCTCCGACAGAGGAAATATATACGAAAGTTGAAGTTGCACTTGCCGTTTGGGTAAAAACATATTGCAAAAGGTTAAGTTGAGTAAGTTTCTGTGATCGTCACAGAAGACCAGGCACCATAGCGGGCATATCGCCATCCCAAAGAACCATTACTGTTAAAACCTAAACCAATTCGCCAAACACTTAATTTCCCTACAGAATTTAAGTTTGGTCTCACATTTGTTTGAAAAGCCAGCCTAATCTAAATTGTTAAGAAACGACCTACCGAGGTGCGGAACTTAGCGAAGCTATTTGATCATTTCAAAAGAAACAACTTTTGAAGTTTGGCTTTACGTTATTCACAAGACCTAATAATTTGTCATGCCATGGTTTTCATTCACTGCCTTTAAATGGAAGTTAAAAAGTCAACATCTGCATTGAGGAGCATATAAACAAACCCTCCCAATGAGTTAAGACTTCAAACCTAAAATATCTACACTTATAATAAGCTTACATGTAAAATATTTGTTTCTAGGCAGAGCGAAAAACAAATCTCATTCAACTTGTGTTCTCGTTAAATAGTGCATCTTAACATACGATACGACCTCACATAATACTCCTTATGCTCTGGATTGACATGATTCCATTTAACGAAGCAAAACTTTGTGCACATGTTCTGTATGATAACTTACCCGAATGCGAGTTTATCTGAGGCACAGTCAGTCACTGATGGAATGAGAACTGCCAATGGCAAGCGTCGTTGTCGTGATAGAATTTTGGAAAACATTGAGATTTCGCCTAGAACGTATCGATTAGTTGGATAAGTTGGATTAAGAGCTGAACGATTTGCTGAGTTCCCTTTCCTGGAGACGTCATTAAAACTTTTACCGAAAATTAAGTTGGCACGAACTTTCGAAAGTATATGGTTATGAACACACATCCTAACCATATACTTTCAAATCAAATGCAATCCTATTGAATACACTTAGTGGGTAGGTATTTGCTGTTCGACAAGCGAGAGGTCCCTATATATTCCATTATAGGCATTAATTGTGCTCCGAAGTGTATGTTAACCAAGAGTGGTTGAGTGCTGGATGTCTTTTATAACATTCCAGCACGAAAAAGATGGAGAGTTATTACATCCTTATATATGGAGTTTAAGAATGTGCAGCTCTTGTCAATTGCAGATAATAGTAGCAAGAGGGTGTGCGGCTTTTATATAGGACACATGACAAATGCGTCATTTTTTACACATTAGCACAACCAAGCATAAAACACAAACCTGAAGTGAAATCAAAAACAGTACGCTGAATCCTGGCAGTGAAAAGAACCAACTATGAACCTGAACGAATATTGGAAGAAATCGACTAAAAATCTGCAATAGATCAGAAAGACCCAGCGATTGGGGATTTTTCCCCATTTTGAGGCATTCTTCACTAAATGGGGAAAATGGGGAAAACAAAACACACGCAGGTTTATTTATTTTGTGTAATCTAAAAATTAAAATAGTGTAGTTCATTTTTAAGTAAATCCCGAACAAAAAAACATCACCGCGTTTTAAACGCATTGCGAACTGAACACACATTTACTTCACATGTGTCATTTTCACATTCAGTTCACTAACTGCAACCGTTTTACAAATTAAATATCAGCTGTGAAGTTCGCCGTTTCATTCGACGTTCAGCATTTTCTTAACACTGAATTATCATTGCCTTAAATATTCTTTTCCTTGTTTATTTATCATAGAAATACGTATTGTCAATACCATAAGGTATTTTTGTACATAATCTTAGTAAAACCAAAGTGCAAAAGAAAATGCCAATCAGAGAGCACCGAAACCGACTCATTTTCACAAAAACTCGCAGTAGCAGACCCAGGAAGACATAATCAACAATTTAATTAATAATAATAATTAGTTGGCGCAACAGGTCCGAGGGACCCAAAGCCTAGCTTCTCACAACCATTCGTTTTGTGTGAGTTTCATTTTTGGAACGAATGGAAGGGATCTACAATTTTGTGCCGATTCCAAACGGCTAATTGAGAAGCTCTTTCACGACAGTTATACTCTCGGATGTTTGTCAGACGTTCGCGAGAGGTGGCGCAGTGGAAAAACCCCTTAGTTGGAATTTGGGTTTTTGCGGGATTCAAACCTGGGACCCTTCGCTTAGTAGTACAACACACTAACCACTTAGCCACTGAGCCTATTTCAACAAATTATTAAATTAAATTAAGAGTTTTTTTTACCTGTATAATAACTTTAAAGCCAGCGTATAGTGAATTAATTATTTATGTTTTAAATTCACGTAAATTTTGCATTACCTTCTTAAAAAAAAATATGTCTAAATAAAAGAAAACAAATTTTTATTATATTTTTACTTTATATATCTTTACTTCTCTGCAATGAATCGAAATGGGGAATATAGGGGAAAAAAACCGGTATGGAAAGGGGAAAATGTTCAAAAATTTCCCCAAAAATGGGAAATTTCGTCAAGTAAAATCTGACATCACTGAAGGACCATCGGGGAATGGTGGTCAAGGGAACTAGTCCCAGCTGTATTATAAAACACAACTCGAATCCTTTAAAGAAAAAACCCTGAACCTAGGTCCCAATGTCGGTTTAGTCATTCCACCTAAACTGTTCTATTTTAAATTGAAAATGTTAGCAATTAAAAAATATCACATCACCGCTCATTCGAGTGCCAGCTCCACATATTGTATCGCAGAACGAATAGCAACATTCAGTCACCCATCTAATGACGAATGTCGCTAATCTCTGTATAAACGTTAATTAAAACCAAATTTATCTCCGCGCTCAGTTTTGCATTAATATAGGTACCTGGAATAATTGTATTCCCTCCTCCTGTATGCAAAGCCATAAATGACCACAATTAATCAGTATAGCATCAAATAATTAACTCAGCATATTTAAAATTAAGAGCGACCGTTGCGAGACTGCAATTGCAATTAAAAGCCACGCATCAGTGGTTTTTCCAATTTTTCATCTCCCGTAGATAGACAAATGTAGCGGGTAAAAAATCAATCGAATCACGATACCATTGTTCAGGCAATTACTACGTATCTGCAATTAATTTAAAAATCAGCTTATTAATTCCATCTAGACATATTTAAATTAATATCCTTGTTACACTTGACTGGGCCCATTATAGGTACACTTCCACCAAAACCTTGCATGTCGTTACTTACAAACTAGCATACATAAAACCGGTGGGCGTTTGTGGGGGCAAGACTTAATGCGACGAGTGTTTAGTGTCGAGTAATATGCTTCAGTTTATTTCATCGACGTAATGGAGACGACACCAACTGCCAGGAATTACAATAGGGCTTTCGCTTCCCATATTATTTGGCTCCCCATTTGGTGCCTTTATGAGATACTCGTTGCTCGTTGTTTCGCAGTGCGGGTACACTAGAAAGCCTCCTTATGCTGCCTCAATATCGAGGACAAGTATGTGGGAAAGTGTGTTTACTTCCTGCATGTAAGTGCCGGAATTACTTGAGCGCTGGAGGGGGATAAGAGTGCTTAAACTTCAATTTCTTCCCAAATGGGGATCACCGCACTCACAGCCTCTTGTTTGCCTGTGTGTAATCATCAACCGCACCACACTATGTGAGGCGTGTGGGTCCATGTGTCGTGTCGTGGGATTAATCGAAATTTAATTGAATTCAAGACTAACTCACAACTAATGACTCAACGGACGACAATGTGTCGGCAAGGGAAAAACAAAAACAAAATCGTCTTCATAATCATAGCCCAGTTGCTCAGTTGATGAAAAGACAAATCTTTTGGTGACACAATGAGTGGATGTGAAATCTAATTTCTGGCAAATGTCGATTTCTCTCTTTCAGCACACAAATTTGTAACTTTTCAGCTCATCGAGCTTTTGATGGTGTGACGCCGTTGGCAGTGCTTGCACAAGGACGACGACGATGATGACGATGATGGGAATGCATGCATATTTTCAACACAACTGACAGATATGTCACCCAGTCTGACGTATTAACGAACAACAGATTGGATTGGTACATGCATACAGCTGCTCTTTGGTTACATTTGACAATTTCGGATGACTTAATGATGCATTACATGTTGTACATGCCAACTGAACTGGTGATGGAACCATTTTATTATTCAATTTTCGAAAGTTTCTTCCAACTGAGAGAGTGGACATTGGACAATGCAAATGCAGTCAAAATTCGGTTGAATGCTTGCTTATAAATGTGAGTGTGCAAAACCATCTTACAAGTCTTGATGCTTGAACCATTTGCCTTCTGGGAAGCAGCCAGAATTCATCTCATAAGATTGGGCACTCGTTTCGTATTGTTGCGGAAATGAGGATTAAATGTGCATGTGCATGCCGACTCTGGCATTTAACTGGAATCCTAATGGGCAGGCAATGTATTGAATAAGTCGAATTTAAATTTTATCTCTTGAATTTTCATGTGGAATTTGAGTGATTTAAGCAAAGCTGGTTTGTGGACAGTTGATAAGAAGACATCAGCAATTGACAAAAGTGAAGCATCTGCCAGTCGTTTCGGTATGGCTTATTATTTTTGTTTTGACTTGGAAGATTGTTGTATTCAAGTTGTGACAGTCGAGGAACTCAAGAAAGTGGGTCTCTTTGACTTTGCCTATAGGGTTTGTGGAACTAATCGTTGGTTCCATTTCTAGTTTCTGATTTAGGCCTGATAGGCATCTGCTGATAGTAGATTGGAACTTAAAAAATCGTCCTCGAAAACCGGTAATTAAGGTAGCACTACCCGTCTTAATTAATAAGTAAATTTAGTTTATTCCTTTTAAGACCGTAAATTTAAGTAGATATGTTCGGAGCAAGCTCGGAAATCACTAAGTATTTTTCGAACCCCCCTGAATGCAGTAGGCTTATCGTTCTTTAGTTATAGCAAAGAAGAACTTTTCTTTACTTTTGCAGTATCAAGTCCAATGACCCTGGTACAGTTTTAGGTTCAAAACGGGATAACGCGAAAAATTTATTTGAAAGAAGTTCAATTTATGCAATTTGCAGATAGATCAGGTTACTCTTTTCAGTCGTAAGTTTTGTATACCCTGAGTCAGAATCTGAACAAATAGAGTAGAAATTGACTTAAGACCAGAAAAGTAACACAGTTTGTAAACTTGGTGCAGCTACTTACGGCTCTTTTGTTCGACTTACCTGAAAAGAAAGGAAAAAAAAATAGTTTTAGATAAATCTGTCAAATTTTCTGTAGCACATTCAAGTCTTATGTAAAAGATATTTTCTAAGTCAATAAATAACGAAGTAGTAAAGACTTTTGAGCTCAGTGCGGTTAGTCTGTCGGTTGAAGTATTGAATTTGCATTCCAGAAGGCATTTCACAAGGCGTGAATAACGTGAATAAGTTTAGGAATTGATCCGATTTGCAATTCAATTGGTCTATCCTTGTTTTCGGGTGGAAAATGATTCTTGACGTGCATTTATGACACACAAATTCGGAAATTTTGACAACTAACAAAGATATCAACGCTTATTGCGACCTATTACTGTATAAAGTTTATTATTTTTAAAATATTGTTCAACATTGTTTTTTTGATCTTCGTAAGGGAAAGTAAAGTAGAATTTTCAGCACGCAATAGCAACAACTACGCTCTACTTGACACTTCGACTGAAAGTAGTTGTTATAATTGCGTGCTGAAAATCCTACCTAACTTATCTTTGCTGAGATCGTAGCTCAAAATAAACAGGCCTAATGTAAAGAACACGACTCTAAACTGTCAGCTGTCATATTTCATATTTTTATCGGCAGCACTTAACCGCGCAAAAATTAAATCTTGCGTGGATTTTGGGATACCCTATATTTTGACTCTGATTACTTGGCATGTGCTAAAGTCGATCATTTCTTAAAAAAAGAATTCAGTGCAAACAGTCCAAAAACGAAACTTCTAGTTAATAACGTTGATTTTCAAAAATTCACCATATACCTAGTACCTTTAATTGAACTCATACCACGCTTGGCAAAAAACGAATAACTGAGAAACTTAACTCTCTGTCGTTTTCCATCGGGTAAAAAAAAAAACCGTCCGGGAGAGTCCGGAATCGAAAAAAAAAAACTGAAACCGTTCCATTGGTACAAAAGTACTCTTCTGGTGATTCGATTCTGAATCCTGAGAATTTCGCTTCTCGATTTGCAGTCAGAATCCACTCAACAACCACTAACACAAGTGTAATTGACGTATTTTATACAAGTCAGCTGACAGTAGCCGTAAATTATTTTTTGGCATTTCACCAATCCTTTTGTGGATTCAATCAGAAGCAGTTTCCTTGTTCCAGTGGATTACAGAACGAGTGAAACCAATGGAAAACGACATAAACGATCTATGCAAACCTGTCCAGATTGGCGGTCTGTAGCTATTGATGTCAAAGCAAAAAAAACCACTGCTCCTTATTAGACACCGCTGTCATGCTTTGAATTAAGCATTCCAGACAAAAAGCCAATAAATAAACAATTTGTGTTGGAAAATTATTCGCATAAACATACAATCACCGCCAAGAGGTGGACTGCTTGGCGGGCTGCTGTTGACAGCTCTATCTCTATCAGTCCAGTTTGCTTGGAGATCGTTAAACGTCAAAAATAATCCCCCGGACCACTCTAGCTCTAGTAAACACAAGCGGCATTCTTTTGGCCCGGCGCTAAATATCTATTTTGAGGACATTGTTTACAAATAGAAAAATCTTTCCTCGCCACAAAATACACTAGACAGATCATACACATGTCTACCGCAAACATCATCCTGTGGGTCGATGTTATGAATGTAAATATTAAAATTAACAAAACAAGAACTTGAGACAGTGATTTCTCAATTATTTACATAAGTCCATATAGTTTGTTTGTTATCGATCAACAGTTATTAATAGAACGGTAGTAAGTGTTATTGGTGTTAATTGAGAGTTGAGCAGCCGTATGCAGTTATGTGATAAGGAACCCAAGTCGTCTGTATACCACCTCAGAGTAGACACCCACTTATTAATGCCAAGCACGCGTTCAACAGATTCCGTGTGCGAGCGAAGCATGTAAACGTCGACCCAGAGGAAACCCGCTTACAATAACGCTTAACTATTTATTATTGCATCTACCTCATATAGATACACATTCTGAAAATCAGGTATGTAGCTGGTTGCAGGATTTTCCTCGAAACGTGCCGGCAAACATTTGCACCTATGGACGCCGATATCTACACCAGGAAAATAAATTTCCAGAGACTCATTCTGTAAGCGAAATTCTTTCGTTAATGGACGGCGTCTTAATTTTTGATGGCTTTTTGCAATCTCTGTCGGAAGTAAAGATTGTGCTTGCTCTTAACTATGGTATCATAATCGCAGTAGGGGTTGGGGAACTCTCTTTAAAATTACATGCGACCAAGTTATTTTATGAAAGCTTCAATTGAAAGGGGCCCATTAGTATTGGCCATATTTTTGGAAATTGGGGAAACCAATTCTTAGAAAACAAATGGAGTAGGTAAGTGAGCTTGGGTATACCTAGAGTTTTATAAAATGAGGAGACTATTGAGAAGATGTTGAGCTTGTCGAGAGCAGCTCTTCGACTTCCGCGATCTGCAACGAAAGTATTCAAAAACAAAACGGTGCGATTGCCATCACTTCCTCAAGGACTTGCCTATAAGATTTAGTTTTTACCAAGATCTGATTACTCTTCTGTCTAATTGATTATGAGGCTTCAAGAACTGAATACTTGAGTTGATCGATAGAACTCAGAAGCACCAACAGCATCATTGCTAATATACGTTTTTGATCTTGAGTGTTCTCTTATTTTTTGTTTTGACAGATTGTACCTCTTGTCGATGTCAGAAGAACAAAATGGGTCAGAAATCCTCCAAATAAGTAGGCGGGGAAGTTAAAATCAAATCTTAAAAACTCCTCGTAGTCCTAAGAAAGTTTAAATTTTCGCGGAAATCCAATATAATATTCAAGCGAACAGACTTATAATAACCCCGCAGTTTGGTGGACAATATTTGAAGCTGCAAAACCAGTGTTACTGAATGTTACATAAAACATATTGAATTCACGCAGAAAAATCGCTTCTTTAAAATCAACCAACTTTCGGTTAAAAACTACCAAGTGGTACTGTAAATATAGCTCCTACAGAGGTAGTGGATTAAAAATAACCAAGTCAACTTGTTTAACGAAACTCGTTTAAAAATAACCTTTTATCAATTTTTCTCGGTTGTAAATAACAAAATAACTCTGTCGAATTTAAACAGCTGGTTGATATTTATCTATAAACTTGGTTCCTAACAACTGATAAAGTGTGTTATTTTTAACAGTATATGCATTTTACCTATTTATATCGGTAGTTTTTAACAACGAATACTCGGTGTTTTTCAACTGAGACTTGGTTCATTTTAACCCGTTTTTTTTTAACCGAGCAAAAATCGCACTCTGTAGAGCCAATTTTTAAGCGTGTTGTACATATTGCAGTGGGACCTAAACTACGTGTCACTTTTCTGTACATCGATTGCAGATGATGCCAAAAAAAAGGTTGGGTTTTTCTTACTTTTTCTATTTGAGACATTGAGAAAAGAACAGACTGTCACAAGGCACAACTGGACTTTGAGATTTTGCCTCTTGCTGTTAAGATGATTTCAATTCTGTTAAATTAGTTACATTTGAAATATCCATAAAACATCTGCAAAATCATAGTCGATGCTGATGCAGTTTGCATTTTTTTCAAAAGGCTACGTTTTCCAAAGTTTTACCTCTAAAAATTGTTCCATGAATAAAATGTTCAGTATTCCTACAAGGTGTCCTAGAACTCACGCAAGATTTGAAATAAATAGAAAACACAGCTTATTCTATTGCATTTTTGTTTTCAAACACAATGTGGATATGATAGGGGTTTTTGCTATATTAAATAACCCAAGCGGCAAACGACATCCACTATTAACGAGCCATCAAGGTGAAAATGAGATTCCACGCTTAGAACCATTGGGCTCGAAAAATCACCATCCACGTTTTGATGTTCAATAATCCATGCAACGAATTCTCTTCGCTGTGCATGCAGGTTTTAATGCCTGTGTTGATTGAACATCCTAAG
The DNA here is from genome assembly GCA_963082955.1 of Cheilosia grossa. Lineage (NCBI taxonomy): Eukaryota > Metazoa > Arthropoda > Insecta > Diptera > Syrphidae > Cheilosia > Cheilosia grossa. The sequence goes on from OY720144.1 coordinate 100,185,168, forward strand.
CATAAAGATACAGAAATTAAGTGAATAAAGGCTGTAAAGAGCTACTTGAAATTTGTAGTTCTTGTCCACGTCGAACTATGGGAGCCAATTGCGGAAAATTTAAGTCTTGTGTGAATTTTGGAACATACTTAAGTTACACCCCCTCAACTGAGACACCTATTTTACGTAAACAACCCGTTGTACCCTTACGAAGCGGCATCTTCCTGCCATCTGGGTATTCTCCTTTCAGTTCCTGTGGCAGAAAAGTCAAGTTTTCCCTTATGAGACCTGACACCATTAGGAATGGTAATCCTCAATCACATCCGTAAGCTCAAAAGGGCGTCATTTTAGAATTGTTTCTGCTTTTCTCCATTCTTATGCTTTCATCTGCCAAGATCGAAAATAGATTCGATTTTGAACGCTCCTATTGTCGGCTTTTTGCGTTACAAAATCGGAATCAAAGGCATTTCCTCAACACTCGCTGTGCTTGTGTGAAATTGCCGTCTTTTCTAATCAAAGTGTGTAACATTTCCTAGACATTGAATACGAAAGCTCGCTTTCGTGATTTGTTTTGGGGTAAATCCCAATTGTATACCACTACAGATGCAGAGTACCTACATTTGCAACGCTGTTTGCCATGTCAGATGTTGAATTTTCCAGATGACTGACGGGAGGATAAATAAAATGTAAGTGTCCTTGTTTTTGGGCACCACTTTGAACTTTAAATCCCTTTGTGCAGCTACGTGATGTGCAATTAAACAAACCTTCTGCTGACACCTACAAAATTCCATTTGCAAGATGTGTAAATTTGTGGTAAACAAACCACCAGCAAGTGGGGCCCAAATTTACTGCAGAGATTTGTGTGAGTGTGTGCGGACTGCGGAAGTATCACTGAATTTAAAGTCGAGAGCACAAAGATGGGATTTATTTTATTTTTCCTTTTTCTATACGGCATTTGGGATTATTTGTTGGTTTTGTGAGGTCAGGTACTATGCCACAATCAACAAATAACTACACCGAAATAGCACTCATGTGGAAAAAGGGATGCGAAAAGGAGCCGTCTTATTTCTAATGTTCCCATTATTTGGAAGTCAATACATGTGCAGGAAACCGGACACATGTTGCTATTGAGAAGATGTGGTTAAACGAAATTGACGCAAGGAAAAATGTTAAAACTTGAGTAGTTACGTCGAAAAATTGTTCGAGATGGTGCAAAGTAAACAAAGGAAATAACAACTGCTGGCTTAAAGGAAATAATGTGAAGCTGAGAGGGTTTTGGTGATCTTACAATTCATGCAAGCCAGTAGTTTGGTCTCATAAATGATTTTCAATTGTATATATGGTATTATCCCCAAAGATTTCAAGAGTACTATCGGAATAAAACGAAATTTGAGCGACGTGTAACAAGGTGTGTCAAATATTCGAGAGTATGACTGCGTCCTGATAAGACATCTCTTCTGATAATGCATACAAATTCAATTCAGGTCCTTTCTATGTGAGTTCAGAAATACAAAAGTGCATAATAGAAAAATCCGGCCTAACCGCTTGTGGAGTCGAGCTACGAATATATTAAGCCATTCCCAGTTCTCGCATGCCTATGAATGAGGATCTCTCGCAGTCAAATAGAAAATCAAGAAAAAACATATAATATAGAAATGCGGTGGATCGAGACAACTTTGCAACCTTAAGTTGGCTGCCAAATGTGAAATGGAGAACTCACGTATGTAAGCAGAATGGAGAGTGTGCTACTCAAACAAGCTTGGGGTAACACAGTTGAATGAGTAACCCACATCAATGGGGGCTTAGAAAATGCTCACCCGAATTCGAATAACCCTAATAAAGAAACGAGCCGATTTAATTCTACAATGCATCTTAATTCGTAGAACTTTACTTAAAAAACGTAAGGAAAAGATTACTGATTCAGACTGATATAAATAGACGACTATAGAGCTACTATCGCACACGCTTCTGCAGATGCGGCTAGTTTGTACACACGAGTACTTTGTATGTTCATAAGCACTTTCTGATTATTTATGCACAAACTACTTTATTGGGAGCAGGATGGAAGAAAAGGAAGCAAATAAATCGTTTTAAGCTTAGACTTAGGTATAGCCCTCACGAAAATATTATGAGTGTCGTAACAAATTCCTGTAGTACGTTTTTATTTTTCTGCCTGTTTTACTGGCGTGATATTTATTCAACTGTGGTACGGCGTAAGCCTAAATTAAGCCTATTTGGGTGCGCTGTCTATTTTATTGTGCTTTTGCGGCCTATTAGGTTCTTTTTATGATCGCAATACACTGGATTACAATTTTGCATGCAAATTGTATATGTAAAAGCCCAGAGCTTGGACTTTAAGAAGGGCCGCACAGGCATTCACATTGTATGTACTGTACATGTATACATGCTTGTCTTTTTATCCTCTCATACTTGGGGGTTGGTTGCCTTGTTGGCCACACGACCGCCTTATACATCCAATGAAATATTTTGGGGTTTTGCCCGCATTTCCTGACGAGTAAGATGCGACAATTCTTAGGCCTTAGCAGTCCCTTTAATGTCAGATTAATGTCTTCTCGTATATGTGAAGCGAGGTAGATAAAAAAAGCTTCGACAACTTTCTAAGAATCTATTACATTTGTTGTCATCGCAAAATTTAAATTCCATAATTTGTTTTCGTAAAAAACAAAGTCAACGGTTTCTTGAAAAACAGTAATTTTACTCTAAAAAAAGAAATACATAAATTGCAGTTTAACTTGTCCAACAGATATCTTTCAAACCTTTTTGAGGCTTATTATAAGCAATAAAAATAAAACACTGAATAGTAAGTTCACAAAATATCCGCTGATCTGTCAAATATCATATCATATTATTTTCAGTACATTTTATAGTACGATTTCCATTGTTTTCTAATACTACTTCATTGCTTTTTTCTTCTAACGATTGATTTATGAGTGCATTTGTGTCGTTAAAAGATCCCTTTCAAATCATTCAATAAACGGAACACAGTTTTTTTTAATGCTTTGAATCTATAGCAAGTGAATATTTTTGAAAATAGAGGTAATAGCCTGTTAATTCATTTCAGAATAAGTTAAAATCTCACGTTGGAAGCGTTTAAGACCTATCGCCTTCCGTTTTTCAAAAATAAAAAAATAAAAATACAATTTTATGTTTTAAAAATGCTATAGCTTGTATATTACTTAATTCGGAAAACTTAGAAACCGACAAAAGTTTAAAAGCTCGCAGAAAAATAAAGCCGTTGCACATTTTTATGCACGAAAGGCTAGCATGTTTCCACCTCTATGAATTCACACATAAACTACCTGTTATTCCTCCAGAAGTTCCTAACTTTGTTATTCTGCTGAATGCGGACAGTTCTATTCTTATTTCTATATTTTCCGCGAAGTCAATCTTTTCACACCAACCATTGTTTTATTAGAGATCCTCATTCTCGGCGAACAAACTCCTTTTTCAAAGTGTTTGACAGGGGTATGGTTTCTATGGTTTCAGCCAAATATTCGAACCTCCTAAGGTCAGTACCTGATTGTTGGAAAAAGAAGGTAGTCAGGTATGAGCCGTCGAGACTTAAGTGAACGTCCCAAACTTATATAAAATTAATTTTTTAGTAAGCATCAATTTGTTTCTTGCAAACTATTGGAAATGACAACCATAAAAAAAGCAAGCACTAGCGGCTAAACAAGATAAAGTAGAGAGAATCATTAACCATTACATTTAATGAAAAGTGCGTCGAAAGAAATAAATATATGAGAGACATATATTTTTATGTGTTTAGAAATAAAACAAATATGAAATATTTTCCAATTTAGTGCACATTTTTGTACAAATTTCCAACGAATGAAATCAGAAAATATCTAAAATTTATATTTATAAACTCTCAGTGCCTTGATTTTGTGCGGTTTTTTCCGCAATGGCGGTTGCGGAAAGGTTTCACGTATAGGCGGATTCTATAAATGTGTGAGTGATATCGAGAACTGACAACTAACAAAATTTCCTAGAACTGACAACAGCGATCAATTTAGTACTTTTTTCGAGGACCCTTATACAATTTATGGTTACTTTGTTTATTTTTATGAGTTGGAAAAGGCATATTCTACATGAGAGATGATTTCGAATTGCGGTCAAGCGAACATTCGTAGTTTCAGTTTCATTGTTCAAGGTTAAGTTCAACGAATTTTTCATTCGTGGGCTTCTGGATCGCGACTGATTCATGGGGATTGTGAACAGTTCGCGGAAAACATTGTCAATTCGCGGGAAAACTGCTGTGATTGTAAATTTAACTATTTAAATCAATTGAGAGACAGGTTTTTTTTTAAATGAGATGTTAGATTATTTAAATATTTATATCTAATGCTTTGGTGGGACAGCAAAAATAAATTTTCAATTCATAAATACAATTAAATTGATTTGTTCGCTTTCGCAATTCGCGCTCATGTGAATAGTCCATTCAAAAACTGTGATTCCAAAATAAATATGTTTCAAATATAACACAACACCATAGTGGAAAGCGGGCCAGTACTTGTTAAATATTGTGAGAAAATCATAAATTTTTTCTTTCACCACCCCTTTTTTGGGACTTTTTTAAAACTAAATTGAACGAGATCTTAAAATGTAGTTATAAAAATGAGTTGATATAATTTACATCCAAAAATGTTTATAATTTGTAAATGAAATGAAAACAAAGGCTAAACAGCTAAAATTTGTTATTTGAAAACGAATTGCATCTACTGTTTCGTAGTAGTGTCTAGCTCAACCGAAGAACAATCTTAAATATATCTATTATCTAATGTCGTTTTCCTTTGGGATTTTCAGATTTTGATCGCAGATTTCAGATTTTTCGTGCCCAATGGAACTTAAAACGATTTTGTCCTTCTTTGCATTTGGTGTGGTGCGTGTTTTAAGAGTCAGCTGTTCTTAAATTGTAATTTATGCTCAACTCAATTTATGTTGATATCCATTGCAGTGGCCAACTTTAAATTTTTCTCTATTTTCCACAGACTTGTCTTCTTAAAACCTAATCAATAACAGAATTTAAAGTTTGACAACTGACAAAAAATGTCAATCAGATATCGAGATTCGCAAAATTGCCCTGACTCTCAAAAAAAATTATTTTTTTTGCGGCCAATGGAAGATGAAATCTAGCCAGCTGATTTCGAGAGCAGAAAAACTGCTCTGAACCTGAAAAATAGTGCTTGCTTTTTCTGTCGCAATGGAAAACGACATAATTCTAATGTTGCTTAGGTTTTTTTCATAAAAGAAAATTCGTGTGAGCTAAACAATAGGATATTTATATTCGCTCCTATTACAAAATTCGAAACCATGATTTTGGGTGGTTAGGCAACTCTCCTCTTCAAAATGACATTAAGGGAGGATTAATTTAGCTAATGCGCTACAGTTAGAGAAATTCTGGCAACTATATTTTTTTATTGGTAAAGGGATTTTGGAAATTGTGGAGTCCTTGCGTAAGCTGACAGACTAAAGCTGATTATTGGTAATGCCGAATGAATTGAATTGGGATTTTTCCAAGTACGCTCTTAATTTTTTCGCTTTCTCACTGCAAGTTCGAGTTCCACCAAAAAAAAAAAATAAGAGGCTTCCATTTTTTAATGACTGATTAGAATGTCGAAGAATGCAGTTGCCGTTAAAAGTATTTTTACATTCGTATGCAGTGCAGATAACTAGATGATAAATGTCAGTCTGAAAGGTTACATGTTACTGTCGCAACTGTCGCGAAAAACCTTGTGGAAGGCTCATTTTTTACTCACGCGCTAAATGAAAAGTAATTGCTCAGACTGTATCTATTACCCGTTTGACAAACATCTCTGCAGTCAGTATTCAAAATGGAGCAACCTTCCAGTCATGGATACCACATAATTTTTTTTTCCAGAAACTCGCAACAAAATAAAAATAAAAAGTACGTAAACCGCTTGAAATCTCCATCCAACTTTTTTGCATCAGCATACAGGATACAACCAAGGCGTGATAATCCTTCCTATCCCTTACGACTGTGAATAAATCCATCCACCCACACATCTGATCTCAGTTGCATATAAATGGCACACTCCGAAACGGGTTTATTTTAACTCCCGGTCATATATATTTATGTCATCTGTCCCTACAACAGACGGCGCGGCGGTTACTTTCCCAACCAACACGCGACAAATCCTCCTCCACCTTTTGCAGAGATGAGCGACTTGCGGTCGCGACTCCCCATCGCACTCCTCACAATCCCCAACGTATGCATTATTTATGCAAAAATGTAGTTTATTTGGTAGCATGGTAATTTACGCATAACTTCTATGACTATATGTAGGTAACGCTCCTCCTCCCCATTTGTCTCTCAAGGTACCTCAATATCTGTGTCGTACTCTTCAATTTATTCTAATTCTGTGCATTTATTCACTTGAGCCGTTTTGTTGACTTTAATTAGAGCGGGTGGTGCACACCCACACAAAGTCATGTAACCGCAAAGAACGAGGGAAAGCAACTTAGATATTTTCTTATCAAACTTATTTCCTCAGTCTATCGGCCTTCTCTGGCTGTTTCCCACCCATGCCATGGGCACACACCCACCACCCCCGCCCATCTATGTACAAGGATCAACTTTGATATCCACACTCATGGCACGTTACAGGCGCAGTCGGTGGCAGAGGGAGATATTTAGTCCATAAAATGGTCTATAAAATTATTAAATGCCAGAGCGATGATGTTGGGCCTGGGCTTCGCATTTCGCAACACAACAATAAAAAACCAGAACATGATGTAATTTGTGTCTGCGGCTATAAACGCGCGATAATTTTATGTCGACAAAGCGTTTTGTGCATGGCGAATGCCGAGTAGAAGCATTTAGTTAGCCGCAGATTTACTAACGAAAAATAAGAGGTTTTAGTTTTATTTCTACAACATACATTAATTTTCATACTTAAACCGTTTTTAAGATGATGTAATACAGTACACCACGATAACTACTACAAGTGTTGAAACGGGGTCGGTAGACGGCAGTGCAGGACGTGTAGCTACATTGGCATTTTTATTATACACACTCATTGTGCGGGGAATGATTATTTGAGACGTGATCCGATTACACATCTCTCGTTCAATTCAAATTGTATTGTGAACCTTGCGAGATCTATGGAAGTGAAATTAAACTTTAAGTGATGTAGAGGTTGGCTCTAATAACAATTGGGTTTGTGGTTGACTCATTTTCTATCTAGGGGCTGTTTAATAATAAATTCGGCTAGCAATTTTGCATATAAATGGTTGGAAATTAGTAGGTGATTATTCGAGCAATTATATTAACAGCTTATTTTGTTTTGAATGGAGGTGGATGGGTGGACTCTGCTCTTAAGGTACTCGATTTAAGTAAATATTTGTATCAAATTACATTTTTATGTGCGGGTTACTGAGTAGTTCGGTACGCTTTGAATACTCCATAAGGCTTTTCCCAATTTCGATTCAGCTGCAAAGCTATTATAAGGAAATTTATGTGTTAGATAGTCCTTCGACTATGAAGAAGCGATAGCCTCATTAGAAGCAGAATACTTAAGGATTTATAGTTTTAATGCGGCGCCTCATGAAATAGGCGAGGCAACACACCTGAGGCTCAATTTTGTTTGTATATTTTAATGGGTTCCTTATAATCCGTCACACATCCTCGGTGAGTTTTTCTGAGACTTATTATTTGCATTGTACACATGTGCCTATCTCTTGGTCTTATCGGGCTAGAATTCAAGATATTATCCCCACGAACGAATTTTTACGACTTTCAGCTCTCGTAAATTCTTGCAAGTCGCTGAGAAGTTGGGCACCCCTTAAGTCTCAGGCGATACTACAAGTCCATAGGTGGTGACAAAGCAATGGACTTGGACACTCTGTACTGTAAAAATATGTTTATTTGTTTTCAAATGCATAAAGTTCCGTGTTAGGACCCAGTTGGACTGTAGTTCCAGTTGAAACTTCTTGTTCTTTGTATTACATATATGTATCTCAATGCCTTTAGGATACACCGGATCTTGCTTTGAAATGTAAACAAATATTTTATAGCAGTGCTCCAAAACTGCTATGAAAATCAAGCTTTTTTTTGACCTCAAATCGTGTCGCAAAATAGCCGTTTGTGTAGATGGCTTCGTCTCAGAAGAATTTGCCAAGTGAATTTGCCTAATTTACACTTATGTCAGACCAATGACCTTGTTTGTTTTTCATAGAGACACCAATTCCAGTTTTGACGCTCTAATTGGTGCTAAAATAAAGCTCTGAATCTTTTCGCCGTCAAAACAACTAAGTCTGAGATATTATGATATCTATAACAAGAAAACTTAAAAGTGGGAAGGCCTGACTTCTAGGAACCTTTGTTTGTTATTTTGGCTCTTGGCCCGGGCCAACAAGAAATGGCCCGCTTATATTTATATCTATGTTTATATTTGGTATTCCTTAAACAAAATATTCTAAACAGCACACTTTCTTATCTCACCACAAAAATTGCCTCCATGAACAAGTTATTATATTGAAAGCGACACTGAAATCATTCATTCTAAGTGACGTTTCATTTGTGTTTGTTCCCGTCATAATGGGGACGTTCGGATTCCTAGTTTAGTAAGTCTGACTGCTGTCTGACTAGATGTATATCAGTTTTTATTGGCCCAGAGTGATCACGTGATTAGATTTTTCAGTTGACGTTTATGGAGGGGAAGCCGACGAACCTAGTCAAGAAAATATTGCCTTCATACTCAGTTGACGTTTCGAAGAGTCAAATTTAAAATAAACAGAATGGCTGCGGCAGAATTCTGAAAAAGCAACTCTGTCAATTTTGAATTTTCGCACGATTAGTGCAACCGGGTTTCATTTTAAATGTTCTTATGTGAAAATAACAATTTTTGAAAATGTATGAAGGGCCTTTTCCAAGTGAAAAAGGTCAAAATCAAACAAAGGGTAACGCTGACCGGGAGAATACAGAAACAATTCAAGTTCGGATACTTAGTGCCGACAAATCTAGTTGACATTTTTAATAAACTAGGTTTCCGAACGTGCCCAACAATTCGACTTCGTATGTTTGTCTGGAAGTTGTTTGTGCGTAGTTTTGGAAATACTTATTTTGTGATACCTCTTACCTTAATAGTTATGGTATTCAAACACAAACAGCCTTATTTATTAGAATTTGCTAAGATGCCCCTAAACACGTCTACAGATATGCAGTGTATAAATATTTATACATTCTTTAGACACGCTCCCAAAAATTCTTATTTATAAAACATTTTCCCATGCATATTAGTTATACAGAGGGCTTGGTCAGAAAAGTACGAAAAAGGAAAATTCTATTACAATTAGCTGTCCAAAAAGATAAAAACAAAAACTTGTGCAAAACACGAATTCAAGTCTAAATAAAATTAAATTCTATTTCAAAACGAAAAAAAGGAAAAATATAACGTTCGGATAATTGGAACTCTTATGAAAAGGTTTAAAAGAGTGCATAACTTTATATACCCTCTCTATAACAGGTTTATCAAAAAGACTGAAATTTTTTTCTTTGTGGCAACGCTGGTCCTAGGGTCCGGCCTAGTTTCTCACAACCATTTGTTCTGTGTGTTTGGAGAGAAGATCCTGCAATTTTATGCCGAGTTCAAACGGCTCTTTCATGCCAGTTATGCTCTCCGATGTTTGTCAGACTTTCTCAAGAGGCGCAGTGGATAAAAAAAATTGAATTTGGCTTTTTTATTTGGGAATCGAACCTGGGACCGCTCGCTTGTAGTCCAACACTCCAACAAGCCTATTACACCAACAAAATATAGGTATTCATAATCTGTCCAATCATAGCTTGTAAATATAAACACACTTCATCATTAAAAATCCAGCACAAAGTGACAATTTCTACCAAACAGCATGCATATTCAAATCAATTGCCATAAAATAGGCACAACTTCTATACTATTTATAGGAGGAAGCAGAACGAGGGTATCGACAGAAGATACTACCTACCGCACAGTTCAAGTTCCTTTTTTTACGTTCAGTACGTCAATGTTTCCGAAATAGCTAATCCCCTTTGCCTATTGGAAACATTTAAATAACTTTATTCAATTTCTATCCATTTCATAGATCTGGCTTTTCAGATTGTTGTCGAATTAGCTTTTGAGCATATGATTTGTTAATAACTGCGGAGGTCAATCTGTAAATCAAACTTCATTGATTTAACAACTCAATTTGGAAACATGAATATTTTTAGAATTCTTTGAGTTTTTTTTTTATTTCAAAACCAAAATACGTAGCTCCATATGTAAATGAGTAAGATCAAAGAAATATTTTTGGGAAATCAAATAGCTGGCAGGTTTCACGATTTATTATGAAAAGGTAGAAATACGTCCACCGAGAGAGTTTAAAATTTATTATTAACATTTTTTTAACATACATAGATTCCATACAGATCACTGTGGCTATAGAAATTGCAATGAGTGTTGCACAGAAGTTTTCAGCAGGCAAACTTTAGTATCGATATGTAAACGTCTAGTTAAAAGTCTAGTTAAAAGAGCGAAGTATATAACTTATAGAGCGGAACAATTTTGTCTTAAATCATCTGACATAACAAGGGACCTTATCTATAAATGAACTAAAGGAGTCTTATGTTTCATGACAGATTCAGATGGAACATTTTGAAATGTTTCTTAAGACTCTAAGAACACCGTACGCTCTTTGTCGTAGTGGTCTAATCGTGTCGGTTTTTTGTTGACAGCTAATTCGACTTACAACCAATGTGCTCTTTTTAAGAGCTTAAACCTCCTAGCTCGTTTTCCTTATCCCGAAGTGAAAACTAACTCGTTTAGAAAAATGTAATTCATCATGCAGTCATCGTTTGACAAATCCGTATTGGTGTTTGACATTTATATCATCACATTATGAAGAGTGCTTTCAAGCTTAGTTGCCTGATCCTTCTAGCGTATGTATATAACTCACATCAAAAGTCGAAACACAGCGCACTCATCATTAGATTGAAAAACCTGATTTCATTTCAACTGCAGTCAGACATTAGGCCACATAAATGCAATTCCTCTTGGCGTGTTTTTTTCTTTTTCAGTGAAAGGGTTAATAAATTGGTTTTCCTACATTGACGGTAAATCTTATTGTATTTCTTTAGCAGATGTCGCCGTCATACTGTTACAGGATTTATTTCGCTCGGTTTGTAATGAAAAATGTGTTAAACCAAATTCTATGTAGGAACTTGACAAATTGAATTTGGTAATGTAGCTTGAAATCACTCTCTAAGTAGATGGAGTTGGCAATTTATTTATATATTCTACTCTACAAACGAGTCGAGTTGAGTCGATGAAGCCTTTTATGTGGTTTCGTTTACTTTTATAAATTTTTTTAATTTTTTTTCTTCAACTATACCAAACATGAACATATTATAAGCATCATTTCGACAACTTAAAATGATTCCGGTGAAATCCTGTATTCCTCTTTAATTTCGTCCCTAAAGCAGTTACAATTGAATCCAAATGATATATTTTCAATTAAAGTCAAAGATTAATTTGTGTGATTGGCACTTGACTGAATAAGTCTATCTGATAAAGTTTCAGAAAGTGTTTGAAAAGTGTACTTAAAGGGTTATTAAATCAATAATCGTATATTATCCAACTGTAGGTAATTGAAATGTATTGTTATCTATGAGAGGACCGATGAGTGGTTTTGCTAAGGCCAATACTTTATACTTTCTCCCTGACGTGTTCATAAAAAAATATAAATTTATTTTTAACTTTCTCGATTACATAGTAGAAAGATATTGTATTCATACAAAATTTCGAACTCGAGATGCTAATCAATTCTGACATAACGATGATAGAGGAACTCAAAAAAGTGGGTATCGAAATTCTGTCCGCCTATTATGTCCCGAGGCCCACAGCCTAAACGGCTTCCCGGATATCGTTCAAACTTCGGATTTGGAGTTTGGAGGATTACAGTTCCGAGCGGTTTTTTTTTTATTTTGCAATGTTAATTGTACTTCAAATATAAAATGTTCATACCAGTTTGATTTGTTCGAAAACGGCTCTAACGATTTCCACCAAAATTAATATTTAAGCTTAAGTAGGTGAGGTTATTATGACTGTGTATCCAGTTTTTGGCTAAAAAATCGAATAAAGGTACTTTTGAAATTTGGACATTCCAACACTTCTCGAAAACGGTCCATACGATTGCAACAATAATTAGTTTTTAATGTTATGGTACATTACTTAATAGTACTCAGTTTTACTCTATATTGTCGCACAATGAAGTTTTGAAAAAAAATATTTTCTTTTTTAAATTTAAATTTTAGTTTACCTAAATGCACTAACGATTTTGACCCAAAATTATAGTGTCCTTAATTTTCGATTCGAAGCACCGACAACGATCATTTTAAAACTGCTCATATCTCGAAAAGCAACACTTAAAAGATAGGATACTTTTGGTGGCTATGTTTTCGATCTCCAAAACCACTCAACCGATTTCAATGAAATTTTGTGCATATGTATGGTTCGGTTCAATTTGGAAGATAGAATACTTTTGGACCCGATAGGTGGCACTTTGCAAAAGATAAGCGGGACAAGGAAAACTGGTTGTGGCACCTCCCAGTTGTATAATTAAAATAATAAGTGGACATTGCCATAAAACAGCATTTTTCGAAATGTGGCGGGACTAAATATGAAAGTCACGGGCAAAACCAGGTAGGTACAGCTATATATATATTAAAGAGACTGATGGCCATATGTGCACTCATAACTCGGAAACGGATCGTTCGATTTTTACGGTGTATTCGCATTGGCCTAAGGAAGGACACATGCTACTTTTGTCGCTAAGACTTTAAGGGGATGAGATTGGGGATATAAGTTTGTATGCAGAATCACACTTTGAAAAAAGAGACTGGCAGTGTCACTTCAAATTGAAGAAATTTGAAATTTTTAATTTTTTAATTCTTTGGATGTTTCGGGCTGCCGCTACACATTTTGAAATTAAAAGTCGGCTGCGCAATCTCAATTCACCGAAACTTTGTAACGGATCGCGTTTGATTTGATTGTGAAGAATCTCAAGTCAAATGTCAAGCAAGGGAAAATTCAAAGGCAAACATTCGCATTTGCCGGATTCCGCTTATTCAGAACGATTTGCCATTGCGTCTTAAGCGTCTTCAATATCCCCTCAATTTGAAACAATAAGTCGCAAGGAAAATCGCTGGATATTTGTCACAACAATCTCACATGGTCAATTGTCTGTGGCGTGCTCACATGTGAGCAAACCTTCCACTTTGAACGTCGTGTACCGTAAATCACATGGTTGGTTGGCCGACGAGTCAATCATTGCGGTTTTATTGACACACATCGCCATTGATATACATACTTCAGTTATTTCTATTGGCACTTAGCAATAAAACATTTTAGACACGACCTTTGGCAACAAATTAACTCTTAGTCAAAATAAGAAGAAATAAAGCATTAAATTTGGCTTTAAGTTAGGAAATAGTTGTATTGGAGTCACTGCCAGTGATGCCAATCCGGATCGAAGTTTTTATGCCTAAAAAGTAAAAAAACTATGCCTTATTCGAAAAAAATTATGCTTTTTTGGTAAAAAAGATAAAAATTGCATATTTTACAAAGGAACTGCAACCAACCTACAAGGTGATTAAAATATCTTAATAGAATGTTCGTCGATCTATCTATCTATGTTCTATCTTTTTTGATCTCTATAATCCAAGGTTTTGGTTTGGTGAGTAAGTCAAGTAGAGAATTGGAAAATAAACATGACGCACAGTTGTTGTAAATAAAAATTAGTGATGCGACTTTGATCAAAGAATGTACCAGATTTACCAAATTCAAAATGTATTTGTACGAATTTATTGTAAAAAACTAGTCACAAAAAATGCCTCAAGCATCGGAATTATGCCTAAATGGCACTGACTAGGTCAAATCTAAAGTGGCATTTGTCAAATAAGTCGTTTTTACGTTTTCGAATTTCCCCTCGCTTTGTCTGTCAAATCAGCACAATTTTTGGTTATTTAGTTCACATCAACGACAACTTGCAGCTCGCCTCAGCTGAAGCAACAAAATTCAGTCACAATAGCTAAGAACTCTCCTTAGATTTTTTTTGAATTTGTTTCATTTTTATGAACTACTAGGTGGAATTTAGAAATCACTAGCAAAAATGGACTTCAGGATCGAACTAAGTTTTTTGTTTTTCTTTTCCTTTTAAGTGTTATTGTATTTAATATAACTTTTGAATAAAGATTTGAATTGACCGAACTACATTCAGTGCATTGTGGATGCTCGGAATTATTATTTGCATTACATTAACGAATTCGGGCGGATCGAAGTTCGCCGGGTCAGCTAGTCTTATTTATATAAATAAGCGAAAGCAAATAGTTAACTTTCACTACCTTAAACACAACATATATGCGCTTGATATGGGGAATTTTGTTACTCAGAAGATTTTGACGAGATTCAAGGCTGCGTGTAGTTTGTTTTCCAATGCGTATATGCCAGGTCCCTATAATGTTTGAATTTCTACCGGACCAGGCAAACTCCAGCTGGTAAAAATGAAGCACGACAGTGGCTTCCAAATGTTGGGCAATATGGATTTATTTATTAGCGAGGCCAAAAGCAAGTAGACTGTGATAATATAGACAAAAAAGAGGAATCAGACGAGGCTAAATTATGGAGTTACTCTGTTTACTCCAGCAATTCATGAACCAAACAAGATAAAATCAGTCATCTAATTTGGCTGGGACATGTTTTGACCCTAACAAAACACTTGGAGATGAAAAAGTTTCGTAGCTTCACTTGTAATCAACTCGTATCACAAAAATCACCCCTTGACTTACTTACTTACTTCCGCACAAACTAGTAAGATTGCACCGAAGCCTATAAATGTTAAATAAATAATGCAAATTAATATACGACCCATCAGACATGTCCGCACCATTAAGCCAAATTAAAAGCACAAGCAAACATAAATATTAAATGGCTATTTCGGCCTCTCAGTAGGTCATAGTCGTCATTCGCTCTCATCATGACAGCATTTGCACGGCACCCCTGTGAGGGGCACCCGAGCTTCTGCTGCTCCCGATAGATATTGTACTCGTATACACCACCAAAGTGCACATCAAAGCGTAATGACTCGGAACACAAATGACGAATGCAAGAACGCTCCACTCAATCGGTATACATACAAATAAACAGCCAAACAAAAGCAAGCAAATAACAAGAAAAAAAAACCTCCGAACTTTGCGCACAGTTTTATCTGAAATTCCAGCACGTACTCGAACAATAAAGTACGAGAGTATCTGGAACTACGACCGACGACTGCCCAAAGCGTGAGTGTGTCTTAATGCTTACTGATGGACTAAACAAAAGCCTGGTGCTCCCCCAAAAGCAGCAGGAGCATTGGAAAACTTTCACCAGCGTCACAATGAGTATACGATTAGATCAACAACCATGCAGGTCGGCATTTTCCGGGACCAAGACTGACAAGTAAATAAGAAACAAACCATCGATTGCTTTTAGCAGCGCCTTCTGGTTATTGTCTTCGTCTGCTGATGTCGATTTTAATCTCTACGAACACCAATGTTGGCGTGGGGAACATCGCATCCGAGCATTCGAGCAATCGAGCATCCACGGCGTACCCGCTCAAGTCAGCGATTGGATTGTTATATCGTCATCCTCATCGTCGATGGAAGCTGTTCTCGAAAACTGTGAACGACTAGCAGTGGCGTACTTGACAGAATGTGTTTTTTTTTTTTTTTAAATTATCTGAAAGTTTGGGGAAAAAGCAATTCCGATGGTCTCGAGAGTACTACTATACAACACACCTAATCTCGACTTCACTTTGCCCACCACCCACTCGATGGCGTTCGTGTTTGCACTTATTCTCCCTCAATGGAGACACTGGGAATTCGGAAGTGGTATCTGCATGTGTATCTCGTTGCCTCGCTCTGTCTACTGTGCTCTGTGTTTTCATTCAAATGAGTGTGCCCCTCTTTCCGTATCTACATTGTACGAACAAAAAAATCAATTGCAATTGCTTTTTATCTGGGCGATCTCTCCCATTCCCCCGAAATCTAAATCAGATAACAAAATTGAATTCACCATCGAATGGGAGTTTGTTTTCGCACTCTTGTGTCGAAAGCAACAAAAAAAAAGCCAAGAGTAAGTGATTTGTTCAATCGCATTAGGAAAATCGAATATACAAATTCGTGCAATTCGACAAGAACTGTTATGGCATGGAAAATGAAATCCCCTTATCTGGGGTATTTGCTTCCATTTGTATCAGCATCAGAATTGCAGTGCATACCGAGGTAATCTGTTGTGAAACTGGGGAAAATTTTCCGTTTTTGTGCGAAAACGTTTTGTTAACTTCTTTTTAAAGGCTGAATGGAAATTTGGAAATGATAGTTGTAGTGACAGGAGTGGCACAGTTTCCTTTGTCAGGTGAGCTATTGATGGATACAGTAAAACAGCGTTTTAAGGCAGCCTGAAAATATCTTTAACCGTGGTTATGAAGGCTCGCGAATACCTGACAGACTTTCGAAAAAACAATTGTGAAGGAAAAGCTTTTCAGTTTAAGCCGCAGGCTTAACGTAAAAAACATGGAAACAATGTCGAAAATGGTTCATGGCAATGATTTACAATGGATAAAGTTTCCTTTCAGTCTTCACAGTTCTCGGCAGATGCAAGGGGATTAGGCAAATAGGATGTCCTTAGATGACGTGCCTGATGGTTGCAAATGGTTCTGTGTGCTCAGTAAGAATTATTGAGCTCGTCTTTGGGGTCCTTCTTCAACACAGTCTAAGGTTGCAGATGGTCTCACTGTCGACAATCTGCAGCCTTATTCAGACAATTCAGACAATTGTTTCCTAGAAAAGGGTCATTGCTAATACCACTGCCTGAGAGGGATAATTATTGGCATTGGCGTCTCACTGGGCCCTTCATGCTGACTTTGTCTTGAGAATATTCTCTTAACATACTCATCTTTCGTCGGACGGAAGGACGAAGGACGTTACTCCATCAAATCTTGCTCACATACCCAGAAAAAAGTTAGTTGCCTTTCTGAATGCCTTCGGAATGAAAAGATGGCTGTAGGACTCGGCCAGGGAAGGCACAATATGCTTCCTTTAAAAGTAGCCGCATTAAGGCTCTTCCGACGAATAATCAATCTACCAACTATCGCCACAACTACCACAATAATTATGTTAAGTAGACTAGTAAGACTTTCTAAGCTACACCTTTTTAATATAGACAGGCCGCTTTCAAAGCCCTGCTGCTAAATTTACTTCTAAAACTATGTAGGAAATAAATACTAGACTCAAGAAGTTGAGACTAAAATTCGGGAACTGCCATCGATACTGCATGTATGCGATTCTTACCGATCCAAGGAATGTGAATGATGTCAAAAAAGAAGTTCGCCATATTGTCAGAAAGAGCGTGAAACGGACATGCCAAGAAAAAATGGCCGAGCAGCGGATAGTAGATAGTCATAGGCAGAACTTATGAGTGACTCTCGTTACTCCTCATCAACCACCAGACCATAGAGGATCTAAACTAGAGAGACAACTCCCGTGCACCTACTTTATTTTCCCCGCAAATTTTGAATGACAGCCCTCTTTTTGTTGCCTCTCTGTGAGTACATGTTATTAATGGCTGCCGAGTGGAAATATTCCAATAACAGACAATTTGTAAATGAACCATTTGTAAATGAACCATTTACTGGTTTTTTAGATAGCTTTACTTGTTCTCTATCCATCTTAGCGCCAAAAAAGGTTCATCCATTCACATTTCAGGTTTTTCTAAATTTTTTTTCACGAAAAATATTTTTGACAGTCAAATTCATGCAGCTACCTTGGGGAGTTGTTCCAAAAATAGGTTGATACCTTGCAAGTTAAGCCCAAGTTTTCTCTAGGCCAAAAGTGAATTTCTTAAAATATCCCCAAATATTGCATTAATTTGTATTACGCTTGGTGGGTATTTTCAACTTGGTTTTTTAGCACCGTATTTGCACAAAATCAAAATATATGATTAGGAATTCTGTGGTTAAAAGAGTGAACAGTGTTGATGTTACTGAGGAACAGTAAAAATGGAAATTTTATTCATATTAAAAAAAAAAAAATTATTCTCGGAAAGTAAATTCGTAAAAACGAGTTCATATGATTAAACTCCTTACAAAAAGACAGTATAATGTGTTGTTTAATTTGACCCGATTACAGATTTTACGTATTCAATCGAACGCAAGAATCTAAATTGTTTTCTTAAATTTTAGTTCCCGCATGTTTTATTTCGTTTTCTATAAATAATGTGCTTTTGAAAATTTTATAACATTATATTTTCGAAATGTTCACTGATATTTATATAAGCCTCTCGTAATTAATAATTAACAAAAACAAGTGCCAATTCACATAAATAAAGGGCAATCTGTAGCAATTAAGAAAGAGAAACAGATGTGTCAAAGGGGAAGTCGATGAGAAAGGTTAATATTTCGGCATTCTGGTGTGCGATCTGGAAGGAAGCAGGCGTAACGTGATAAGAAAGTCCCTAAGGAATTGAATTGAAAACGGAAAAAAATATCGAATTTAACAAATTGTGCAAGTCTGCATTTTACGTATACCTACCATTTACAGGTGAAAAATTATGCTAAGCTAAATAAAATATCGTTTTCCCCACAAAAAAAAAAAAAAAAACGCTTTCCCCAAACTCTATTAAAGTATCTATTTTTTTTTTCAATATGATTTCTAAATGAAAAGCGTTTAAATCGACGAAAAACAAGTTTTTTTTCTTTAAAGTATACCTAAAATAAAAGTATGAAGTTACAAAATCTCTTTTAAGAGAAGTGCAAAAACCATTTAAGTTGATTTTTCTCCGATTAATATCATGAGATAGATTTCTGCTAGATACTGAATAAAAAATTATATCAGGAATTCCATTTTCCAACAATTTCATAAACTATAAAAACTTTTAAACTGAATTGCGATGTGAGCGCCGTGTAACTTAAGGTTACCAAAAACGTTGAACACAGTCGCCCCCACTTAAAAAATGGCCTTCCGATTGACATTAATGTGGTATTCGTTTGGGCTTCTTCAGATTTGCCCTCAGATTTCAGATTTCGTGTGCCTAATCGAACATAAAAACGCTCTTGCTCTTTTTTGTGTTGATATTCGTGCGACTTGAATATGCGTAGTCTTCGACACTTTTCTATGCGTTTTCCATTCACTGGTTGAATTTTATATTAAAACATTCGAAATTTCGGTCCCGATTGATTTCTAAATATTTGCACATAGATAATTTACGAAAATAGATTCCCCCGATGCAATGCCTTTCTTTGCTGTAGAAAAAATTCACGCAAATGTAAACAAACTCCACCAAATGTCAAACTCAAATGCACTTGTATTGGTAAATCTGAAGCAAATCTGAGAAAATATCTAGATTCGCAAAAGTGCTCTGAAATCTGAAAGAGATTGCTTTTTTTGTACCAAACGAACATAGAAATTACTCTGAGGGCAAAAAAAATACCACATAAGTCCCTGCATAGGATTTCCTAAGTATGCGTGCAGGACAGGCAGCTTGTAGTTGTAGGCAAATGTACCGTTTCTGCTCTCATTTGACCCTCTAGTTTAAATCCTCTTTGCACCAGACTGTATGGAAGCCGCCTGGGTGGTTGCGTCGCACTTTATAATATTGATTTTTGGTATATTTGCCCTAGGCAAAGATTTCCTTTATTGCGACAAGGTGATTCTGCTAAGTCCACGGTGATCACATTGTCACTGAAAGGAGAAACACGACTTGAATTATTATGCAACCTAAAGCGCTTTTCTTTCCGCCTGATTGTTCTGTGTTTCCAAATATTTCGGACTTAAATTATTTTGATAATTTTTAGCTACAGTTGGTTATTTTAATTTCCCATTTTGGATACAAACTTTATTTTGAAGTGGCAACCGTGGCTAAGATTTAGTTTTATTTATTTACTAGCTAATAGCTATAATATGCAAAGGACCAATTTTGTTTCGAGTGCGTTCTGGCTTTGGGTGACTCCCATTCGAATGCTCGTCTGTGAGTATTCAATTTTATGCTTGTGATTGCACAAGTCTATACAGATGTGGTAGTTCATCTGCTGAAGAGCCTACCTTCCGCATTTGGAGTTCAGGCCACTTAAACGTTCAAGAGTTTTACATGAACAAAGCTAGAAAGAGCTAATTGCCCAATTAGTTGACATAAAAACCGACTGATATATGCTTTGACGTATTTTTCGACCCTGCCAAATATATTGAAAGAAAAAAATGCAATATTATATGGCCGCATGTTCGCTGAACCATAAAGAGAGTGTTTATTTGAAATGGTTAATGGAAACAACTTCCAGTTCCTGGAGAACTCTGTGATCGAATGCTTTGTTTCTGTCACATTGGTTGCTTAAATACTATCTTATTGCTAACTAATCATAATGTGGCCCTAATGACACCTTGTTCGTGTTTATGCCATTTGCTTCACCACCTGTGCTGCGTTTGCATGCCCTTTATGTTTAATTACTCCAGTTTTTATTACCTAATTTTATTACTTAATAATGTTGTTGCAGTGCCAACATATTCCCCCCTTTGAAGTTAGTCAACTTCAACTGTGAATCGTTCAGTAAACCTTTCTGGGTTGGGTAATGATTGTGGTGTCATTTTCCGTTGTCGCTGCGCCCGCCTTCGGTTGATTGCGTATGCGATCAGGCGCCAGCATAAACAATAGGAACTTGGTGAACATCATGTATTGACAAGGTTGAGTTATTACTTGGTTCCGTCAATTTGTCATATGGATGACTCTTCTCCAGTATGAGCGCCTGCAGTGGTTTGATTGTTGATATTGCTATGTGATCAGTTGGAATATGTGATATATTTGTGAATGGAATGAATGGTACAGCCATACTACTGTTCATTGTCTTGTAACTGTGGATGGACGCGATTTTTATTTCAAGAAGACATTTTTCGTTCATTCTGAGTACTCCGTGCCCCTGAATTTACGTGGGATATGCCTGCGTTCCGCGGACTACGTTGACTGTTATTGGGTTTAATGTAGAGAATATCCAACGGTTGGGTGCTTGTATATAGTTGGATCCACACTTGTGTTTCATTGACCGTGATTACCGTACATCCCTTTAATGGTTCATTCGCCTGATTGGAGAAGTTCAATTCACATGGTGAGCTGCCTTCCTTGTAGGTGTATCGTGGATGTCTCCCTGTATTCCTTGTCCTCTGATCTCTCGCACTGGCGAAGAATTTTGTAAAGTGGTCCCGATGGAGTGTAATGGCCAAATATTCGGTTGATGGTTGCACATATGTCAATCGATTTTCTCTGGGGGTTGGCAGGGGATTTATCTTGTAGAGGTCCAATGTAGTCTCTTCCTCTAGCGGTATCCTAATGTTTAATATAATTCCCTGCTCGGTGATTCTCGTACTTATTTGGGTTAGTGAATAGATAGTACTTAATTTCTCCGATGGTAGTGCAGTGTTCGCTGGAATCTTCATCTTCAGAAGCTGTATCCGTTGAAGTTGAAGCTTGGGTGTTGATTCTTCCATAATGTGTATCTGTTATAGCGTCTATTAGCGCGGTTTGACGTCACATAAAGCTGTTAAAAGAATGGCATTAACCGCAACAGCAAGGAGGGCAAAAGGTAGGCGAATCCAATCAATCAACACCAACTGGTTGCGCAGTCCAGAAGCAATTATTCGTCGCACAAAGGCACAAAAACCAGCTAAATCCTTTTAAACAATGACCCCAATAACCATTACCCACCTTAATTCAGGTGCTGGGATCTATTTTGAGAGGTTTGGTCAAACAAGGCTGATCAAAGATGGTTTTAACAGTGTTGTATATTACAACACATCCACATATTTTCGAGAAAAAAATGTATTTCAGACAGCATTGCAGCACATGAGTCGCATCTGCAAGGGTTCACTTAACTACACGACCAGCTGCCGCACAACTCTTAGGGCCGGTCTGTTCACAGCTGGTTAAGTCCTCGGTTAGGTTACCAAAGATTTAGCTTAACCAATGATTATAAACCAGTGATAACCAATGAGTTGAGTATTTTTTGAGCGGTTTTTCACTTCGGTCACCAAACCATAGCTTTCCAACAAATCGTTCCATTTTTCCAGTTTATTTTTCCAATTCAGTAATTATTTATTATATATTATATATTTTTATACATTAAATAATTATAATTTTAATTATTTAAAAATATAAATTTGTTTGAACCAATGGTTTTTTTTTTTTTTTAATATAAGTGATTTGGTTAGGTACTTATATTTCTTATTACTGTATTTATTTTTAGTTATCTTACTAAACACAAAAAAATTATGCCAAAAATTGTGCGCAACAGGTCCGTAGGGACCCAAGGCCTAGCTTCTCACAACCATTCGTTTTGTGTGAGTTTTATTTTTGGAACGAATGGAAGGGATCTACAATTTTATGCCGATTCCAAACGGCTAATTGGGAAGCTCTAAAGACAGTTATACTCTCGGATGTTTGTCAGACGTTCGCGAGAGGCGGCGCAGTGGAAAAAACCCTAAGTTGGAATTTGGGTTTTTTGCGGGGTTCGAACCTGGGACCCCTCGCTTAGTAGTCCAACACACTAACCACTAAGCCACTGTGCCTACGCCAAAATCCAATAATACAGGAATTTTTAAGGAAATGAAGAATGAAACTTTGTTTTTTTTTTGCAATTTTTGAAAACAAAATCAAAATAAAGTAAAAATCAACAAAACCAATAAAATTTGTTGCATGTTAATTTATTCAACAACAATCCCAATTTTCTTTATGTCTCAATATTTCCTCTAATGCGTGTGCTTTATCTCAATTTGTGAGACCTGTCATCGGCTAAAAATTTTGAGAATAATCCTTATTCATCATTTGCATCCATATTTTGCTCGGAACCTGTACCATCACCTTCAATTGACTGGCGTGTAGTGTATTCTATATAAGTGACAGTAGAAAACTTCAAGGAATAAGATGTGAAAGATTTTATTAGTTCGCTACATCTTGCGTTATAATATATTTGATCATTCTATTATTTGCATTTTACAAAATTTGTGTGTAGAAGATACGTCAAAATGAGTATCTACTTATGTAGTCTTTAAAAATCTTGAACAAACGAAATTACATAAAAACAGTGGTTAAATCTCATTGACCGCTCAAATTCGGCTGGTTACCGTTTTGACTGGATAACTACCAAACCACTGATTCTTTGATTAATATATTGCTGAGCAAACTTTCGCTGGTTAGCAGCTGGAATAACCGATGGTAAAAGATAACCAAGATTGACCAAACTGGGCCTAAGTGAACTCCAATATCAATACGACTATGCAATTCAATTGAATGAAGTGATTCAGTCGCAAAACCACGATCGAAAACGACGATCTTCGTTTGATATAGTTGGAACAATATCAAACAAGCTATTCGGAATCATGGATCAGGAGCATGCGGATAAAATTGAA
Organism: Cheilosia grossa; assembly: GCA_963082955.1. Taxonomy (NCBI): domain Eukaryota; kingdom Metazoa; phylum Arthropoda; class Insecta; order Diptera; family Syrphidae; genus Cheilosia; species Cheilosia grossa. Next base: position 100,208,629 of record OY720144.1, read on the forward strand.
GTTAACTTTTTATTACCTAATTATGTTACTTAATAATGTTGTTGCTGTGCCAACAGAGAGGGTCTCAGGTTGAACCCCGTCAGAAAAAATACAAACTACGCCGCCTTAGAAGCATCCGAAAGTCATTCCAAACCTTCTCAATCTACCCATTTCTATTCGACACAAAATTGCAAGTCCCCTCGATTCGTATCAAAAATGAACTCAAAACTACTAGTACGAGTACAAATTAAGTACTGAAAATTACCGATCTTATCTTGCTGTCTAAAATTTTCCAACCTAAATCCGAAGCGCGTTTCGACACGAACAGGTGATAGCGTCACTAACAAATTCCACTCTGTCTTATTAGTGGGACCAACATTAAATAGCTCAGTTCATTTAAGGCCAGTTGTATGCCCTTGCAATCCCTCCAGCCACGAGGCAAATCACTCCCTCTACCGCACTCGGTTGTTGTGAAATTTCCGCACGTACATTTGGACTCATTCCAAATGAAATACACATCCTCCTTTATGTCAGCGGGGATAAGCTCCAGGTATACTAAAAATGAACGTTAATCCTCCAGAGCCATCAGCCAACAAAGTTATTTGCCAAACGCTACAGCTACAGCCATTGTGTGCTGTAACCATTCACAAGAGTTTCCTTTGTGTAATTCAAGATAAGATATCCTCGCCAACGAAACAGAGTACAACTTTTAATTCATTCAAATCCTTTCGGCAAACTTTTGACGGTCTAATGTTATCTATGTCAATTTAACTGGTTTTGTCTACACCAAATAGCCAAGTACCATACCTACTGGTGGGCTGATTTAAACAATGCAGAATTAAAATGGATTTGGCAAGCAGCCACTTTCCTTCCTTCGGCACGGTGTATAATATACCTATTTGGGGAGTCGGATTATAATCGCACATAAGTTCCACTTTCCACTCACAGAGGCTAAGTGTTCCGCTTTAGCCGCTGTAATAACTACGTCCATATCGCGCCGGCCGCAGAACAAAGTGGGCCAATGTCCTGCGCGCTTGAAAAATATTTCCGTTGCACTCGGTCCTCCCTATACACGTTGGCGACGAAAAGCATTCCGAAAGCCGCACATGAGTTATGTAAAAATTTGCTTATGTTGGACGCTTTTAGCACAGTTTTTCCAATATAATTTATTTTCCGTCACAAAGCGATAATAAATAATATGACATATATTACTACATCACTCGTCGTTCTCTTAAAGTATGAGAAATGTATTTAGAAAAGCAGATAAAAAAGATTGTTTTATTTATGGACGATGATAACACGAGTGGGGTTATTTTTGACGGCATTTGCTATGTGTCAGCGGACGAAACAAATGAGCGGAAAGTTTAAATGTTTGACACATCGAAATGATTATTTTTACTTAGATCGCATCTGAAAATATAAATTTGTATGTTTAATTTAGAAAATAAGACACAAAGCGCGAGGGCGTTTGGAAAATATCGGATTCGCATTACATTGTGGACAGAGCACTCGTGCGTCTATTATGTGCCGGTGTGCGTTATCGGCGGCTCCTTTTGATGTTAATGAGCAACACACCCCTCAACCTCAAACTCAACCCCGAACTCAACTTGATTGCGGCAATGCTGTTAAAAAAATCTAGCTATTTGAGAGAAATGAAAAGAGTGACAGTGATGATTTTGAGGTTGATGTTTCGCTAACATCTGGCACTGAGTTGAGTTATCTTAACGCCACAAGAGTCTTGCGACGCACGACACTTAAATTGGGGTTTCGTAAATGATGATGCTGTGGGAGAGTGTCTTGACTTGTTTCAAAACTACACTCGATGACACACTCTTTCGAGCAACTGGTGAACTGAATTGAAAAACTATTTTGCTTTGACAGCGGATTTGCTTTCGATTTCAACGATTTTTATTATTTTTTTTCATGACATCGTTCATGCTGTTTCGGGTTTGAGGCTTAACAATCGACTTAGAAGAGAATCAAGGTATCTTGAAAAACGTTAGCCGAATGATTAAATTGAACAATGCTTGTTACCTCCTGCCGCTCCTCAGGTCAAGGTGGCACTTTGTTTGCTCATAAGACCTGTCAAACCAAAGCTCCCAATTTATCGTGAACTCACTCAGTGATGTGGAATGCGAAAAGCGCGGACGCAGTGATTGGTTGTAATTGATTGGTGGCGTCAGTCAAGAAAAAGATCAAAGATGCATGCGTTTTTGACCCTACTATCTCGAAGAACTCAACCAAGTACGTCTGTACAGAAAGGTGATCGGGTTAAAGGAACGATTATATAAGAAGCAGCAGGGAGCAGGGACGACTAGGAAATATATTCGTCACCTGCTATGCGACTGTCGGGCGTTGAGAACAGAAAATTAAAGACCTAAGTGAGCTGCTTCTCTGACGTGCAAGGCGATCCCTACAACAGCTTTAAAAACTCTTAAAATTTAAACAGATTTGGGCGGTTCCAACAAACGAAATGAACACTTAATTCAATCAGTATCAAAAGGGGGCACAATGGAGCCAAGTAGCTGGGGCTGAATTACCGCATCCATGAGCGAGCCATACGTCACTAAATTTTGTGGATTTAACAAGCAAAACAATAACAATTTCAGTCACGGATTACTCGATCACGGATGCGGTAGTTCAACCCCTGGTCTCAGTGAGCCCTTACTATTATCAATATGGCACCGGAACGACCATTTACCTACCTGTCATACTATTCTCGTTATTTTTTAAGTGTTGTTACCTACTAGCTGCAACTTTTCATGCAGAAACCAAAATGGTTTCTATTTCTTTGATATTTAGGCTTTTACATCCCACTCATTTACAATGGCTTAAAGAGCCGCCTTCTCCAAATGAAACTATTTATATACAGACAAATAATACAGGAAAAGGAAGTTGCAAAGCCAAATGCACATTTTTCTTAAAGCCCTTTCATCGAGGCAAATACAAATTAAGTGTCCAACAAATTCGAAGGCCAGGATGCACGAAATTATTATGTTACTTACAACCAATCGTTTGCACCTACAAAACTTGTTCAATATATCGAAAGTGCATAAGCTTTTTCACTTCTTTTATGCATCCCAATCCTCTCATCAAATAAATAATTACAAACTAGCAGTTCATTCTTAAAAAAATATGTTGTGAATCTATATTGAAATTAAAATGGCAAGAAATTTACCCTAGAGACCACAATCAGTTTTCTCTAACAATTGTAAATTTACGATTCCCTATAGGAAGGTGTACAATGTCCCAGTGAAAATATTTTACAGAATTCATGAACATACCAGTTGGAATAATTTATTTAATGTACGTACTTTTGCTATACCCTCAGCTGGGGACTCGTTGAGAAAAAGCCATTTGAGTAAATCTACCTAGCCGTGCATTCACTTTTATGAGCCATTTAAATTGATTGCCCTTTTTAATTGCAAAATCAAAAACACGGTGGTATGTAGGTAGGAAAACGAATGCGTTTTCGAATTCAATTCATTTTGAAAATCCATGTTAAAATTTTGAAAATGTTTGGCCTCAGAGAGAAACTATTCTACAGATGAATTGGAAATCATAAAAATACAGAACCAGAACTTTATTAGATGCAAATAAATTGCTTACCTTAAATATTTGCAATCAAATTCCATATTATGCATTGTAGACGCTATAGATGCATTCGTAATTTACTTCTAATTCAAGCTAAAAGACGCGATAGATCCAGATTTACAGATCTTTCCAAATGTTGACTTTATTTTTTTTAAGAGCATTTTTTTAGCGGCTTCGAACGCTGGACCAAATTTTCGAATTTAAAAAGATATACCTAACAAAATCAATACAAAATTTATTATATTATGAAAGAGTACTTAGCATTTTCAACTTTAACGCTGTAAGTAATTAAATTCGTTTAATTGTCACGTCGGTCGAAGAATAATAGTTTTCTCTGACATTTCACCTCTTTTTAAAAAATGAATTAAATCAAAGCACACTATGGTTGGATATGACAAATTTGAAACAGGTAGTAATTATTTTTAAATTTAAGTTGCGTACGATTTATACGTCGATAGGTACCAAAAGATTGCCTAAGCAGTCATTTTCAATTTGGCAAACAGATCAGTGATCGAGATTGCTTTTCATGTTCCACTTTCAGCTTCGCGAACCATGCCAGTTAGCCCCGTAAAAAAAGTTGACGTGATTTTGCTCAAGGCAAAGTTGCACTTTCGTTTAAAACCATAATTTGTTTTGCATGTTAAATAGGTAGCGTGAGCAGTTAGTTTAGGAAGGTTAAGTTAGGTGGCACAACAAGTGCTATATTCACCCAGAAGTCAATGATGCCCAATTAGAAAAATTGTCTAGAACAAACCAATAAATAATGTTAGATAGTCTTTGCAGTGACCAGCAAAATTAAAAGCCGAAAATTTCAATTTCAATTCAATTTAATTCGAAAAAAGCCGACAGTAAAGTGCTCACTTTACAATACCAACAAAATGGTTATTTCGGCATTGAAATTGTCCACATTCTCGCGATATTTTGTTGGGTTTTTCAGGGAAATATGAAGGCCAACACAATTCAGCACAAAAGACATCTTGATGTTGACTTTCATACCTACTTAGCGGGCTCCCGACTCCCGAGGGAAGGGTTTCTTCGCGAGACACTGCAGCCTTTCGATTGCTTGAACATATATTTTATTCAAAATTTTTAAAACTTTCAACTCTCTCTGTTTCCGTTAAATGTCTGAAACTTAAGCGTAATTAAGTACTAAGTTCATAACGAGTTTGATGAATCATTTAGTCGTCCACGTACCGTAGCTGATAAAACTCGTTGTTATAACTTAAAAAAAAGCCTCATAGCTATTCAAAAAGCTTTAATTTAAGTTCAATTCGAGGGTTAACACTTTGTAGAGTAATGGAAATAAATATATCGGAACTAGTTTTGGTTTATTTTCAAACGAATTCAGGATGATAATCACGACAATAAGCAAACAGTATTGTTGCTTAGTACTTCAGAGTTACCCTGAAATATTTTCGGAAGCAGCTGCACTTTCTGTCTCATAAGTGCTCTTATGCTCTGCAAACAATTTTTGTTTTGTTTCGAGTGATTTTTAAGTAATAGCCTCGATTTCCATGTCAATATAAAGGACAATGCTCGTTTTCACTGTTGTATACATTCGATACAGACAGTCCTAACGATGTGGTTTAGATGATCTTGAATGGAAAATTCACAAAATGATAAAAGTTCTTGAAACACACAATACTACGATTACAGATTGTATATCAACTGAGAACAATAAATTGTGCATATCTTAATTGGACATTTCCGAACAAATACTACGTTCAATGACTGACCTTTTGTTTGCTACCAGTTCCAACTGAACTGTACCATCCGCAAATGCCTTGCTCCGGTCAGTTTCCTTTCTCCCAAAACACTGCTTGCTCTACTAATACACTAACTACTACACATGTCCCCTTGCAGGTATTTGTATTTCCCTTTTCCCCATTGGTCCCATTCATTACGGAGTCTATACTCTTGTGCCATCAATATGTAATTTTATTCGGTATTATCGGGTAGACCTAGACAGTGAATTCAAATAGTTTACAGCTTGTCGTGTCCCTTGTTACATGGTCGTTTTGTGGCAACAAAAGGTGTACCTAAATCAAGCGAGACATGGTGTTAATGGACGTATTATAAAAACCGTAGTCTCGTAAAATGGCGCCTACATTGCTGCTCCCATTCATTAATAAATTCACTGTGCTTGGCGCCGATAATCATTTCAATTTCGTTAGCCCAAACAGTGAGTGAAAAACATGATATGCGTTCATAAATATGTAACAAAGTTTAGGTGAAGCTTCGGCTCATTCCAAGGCGATCGAAATTTCGCGACACAAGTCAACCCACTCTGCCATCATAATCGTCCGATCTATTCAATCTGAATTCATGACAAATTTCGCACATCTCCCGAGATTTTCAATTACCCAACACATATTCCCGTGTGACGTGGGAACATTAATAACAAAAGCCATACCCTCCCAGCTCTTAGGTGTAAGCACCCCCAAAAAGGTAGCAAAACCGGGAATATGCATCATGATCAAAAGGAAACACCTCAAACACTGACACATCTGGCAGTGGAAATTAAAAAAAAAAAAATCACATCAGTAGGTACGTCCCGTTTCTTTAGATTGTTTGTCACCTGCCACTCAGATTAAGAACATGAAGTGCCTTAAACAAATCACAGAATTATGGAAGTTCTATTCAGTGCTGCTGAAAATACCCACAAATTGTGGGCGATGAATTGGGAGGATTTCCTTTTCTTTTCTCTTTCTTTTTCCTGTTTGTTGTATCTTCTCAAGAGATGTGCGAGATGTAAATATAGAAAATTAGAAAAATAAATAACAAATACAACGCTGAATATACGCATTAAATAAATTAAATTGGTGGGAAGAAGCATTTGAATGGCCCCAAGGGGCTGACGCTGAATACATGAGACGGGAGTATTCGTGTATCAAATCAAAGATGTGTATCAAATCAAAGATGAGATTCATTGGTAGAAGTGTACATTTATAAATAAATAGGTAACTACATGGCCAGAATCTAGTTGCCCTATACACTCAGTAGAGTGTAACATTTTTTTGAATGACACGGTCTTTGATCTATTGGTAATGTTTTGAAATTGAGGCGATTTCCCGTGTCGACAATATTGATTGGAATATGTTTAAGCAGAAAACTGTGGTGACAAAAAAAAATAGTTTTAGTGGGCAAGTTTTTCCAGATGGTGTCTGTCACATAAATATGAAAGAAGTCTGACTTTTGCTGGTTGAAATTGATGATGAACGATGACAAAAGGAAAAAAAAAATATTTTGTGGGCAGCACCGAATGGAGTTTAATAAGCCATAAGTCAAAGTTCAAGCTTCCATGGGGAAGTTAAATACAGTCATCAAGAACTTGTCGATTATAAGTTGTATTCTGGAATTACCATAAGTACTATCGTAACGTATCTGAAAGTTCCAATCAAAATGTGTAATCGTTAGGGAAAACAATGCTTTCGACTTGTAGGGAGGGCATTTTTCGCTCCGACGGTTGAACGCGGTGAGCTCTAGTATCGAAAAGAATGGATTTCTATGTCAAATGTTGACTCAGTGGTTAGTGTACTATGAGAACCTTAAGGCTTGTGCCACTACGCACAATCATCCAAAAGAACAACTGTCTTGAGAAAACTCCTGAATTAAGGCGATTGAAATCCATTTGCATTTGTCTCTAGAATTAAAACTCTGAGAAGGTGGTCTTAGGATCTCATATAGACCTGTTGCCCCATTGAATTATTTATATATAAAATAGTGTATTTGAAGGGGGCGCTCCTAAATTTCGAATGCCATTGTGTAAAAGTCTGTTGTCTCTATTTTTGGATTGCTTTATTTATTTAACAATAAAAGGCACCCCACAGGAAAAAATACATTTTTAGTCTTTTCAAAATAATACAAAAGGTGTGAAATAAATGTGGTTAAATAAAAAGATCAATGCCCTTCTTTTTATCGCAATTTTATTCAATTCGGGTATAGTTCATAATGAAAGTTTAATATTATAGTTCATAGTTATAGTTTAAGAAGAAAAAAAAGGTTTGCAAAAGACCAAGGGAAAACTTAAAGAGACTTTACATGAATTGTGTGACTTAACGAACTTGACTGCTGTTTTTCGAACCAGACTCACTGACAAAAGAAATGTACATAAGAATGGCCTGCTGTCTATGTATTTTTGCTATCTTCAGCTAACGGAGAGTCGAAACCTCACTTGTCGGCAGGACCTTTTCCTCCACATATATTTGCAATTACGTTGCTTCTGAAATATTTGAATGTTCTGTGAATTTATGGTTCAATGTTTTTCCGTACTGTCATTCTTGATCGAATTGAATATAGAAATGTAATATTTAGCAGCTATTGGCCGTGGATCATTCCTTGACAAAGTTCCATAGAAAAGTCAAAACAACGGTCTGCGTAAGCGTTTGCTAAGAGTCACATGCAAATACTAGACGAAATTAAAAACGTTATAGCTATTTCGATTAAAAAATTAAGGCGGCCCTTTCCTGCCAGAATTCATTTGTTTAGAAGCAATGTATTGCTTTGGCAATCAAGTTCTGACTGTCAATTCAGCGAAAACACCTTCCTTCCAAAGGCATATCTATTTTTATTTTGACAGGAAATGAACCACGCACTTGATGGCCAACTTCCGAAGCACCTGTCACTTTAGGCTGCTTATTGAAACAGATTTAATATTTTAACCCACCAACTCGTTAGTAAGAGGTAGTAGTTCACATTTTTGGTGTTTCCTTTTTTTCGGAGGTTGAACCTGGACTATTTAGCTACAAAGTTCGTTTACAACTACTGTCCGCGTTTTCCGATATGATCCTCAGGCCCATTGGCAATTTTTGAAAATTTTCCAAGTATCTCTCACTAAAATAATTGGACGGGACTACACGCGAGGATCGAAACAAGTCTGAATATTAAACTGGATGTATTAGGATGTATTTCGCTTATACTAGATAATTATATATTTTTAGATACTTGTTGGTGGTGCAGATTTAAAATAGCGACAAAAAGAGTTGAACACAACACCATAATCAATTCGTATCTAATTTGGGACTTGAAGCCACCAGCGGATATAGAAAATCAAATAAAGCCATCTTTGTCAGTTAGTTGTAAATTTTTAGTGGATCATATGGACAAGACGGTGAATTTCTTTTTGCTGAATTGGATGTCTGCCAGATGGGCGAATTGCCAAAATAATCGACCAATGCCTGGGAATACGAGCAGCAAATACAAATTTGACACAGATATTGGAACTACGCGTAAAGTTACCTGTTGAACGTAAATTTGGCTGCCGATAGTAAGTAAATGTATGCGCCGATATACCGACTTAGAAAATTCAAACAAAATTTAGAGAGAGATGCACTTTGGTGGAATTTTGTTGAAATTAAAAAAACATTTTAAACAGCCATGTGATACTGATAATAAAAGTTTGAGTTAATTGCCTAAAACTTACGAAGTTAACTTCTTAACCCTAATCCTACCAAGCGCTATATTTCTCTAGATTCAATATTAATCGAACTGTATCTTTTATTGCTCTAAACAAATAATTACATATGTGGAATAAGAATCGGTTTTCAGTACAGAATAAATCGAAAAGAAAGCAACGTGTGAAAGCGAATGAATTGAACCAGAATTGACCCCCCTGATTGTAGGCTGAACAAAGCCCCGCAAATGTCCGACGAACATTCGAGAAGACTGCCGGAAAAAAACACTTAGTTTGACATTCGAATGAGTTTTCAAATTATAGGCCCATTCCTATAGTAAATAAATATATAAATATAATAATAATTTGTCATTAATTTTAATTTAAAGAATACATATCTTAAGTTTAGAATCCAAGCCATACTTCAAAATTCGTCGTTTTGTAATAGAAGCCACAAGGCACTTCTTCTTTAATTATGAAGTAATTCCATTTGTTCTCTGAATCGAATCATAATCCTCTTGCCGAATTCTTCGAAGAAAAAAATATTTTCCAGACGATTTTTAATTGAAGATTATTTTTATTTAAAAATGTGCACAAATTAAAATTTCAATTACGGGATTTATGCTGTTAATTAAATGTTTATGCCTTTACACAATATCCCAGGAGTTTTGCACCTACTTCCGACAGGCGAAAGAAGCCTAATAAACTATGCCGAGTGGGTGCTCACAGTTTTCCTGTCATGATGAGAATAATCTGATATTTCAATTAAATTCCGGGAGAGTTTACCCTACTTATCTGTGCCCCAGAAACTTTAAAAGTAGCTGGGTGTAAGTTTCTGTGGGAAATTTGGAATATTTTGTGTAACTTGGCCCAGACTCAACTACTTAAAATGGCTTTTCGTCTTGAATTGTCTGTTGTGAAGTGAGAACCCACCTTCTTCCAGTTTTGTTCTACTAATAATCGGTTTTATACTTCATGTTTAATTGTATACTGAAGGGCCATTAGGTATTAACGTTTAAACTGGACAGAAAAACTATTTTTATTTTAATTTCATGCTCAGGTTAGGAAACTTTGAGTTTTCACAAAATATTTAAAAAAACATTGACAGCTGCTGAAGGTGGAAAACATTCGGCTGTAAATTCCAAATAAAAGGTATTTTTTGAAAGGTTGTGTTATTGAAAAATTAAACGTGGAAAACACACTTATATTGGGGTAAGATAATTTTCCATATGTATTAGGTACCTATTTAAGTAGCAGTGAGTCCCATTGCTTTATCACAATGTTTACTTACAATCTATGTCTATAAAAGAGAATGAAGTCCGTGTGTGCGCGCATAACTCGAGAACGGATATTTCGATTTTAATGAGATTGGGCTTGACGGTTTCGTTTTGGACCACGGAAGGACATAGACTACTTTTTGTCGCGTAAACAAAACTTTGAATTGATGAAAGAGGTTATGAAAGTTTGTATGCGGAAACACACATGTTTAAAAAAAATAAACTGGATAGAAATCGAGTACCTTGTGACACTTCAAAAATAAAAAAAAAAAGAATATTTTAAATCTTATTATATTATCCTGTTTATATCTATTCTATATATCTATATACATATATATTGACACATATCTCCATAACTACAGGGCCAATTTTCATGACTCTTTCTTTGTTAAGTTCGCATTGCTTTATTTATTGTTTAGCAAAATACTACTAGGATACTTTTGGAACCGATGGGTGTCGATGTGGTCGATCTCCGAAACAACTCAACCGATTTCAATGACATTATGCGGATGGGTATGGTTGGCTCCAGTTTGAAAGATAGGATAATTTGGACCCTAAATGTGGCTTTTAACAAAAGATTAAGATAAAGATCAAACGCTGTTTCTAAAGTTGTGTAATTAAAAATACTAACGGACATTGTCAAAATAAAGCAGTTTGCAGAATGAGGTCGGTACTTAATACGAAAAGTACTGCGAAACCGGGTGGGTACATAGAATACGTCCGCATATGCACTCAAGACTCTGGAACGGATTGTTAGATTTTTACGATTTTGAACCTGGTGGATACCTAAGGATTATGCTACTTTTTGTCATGAAGGGGATTAGATTGGGCTAAATCGAAAGTCGGCTCAGTTATACATTTCAATCAAGACTGCAGTTATTGGCTTGGGGCTTACGCGTTTGATTTGATTGTGAAGAATCTCAAAACATATGTCATGCAAGCAAACGGTTTTGAGGGGAAAATTCAAAGACAAACATTTTCATTCCGCGTACACCGCTTATTCATAAGGATGTGCCATTCGTATTAAAGCGTCTTCAATTTCTCGTGTCTCTCGCTTTCACTATGACAAATTATAAGTCGAAGGGACAATCGCTGAATATTTGCGGCATCAATCTTGAATTCCCTTGTTTCTCACACTGTTCAATTGTGCGTCTTGTACCGTAAAGAACTTTGGCCGACTCGTCAATCATTGCGGTTTGATTGAAACACATCGACATTGCTATGCTTTAGTAGTTTCTATTGTATTTAATATAACTTTTGATACAGGATTTGAATTTACCGAATTACATAAAGTAGCATGTGAATTGCGCATGCTCGGAATTATTATTTTCATTACATTAACGAATTCGGGCGGAACGAAATTCGCCGGGTCAGCTAGTTATTGATAAACGATAGTCAGACTAAATGTCAAAAATCAAAAAAAAATGGATTTTTTAATGTATCACTATCCATGTAGGTTTTTGCCTTTTGGAATGCTTTTCAAAAGACAGTGCTCGGTAAAAAAAAAATCATAAACCTGGCCAAGACTTTCCCCAGACTTTTTCTATTAAGATTTGGACAAAGTGCCTCAGATTCCCATCAAAACTTGACCACCTCTATTGAGCAACCTCTAAGATTTAATCTTTAATAAAGCCCCATCAAAACACTTGATAAAATCTAGAATTCACCCCCCTCTGCCCACATTTTGCTCATTATCAACCTAAATCTAAAATAAACTAAGAAGCAAGTTTCATCTGAAAAACTTTTCCGATTACATACGTATCTTCTCACCCGTTTGCATGTCAGTCTTATCACAGCCTTACTGAGGAACATCCTAACGAATCTTCGATAACTTTGATTTAAGTTAATACTTTCAAAGATCATTTTCATCTCATTAAGTGCGGTAAGAGAAAAGCGGACGGGTGCAAACAATATTTCTGGGGCAAACAATTAAAGAGCAAAGTCGGTGTTTTTGCTCTTGTTTTGGTCTCGGCCTTTAATGCGAATAGTTGACAACTTTCATTGAATAGAACTGCAACTTTGACTTTTTTTAATTCGTTTTCTGTTTGGTATAAAGTGAATACAACTTTCAGCCGCTACCACTGCTACAGAAACAACAAAACCAACTCCTTCTCATATGCACCGATAGATGTAACTACATTAATGGTGCAGTTTATTTAAAAGCTAACCCAATTAGACCTTATTATGGTGCTCCCAAGCCCTGGCATCATGTCAACATCCAGCTCATTACTACGAAAACCGTTTCTCCTCGTGATCCCAGCCAACGAAACCATATAACCGAGAGACCACTTTAAAATAATTGCCGTCAGAACGATATTTAATTTCTGTACAAGAAAAAAAAAAATGCTCCTCTTCTCGTTGAATATAATATGTGAGTTTCAGTGAGGACAAATCGCTTTTCCTCCCTTGCTTGCCATAGTATTTTTCAACTACACATCTATGCTGCATTCTGCATTGAAGAATACCGTATCTATCTGGGTCTTTTAATTATTTATTTTTCTGCTGAAAATAGAATTAAACTCATGCTCTATGAAAAAGCTAAGGATCACATGGAGACCTACTTGTACCAGTATCTACTTTGAAACGACTCGACAACGCACCACTTTGAACGGGGATTAAACGAGTTTTAATTTTATTAAATTGTTTTAAGCGTATTCAAAATAATTTTATGGCTCATTTATACATACATAGAAATTCCGGCGTTTCCCATAAAACCTTCAATGCAATTTGAACAGACTGAGTTACAAAGTTATCCAACTCCATGGATGAAGTTTCGTAATCTAGGAAATTTCTTACTACCAGTGGTCGTTTGTATTAACTTAAATTACAAGAAGAAAGTTTCTAGAATTATTTACATTGCATGCAAAATTGAAAATACGGAAAACTTATAACCGAACCAACTATATTGGAAAGGGAAACCATATACAAGTATTGGATAACAAAAACAACACAAAACTGCAACAAGGATTCTTAATTTCAAATCTGATGTAAGTGCCGGCGATACAGTAGATCCTTCATATCCTGAACAGAGATGGAACACACAAATGGATTAGAGAAATTAAAACGAGGCGAATACGTTGCCAGGGGGATGCACTTGATTTCGGGTAGAAAAAAGGATAAAAGCTATCCGACGTTCATTTCGATGTTAAGAATCAAAGTGGCCATGTCTCTTGAACCTTTTTTTTATGAAATGGACCTTTTAGACGATTTCGTTGGAAAGTGAAACGATAACTTTGTTACGTTCAATATGAGTAGAATTTTATCGAAGGGACACACAGGAATGACAAGCAAAAACGATGTCCCAAGAGTGATTGTGTTACAGTGCTATAGAGGTTTAGTGCGATTGCTTTGTGTTTCTAATTGGGGGCTATGCCAATTTTATTTGTTACTGGAAGAAAGAGGAATTATGTCAGTGCACTTGAAGGAAGAAAAGGCTGCTAAGTAATTGGCTGGTTTTTGTCGGAAAATAAAAGGAAAGTCCGTTAAAGCATTGGTTCATTCTTTCAGTTACGAAAATATTAACATGTAGAGGCACTGAATGTTTGTCAGATTGGCCTGTACCAATTTTTAATTAAGGGAGTTCAAAAAAGCAAGATTTTGGATAGAAATTTCGCAGTTATAAGCTTCCATATATTCAAAATCTATTCTAGGGTTTCCTATTGGTAAAGCGCATTGGATCTTACTAATAATCATAAGAATAAATATTCCTTAGTTCAAAATTGCTCAAATTATATGCTAAACTTCGCAAGTATTAGTCCCCTAAATTCAGTCTAGAAAATTAAACTGTTTATTGCACCGTACCAATAATAAATTTAATTCATTAATTCTACGGAAACTCACGATTGCAAAATTCGTATCGAAAATATAGCCACTGTGACCTACTTAAATTTAAAGTCGGAACTAAGAATGTTTATTTGTAAGGCCCATTAGTTTTATTTTAGTTTTTCGTACGAAATTTACTCAGGTTTGACTGTTAGAGTCATTTTTAATAGACCGACTGAAAATAAACGTCATAGCAACAATATTGACTTTACTCAAAAAACAGAAAAACGAACGCATTTAGTGGAATAACTGCATTCAAGCATGTGCTGTGCTTTAACTTCCAGATATAGGTTGATTCGCGGGTGGATCCAAGCTGCGCCATTGGTCTACTTAACATTGCATACAAGATCCTGTCTGGGAAAAAAAAAACTATTTCATAAGTGCCAAAAACTTAGTATTCTCTGAAAGTCCAATCAATTTCTAAACCGCTTATCCACAAATAATTTTCGCTGAAATATCAATCAAACGGATAATAAAAACCAAGTGAAATAGCTGCGGAGAGATTTTAGTATCGCCACTTGAACTGCGAACTGCCTAGTCAAATTTTCACGTGGAAAGTGCATTTTTACGTATGGCAGTGAAATAATTGTTTGAAAAATTGGACTCCGTACAAGGCTTAATGTATGTTATGTAACTGAAATGTTTTATAATTTTTTTTAAATGAATTAAAATCATTTGGGATTCTGATTCGATGCTATTGTTTTTCTTCAATTTCATACCCTTTCAGGACCCTTTTTGAAAGCCAGGGACAACTTTTCGGACCCTTTCCGAGAATTTTGACGCGTCGAATCGAACCTCAACGCTTGTAGTAAGCTATAAGGGAAGAGTATGAGTTGAGACCCGGATCCACTTCGCACTCGGATAACCGACTAGTAATCAACACTCCGAGTGATACTCGAGAAGTCGTGGGAGCCCGTGTCCCTTGAGATCAACTCTGAAGTGTACTTACAAGTATTGCCGTTTTCGAAAAACGGTGTTATATCCAAACTTTTCACCTAGCATATTGGACGTCTTTAGGGTGTATTTTGCCTTGTTTTGTTTTAAATCATTTATTTAGATTGATTGTTACTTCAAATCCGGGGAAACAAAAACTGAGCTAAGTTATTTGGCTCGCTTGTGACTCCTTTATCATGGTAATATCAACTTTACAACTTTAGTGGACTTCGGTCTGTAGCTGTAGCTGTTTAAGTTAGATTGAAGGTAAAATTTTAACAAGGGTGCAGTGGTGACTGTGTCCAAAAAACTCTCCAAGTAAGAATTCAAATAAAATAGAAGGAAAACCCTTTTCTACGAACTATGGAAGAAACGATGCTGGTGATTGCTGTAGGTTTGCTTTGGCTGGGTGTATTTTTTTAGAGCTAGGTCAAAACAGAACTGGATCTGGGTTTCAAAGCTAATTTATCGGCTTTTGTTTTATTTTTAATCGATGTTCATTACTCAGATCGGAAATAAAAATGCAGAGAGTGATTCAATCGAAGAAATATTAGACCATTCTTATCTTGATCATTTGATCATTTTCGCAATGTTGCAACAACTCGAATTTTACGTGCCATCCGCAGACATTCCCTACTTAGATAATATGATTGGATCAAGATTGACAGTTCTCATCTATCTGGGATTGCGTTCATACAACAAATCTCTGTACATTCGAGCTAATTCAAAAAATAACTTTTCTAACTATTTTCTCAGATTTCTCCTTAATATTATATCTTGCTATTAATATTGAGGAACAAATTCAAAATCTTAATAAAATTATCCCATAAGAAAGTAAATCAATCCCTAAAGAATAAGAAATTCTTCTCAATAATTTGTAAAATAATTATAAATAATTAATATAAATATAATTCAAAATTATATATTTTGAACCATTCAAATTTTTTTTTTTCACAAAACAAATTTTAAGAATTAATCATTCCACGCAGAATTTGAATCGCTAGTTCAATACTAACACATTTTTAACCATAGTGTACAATTGTTCAAACATAATTCCAACGGAATGCTCTAATAGTTTAACCATGTTGTTGCAGCGTTAGGCGTTAGATGCTTCATAACAAATTGCTATCGATGGAGTGTCAACGACTGTCTGACAAATTGCAATCAAACCGAATGCGTATACACATCGACATTAATATCCACCGCAATGTGTCGGCTAATGGTGAAAAAAATATATCAACATAACCATTGTCACTGTCAGAAATGGGCACGAATTTTATTAAAATTGTTTGCGGACAAAATTTTAAAAATTGTTTTCTCCACGAGATCGTCTTGAGACTTCCCCGAATAGTGAAGCTTTTTAATTCGTTTTCTACTCAAAATTTCTTTCGAAATAGTAGAGAAATTTTATTTCAACTTAAGTATCCAAATCGCCACCTCACTATCAACTGTTGGAGTAAAAACTTCATTTCCTTCCATTGCGATTGAATATTCGGCACCCATTTCCTCATCGAACTTGCATTCCAGTTAAACCTCTTTGAAAGCGGTCTTATCAGGCTATTGCAACCTCGGGTCATATCACACCGAGCGGACTAAACTCCCATTCGCGTGTGCAGCCCCACAAGCATTCGTTATACTATCACTTCATATCACTCAAACAATAAAGACCATACAATTATTGCATAAATTCACTCCAAGTAGCGCTGTGCACGGCTCTTCCGCGTTCCACGAGATAACACAGCAAATCGTTCAATTAGCTGATGAGCAGCAGTACCTACTCTCAGTAATTACAATGCCCAGGGAGGTTAGCGTATAAAACTTAGTGCTAACTCCGCCATCATCAGTGCGACTGCTGCAGGGCCTATCTAGAAAAATAGGCCGTAAGCCCGCAAGTGCAAATAAAGATCGCAATCATTATGACGACGAAATGATGCTGATGATGGTAGCTCTGCTGTAAAATTATGCAATTTATTATCCACGCCACTTGGACGCAGCCAAAACCCCATCCCCCGTACACGACTTACTCTCATTATGTTGTAAAATTCCACATTCTATCCCTGCAGCTGTATTGTTAGTAGTATCCTCCTCCTTCGTGTGTTTGTGCTCTCGGACTCGGACGCGCTCTGTATACTGTTGTAATCCAAATACAATGCAAAATATTCTACGAAGCTAGACTCTATTTATTTATTTTTTTCCCACGGCTTTTTATGCGCTCTTCTCTATGAGATATTATAACCTTGCACTGGATTCCTTTTTCTCACGCAAATTTATTGCAATTCATGTAAAAGTGTGCGCGCACTGGCATCGAAAAAGGACTCGAAAACTAAACAAAAACTACACTTTAGCACTTGTGCCTGACATTGGCAGCGGCTACCTTTCACGTTGTTGTCGCGCGATGCGATTTAACACGACCCGATGAGCTGCTCGCTGGGATGCACCCCCGGATGCAGTGATAAAGCGGATCAGAATACAAAACAAAACCGCGTCCACACAAGTAACAAGAGCCAGCGAAATGAGCACGATTGCTTCGTTTATCATCCAATTGGTGGCCTCTTCAAATTAATTGCTGCACTTCACTCGCGCTACGATTCGCAAAATAAAGCCACACAAACGAGAAGTGTAACAAAAACAAGGGGTGTGCTGACAAAATATTAAAACGGAACGGGCAAATTGTAAAAAAATCAAAACAATTGATTCCTTCTTCTGAATTTTCAAAATAGTACACGGCAGAGCGAAGAGTGTTTTGTGCGCTGCGAGCTTTCTAACTGCGAATATGCGAATGCAGTGATATCCCGAGAAAAACTAGGAAAATCATCCGAAGATACCAGGCTTCAGACTGTTGTATTGTTTGTAACCCCAAGAATTGAGCTTTTTTTATCGACTGTGCTGTACGAGTGTACCAGCCGCACACTGAGCGCGAGAGTCGACAGCTGAGTGGAAGCCGAAAACGACCCCTAAATTCGAAGGGGGAGTTCATCGGCGAGACCAAAGAATGAACAAAGCTTTCAGATGAGAACGAGAACGAGAACGAGAACTCATCCGACTCAGAGGCGGCGATTATGCTATGAATTTCACTCACTCGACGCTCTCCCACGCTGCTTTAGTGTAGATTGTACAAGTGCCATAGCCAGCTAGCAGCAGCACAGCTTCACAGCTTCACAGCCCCCAGCATTGAGCATACCAACCACCAACAGCGAGTGTCAGCCAGAGTAAGTTTCTGTTTCTGTTTCTGTTTCTGTTTCTGTTTCTGTTTCTGTTTCTGTATTCTGTATTCTGTTCTGTTTTCAGTTAGCGCGGCGGGTCTCTCTGTTCGGTGCGCCTGGCGTATGTATGAGATGAAGCTTTGATATGAGCATTTTGAAGGTCGTCCCGTGACACTTAATAATTTCTTCTTCTTCGCCACCCCAGTATAGACTATAGACGGCCGGCGCGGTGGGCGGGGGGCTGCCATTTGCATGGGTGGATTTATATTTTTTTATCCTCCTTAGCATAAGAACATACAAATATTTCGGCATAAGCTCGTGTCGTATTTTATAAAACAAAATAAAATGTATTTCGAGTTGCTTGTGAAATTTATTTCTCATTTCGAACGGCCGGCATTAAAAATGAAATTCAAATATTTTTACGAGTTCCAGTGGGAAAGAGTTATGTATGCCAAGCACGCTCAATCCATGTGTACGCCTTGGCATCAGCATATCAACCATTGTGTGCAGCATAAAGGGGGCGTGTGGGCATACCATAGTTAGGGTGTACTCTAACTGCACTGAATGGATGAAAAAGGTAATGTGGGTAGCGTGGGGATGCATCTTGTAGATACAGGTAGGGTTTGGGGAAGGGTGTGTGTACTTTAGAATTGAATTGAAGCTTATAGCATCAAATATTGAATGTCAGCTCCGTTCGCATTTTTTTAATAAGAGCATGTGTGTGGTTGAAGTTTTATTTTTGAATTATTGGGTGCAGGTTTGATTCTTATTTTTGGAAGCAACATACCCACAAGCGAGATGTGCGCTTGTGATGTATAATGCATGAGCTGGCTAAAGTTGTCATCTTTGAATTGTAAATCAGAGGAGGGAACCCTTTTAAGCTTCTCATCTTTCTGTGCAGTTGTCCTTGGGTTCTTTTGTAAATTTTTGCAGTTTTATTTTCTTGTCCTCCTTTATAATCGGTTAGTATCTATTTTCTTATTCAAATCCGAAGAAATGTTCAGCGAACAAGTTTTTATTCAAGGATGTAGATTCCCCAGTAAATGTGTACCTAATGTCCAAGCGGAATTATCCTTTGCAATTGAGGGTATTTTTTTGTCACCGCTTTTCATTCTGAATGCGGAAATGTAAATGAGTATCCTTTTGAAGGTAGTTCATGACTGTATGTTGCCTAGTCGGTTTTGATGATATGAATATGAACAACAGGGTCGTTTTGAGCAAAGTCCTTCTTATGAAAAGATTAACTTAACTAAATAGTTTTAGCGACTAGTTGGTATTTCACCAATTTTATCCCGCTTTTCTGCAGAAACGCCTTTTGTTCTCAACAGACGAGTTGGCGTTATTCGAAAAGTTCATGCTAGGGAATAAAATCGGTCCCACACTGAGAGTGTCGATTTAAAAGCTTGGCCCCGAAGTAATCAATTGTGGAGCAGTCATAAAATGACAATAAGATGCTTAATTACTCAAAAATATCAATATCCATCGAAAGAAGCAGAAAAGAGCGACCCCAAACTAGATCTCCTCTAACCTAACAATTAAGCTGTAGAATAGGTACTTTATAATTAAATTTACTAAAACCCCGAAAAAACATTTCTTAAATGACTTTTTCCGGTCCCAAGTCTCTTTATTTTCTTAAGTTTTAAGCTATGGTTGGAGTTCATGCTTTGTGTTCCTAGACTTTTGGCCAAACTTACTCCCACGATTGAGCACTCATTCTTCGGCTACAGCAAGTAGTCCAGAAAGGTAGCTCTTCTCATGAAGTGGCCTACCAAAATGAGCACGCTGTCAGTTGTCAAATTAGCTGTCATCGACAGAAGTGTTGCCCTTAGAAATAGAAAAAGCTAAATTTTGCTCTAAAGTCTTATTTTTTTACTTAGATTAGATTAGATTAGATTAAGAGTCGGGAGAGCCTTCAAAGGGCTCTGGCACTGCGGCTACAAGAGTAGCCTATTGTGCCTTCCCAGGTAGGTTCCTAGAGCCATCTTTTCACTCCAGAGGCATTCAGGAAGACAAGAATCTCCCCTGGATGAAGGTCAGCGAGAGTTGCTGGATCGACAATCTCACTCCCTAGGATGTTTCTTCTAATGCGGCATAGAGCCGGACAGGCTGTGAGTATGTGAAGAGAGGATTCATCACTCTCAAGACAGAGCCTGCAGGTAGGTTCCGGTGAGACGCCAATGCGGTGGAGGTGTTTTTTCACGTGACCATGGCCACTGATAATTCCTGTAAGGATCCTCAGATTATTTCTGTCCAGATTAATTAGGAAGAGCGATTTTCTGGGGGAGAAATTAGGTAGAAATTTTTTGGTGCAGGTCTGCCCAACTGTGTTTTCCCAAATCTCGTTCGACTCGATGCGAGATAGATTCTTGATATGGGACCTAAAAAGGTTTTTGCTGACTCCGCAGAAGGGTTCAGGACCGATAAGTGGAGTGGAAGCTCCGATTTTGGCCAGCGAGTATGCTGATTCGTTACCCTCAAATCCTCTGTGGGCTGGTATCCAATGGAGGATGACTAGGTTTTTCTTAGAGAGTTCGTGGATGACTAAGAATGTTTCTAAGATAAGTTTTGATTTTATTACAGATGAGTCGAGGGCTTTGAGAGCTGCTTGACTGTCTGAGAAGATAAATATGGTTTTACCCCGAGTGTTAGAACTAAGATTTATTCTAGCGCAGTGGTAAATTGCAAGGACTTCAGCCTGGAATATGGATAAGTTTTTACCAAGGCTGACTGACAAGTTCACCTGGGGCGACTCACCGTAGATTCCAGAGCCAGTCCCTGACTCCATCTTAGAACCGTCTGTGTACCAGATGATATCCAGATGAGATGGATTGGGTTTGTATTTCTCCCATTCATCCCTAGGAGGGATAATTATGGAGAAGTTTTTATGGAAACCATATTTTGGAAGCATGTCATCAAGAGGCATGCTAAATGGGCTTGAAAGCTCCATGGCGCCGAGTAGAGACAGATGACCTCCCTGATAGCTATATGGGTCAAGGCAGTTCGAATGGTACAGGCGATGAATACTTAGTCTAGCCTCCATTTGAATGTGCGTTTGAAGAGGTGTTAGACCAAGGATGACATTGAGTGCCGTTGTTGGAGTGGAGCGAAGACAGCCCGTCATGCAGATTCCAGCTATACGCTGAATGCGTTCTAGCTTTCTGACTGCAGTGACTTCGTTAGTCTTCGGCCACCACACCACCGCAGCATAGGTGACCGCAGGTCTTACGACGAGCGAATATAGCCAGTGTATCATCCTAGGTCTAAGACCCCAGTTTTTACCGCAGACACGGCGACAGATCCATAAGGATTTGGTGGCTCTGTTTACGGTACGTTCAATCTGCTGATTCCATGAAAGTTTACTGTCAAGTATGACTCCTAGGTATTTTGCTTCCCGAGAGAATTCAATGGTTTCGCCGAACATGGTAGGGCGAATAAGGAGATCTAGATTCCTCCGTTTTGTAAAGGGGACTACAGTTGTCTTCTTTGGATTTACAGAAAGACCTTCTTTATTACACCATCTCTGAACAACAGATAAGGCGAATTGCAGTATTTCTGAGACCGTGCTTTCGAATTTGCCACTGACAACGATTGCGACGTCGTCGGCATATCCTATGGCATAGATCCCTTGATTTGTCAAGGACTGAAGTAAGTCGTCAATGACAAGGGACCATAAGAGGGGCGAGAGGACACCCCCCTGAGGACACCCTCTAGTTGTGAGAGCTGAGATTTCCACATCGTCGATGCGGGTCTGAATTATTCTACTATTCAGCATAGACATTATCCACCGTCCTATGATAGGAGATTGGTTCATGTTGCTGAGAGCCCTGCTAATGGACTCAAAAGGCGTGTAGTTGAAAGCTCCTTCAATGTCCAGGAACGCAACGAGACAGATTTCCTTACTATTGATGGAGGATTCGATTTTGGTTACTAAGTCATTAAGTGCTGACTCAGTGGATTTACCAGGTTGATAGGCATGTTGAGATTTGCTTAGCGGAAAAGATTTTAGGGCTATATCTCTAATGTGTCTATCAATAAGTTTTTCCATGCTTTTCAGAATGAAAGACATGAGACTAATGGGGCGAAAGGATTTCGGACTTGAATCCAAATTCCTTCCTGCCTTAGGTAAATATTTAACTGTTACCAGTTAAATGGGCCATAACTTCCCTGAAGCCTTATAAAGCAGCAGGAGAAGACGGCATATTTCCGGCACTTCTGATTAGGGGAGTTGAGATACTTTTTTACTTAACTCCAAGCCCCATCTAGTATTTCTAGTACTTCTGTTCGCTGTTGTGACTCAATTCTGTTGTTTCACCATTGTGAACTTCAACTGATTGGAATTTGACAGATAAAAGGTTATAACTCATTTTATTAAATTTATTTAAATCCATGTAAGACGTTTTCAAAAATGTTGCTGAAGTTAAGTTCAGAAAAGTGGAAGAAGGAAATCAACCTCCTTCCATAAAAAGTCAAAAAATAAGCCTTAGTGAGAATCTGTTGCAAAAAAAGTACTAATCAGATAGACTTGGAAATGTCTCACGAGGTTGAGTTATTTGACCTCAAGAAAAAAGTACAGCTTAGAAAACTGAAACTGGTCAACATAAAAATTGAAAAAGAAGAACTACAGAACTTGAAAAATATTTTAAAATAAAGTTATTTCTAAATTGTGTTCCTGTGCGTGGATTGGGATCTTCCATTTGTTATTGGGTTTGGTCATTCATAACATTTTCAGTTTCTGGAAATTATACAAATAATCATTGGATTTGGAATGGTGGTAGATTCATCTGTTAATACTTACGATTGTCAAGAAGTGAGTCTTCCGATGTGAATCAATTTCCTTCTTGCCAATGTTCCAAAGAACAATATCAGTTCTTTGGAACATTTTTTGCCAGCTTCAAATCACATTGAAAACAGTTTTTTATTTGACAAAATGTTTTCTCCACTTTACTCCTCTGGATAATATGTGATGATGTTCATATCTTCGTTCTGCCGAATTTAGTTGCGCATCAATTCGGATGGGTGTCATTAGGACGTGTGTTTGCTTATAACTACCAACCCTAAGTATTACGCCTCCCATAGGGTTCATCTGTTGTAGTTTGATTTTTAGTGCTGATGAGTTAAAAATCCAGAACGATATCCAGATTTTTGCTATTGGCATCAACTACAGCTTGAACATTAAACGAGTAGAAGCCTTTACGGCACCGACAGAGTGCTCCAAGTTCTCCTCCAGGTTTTTATTTTTATTTTTATATGGGTGCAATCTATGGCACTTATGCATTGTGGGAAACCCAATTTATTAAAAAAATTGCTTTTAAATTTCCATATCTCAAAAAGGGGAAGTTTTGCTGCTATACTTTTTGGGTCACAGTACTAATTGTCCTTTGACTCACGTCATGCATATCTGGTAAGAAAACGTAACGTTGATCAGTGAATTCAAATTCAATTCAAATGCCCACCAGTGTCAAGTTGGTAATTACTAATTACATTTAACAAAGTGGCGTATCGTTATAAGAATCATGGTATGGGGTGGAACTGCAGAGCCTTTTTGACTCCTAGGCTTAATATCGTTTTCTATAGAGCCAGTTATGTATGCACCGGTGTCTTTAAAAAACCTGTATCATAAATGAGAATTACATTTAATCATTTGTTTTACTTTTTATTTTATATTACCTTTAGTTCCTTTTACACTCCGAATATGTGTAATATTCGAAAGGATCTAATCTTTTTCAGTATGTTTTTCGTCTGACATATTTATTTCGGAAAAATATGTCTTGCCACTTTAGATTTTTTTATTTTATTCCTACTGTTGTGTATGTGGCAGCCGACAACTTGCCATTATACAGTCAGTCAGTTCAAAGACGTCAACCCGCAAGGATCAATTCAAATCATTTCATCTGTCAATATTGTAATTTATATTAGTTAATAAATTGTTAATTAAATAAGCTCGCGCATAATTAAAACCTACGAATGAATATTCCACAGTTTATTCCTTTATTGATACGTTATTAACCATTTTTTTTAAATAAATGTTTTCGTGGTAAAATAAAATAACAAATTTAAGCCATTGGACGCATCCATCAGCTGATAGAAACTTAGCTTAGCACTGTCTCTTTATTTTTCCCACGAAGCGTGAACATTTTTCCCTTTTCACCGAACTCAAATTCCCTCGATTTGTTTATGAAAAAATGTTTCTTCTAAAAGTAAAATTAGTATTATTCGGATAGAAATTCACGTTAAATTAACCTTCAGTATAAAAATCGGAGTTTGTTAACATTATAATGATTATTTAATGGTACTAGAAATTTTTACTAAAAGTTAAATCTCTTTTTTATGGACATTTAGTGTGTTGCAATGTAGTTCGAAAGTTTTTTCGTCAGATTCCTGATATTTCCACACTTTTGATGCCTTATTTCTGTTTTGCACGAAAGGTTTTTCGGACATCAACATTTCTTCAAAAAGGTAGAAATACCACGATGTAGGATGACTGCTCAGTGTCATTATTTTATTGTACCCCCTCCATTTAGAATTCTTTTTTTGTTTTTGCTGCTTCACACGTATTCACGCATACGACATTTAAGAGAGAATTTTCTTTTCAAAATTTGCGGGGGAATCGGGTAGGTTCGTTCTGTTAAAGAAGATTCTGTTAAAAATGGTACAAATGCTTTTGCAATTCAGCCAGCCTTGGAATAATGAAAATCGCTCCAATGGAGCCCCAACAGGTAAAACATTTTCCGATACACCATATACCAAAATTAATTACGACGAAGTACATAACCTGTCATCAGCCGTCATATTGTCTGTATTGACGCAATCTCCAAGTTCATCGATTACCTCTTATCTCGACAAACAAAATCTGACAACCCATTTGAGCTACTCTGCTATATTTGCACAAACGACTCATAATAAATAACTCCTATCAGGAAGTTAGATAATTAGTTTATCAATAAGCCACTTCAGTTGCTTGCGTATGGTACAGGGGTGTCTGAGAATATATCTCATATTCAATATAGGTAGCGTAAAAAAGCGATTTACACAAATTGCAACTAACTGCATTTTGAAACCTATGTTTGGAACCAATTCGTACATGCAGTCCCTTAAGAATTTAAAAAAAGAAGCACTTGTGGTGTGCTTTTGTCTAGAGCTGTGGTGTTAGTACTCACCGCTATTTAAGACTTCAAATAAAGCAGTTATGAGGCGGTAATAATTATTCTACAATTGGCAAAATGGCAAGCCTGTTTCCGCGACCGTGAGACTATACAAAGTAGCGAGGCTTCCTTATTGGCTAACAGAGGAAGATCGGATTACAGATAACACGAGATTGTTACTCCAGTCACTGGGATTCAGAGCTCCCCAGAAACTACCCCAAACAAATAAAGGGTATTATTTTGGTATTCAAAGAAAAATGTCATTTTTTGAGATAAATGATCGGATGTTTATTTCATAATAAAGAGAAAGGTATGCCGTTAATAATGAAAAACAACATCAGCCCTATTGAATAAGGTCAATGGGTGTGTCAAGAAAAAGCTGAGGTATGGAATTTAGGGAATATCAAATGGCAGCAAAGTGGCTGCCCTATGTCCTCGATAGCCTCACGAATTTTATCTTTGAGGTCTTGAATTGACGCTGGGCTGTTGGCGTAGACCTTATCTTTCACGTGGCCCCAAAGGGAGAAGTCATAAGGTGTTGAATCACAAGATCTCGGTGGCCAATTATGATCACCTCTTCGAGAGATAGCTAGAGTTCTTGTATTAACTGAACTTTATAAGCCTTGAGACCCAAGTCTTTATGCAAAATACGGTGTAATGACGTTTGTGGAATGCCCAATTCCAAAGAACGACGAGGAATGGACAAACCTGGGTTTTCTTCAACACTTTGGGCTACAGCAGCAATATTCTCAGTTGTTCTTGAGCGACGTGCACGGGTTTTATTCTTCACATCACTAACTACTACCAATTTCTGTATTGCGGTCCGACAAGGTGCTTCACGACGACCAAAAAACGCTTTAGTTTTGCGAACTGTGACTGCAAGATTTTCACCATTTTTGTAGTGAATTTTAATAATTGCAATGCGTTGTTGAAGCGCGTATCGTTCCATTTTTAGTAATGGCGTAGTTTCTGCTTGTCAAATGTCAAAGAATAAAAGCTTCAAAAGTGACAGCTACCGAAATAGCGGCTCATTCACCATAACACCTATCATTGGAAAACCCTTTACTACTCGTATATGACAGGTATATTAACTGTCGATGGTCTGAAGGGTCTACACTATTTCTTACAGTTTCGGACCATTTAAGTATGACGAAGAGAAGTCCTTAATTGCATACTCGCCAGCCAGTCTAAATGAAAATATATTTACCAACCAAATACATTGCTGAAGCTTCCTAGATCGAAAAATCTGTTAAGTGGTAATCATCTACTGAGTTCAGTAGCGCCAATCAAGTACTTAAAATTACATGTTAGCGCCATTCATTCATCATTTTTATCAGCAACAAGTATATTTAGATAAGCATTTTTATTAAATGTTATCGACATATTATATGCACAACAGCGACAGCGAGAGCCACTTGAGCTGCAAACTAAGACAAATTATACCCTAACTTCACTCCCTTAATATAAAAATAATAAGAGTCATGAAAAAATCAATCAGTATCTATGGATGGAAGTAATTTATAGTTTGGACATGAATCACCATCCAACCGAATGTAGCTGGGATCACGAAGATTATGATTAACCACGAGGAATTGTTTCAACCACAAACCTTTGCAAAGGGACAGAGACTAGTTCGCTCTGGTGATTTGTTTATCCATAGAGGCGTTCAATTTGCAGAAATTCAAGTGCAGAATCATCCACTGCCTTCAGGAAGCTTTTATTGTGTTGATGGTGTTGTATGTTCGCATTTCTTGAGTGGAATATAATTGCCTATTAATTAATAAAAATAATTGCCACGCTTTGCCGAAATAAATTATACTTATTCACCATTTCCAACTGCCCTTCCATTTGGTTGGAATTGGATTCCTTAGACATATCGCTCTACACCATCTTCAAACTGCTGAATATATCAAAATCTTGCCTGCGGGGCTATAGCAGTGGCTTCCAAGCGAAATAAACATAAATAAATAATACATAAAAGTTGGCGCACCAGTCCGTAGGGATCCTAGGTCCAGCTTCGATTCGTTTTGTTCGGGACTTATTTTATTTTTGGGATTCATACGATACTTTCATGTTATAGTCTCGGAAGTTTGTCAGACGCAGTGGAAAAAAAATTAGGTTTAAAGTTGACTTTTTTCATTAACATAAGAGAATACAATAATTTATCTATGATCCTTGTTCTGTAAAGTTTACATAGCAAGAACATTAATCAAGCTGCTCAGCTTGAAAAAGGTTCTGTGCCTCCATCTGACCATTCTTAGACCTTTTACTGTATGCAGATGTGTCTTTATTTCAACTAGAGTTCGAGCAGTGGTAGAAATTCTACCCTTAAAGTAAGTAAGTAAAACAAATTACACCCAGCATTGGATCTTTGGACAATCTTCCCAACAACAAAAAACAAACAAGTGAATATGTCGTGTTTAACGTAGTTAAAGTGGTTTTAACTATTTGCTTTCGCCTATTTATGTATAAGATCATACCACTACCATATTCATAACCTCACACTTATCCAAAGAATTACTTCAGTTAATATTCCCGTTCACATCGATATTTGGTCCTCTTCCAGTATAAAAACTTTTTAATAGAGTTATACCCTTTTCAAATATGTCAGTCAATACTTTTCCCCACAACTTTGTAGAAAGTTGAAGGTCATTGAATGTCTGGAAGCTGACGAGCGGACTTTTTTAACACAATAAACTTGAAGAAGAAAATTAATAAAGACTTTCCCAAATGTGTCAATTTCTAGAATTAAATTGATTATATCAACACAAATAGAAAGCGGATTTTATGCACTCACCCGCTGAAACTGCATTGATGCTTTGTAAAGGCGAAATTGTATTCTGCGGGTGAGTACTCCATTAATAGGGAACTTTAAGTATTTCGTTGGGTTGTGTTATATCTCCCACATGAACAAATTGCTGGAGTTTTCATTGCTTTTCTTAGAAAAATAAACAGCTGTCAGATGACTTAATGATCAAATGGATTGTCAGAGATTTATTTGGTAAATGAATTAAGAATGACTGTCTGACTGACGCGCTGATGACTCTTCATAAATTACAGTTTGAATGACTCCTGATCGTATTTAGGGGAAAACGTTGTTAGCCGTGAAATTTAACGAAATCTTATCATTTTCTGAAAACCTTTCGGAAAAAAGTTTGTGCTCCTTTTATTTAATATCTTTAAATATCCCTTCTACGTGGGAAAAAAAAAACTCCTTTTATAACGACACTCTGATGAATTTTCTTCACAAAAAAACTCGGGCCTATCAAAATATTGAATATACGAAAAAAAACTCGTAACAAAAATTGATTAGGTCATGGGGACCATAAAAATGTTTCCGTTCCAATTTCGTTCTTTTTTCTCCAACAATACCAATAAAGATAAATAAAAGATAAAAACACCCCTCCCCAAAAATAAAAATTTAATGTACCTATACATTTCCGAGTACCTTCGCAATGAGAAAGGGATGCTTCTCAGTTGTACGCCCAAATCAGGTCAAGGATAACAACAAAGTTATCAGTAGCAATGGCAATCGATGTTTATATTCAACGCCTTGCACAGAATTTGAGCTAAATTCAAAAGTTTACATGGCATAATGGTAGCGAAAGGTTAACGAAGTCAGAGAAGGCTAACTTTTTTTTTCTGTGTGGAGATAGACACCAAGTTGTATGCAGGCTGTGAAACGATTTAATTAGTGAAATTGTGTACCAAACAAAAACCAACCTAAAACTATTTACATACGGTATGACAGTTGTGTGCGAAAGTTTTTCAAAATATTTAGATTGGGATACATGCAGAAGGGAGGTGACTTAGAAACCCATAAAACGATTCATTGTTTATAGAACAAGAAATTGCCGCAAATTAAGAGACAGTGGACAAAGTTAGGAAGCGATAAATTCACAGTAACAAATAATGTCTGTGAATATATGATAAGGGGAAAAATACGGGCGTAAACAAAAGACAAACAAAAGTTGAAATGTGTCAGAAACTGCACACGGTGGTAGATTCAATTATATAGAAACTGGAACTACAAAATCATAAATAAAGAAAATTCTATTCCCAATGAGTGGCAATTGTGTTGGAAATATGAAAAATACACAAAAAATTGTCCACTCGTCCTGTATGCATGCATCTAAGACATATTTATTAGCAATTTTTCATTTTATGAATGACCACTAAAAGTAATTAGTCATTAAGACTCAATAAAGAAGAGCACAGCACCGAATAATTGTTAAAAACAAAAAAAACGTTGCGTATACGACCGAGTGCATCAGTCTACAAGAAAGAAGTTGGATACAGCTTTCACTGTCGGAGGATTTTACAATTATTCAAAACTACTGTAAATATGTGGTATGTGCCCAGCAATATAATAGCTCATTTATGTTTCCGGTGTTCGGGCTGCATTTCAATTTTGATGTTGGATTTCTAAAAAAAAATTGACACACGAGTGTAAAAAAGGCACTGCTCCAGTGCGCAGCGAAACTCCTGCTATCATATGTGTAACTGTATTAGTAGACTGACAAATACAGTACGTCAAGTGAATCAGACGTATTGAGTTAAGATCGGAGTAAGTATCCCCTTGACGAGTTCGCACAGTGTAACATTAAAGGTTCATAAAAGGATGCAATTTGGTTACAAGATTATACAAACAATACTTAGAAGGACAGCATATTTTTAGTCCAATTAATTTCAAGAAGTGACTTGCACTCTTATGATTTAGTTTCTGGCATGATAACTTAATAACTCGCTT
Organism: Cheilosia grossa; assembly: GCA_963082955.1. NCBI lineage: Eukaryota > Metazoa > Arthropoda > Insecta > Diptera > Syrphidae > Cheilosia > Cheilosia grossa. Next base: position 100,238,721 of record OY720144.1, read on the forward strand.
ACTATTATTTCCGATATGGAAGAGAGCTACAGCGGCTATTCGAAAAGGCGGGTTTTTAATACAAAATTATGGGATGGGTCAAACTCCATGCTCAGAAAAATATTATTATTTTGTTTGCATATTTAACTGGGACGTGCACGCAAAACCAAGAAATGTTGTGGAACGGTGTATTGCTGTACCATTATTCAAAAGGAAAAGTAGTTACGACCCCCAAAAAATTGTGTTTTTTGCAAACGTTTACGCTGTGCTTCACAACATTTGTATCCACTACAATGTTGATAGTTGATAGATAGTGGCAAATGCAAATTTAAACGACTCGAAAGCATATAAGTGGAAATTATTGGATGAGACAGTTGGCTTCAAACATAAGGGATGAGTTAAAAATCTCGCTTTCAATTTAATTATGTATTAATTTTTTTCATTTAAAAATAAATAAATTAAGAACACTTAAAACAAAGACAAAAACAATCCATTATAAATAATAAGAAAAAATAAATAATTAACAAAGAAAGAAGAAAAGGGCATACAAAATTAATGTATCACAATAGGAAATATTTGATGGTACACGTACAGCGAGAACATTCCTTTTCTCAAGCAAACGGATAACGTTTGCATGGAAAAGCGCTTCGTCCTGATTACGCAGCCTTAAAATTGCGTTGCGTTCTCTTAAAACGTTGACTACATTGGCCTGAAACTCGGAGTCCTTTTCGATTTGAGCTTTCAGCAGATGCTCTACGGTGTCCGTTTAGGTTTGCGGCAGTCTTATATGGAGATAAATGTCTATAACAATATACATTTGTAATAATACAATCTTTCTTTTGCGAGTGACGAAGAGACCCGACAATGGTGGTCTGATTAAAATATCTCCCTAAATCTATATATATATACCTTTTGCGAACTTTGACTAGTTATTCAGTTGTATCGTCTTCGATACGTGGACTTTCGCCAAGTCCTCTCAGAGTTTCTTCAAACTCATCCTCAACTTCAGCTTTCTCTGACGAAGTCCCAAAGACGTTTGCAGAGCTTCCAGAAACAGCAAGTCGGAGCAATGTCATTTGAATGACCCTTTCCTCTTGCTCCAATATGTGAACTTCAGCCGAAGGTCCACCACCCGTTTTTTTAGTGACAATAAATTTTGGCTGCATTTCTTCTTGGCTCGGTATTTAAAGTCAGTCCAAATCTAAAAACAATAATGAAATAAAGTGATTTATACCACACAAAATGAAAATAAATTGAAGAAATTAGGTACCTTTCTCTTGCGAGTACGCTTTTTGTAGCCCCCCGGTTGGCATTAAGAGCTGCCACCAAATCAGCCCACATTTTGTTAATGTCCTGTTTTCCTTGGTGGCTTTTTGGCTTAGGTATAACCTTTGGCCAAGTCCGGATGCTCATCCATAAAAGCAATTAAAATTCCCATTTGCTTTTGTGTAGCTGATATATCAACAATAAGTGTTTGGGTATTATTTGCTATTATTAATAAACAAAGCAATTAAGATGAATTACTTACATTTTGAAATTTTCTAATTTGCCGGCACCAAACACAAACATATTTGTTGTAAAAATGTAATTTATGACATTTTAGACGAAGTCTGATTGAAATTTCTTATACAGTTTGAGGGCGTCTGAATGACACTTAATACTCTCAACGCTCGTTCTCTTCGTAAAAAATAAACGATAGACGATACGCTTGTGATAGAGTTACGGAAAGCAAATTGAGGGCGAGATCGTTGACTATACTATCACGCAAACGATTATCCTTTTCAAATTTACGAAATGAGTGCCCTTTTTTAAGCTTTTGCAAACTGTTCTCCTTCGTTTTTTTTTTCCAGAGGATAAAAAATGTTTCACAAGGTTTCTTGACCAATTTTAAAGGCTGCATCATGGCTTGAAAAGGTATCCACATGATAACCTTAAATTTTAGGACATTCTTCCAACTTCAACACTCTTTTTCTGGTTGTTAAAAATTAATAGAAAAAAGTGTTAGCATTGCTTTAAAAATATATATTTTTGCTTTCATTTCCTCAAGCACCGGTTGCTAACTTATCTGAATGAAGCAAAATAAAAAAAAAAACATGTATTCACATAGTTATGGTAAAAATGAAATAAATTAACCAATCCGGCTTCTCATCAAGTTTGTGGTTGTATTCAGTATAAATTTAAATCGATCAGGCACTGGAATCCAAAAACATTACAGGGACTACCGCACAATGCCTGAAGCAATCAGAACCGAGTGAGACTGTGTTGGATGGCAGGACACTGAGGTATAGTTGGAAATGGACAAGCTGATGTTGCGAGGAAAGGAGGGTAAATGGGTAAAGGAACATGAACTAACTATTAAACTACCTCCATGTATACTAAAGGGAACTGTTAACAATCAAATAACAATCAATTCCGACTAAAGGTTGTCAAACATCATTGCGCATAAGGTGTTCAATTTACTTTGGCCTCAATTCGACAGCAAGAGATCTATGGAAACTCTCAAATCAGTTGGTTGGGACACAGGGCAAAAACACATCTATCATTAAATTAATACGTGAACATCCAAAGTTTCCGTACACTTTTTAAGTATTTATTATAAAATGAGGAGGATAAAACTTATACATATCGTTGGAAAGGTACTGTGCCATAGAATTGCACAAACAAATCGTAGGTATATGTCGCCTTTAAGACTGGTACAAAATGCTTATCAGTAAATACAACCCATTTTGTTGACATTCAATTCATTTCGCCGCCGTATTGCCATAGTAACGTATTCAAATAATATATATCATCTAAGACTAGAACCTATTTTCGAAGGAATCCTACCCCTTAAAGTAAGCAGCTGTACACCCAATAATTTTATTTCAGGGGCTAATGTCTGCGATTATTGACGTTTAGTTTTGAATAATGTTAGTATGGCAACAACCATTTTTCGACATACATTTTTTGCTCTAAGTTTTTACAGTGAGCTACCTATTAAATGTTAATCTTGAGTAAAACTTACATTCAAAGGTCGATATCTAGATGTCGATTATTGTGGTAGGTACATTTGTAAAAGGCGAAATCTAGTATAATATAAAACTGAATGTATGTCCGCAAGAACCTTACGAACTATTGAACCGATTTAAGAAGAAAAATGTTTAAAAATATTTGAAACAAATGTGTGCAGGTTTTTGGGCTACTTTTGTTTTAAGAATATATTTTCCTTCAACAACATAATATTTGCGCTCATTCAAACTTCTAGAATAGCAGTCGGGCTTCGAATAAATTGTTATAAAAAAGCCATACTCAGTTTCGAAAACATTTGTAAGAAGACGTATTCCTTAAACAAATTCTTATACCATTCGCATACCTCACATCAGAGTTTCATGCAGTTTAAAGTGGCATTTCCCGCACTTCTCCACTTTCCACATTATACCCACTTGCAAAGTTGCTCCTGATGGAATGATGATGTCAAATTTTAGTTTGCACTGCACAACGCAGTCTCTTTACATTCTTTACATCCCCTAAAAGCCCGAACTGATTCGGAGTACCACTAAGTGGTGCATTTTCCCGCTGGCGACCATTCCTCCTCTCCAATTTTCCTGAAGATCCTTCCATTATGCAAGTCTGTATACAAGCAACCAATTCCCGCAGTTTTCCCAATATAATCAACATTTAAGTAGCTATTTTCGTGAAAACTAAATGCATACAATTAACTACTCAATTTCGTACTAAATTGGGCGCGTGCAACGGCAAATTTATTCAAACAGCTTAACAAGTCAAAACCTATACGTTCAGATAAAGAAAAGCTGAAATTAGTTTCATCAAAATTCGAAAAACGTTCCTCACTTACTGAACAATGGGTTTTTAATTAACGAAAACACCAATTGACAACCAAAGGCAGTATTAGTAAAACTAAATTGCACTACAACATTGGAAACCGACAACGACAACCAGAAGCAGGAAGGTCGGAAACACTTCCGACCCGGAAAGACTCTGCTTTATTAAAATTAAAGGAAAACTTTTCTTTTCATTACGATACACAGTTTAGAGCAGAGAAGTAATATAATATCGTGAACTTTGTTGTGCGATGTTGGTGCCGGCGCTGCCGCTTTCTCTTGCCTTGTAAAATAGTTTTGATGATGAACTTTGAAAAGTTTTTTTTTGTAGGTATTGTGCGCACACATTTTGTAACTGCGTGTACTTGCACTTAATGGAATAGTGCAGATCGACTTTGCGCGGACAGAAGTAACAAAACAGCAAAAATAAGACACCTTCTTAGAAGTTTTGATTTTGTTTTTTTGTTCTTTATTGTAACGAAAGAATCATGATCAAAATATATACACAAGTTACATTAATTTATTTTGAGGAGTAATCCAGAAATAAATAGACCAACAAGGAGCGTCAGCCGGATTGATATTCCTCGAGGTGGTGTTGCTGAAAGAGAAGTTTAGTTTGTGTAGGTTCTTTTTGTAATGAAAAATGTAATCAAAAATGGCCTACAAGCTACAAGAGGCAGAGATTCTGTACAACTAAAAAGATTATTCTATAATGTTTTTTTTTATGAAAGGGCAGGTGTGAAATATGGGAGAAGTTTAAGAATTCATAAGTAGGTCTCGAAACAGTGCAGCCAGCTATTATTTATCTTGTTATTTGACAGCCATTTCGGAGTCTAAAGTCGGCACTCTCCAGTTCAATTAAGTTCATTTGGTTAAGCCAACAGAACGGGCATAGAATCATGTGAATTTCGAGAACATTGCATTCCAATAAGTTGATTTCTGTCTGAAATGTTTGTAGCACAATTAAATTTTTTTTAATTGGGCTTCGTGAAAAGGTCCAGTAAAATTCAAGCCGCGATCGCAAAATGTAACGTCAGGCGATATCAATTGAATTAGTAACTTCATAGGCAGCGGTGTTTCTAATTTTAAAAAATATAGTTTTTGGGAGTTTTTTGGATAAAGTCACAATTTTTGGGATGGATGACTCGCTTCGGTCCTTCACCAACTCGGGAATATCATTTTCGGACTTTACTACAATTTTGATCGAACTAAATTCATCAGATGGTCTGACTTTAGACTGCGCTTTGTTGTTACATTTTATTACTACGTCCATATGTGATTTTTAAAATAACTTTCAGCTTAATTTCACTCGCTCCAAGTTCATGAACTTGTCAAACTATTTAGAGACATTAATTAATTTTGCTTATCATTGTACGGAATTATAAACAATTATATGGATTTATTATTGAGTCATTCAAACCCACCGTGAGTGCTCTGAAAAATTTCCCCAAATATCAAATTCCAGACACCTACATTGAGTGGGGTCTCGTAAAGGTAAAAAATGTGTACGTAGGAATATTGAAAACCCATTTCACTGCATACAAGTAATACAAAGTTATAAATACCTACCATTCCTGATGCAATCTCCATTCAAGCTATTGAATCCCAGACGACAGTTGCATTCGCCGAAATAGCATTCCATCGACTGTTCATTGGCGCCCAAGTGAAACTGGTAACAATCGTTGTGATCCCGACAGTAGTCTGCACGAACTGAAAATTTTTAGAAATTAGTTTTACAGTTGACCTTTAAGTATAAGTCCATAACATTGCTCAGCTCAGTTAACACTTACACCGAATGCATTCGATAACAATCGTATGCAGTCTTTGCCACACCCCTCTTAAATAAATAGACCGCCAGCTGTCAGCATCTTCGCTCTCAAATTTTAAAATAAAATCCAAAAAAGAATTGGCAGTTGAGCCAGTGGAAATCTATCTATTCGAGTTTTTGGTTTTTAATTCGGACCAAATGTCAAAATATGCTGCATATGTAGTTTTAGTAAGTCTGCCTGACAACTGGCTGATTTTGTATGGCTTAGTTTATTATTGGCTTAGATCGATCACATCAGCAGTTTTTTCAGTTGACGTCTATGAAGGTACAGCCGAAAAATCTAATCAAGAAGTTCGTTACTCAGTTCTAAGTTCATAGTGTATATTGCTGACGTAGGAAAAATGGGGTTTCTGACCAATATAGTTTTTGCGTTCGAGGAACATCTAGTCCAGTCCAGTCAAATCGACTTGATACAACAAGTTTTTTGAATTTGCCCAGTCTTATGCCATTTTGAGCATAGCATATTTTGACAGCTAACCACATGATAAGTGGTCGGATAAAATAAAAAAAATAGAAAGTAGGTAAAAAAGTACAAAAGCACGACCGCATATACTGTTCTGTTCACACACTGTTCAACCTGTTCTAAATAGCTCTGTTCAGTGCTTTGCTCTGAAAGAGAAAAGAAATGATCGCATAGTGTTCACAACCAACTGCTAAAATTGTAGTGTCAGTTTTCGTGTGGCTTTTTGTTTTTAACTTACATTAATGAGTTTACCCGTGTTGCAACCCGCTTGTAGACAATGGGTGCATTCAAAACGCCATGTTACTTAGTTTGACAGCTGACAGACGTTATCTGCGTTTACATTGCGCTAAATTGATTGCATAATGAGTTTTTCTTGTGGTTCACGTTGAAACATTTCTCGATTAAGGACTCAACTGTCATTTCGATTATTTCAAATTTTGACACTTCGAATTGTATGCATTTGATGCAGTTTTCGAGTCATACGCTGTTCTGATCTGGCGGTCTATTTATTAGTGACTTGTGGTCCTTACACATACGAATAACAAATAAGATACAGAAAAAACACAAGTACAATCAAACCCACATAATGTCACATCAAACGGGCAACAAAATAATGTGACTTTCAGTCAGTTGTGACAAAAGACCTGGGGTCGAAATACCGCATACGTCACTGAATTTTGTGGATTTTACAAGCAAAAAAAAAAAACAAATTCAGTCACGTATTACTCGATCGCGGATGCGGTAATTCAACCCCTGGCTTCGCATTAGTGTGACACTCGACGGATTATGCTATTAAGACATGTGACATTATCCGGATTAAACTGATACCGCTCTTGGTTAGCACCATTACATGTTTCGTGATGTTCTGGTTAATTTGTACAGATAGATATCTGACCGGTGTTACAAAAAAAAAAAATCCGAAAAAAGGCAGACACATTTTAAAGCATAGCATCTCGACTTACTTAGATCCATTTCCAGTTTGTACATCGACAAAGTACGCATATGGACCTTACGTTTTATAGCTCTAATATTTTTTTTAGCAAAATGTACTCTTACCTATCCTGCGTTCGCAAATATTACGCTTCTCTCCGTTAGTCTCCTCGATTTTATTCACGAAATGCTTGGAGTCACAGGAACAAAGTCCCATGTAGCATTCCGATCCGGCGCCTAACTTATGCTTGCATTGGTTATCCTCCCTGCAGGGTCGCCTATAATCCGCAAACGGCAAACACTTCAGATCTGTTGTCGCGGTAAATCCTTCTATGCAACCGCAAGTACTTCCGTAGCACAAGGAATTTGCGGTTTTATTACGACATTGTGAATCGTCGAGGCATTTCTCCGTTAAACCTGATGAAAAGAAACAGACTATTATTCTGAAATATTCCACGGGGACATCTCGATTGGTAGTATGCCGATTCCGATTTCAGGTATTTGTCATACACCAATAAAATTTCATTAGAACCACATCTTTGCTCGTAATTACCGACAACTGAAATACAGATCCCGCTGTGTTCGATGAAATTCTTCTGGCACATGCACTTCCTGATGTCCATGTGGCATTCGGCAAATCTATTCAAACCGAGACATTGAGAGTTATCCTCACAAACCTCTCCCAGAATGAGATTCTCTGAAATGGCAAACAAACGCAATGAGGCGCTAAACCCTAAATCAAACAAACGTTAATTTACTCTTAATGCACCTCCTCCGGTCGAAGCTGGGAACGTAATCCTTTTCACAATAACATATTGACTGCCCTCGATCGCATTCCGCATTCGATTGTGTACACGGGCAGGTGCCCCCAATGAGGTTGTTCACCTTGTTGTCCTGCGGAGTACAGAGTGCATAGATGGCAACTTTCGAAGTGAAATCTTTGTTCGAGTGGTGGCCACTTACCTTTGGCTTGCATGCAATTCTATCCCCATTTAGATTGTTGCAAATACAATGGCCATCCAAGCAGGTTGTGTTGTAATCGGGTCCTTTGACGTGGTTGCAGTCGGAATTCACATTGCAGTCCAGCTCCAGGAGATCTGTGTGCGGGGGTATGTGTTTTCAATTTTGTAATTGAGGTGAGTTATTTACCCGAAAACTTAAATTACAAAACAAATATCAATTCTGTGCTTCTGACTATCTGCTTTTGTTCGCATAAATGCATTACAAAATTATTTTGATTACGAATTTCTTGTTGTTTACACCAATGGGGTTGATATTGATTTTCCCCCTGATGGTCGATGTTATGACTGCTGCAGCAATCCTCTCTAATTAAAGAGCTCTATACTGTGAAATGCAATATTGCGGTACTCTATTTGAGTTGTTCGTTGCTATGTAGGGATGTTTGTTTAGCTTTTGTGCTGCCAAATGAAACTGCATTGCAATGGCACAAGAGAAGACACTAATCGCGGTCAATCCTTCGAAACGGAGTGGCAACCGCTTTTCCTGATCTGGCATGCGATTTTGCACAGGGAAATTGAATTTGCACGAATTTTGTGTGACATGCGACTTTTGTTTCGTAGATTTTAATTGAAAAATAAAATAAATAAAAAAAAAACAAAATAAATACTATCGAGACAAAGGTCCCCGCCCGAAAAACGACCGGCAGGGAGAATGTCGAAGGAATATTTCAACTTACGCTTAGTTTTAGTAAGAACTTACCAGCTTACATGAATCAAATACCAAGCTGATCTACCAACAATGAAGTCTGAAGTCTCTTAAAATACTCACACCAGGCTTTCGAAAAGAGCTGCCTACGAAGCCTGCGCACGAAACAATATTTTCTGGGATAAAAAAAGACAACAAAATTCTACATTTTAACGAAATGTGGCGAAGTCTCCTTTTTTTTTTTTTTGAATAACCATTTGCGGGGAAAGTAAAAGGCAGCATCAAAAATACCACTTATCCGAGTTTAAACCGTCAGTAATTAAAGAAACTCGGTGATATTCTTAAATTGCAAATTCCAAATCGCCCTTGCAAATGTAAAGTGCAACATTCTGTTCTGTCGCTATATGTGCCGAGTACACAGCACACACATCTACATTTTTGGAATTCACTCCATCGGTTGATGGGAGAAGATATTTTCGAGGGTATCCCATTAATAAATCGACAGACCCACAGACAGCAATCATTTTCAACATACAAACCCTAACCCGATATATAGGGATGTGTGAGCATTTTCTTTTCGAATTCACTCACCCAATTTATGGATGTTTCCCTGGGATAATAAGGGTACCAATAAACCGCACCGACCACCACACCCCTCGTCCTGGATGAAGAACTTTTATTATCTCTGATCATAAAGCGGAAAGAGCTGCTGCTGCGGCTGTGGTAGGACTACATTCGTGAGGAAGCACATTTAAATCGTGCAGAGGAAAGGATCTCCCCGCAGGAATTTAGGGTTAGAAATTTCATCGACTTAAGGCATCTGCCGTGCCAATCAAAATGAATGGCTGAAAGGATGATGCGTCGTAATTGGGTTTTATTTTGCTAAACTTTTTCGTTTGTCGGAAGTGTGCTTCTTAATTTAAACATCAAAGCGACACGTTGTTTGTATGAAATTTTAATAAAAATAACCATATTTCATCAACATAACATCCGGATTTATCTTTGTTAGCGAATTTATCTTGAACAGAAATTAAAATTAAAACATCATCTTCATCCAGTCAGCACCACGTCCGGCAGCGATTTGGAATAAGTTTTTGTCTTCGAAAGTGTGTGTGAGTGTTTTTTTTAATCACCAAACACAAACGAAATTATTATTGATGTTTATTTTAGAAACTCAAGTTTTTTGTTTGCCAACATTGCCAACATGCGCCTTTGGAATTAGAATGAGTGGATGAATCTACTTTTTGTATTTTTAATTTCTTTTCTTATATCGACGCGGATAGAGATAACGATAATGAAACCGAAAGCACAACGTCAAATGTGCTTGTGGATGATTAGTTCGACCACGTGGTTGCGAATGTGCCGCCATTGGCAGGCAAAAATCCAATGCACTTGTAAAAGTCTGCACGAGATTGCTGTTAATTAGTTTAATTACTATCTGGGGAATTGAGTGAAAGCGATACAAAAGAGGAGGGAAAGAATGAACAAAAAAAAATCACCTTCACAGAGTCCCGTGCTGAGGTTTACGAGCAGATAAAATAAAATTAATTGGCGACAGCTCTTCATCTTATTAATTTGAACGAAATTAAGAAGCCAACACGCACAGCAAAAAGAAATAGAGCTACGGTGAATTGTGAACTGTGGAGGAATGTAATTATGAGACGGCGGCGTGCTCTGGGAAACTGCAACCGACAGTTGAACCTTCTGGGAGAGGACGCTGCGAATATCCCCGGCCAGGGGCAATCATCTTACAGACGGCGACGAAAGGGACGGAAGTTGTGCAGGAAAAAAAAAGCGCGAATATCTGGTAAGAATAGCGGAACTAGATTTTGGGAGGTGACTGCAATTAAAAGCTTTTGTCAGTGGTTTGGATTTTCTGACTGACAGCGGGTTTTTTATTTGAAGGGATTTTTTTTTTATGCCAGCACGTATGTTGACCTTCATTTATAGGGCAATTATTAAAGTGATATTGAGATATTTAACAAAAATTAACTTCGTTGACTATTTTAATTCTTACTTCTCATTCTTTATGGAGTGGAAATCATGGTAATGATGCATTATGAACATGTATTACATTTTTGAAAAAAACGTTGATCTAGTTGGTGGGAGTTTTCCCTTTTTGGGGATATTTTCTGTCTCGGAAGAATAAATAAGAGCCTGTCAAAAAATGGTAGTTCTGTTTGTTGTGAAAAAGCAGTCCCACAGTAGTCGATTGTAAAATCCTTTGAAAGGTGAGCAAAGTGGGTAAATTTTATTATCATTGTAATTTCTTTGTTTTGAATGACGCTTTTTGGCAGCAAGGTTTTATATTAATGTTGTGTAATGTGAGAATGAAATATAGTCAAAAACGGGGTTAACTTTTCAACTTTAGTTGTTAAGCAAAATAAGGGAAAATATAACCGTGTGATTTATTGGTTTGCATTTACCTAATGTATCTATAGTAAATAACCTTACAAGTTAATAACTCCTGTTCGCAACAGGTACATATGGGACCCTATACTCAGAAGAAACAATTTTGTCAGAAGCCAATTCTACAACATTGCACTACGCAAATATTTATACGATCTTAAAATAATGTACTGATCACCCTATCGTTTCAAATCCATGCACCTACATGCTCGCTTAGTTACTTAGCGTATATTGTGTGAAATAATGTACCACAAGAACATAGATCGAATGTCAAGACAGTTTAACCTTCACATTTCCTCGATAAACACACAAGTTTACCGTATTTCATTGTTTGCCAAAGTCAATGCATATATTGGTAAGCTTAGCTGATATTTGTCGAAATAGATTAAGATCAGTTGTAACAAAGACTTGTAGCATAAATCGTCGTCTCATGTGTTATTTTTCACTGAATATCTTATAATTGTAATTGCAGCAATATTCGGTGGTTGAAATGAATCCAATTATCAACATTTTTGATTTGAAAATGAAATTGGTGGCAATTATTTAATTATGTGAGAAAATGATTGTGGAAAGATTATCATTCTTACGCCGAGTACTTAATTCTTGAAATCCCAAAAACCAATTCTTGTTATGGAAAATAATATTCCAAGCAAGAGTTTTGATTTTTTTTGTAATCTCCTTAACAATCTTTTTTTTAACTTTGTATTTGATCAAAATTTAATTTCTGACATTACGATGATAGAGGAACTCAAAAAAATTGGATCTCGAATTTCTGTCCGTCTGTCTGACTGTCCTTATGACCCGCGGCCTACAGCCTAAACGGCTGTACGGATTTTGTTCAAACTATTTGGAGCTTGTGGGCTTAGATGTACGCGGCGATTTTGTTTTTGCAAGGTAACCTCAATAGTAATGGTACATCACATGCAAATTTTGTATACCAGTTTGATTTCTTCGAAAACGGCTCCAACGATTTCAACCAAAATTCATATTTGGGCTAAAAATAAATGAGGTTAACATGAATACATACCCGTTTTTTGGTTCGAAAATCGAGCAGCGGTACTTTTGAAATTTTACACTCACATATCTCGAAAACAGTCCATACGATTATAACAAAAAATTCATTTCTAACTTAATAGCAAACTCAGTTTTGCTCAGTTTACCTGAAAACGGCAGTAACTTTTTTCACCAAAATGCATACTTAGGGTAAAATTGATGTTTTCAAAGTTCTTGAACTGTTTTTTAAATACGCGTTTTCGGTGATTCTAATTGAAAATTAATTTTAGAAATAGCTTATATCCCGAAAACCCCATTTCGATTTCGATAAGACTTTGAAAACAAGTAATGTTCACCTCAATAATAACAATAATAAATACAATAACTTACAGCTAGTTTTCAGCTAAATAGTTTACCAATAGTAATTTTCAAACTATAAATATTAATATTTTTTTACTGTTTTGTCTGCATAATTTTAGAAAAACCGCCGTAACGATTTTTGTCGAAATACATATTAGAATATCAGTATTTTAAATAAGATGCCGTACTTAGTGTTTCTCAAAATATTGGAAAAACATATTTTTTTTAATTATTTATATTTACCGATCTATTTTCACATATATCTACCGTATATTTTTGAAATAATCTCAATGCCCCACTCCTATGCAAAAAGTTTTTTGAGCAAATATTATCCACTTCTTCTTTTTTTCAACCATTTTGAATATGCAACTTAAAATAATTCCTTCTACTTGGAGCTTACACAATCAGAAACTGCCATTTCATTTGCACCCCCACACACGTCTATCAGGATATTCAGTTCACCAAAAGTGGATTTTATTTAACACTATTCATCAATTTTCAGATTTTAACCTACCTACCTAATAAAAGAAGAAAACAACCAACCAAACTTTTGATGAAAGAGAAAGTGTTTCATTCCAAAATACTCAAAATGATCACCCCATCTTTTCAATTCTAAGGACCACAGGCCTATACTTAAGGACGTTATCCTTTGAAGCGATATTTTATAAATGGCCATATGGCCACCGCTATGCCAAAAACAACAACCTCAGAGCCATCTTGAAATTTCTCACTTTGCGGATAGAATTTGAAGAGAAAATATTTCAAACTTATACGTACCACCAAATCATTTGTCGTAAGATACGACAAACCACCTATTCAAGTGGTCGACAACTAATCTCCTGTAAAAGCAAAACTGTTCGCCGGTGCCTGTTTATCCATCCATCAATGTCCCCATAGTCCACCCTTCGACCGACCCAGCTTTGCTATTCCTACGCACCCCAAACGAACTCCCCTTAATCAAAATACATACAGATATAAAGGATGGGCACAACGATTGTTGGACCACTTAGTTTTATAGTCATGTTGCTGTTATTCTGTGTCGGCATCCACCTCAATTCGCCGCACCCCCATTAAGCAGATCCTTCTCCAGGCGCACATAAACAATTGTCATAAAACGCCAGCCAGAATGTTATTCAAGTTTATTACCACTTGCGGAATGCCACCTCTATCTCATTTCCATTTTTCGATTTTACGACGACCGCATGCAAAAATCATTTCCTAATTGAATACGCCAAAATCGCAAACAGACGTCAGAATTATTACGCAAAAACTTTATGGTTAGAAATTATTCCCAAGATGCACGTTTGTGTAAAACCAATTTCAAACAAATAAATGGAAATTCACATTTATTCACGCGGAATTTATTACAGCTCCCCAATTTATGGGGAGTGACTGACCATCGTACCGGTCGCAGTGTGTGCACACCCATGGCCTGTCAGAAAGCGCCAAAAACAAAATTATTGGTCGAATAAAATTTAACAAACAAAAAATACATTCTCAAAACATATCTATTTGTTTGTTTTCTCAAGGTTCAGCGAGAGAGGAGAAAATATTATAACGTTCACCCATTCCCATCGACATGCCACAAACTTGAATGTCAATTGAATATTTATAAATAAGAGGAAAAATGTCGTTTATTTTCACCGCGGAACAAAACAAAAAAAAAAAATATTTTGACACCCGCAAACATTTCATAAATTATATCGAGAAGATAAGGTATATATAATTTCGCCCCCAAATATGCGAGTGGAAAAGTACAAGAGCCGCCGGCCTACGAGTTTTCATTCACGCAGCGAAGGTATTGTAACGAATTCAGCGAGAAAATTTGGAAAAACCATTCCAAAGTGCCAAGGGAAAATATCTCGAGTTTATGCATTGCCAAGGAGGTGCCTCAGGCGAGGTAATTCGTGTATGGATACGTACCACTGATATTTATTTTGGAAGAAAAAAAATGGCTTGCCTTAGTGTGTGCTGGAAACGGTCCTGAGTAAGTGAAATGGAAGAGGCCAAATCGATGGCATGTGCAGAGTCAGCTGTATGCAATCGAAATTGAGGACTGAGAGATGTGATGCAGGGAGGTGGCAGAACGAAGGTTTTGTAGGAAATTTGCAGTTCGATAACAAATTTCTGTACAGCATTGATAAAAATGCGGAACAGTGCGAAAGGTTAGCTCGGGAGTGGAAATATTCCGATACTTTCGGAGGAATAAGGTTGGATTTCCTGGAAAACAAAATAGATCTTTTCGTGATGAATACAGGAACAAAGTTACGGACCGTAAAGGAAGATTGAATCTTTACCAATAAAGTACCTGTGGGAGCTATACTGTATTGTTATTGAACAACATTAAGAAAAGGGGCAATGATCATTTTATGCCTGCAATAAAGTTTGCAAACTACGCCCAGGTGTTAGCCCATGTGGCTCTATTAAGTCTGATAGCAGTCACCAACTTTGAAGCCAGACGAAAACTCCAGTAACGATCTGTATTGGGATCACAGGATAACGGAGAAGGAGAACCAACCCCGCAGCGGGTCTAGAAGATATATTTAACTGCTACAAACATTGCTCTTCGGGTAGGCCAGACTAGAAACTGTAAGCAAACAGTTGGAAGTGTCGTGTATAAAGAAGTGGCAATATGAACTACATAACACCGTGCCTGGACTCCGTAAGACCATTTGCCACTTGTTTTTCCATCAGGGATGAACGCAAGAAAATTACCATTATTCCATAGAATCAACTATACACATCTTTACAGATTAATCCAAGTTGAATGTGGCCCTTGGCGTCGGATTTTCGTCTGGAATTAGAATTAGACCAGTCGTATAGAAGTCAAGGGCAGTTATTCAGTTTATAAGTTGGATATTTATATAAAATCAGTACTAGTTTCCCTTGTGATCGAAAATCGACCCAACCTCTTGTAATACTAAAGAACGTACCAAAATTTATAAGGGAAACAATAGCGAAAAAGCGACATCTAGATATCGAAAAATAGAACATTTGAAAAGTACTCCACTATGAAAATTTAGAGCAAAAAATTTAGGTCGAAAAATGCTTGTTTCTATACATCATTGAAAAATGGAAACAACCGTCGGCAACACCTAAGATGAGATAAATATTTGAATGCGTAACTATGGCAATATGGCGGCGACGAATTGAATGTCACCAAAATGCGTTAAATTAACTGATAAGCATTTTCTATGAGGAACTCTTAATTTCATTTGACCATTCTTAATGGCGACATATACCCTCGATATTTTGTCTGTGCACATCTATGGCTCAGCACCTTTCGAATGATACAAGTTTCATTACTCATTTGTTTTTAAATACTAAAAAAGTGTACCGAAACTTCGGATGGTCACGTATTAATATAATGATTTAATACAAATTTATTTGCGCTTGCCTTTTTCGGTCTGACGCCCCTTTTTCTTCTTTCTTCCAATATGGCCGGCACTAGCCTGAAGTTGGCTGTCGTACAAAATCTGCTTGACTGAACACGTTCACAGCTTCGTCGTGGGACGAGTTCAGTGTTCGTTTTTTTTTATTTTACTACAAATGCAATAAATATTTGAACGAAATATCATATGCCATAGAAGTGACTCTATATTCTTAAAGCAAGAACGTGAGAATATTCCAAAATGCACCCATCTTTGGCCCTAAAATCAGTCAGAATTCCACTGAGTACGCTTGCGTGGATGAACCCAGTTCAAAGCCGCATGAGTAGATTTCGCCATTTTTAGAGGTAAATGAGGTTAAACTTCTCCAACTGAGATAGCCTTTCTTTCTTGTTCTGTTGCCATTGCACCTGTTTCCGAGAGACATCTCCTATTCACAAACCCGACCAACAGAATAATATAACAGAAATAGGAGCCAACAGGTAGCAAACTCTGTTGGAAACAGATTATTTGGGGAAATTTTGAATTACAAACAGTTTTCTGTGTTCCTACCGCAAATGGCAACAAATTAGACCTTGCGTTGGTTTTCCAAACCAACCTTTCGCCGACTTCCTACCGCCCTGAAATTGTATCAAAGCGCACTGCAGTGGCAGGTCTGTTGCTTTTCATTCCGAATGCAATTATACACCCCAAACATTTGATTATATCACATCACAAATTCAAGCTAAGTCCCATAATTAACATCTGCATTGGTCATTAATTCACTGCACTGCTCGTCATAGGAATGACCGGTAGCTATACCTCAGTTTTATGTTTATTCACAGTTCTCGTTAATGAGTCGCTGAACGAGGGCACAGAAAGGAACCAGTGTATTCCATATTTTCCTGGCAATGCAGCACAATACTCGAGCAAACATTGCACATACTGGCATGAGTACAACAGAAATAGTTTCGAAATTCTGCAGATCCGAATGACACAGAACGGAATGCATGTAGGTAACCACAAAGAGATCAAACCAACAACGTTCTGAAATGAACAAGCATTTTATCGGCCGTACACCGTGACTGGCCGAGGACTCACTGCGAGAACGTACCACCCTTGATTGACTCTTCCCTAAACCGCCATGAAATGCAAATTTTAAGCGAATTCCTTTTTAGATAATTAACAAACAGACCCCACGAACTGAACACATGCATGGCACTTTAGTGGGACACCAACCGGGCCAAAGTTTCACAGACTTAGTTTCAACAAGTTGGGATAGCCTGCCGTGTCCTGCTTAGAGTGCCACAATGGAATATTTTAAATTTATTCCACACACATCACACATGGCGATGGGTTTTGCAAAGTCGAATTTTGTTCCAGTTTAGATGTTTTAGTTCTCTGGCACTTAGTTTAGTTATAGCTGGGGGAAGGTAAATGTTTAAGTCGATATAACAGAAGCAGAGTTACCAGCTTTATCTGATCGAGAATAATGAGAGAGAACATTTGCCACTCATGTTTTGTTGGACTATATAGCTAGATGCTAGATTGATTATGTGACAGATTCTGCAGTTGACGTTTTGAGATAATTATCCGACAAATCTATAGTCAAGAAACTCCTACCTGCGAATGCAAAGTAGTCAGTTGAGATTTTTCGATCCTTAGCCAGAAATAGTTTGTGGAATTTAAATAAATAAAAAATGTACTGTGGCAACGAATTCTGCTTATTATTTCAATCATTGACGTCAATGAAATTAATTTCAACAACCTTTTTTTTATTTGAATGAAGGCTTGAAAATTGGCACATTCAAGAATCTTGTCAACTAGATTGGTCTGGAAAAGATGTACGCAAAAATTAGATTGGTCGGAAACGTCACTCTTGCTACGCCAGTCACATATGCGAACTGTCAACTTAGTACTCAGTCACGAATTTGTTGACTAGATTCGTCGACTACTCCTCCATAAACGTCAACTGAAACAGGTGCTCATATGACCGATTTCACCCAATCAAAACAGAGATACATCAAGTCGGACAGCTGTCAGACTCACTAAAGTAGATACTTGAACGTCCCCATTTTTTTGTTGAAATCTATGACAGTTGGCATTCGACAGTAGAGCGTTTCGCGAAGCCTATTCTTTCTTCTTTTCGTTCAAGCGTCAAGAAAACCTGTAGGATAAGAAACCCAATTAATTAGATACATTGTTAAAATAATTTCTAAAAAGCTCGGAGTTCCCATTAGGTATTTTAACTTCTCAGCTTTTACCAAATACCGTTTTTAAACATAATTTTTTCAATTCTACAAAACTGTTATCCAGTTTTTCCATTTTATTATCAACTTTTCAGTAAATTTTCAACTTATAAAATTTGTATTGTTTTCCTACAACTGTTTTTTTTTTTTTTTCTTCTTCATTTGACCATGACGTTGTCGCCAACTAATTTATTGAACTATAATCCACGAAGCAGAGCGTAGATTGTAGATCATTAAGTTAAGGACTATTCACATGAGAGTAAATTGCGAACTGCCACTAAGCGAATATTCGTAGATTTTGGCATTTCATTCACATGGAAACTGTTTTTCGTCGCGTCTACCCGTGAATCCAATTTAGCTTTTTAAATAAATTGAGACGGAGGTTTTTTTTCTAAATTAAATGTAAGATTAATTAAATATAAAGCTTTTGTGGTAAAACAAATGTGAATTTTCAATTCATAAATGCAGTTAAATTGACTCGTTCGCAATTCGCCTATACGCAAACATTTTTTCAGTTCAACGAATTTATTTACAAAGTTTACCAGCATGAAGGCAACTTCATTTTACATTTTATCAGAAATGACAACTCAACTGGAGACTGGAGTTCTTGCGAATAATTTTTTCGCTTTTGCTTTTGTCAGGGTATTAGACGTATATAATATAGGTTATTAGTAGAGAAACTGGCCGCGTTCCACTGCCCGCTAGATGACCAGCGGTATGAAAAACTCCATATAAAAAAAAATTGACATTTCACCCTTGGCGCTAGATGTCTAGCACTTTTTGTGAAATATCCCTTTCAGGGAAACATCTCAATCTAGCGCAAAACTACCCGCTGCATTGAGAGAAAAACAAAAAAAAAAAACAGTTGTCAAAGGAAATTGTGCAACGTTTACAAAATAAAAAAAAAACGAAACCGAGCAATTGCATTTATGATAAAATTTGTAATAACGTTAATAAAATAGGAATTCAGACATTGTTTTCAACATATTGTATTATTTCTTTGATTGTAGTGTGGAAATAATAAGAAAAAAATAGGTAGCATTTTCTAAAACAATACAATGTAGTTACGAACAGTTTGGAGCTTGCAAACTGCGGATATGTGTGAACAGTGAACTCGAATAAATTCGTGTAATTGTGTTTTGTTTAGTTTATAGGAAGTGAAGCTTCTAGTCGGTAGTAGGTATAACGTATAATAATAAGAAAAAAATATATACGTGTGTGTTTAATTTGAACAGTTCATTCGACAAAGGTTTTTTTTAATGTATGAACAAATAACTAGGGGCGGCATAAATTGGGTCTGCCCGAGGCGACCCCAATCCACGCTACGCCGCTGCATCTGCCAGCGGTGATTGGTTGTGTGGCAGACTGTTTGTGGTGGGCTGCATGCGAATTTCAGGAAAATGACAACAATTCCTTGGTATGTCAGTGGCAATTCTTGTGTTTGATCTGCAGGCGCCATTGGTATAAAAAAAACTCCTCCTGTACTGACAATTTTAATTAGA
The DNA here is from genome assembly GCA_963082955.1 of Cheilosia grossa. Taxonomy (NCBI): domain Eukaryota; kingdom Metazoa; phylum Arthropoda; class Insecta; order Diptera; family Syrphidae; genus Cheilosia; species Cheilosia grossa. The sequence goes on from OY720144.1 coordinate 100,258,288, forward strand.
CAGAGAATAGCACTGAACAAATATTAATGGATCAAACTGCCCACCCTCGGTGACATCAAAGCTCTCTCTCGATTAGTCCCTTCACTTTTATCTATAAATCAGCAAACGCTAACTATCGGCCAGCTCCGCCAACCACCCACATAATTATAATCATCATTAATGACCGTACTATGCCGACCTAGGAGGACGATAATTCGTAATAACAAAACCATCACCACCACCATTATGATTAACATCATTGCTGTCGTCGTGCTCTTTATGGCCGTCGACTTTCCATTCAAAGATTACAGCGAAGGAGCACGAAAGAGGATATACTCGTATCTCTGTCGTTCCCTGAAGTTAATTAAATCATTTATCGAGTTCCATACTCCCGATATGGCTTGGTTATACTTCCTCGAGCAAATAAAACCCACCATCCCCCGTCCTGCATTCACCCCTTTCAGTTTAAACCAGTGCAAATATTTGCGAGCCTGGCGGAGCAGCGGGGGCGGAAAATGTGTGTTTTATAATTGATTCCAATAGAGTATTGCAAACACGACTTCGATAAGCTGGGTAAACATTTCCCGCAAACAAATCCCCACACAGCATTTATTTGCCCATACCAGCAGCAGGATAAATACGAATATACTCTATATACTCCCTCCCATGAATGTGGAAAAGTACACCCATTTGTGAGCGAGTCCTTGCACAGGCATAGAATATACACAAAAGCTTTTGAGCCCGCTGGCAATCCTCTTCCTATTTTTAATGAGAATAGTTGCTTCTTTCTTCGTCGCTTCCTTTTTTTTTCTCCTCCTATTGTTGGGTTCATTTCGTTTCTCGATTACATTGAAGCAATTGCAATAAAAATAAAGAAAAGGATCTGCGAGAAGAGAAAAGAATTTCAGCGCTAAAAAATGTGGAAGGAACATTCACAAGGACATTTGTGAGATACTCCCACTGGCAGTAATGGGTTCCTGAATTGTTCAATATTTCGGGTGTAGGCGATTGGCCCGTCTGCAAATTCTTCGCACATCTCCGAGATCGGAACTCGAAACTCGAAACTCGAAACTCGGAGCTCGGATCCTGCGAAACATGAAGTGGGCTGAGAATATCCATAGGACAGAACTAAATGACACGAAACGAACATCATCATCAAAGGCGGGCAAGTAACGAGTGGAATTGATTTAGCCATCACCCGTGCTGATTCCCTCACACAAACACAAACACATAGAAATAAATGAAAGTAAAGTGACGAAAATATAAAGCAATTCCTACCCTAATAATGCGAATTACAGCCTCGCTCTTTTTCCATTGGCAGAGTAATCAATGATTATTGCATTTTCAGAAAAAGGTTCCGTCACAGCACTTGGAGCGGCGCGTTTGCAAGTTGATGGCCTCCTTGGAGCCATAAACCTATCCTCGGTCTTCATAAATTACATGTTTGAAGGGAAATTTGATGGTATTATGTGATATGTATTATAATTGTTGGTGTGGGTCTTACGTATGCCAGGGAGAACTAACCGAAACCAGGGTCAGATTCTGCAAGGCGAAACGAACAAACGTTTTCGTGCACACAAATGATTTGCCTTATGTTACACAAGCAAATTTCTTCGTGCACCCGAAAACGTTTCGTCTTACAGGATCTGACCCGAGCTTTATTACCCCAGCAGTCTTTAAAATCGCATATCCGTGTGGGCGTTTTATGGTGCCGGTTCCGGTTAGATATGCACGTTATATTTTTTCTATATGGACTGCCGCACTCAATACACACACTCTAGTGCCAAAGGATGTCTAATCCATGATCGCCCGAAGTGATTCGAGGTTATTATGTCGTTCTAAGAAAATTAGTTTGTCATAAGGCAACATGCCGAGTCGCTGTAATGGGGCCTCAATCTGCAAAAGGCCTTAGGTCATGCGCTTCGAAGCAGTAGTGTGCTATCTTCTCCATGTTGTTTGATATTAATGAACAAGATACTGGCAAGGTTATGGCTTTTATCATGCAGTGCTGTTTGGCATTTTATTAATATGAATTGCGCTTCATCATTTGAAGGCATGTGTACTAAATTTCCAAGTAATACACATAACGCTAGATGGTTGGCGGGCTTTGTCTTATAAAGGTCACATATATCACCCGTTTTGTTGGGCGCCTATGTTGGTGTTCGTTTGAGTGGAATTGACTCCATTTTAGTCACGTACGATGTCTTGGCTACTCTATGTAATTGAAGTCAAAACGATGGGTAGTTCCTCTCCATCTCAAAACCATACCACCACAAGATGTTATTTTTCAGTCAAACTAGAAAAACAGCAATTATTTTTAATTAAAAATTAAATAGGCCGGTTGCGGATGGTATTCACATTATTCTGATCTGATTCTCACTAATAGCAGGAGCGACTCTAGCTCTTGAAGAGGAGCTGCAACTTAAATTGTGCACTTCGAAAGAGGAATCCTTCAGTTACGAAAGAGTGGCTGGTCTATTGCGGGAAACAAACTATAAAAAAAACCGCACGGCGGTCATGATTATTTATTTCTGGTAACTAGTGTATGAGATGTGAGATGTCACTGCATTCAAATATCTAATTTTAAAAATGTTATCTCTTGTCGAAATACTCTGATGATGCAAACTGCGGAGCCTAGCCGAGGACGAACTGATTTCTTGCTCACGTCGAGCCATATCTATTTTTTCGTAACCATTAATTCGAGGGGTGGGACTAAGAAAATTCTAAGATCGAAGCTCAAGCGCCAAAATAATTTGGCAACACTTGGAGGGACCAGAAAACTTTATTGACTTTTTCTGAGAATTTTCTAGTGCGGCGGGTTGTGTGTCGTCGAACGAATGAGGTGTGATGTGATTTGGCTTGCTTCTAAGTAAATGATCTTTTGCACTGACGAGCAAATCATTTTGATAGTTAAGTTTCACCATTTGGACAAGCTCCTTAATTGTGTGACCGAATAATAAACACTAGATTAGACAGACGCCACCAAAACAACATGGCCGCCACAGGTTGTCAAAAGCAACCCGTCCCAATTGGAAAACTAGTCCTAGCCCTGTGTGTCTATGCTGATCAGATCCACTCCCAGCAAAAGGAGGGCACCTTCGAAAATCTCAAATGAAAAATTGAAGAACAAATAAAAACAACAACCAAAACAAAAAACATCAACTGTAACAAACTCAATAAAATTAAAAAAGAAATTGACCTGCTCAGACGATTGTTAAAAAAAAAAAAACCAAAATGGTGTTGTGTCCAGAAGTGAATGAGTTTGGGTACAAATATATTTTAGGTCGTGTTCACAGCAGAAAGATGCAGAAAATTTCTGAATTAGTGTTGAAAAAAAGTTTTGTTGTAGTTTTGTCATTTCGAAAAATTCCGTAAACTGAGAAATCCCAAAGAGAGGACAAATGGCATATTTTTTCCAAAAAGGTAGGTACCGGACATTTTTCTTAGATAAAAAGATGGCATGTCCTTTAAGAGGTGTCGCACGCAGTTGTCAGTCATAGATTGTGCCCTGGATATAGGGTTAGACGCACAGTCTCCCTTTTACGTCTCAAAAATGATGTTGTCCACCAAAATTGGAAATACAAAAGGTGGAAGAAAAATTGAACATTGAGATTATGACTTACGAAGCCATTATGAATACCTTCATGCATAAGAAGTGTTATCCAAGCTTCCACAACTATTTACATACACCCATGCAACGAATTTATGAAAAATACATAAATCGTATGGAATTTAACAATTTTTGAGCTTAAATTGAGGATTCTTGCCGCTGTCACACTTCATTCGCAATCCACATACTGCCGCGATCCAAAGGCCCAGGAATAAAAAAATTGTTCGAACTTAACCTTCAAACTGAATCGTGGGCATGTGCGATTAAAAAAGTTTTCATGTGAATGAAGTGAAGAGGCTTTAAAATATTCGCTCTCATGTGAATAGTCCTTTAGAGCATTTTGATGTTATATAGCTATAGTTTTTGCCCCCCCTAAAAAGCTACAAAGTCCTCATTTTCTCGTTTTGCTCATAGGTTGATGTGTTTATTTCCGGTAGTCGCTTCCGATTGCAAAGATTGAGTTATTCAGAAACGTGAAGTTATTGTTTGCTTTCCGGAACATTGTTTTACAAATAAAAATTATTTCATTAAATCGAAAAAATATCCCTAACTACCGTTCTAGAGCGTAGACCTACTTAAGTATATAGTGGCTGCACGTCAAAAGCACTCTGTGTCGTTGTCTCTGTTGGACCGGAATCAAGAGAAGTACCTACGCGATGTACATGTGCATTCCGAGGAAATCTCCAGTAAAAATCAACGGCAGATGGCTGATGAGATCATTGATATGCCTTGGTAAGTGGTGTATTGACAAAAAAATGTATCAAACGTGAATCAAGGGCACGGTTTAGTGCCAGCCAAGTTCTGGCACTACACATTTTTTACGGGAACGAACTCAGCCGATATTCGACCCCCTATCTTCAGTACCTACAAAGTCAGAAACTTCAAATTCGGAATATTTTCTAAGCTGAGCTCAGGCTCCTCACTAATTTCAATTTTTTAGCATTAGTGGCTCCTGAGATATACAGGGCTTCAAAAACCACAAAACCCGTAACTGACTCACTGACCGACTGACTGATTGACAGATCATCAAAATTATGGAGCACTTCCCGACATCGTAGAATCTTGTAATTTTGCACAACGGTAGGTCTGAGGTTTGAGGAAGTAGTGGTATACACCCACTCTCACAGAATTGTTGTCAATTATGTGGAGCACTTCCGATTACTGTAGAGTATGAGAATAATGAAAATTTGTAGAGCGGTAGAGCTTGAAAATTTAAGATTTTTCATTCGAAGTGTCTGCTTATTTTCATTTCGAAATTGTACATGAAAATTTGTTGAAATGCTGAAAAGAATAAGAGTAGAGCTAGCAACAAAACAAGATCGGGGTACCCTGTTCTCTCGCATAATTCAATTTCTTCTAGTTCTAACACCGACAGGTTGAACGAAATTTCTTCTTGTCTAAGGAAGCCCAAGAAGCTTTAAGAAAATATGAAGAAGATTCATCTATGACTGCTGAACTAGGAAGAACAATTGTTTTAAAAATTGGTGTGACTGTTATGTAGACGTATGTTTAGGTTTGGTCAACGGATCCATATATATATATATAGTTGGCGCTTCTCACAACCATTCGTTTTGTGTGAGTTTAATTTTTTTTTTTGGAACGAATGGAAGGGATCTACAATTTTATGCCGATTCCAAACGGCTAATTGAGAAGCTCTTAAGACAGTTATACTCTCGGATGTTTGTCAGACGTTCGCGAGAGGCGGCGCAGTGGAAAAAACCCTAAGTTGGAATTTGGGTTTTTTGCGGGATTCGAACCTGAGCCCCTCGCTTAGTAGTCCAACACACTAACCACTAAGCCACTGCGCAACGGATCCATAGGAATAGTTAAACAAATTTCATGGGATTTTGATGGCAAGAAAAAAGGCAAGGGCCTAACCATTGAAAACAGTTTCCTATCTGCTTCGCATATGCAATCACAATACCAACATAAAAGCCTGGAGCTCAGTTTCGAAAATGTTCTTATTTATATTGGGTCACCCTTATTTTGTTGCGCCAGGCTTACGAAGATTTGTCTAGGGTAAAAACTCTTAATAGTGGAGCACTTTAGAATATAAAAGATTGAGAAGTCTCTATAGACCTGATTTGTCCTCAATTCAGTTTATTAAGAATGCACGCGTATCCAAAAAATATGTGACCGAGAGTGGGCCATCCGATCTTCAAAAATTCCACAAAAAGTACTTGCCAGGATAGGAAGAAACAATTGAAGCGGAAATCAGAACAACCAATAACAAAAAGAAAATATACCAATAGAAATTGGAAGATATAACCTGAGTTGATTTTAGTAGAGTCCTATCCTGTTTTAGTAGACTTCTATCTTTCAGTACCTTTCGAGATTGTGACATGACAAGTATTAAAATCTTTCCAAAAAGGAGTGAGATCAGACAGATGAGTTCTTCTATAAAAAAACCTCTAACAAGTTAAGCGTGGTATGATCCGAAACGGAAAATAATGTGCGGAGATCTCCATCAGCTGCTGCACAAGTAACAGGGTTGCCATCACCGACTATTTATCTCCGTTTTTGATACTTGAACTTTCCGCTGGCTCCTTAAAATTGTCATTCGGGAATTATCCTAATTTACCCATAGACTATTTAAAGTTATGTGATTATTAGGCTCTTTAGGTATTCATTATTTATAAAAAAAATGCATACTTCAATAGCGAACGTATTTTTTTCGTATAAGTCCCCAGTTGCATATAGCCGTTTATGTAAAATGAGCCCCTAAACATTTTCTTTAGCTTTTTTTGACCAGTTAAACTTGATAGTTGAACTCAATCTTGGTCTTCAAATGTTGCTTATAAATTATAAAGTTAGTTTATCAAAATAAATAAGCAAATTTGCTTTAAGTTTTCTAAATTTTTTCGTACGAACAACTTTTTCCGATCAACTTCTCAGTTAATTCCACAAAAAATAAAATATATCTTTCCACTGAAATATTTAATTTTCTTACTTTTCCAGTTGTCAGGAATTTTTTTCTGATGGAATCCTGTCAGTGGTATTTGATTTGTTTTAATTATTTTCGCAGGGAAAATTCTTTGACAGAATTTTTGCTATGACCGCCTATTTTTAATTTTACATTGTCGTCTTTCAAAACAATTTAATTAGAGTAAGTGCACGAATGAAGTACAAACTAAATTTTCATATTTGATGTTCGGATTTGAGTTTGGGTATTTTTGGCGCCAACATTTTCTGATTTTTCTCCATATCTCCAATAAAAGCTGGCAACCGTGCAGTACAAATGTCACATTTTCAAAGCAAATAATGCCCCGGACAATAAACGTGTGCGAAAAGTGGAGTGGAGAATTGTACCAAGCAATCTGCTACAATTACCCACCATGATTTCGTTGTCCCACTTTTGTATGGGGGTTTTTCGTTTCGGACCATGTGTGTACTAAGCTTCAGCCGTGATAAGTACGGAACGTTTTAACTTCATGCGGGGCTAATACCAAATATTTAAAGTAGAGCAAAGTGATTTAAAGTGATCATTATGATAGAATTTTTCTGATTATTTGCAGTTATTTCACTATTGTTCTACTCTCATGAAGTAGGAACCTGGCGTACCTTTAGATCTCCGTACATTTCACGGCTGACTTGTTCCATATAGAGCCATAGAGGTTTTTATGTACAAGAACTTTGCCCTTTTTTAACATTTATGTTTTTGGTCAGGTGTCATTACAGGGAGCATATAATCCACCGGTAGTAAAAGAGGAACAGCGAACCTGTAGTACTTTCTTCCATCACCAAGTCTCATCAATATCGCAGCTATAATAATTTGTAAAGCCACTTCTTAGAGCAACCACTAATGAATATGGAGCACGTCGAATTGGAATTCAAACCTTATCCTTACCAACGTGTGCCTAATATAGGTATTTCCCAAACTGGAAAACCCAACCGAACCCCATCCATCAGGACATAATTCATTTTCCATTTGCTTATAGGATAATTCACAAAATAGCTTAATACAATCAAAAATCAGTAGTACCTACATAGAAACACTTCCGTGCATCCAAGCTCAGAAGGTTAGATGCTGTCAGATCCGGAAATCTATTTATATGAAAATAAATTACACTCATAAGTATGTAATCCAACAAATACACAAAAAAATATACCCATAACGAAAATACGCGCTAGCACAGTAAAACAAATTGTGTACCTGAACTCCCTGCTTCCCGCATGTACATGTGAGCCTGAGCATGTCAAAATGTCAGTCACCGGCGATTATTCACATAAAATAGGACAACCGTGAAATATTTAGATCCGATACGGATACTGTACAAAAAAAAAAAAACCCTACAAAAGGCGGAAGCCATGACTCCTAATATTTCAACATCCTTCCAGCCAACAAGAATCAGCGCGCCTGATCCCAACATACCGAACCCATTTCCTTAGAGCAGAGCACAGGAAAATAAACAAATCAGCAAGGCTCGTGTTTTATTTTCTTCATAAGGATTCCGGTTTCTTTCTTTGAAATTGCATTTCAGTTACACAGGAAGAATGGGAACAATAACGGCAACGAAAAGAGAGAGCATCTATACAAGAGAACAGCAAAATCGGCGAGCTTATTTCCCGCCAATAAGTCAAGCATGCAAAACTAAGCAGAACTCGGCGCGGCGCTTTCACCATCACCGTGCAGTATAGTCGTCGTCGGCGACAAGCAGCAGGCAGGCAGGCAGTCAGGCATCCAATTTTCCACTCCGTTTGGCTAACTTAGAAGCAGACGAACGAAGCATAACCGAGTGGGAGGTGGAACTAAAAAAAGGAAGAAAACAATAATCCCAAACACCAAAACCCGACCAGACATCAGTCACTGCCACCGGCCTTCAACGCTGCTGGATTATTTGTGTGACTCCTCGATACTGTCATGCCCCCCCAGCCCCCTTATTCAGGGAAATAATGTCAGCATTTGTCCCCATTTAGTCGAGTCGTGTCATCGCGGGAGGTATTGTGGACATGTTGAGCTGGCTGATTTGATAAATAGTGTTGATTACGGCAGATCACTAAAGTCCATTCCCATAAACCAGCACGATGAACTCTGTCGAAATTTTGCGCTTCAGCGTCACTGCCGTTGAAGTCCTTTTATTTAGACGTACAACTTTTCTGGTGATTTTCGGTATTGCTTCAATCAATAGGCGGATGGATTTATGGTATTACTTGTAAGCTATTTAGGTGGCTTTCAGTTGTCAGGGATTTTTAATCTCCTGGGAATTGATTTTTTTTATTCTTTAGTGCTTTTCTTCTTGTGGGATTTTCGGTTTCTTGGTTTCAGTTTACCTTTTAATGAAAATTAAATATTAAGCATACGGAAATGTGTCTTAGAAATCATTTTGTCTTTTTTTTGCAATACGAAGCAATATTGGCTTTGCAAAATGGAGGATTCGTTCTTTGTATGACTTTAGGTTGCCTTTAATGTGGCGAGGGTTTCTATCCAGTTGAACTTGAATGGGGATGTGTATAGAAAAAAGTTCTTCGTTATGCATTTCAATATTTAAGAACATACAAATCCTTGCAACGTGTTCTTTCTCCTAATGGATCGTTGACTGTATTGAATTAATTAAGATTAAGGTTTCTGCATTTATTTTCCCCTTCAAAGTACGTCCTTTGAAATATACTGCTGGCGTCTCATCACCGTGGTTTGCACATCAAATACAGAGCTCAAATACGAGTGCAGGGATCATCAGTCTGTTGGATATATTCCTGGCAATATGCCAAGTAAGGACGGATCTTACGTAAACAAATAGAGAAAGTTGACCCTTCTGACTATGTTTCTCCCCACCTTGACTTTGATCGAACATTCACCTTTTCCTTCCCCAGTAGGGGAGCATGGAGCATAAGTGTACCCACGAAAATAAAAGCAATATGCATCTCGTCGGAATAAAATATACATTGCTCAATGCTCAATCAGACTACTTGAAAGTAGTATTGTCTTCCAAGCGGAGGTTGAGGCAATCGCGAAAGCGGCCCGTAGGGCGTCGATAGTGGCAATACAATAAATCGGAAATCTCAAGGCGGATGAACTGGCGTGGAATGAGTCTGTGATCGTGATCGAGTATTTCAGTCGATCAAGCCACCACAATCTACTGAGCTAGTGGAGAACACAATTCGAATGAAAGCCAATAACAAAACTCACGATCTGTAAAATATCACGAAAGCAGAGGCCGGACCATCAAACTTCTACAATTTGACAGGTTATCGCTTTCTAGGTTAATAGGGGCTCTAACTGGTCATAACTCCCTAAGAAACCATGCAATGAAACTAGATCCGAATGATGACGATATATGTAGGGGCTGCGGAGACGAAGAGGTCCACGAGGATAAACCGCACTTCCTTTGTCATTGTCCGAGTCTCTGTCACTTGAGCAAAACAATTACATTTTGTTTCTCTGACTGATTGAATTCAAAAGAAAAGAATTTCTGCGAAAGTGCATAATCTGTAAGTAGCATACAGATTCATTTTTTTTTTTTTTTTAAATATGTAATTTAAACTCGGTATTTTGTGACCAAATACACGTTAATAAATATAAGTTTTTATTTTATCTGTTAGCTGATATGATACTTTGTTGTTCTGAGCAAAAATTGAAACTACGTGCATCAATATTCTTAATCTTAATTAATTCAATACAGTCAACGATCCATTAGGAGAAAGAACACGTTGCAAGGATTTGTATAGTCTTAAATATTGAAATGCATTTATGAAGAACTTTTTTCTATACACATCCGTAGCATTCCCATTCAAGTTCAACTGGATGGAAACCCTCGCCACATTAAAGGCAACCTAAAGTCATAGAACGAATCAGCCATTTTGCAAAGCCAATATTGATTCGTATTGCAAAAAAAAATGAAAAACTTAGCTCAATATGTCAAAATATTGTTTGGTCTTAAACACCTGTATTTTCCAAGCCAGTGTAAGATTTCAAGATCTGTCTCTTGACGCTATTGGTATTTTGGATATAACCTTTAACTGAGCTAGTGATCTGATGCCAACCAGTTTAGCATAAAACCTCTGTAACCTGCGTTTTCAAGCTCACTCAGCAATAGTTCATGGTTCACAGTATCGAATGCTTCCGTTACATCTATGAAGAGTGAAACAGTTTTTCTTCAGTTCGGAATCCAAATTGATTAGTACTAAAAAAGAATTTATTTTCCAGAAAAGAAACGGTCCGACCCTTAACTGATTTCTCAAGAATCTTGAGAACACCGATAGAAGAGAGATAGGCCTATAGTTGTTGAGATTAGACCGATCAACTTTTTTGTAAATTGGAATCACCACAGCAATTTTTAAGTTGTTAGGAAATATTTCATTGTATGTGTATACACTTTTATTAAAAAAGTGGGCGAGGACATCAACAATATGTTTGGTTAGTGTGTTGGACTACCAAGCGAGCGGTCTAAGGTTCGATTCCCGAAAAAAAAAAAAAAATCCATTTTAAGGTTTTTTTCCACTGTGAAACCTCTTGCGAACGTCTGACAAACATCTGAGTCATAAAGGAGCCCTTTGGACTCGGTCACAAATTGAAGAACAGTTCGTTCCAAAAATGAAAAACTTATAGTTAAACGAATAGTTGCGAGGAGCTAGGACTAGGGTCTCCTAGTCCCTACGGACCTTAAAAAAATCGGTTAAAAAATTAAAGACAAAGTGTTTTTTTTTTTTAAAAAACAGCGAAATATGGGGGTGATCCAGATTTATATGCGCGGAATATTTTATGGAGGTTTCGAATAATATCATAAAAGGTAGTTGTACTCTCGGATGTTTGTCAGAAGCACCGTTGTGCAGAAGCACCCAATTAGGTAATTTAACTCAAGAATTTCAGCTACGGCTCAATGCAACGAGCTGTCAGAAAACAATAGCCGGTTAAAACGATTCACCTAATGGACGCACCTCGTGCGGTATGGGTTGACGTAAATTTGGCAACTCACACTCTTTGTTTGCATTTAACTTGTTTCTAACGGCTCGGAAATTGCTCAACTACAAAATTACTCCGGTGCAACGCTGGCCAGAACTTCGGGAGAGGTGCAGCAGTGGAAAAGCTGCTCCATGGATCGAACCCGAGTAGTCCAGTAGACTAACCACTGAACCACTGTTTCCACAATAAATTTGGCTCGATAAATTGTTAAAATCCACGTGCGTTACCTCCTCCCGTTCCAGGGAGCTTCTTAGTTTCATCGGAATTCGGAATTACTGCACAATAAGTCTTAAGAAACTTTCTGTTAAATTCCGATGCATAAAGTGTTTCGCACTTTAATATTAAAAAATGTTCGAAAACAAAATCATGTGGGATGTTTCTGCGAGTATACCCATGCGCCTTGATAGACAAAAGTTTTTCACGTAGACAAACATTGTTTGCCGATGAAACCTGATGCCCAAGGTATGACTGCTCTAAGTGCTACGACTCCATTATAGCTAATGCTCTCCGCAGACGACTTTTTGGGTCACCTCGCAATCGCACTATATGAATACAAAGTCACCCCTTACTGCTTATTGAGCTGTATGTCCGCATAATTTACTTCTCTTAATTGATGACTATTTTCTGTTCCCAAAGGGAAAACAAAATTCGCCTTGAAAAGCCTTTATTTGAGGGAATACTCGGTCTTCATCAAAAGATAATTTAATATAAAAATTGTGTACTTGTAAGATTTTTCCTTTTCATTTTCGTTTTTGTTACGAGTGTATCAGGACTTTATTTATTACGTCAACAGTCTATACTTTCTTCTGCGAGACCAAATATCCTCGAAATAGCAACTCGATATACTTATCTAGCTATTGAGCCAGCTTATCACCGGCATAAAGAATTTATTGGCCAGATTGCTGAACTTTTTCATATCGGGAAACAATTTGCATTTTTATATTTTGGGAGCTCAAGGACATGGCTTATATTTTCCAGCAAAAGCAAATAAAAACAAGAAGAAATGAGCGCATCTGTCAGGAAGGAAGCGTTTGGTTGTCTTACCAAAGAAGTATTAGTAATGGTATTGTCGAGATACGGGTATCTGAGCCAAATTCCTTTTGAAACAATTTCCGCCCATTGAATATAGGTGCCATTAGTATAAATAGAACCGAACTGGGTATCTTTCTATATTACGGATGGATAGACGATAGAAAAAACAAAAAAAAAAGGAAGGAACGGAAAAGAAGGAAAGCTTTGATGGCACAAAAATGTGCCTCATCACTGTGAAAGGAATTCAAATGCAAAGCGGTATTTAATGAACGGCCATCCATTAAGTGGAAGTTTGTTCCTACACCAAAATGATATTTTCTTATCGGTTGTTATTTTGTTTGTTAGGAGTGCTTAGTGATCTGGCATCGTATGCATGGGGGCTTAGCGACTAATCAAATATTCAAAAGATGGTCACACCAAATCGTCAACCCTTTGGCATGCATTAGGCTTAGGCTTTTCAGTTCTCCATATGAGACTCTAACATGTTTCACCAGAAAAGGTTTAAAAACTAAAGCAAAAAATTGCTTTTGGTTGCCATTCATGCATTGTTGAAGCATTGGATATGTGTTATTGTTATTCGCTGTCTAGAAGCTGAGATCTACGTTGATATCAAGCCCTAGAGTTTCTTTCGTAGCTTTGGAAAAAAAATACCTATTGTGCCTTTTTGTGATAATTTTTTTACACAATTTTATTTAATATTGCCATAATATTAAAGAAACCATACATTTTTGTATTCTTCGTCTATATAGTTGGCGCAACAGGTCGGTAGGGACCCAAGGCCTAGCTTCTCACAACCATTCGTTTTGTGTGAGTTTCATTTTTGGAACGAATGAAAGGGATCTACAGTTTTATGCCGATTCCAAACGGCTAATTGAGAAGCTCTAAAGACAGATTATACTCTCGGATGTTTGACAGACGTTCGCGAGTTCGTCTAAAAAGCGACTGCTTTATTTCCGGATTGAGGTTATTTTTACCCTCCTGGAGACACTTGAATGTGTCTTGTTTACATCTAGTTAGTTATTTTTTAGTCAAGCGGTTTTTTCTTACCAACCAACTTATTCTAAATAACCTATTTTGTGACTTTAATTGTCATTTTCTACATAAAAGTAGTACTCGTCTATTCCTTTAGTTCAAGGATTCTATTCACATCGGATGACGAACATATTATCATTGCACTCGATTGGAATTCATAGTTCATTGCATACACGCATACGCTAAGTTCTCTGCCATATTCGCTTGTGTTAAAGACCGCTTAGACAGTTCAGATATACCTACGTATTTTACAATAAATATCCTTCCATTTCCAGCTATCATTCTTCTCGGAAAACGTCACATACCCTTTTCAACTAAAAATGAGAAAAAGTAACAAACAGGCAGCCTTCAGCAGGGCCATACATAATATCCACTTCAGTCTCCTGCAAAGTACACAAACAAAATCGACCCCAACTAAGACTAAGAGCAAGAGGACATGACACATGATTCCAAATGAAATGGTCTTCATCTCTTAAAAAGTTTTTCTTTCAGACAGCGACAAACAAATAACGACGACTTTCTTTCTCCTTTGCCCGCCTTGTCTTTTCAACCTTTTAAATGAAAAGGGTTTTCCTGCGCTCTGGCCAAGCCAACCATAAATAAATATATTTCACTCACACATTATCCTTGGATTATCCATTTTCGGCCACTTACAGGCTATAAATTTTAATTTCCCCTGAGCATTTTCACAAACAAAAAGACTCTCCCAGGCCCATCGGCCCACGAAAACACAAGTGCGGACAGGTGTTCAAAAGCGTTGAAAAGGGTGGCTCTTAATACAACATGAATCCGATTCCCACAGCCCAGAGCGAGGTGGGTGGCATTGGGATCGGAATCAGAACAGAGCCCAACTGCAGCGAGCCTTATTATTATTCGCCTTGGTTTCTCTGTTCGACGTACGTATTAAAAAGCCCTCAGCTGATATGCACATGTAGATTGGAGCACCCATGTGTGAGTATGAGTATCATGCAGGACAACTCTACAATTTCGATTAACAGCAGTCTGGCTTGGCCGTGACATTATTGCTGGGTCGTGCTCGCCCCCACCCCAGGACATGTGCATGTGTATGCATGAAAAAGGACAAACTCGCAAAAGTCAAACACACACTGTTGCACTATAAGAACTAAGCGGAATACGAATAAGTGGCATAAAAAGAATTTCAGCACGAGTGAGTTTTCCATGAGAATGCACCAATGGCAGGGAGAGTGGTAGGGAGCGGGGGGTTGGTGAAAACATGTGTAGCATTGAACAAGTTTGAAGGCTGGCGAGCGCCCTTCGGAGACCGGTGCTGAATTATTTTCCCGACAGAGGCAATTAAAAAAGGGAAAAGTGAAGCTCCACCACCATACACCATCACCGCATTGTTGTATTTAATTACCTCCCAAGCACAGAATTCATATCCCTTTCGGCCAGCTGCAATCCCATATAATTACAAGGACTCAGCTGATTTCCTCCAACAGCTCAATTATGTAGTGTCAATAGAACAAAAGGTGTGCGCTGTGGTGACTGCGGTGCTGGCCAGCTTTATTACGTTGTGTAAATTGATTTTTATGAAATTTATGAAATAACCGCCACTCCACGGAAGGTGAAAATTCTCGTACATAATGATAAAGTAATTCGGAGATTTATGGCCCTGCGCCAGCTATAAAATCCCCACTGCTGTTGTGTGGTTTCTCATGTTTCGTCATTCTTTTGTTTCCTAACAATGGGGGGACTCACTTTGCGTGTGAACAACAATAACAAAGCTCCCTGCTTAGGGTGTTATGCTTTCAACGGAAATTGGTGTATGTTCATTTTTACGATCCACTCTGGCAGTTTTATCCCTTCGCCGACTCAGGTGGAGCAAAGTGTGTCACAAGCTGTCGTAGGAACAATTAAAACACACTTCACTTTGTGATTTTTAACAAATTTATCACTTTAATTTTGTATTTATTTTTTTCACCGCTTTGTTTACTGACATTTCGCCGTCGACGCCGCCACTTTCGTGTTGGGTGGGATGTTGGTTTTAATCCTAGGAGGGTGGTGAGAAACAGCAGATAGGCAAACACAATCGCACTCGCCCCCGACAAGCGCCACGTCAGCAGGCCAATCCGTATGACATGTCGTTGGTTGGAGTGGAGTTCCGTTGACTGTTTGGTAAACACTTCGCCGATTAACGTTGTCCACAATAGTGCAAACACACAATTCACCGTTTGCTGTTTTCTTAAGGCTCACGATTTGATGGTATATTGTACTTGTCCTGTAGGGTAAATTAGTATTGTTTTGAGGACGAATGACCGCAAATGTGGTGTATGTGTTGTGTATTGTATGGATATTGATTCAAATAAACACAAAAGGATTTTGTTAGAGTTCTTATTTAAGTGTTCTTCTGGACATGAAATCTACATCTTTCTGAATCTTAAGTCTGCGTTAAGTCAATCTATTTTCAGACAGTTGTTCATGGTCTGTATTGGAAAGAAACCCTATTGAATAAGGTCAATAGGTGTGTCAAGAAAAAGCTGAGGTATGGAATTTAGGGAATATCAAATGATTTTGAATCTCTTTGCCGCCATGACAGAATTAGGATTATTGTTCACTCAATCGTTGCGTTCGCAAGCCGTCTCTGGGCTAAGTAAAATATTCTCACTATATTGCTGGATTCAGTCGGAGCATGCAAGATCACACGTTCATTTTAAATTCATTTTTATTGTATTCTTAATTAAACTTATATACTAGACAAAAACGATTAAATCTAATTTAAAACTAACATTTATCTTAATCTAGCTTACTGGCTCCAAGCGAGCGCTCTAAACTAAGCAAGATCACACGTTCTTCTGCGCATGTGAACTGTTAAAAGTTTACTGACAAAGTATCCACACCGAGGAAAATAAGAATTCTCGCTCTAAAATAAAATTGAAACTTTTTTCCCGACTGTAACGTATCAAGTATCAGGCTATCAGGTGTCCCATTTCTGAAGTATTACAGCCTTTCCTTTTGTGTTTTTTGGTTTATAATTATTTCAATTTACCCATAAATCGTGGCCTATGCTGCGTCAAGTGTTTATTTAGTATATTTGATTCATAAGTCAAGAGCTTTTGAGATTAACATAATGTAAATTTTCAGACAGGGGCTGAATTGAAGAGTGTTTTATTACTGATGACAACCGACAATTGTTTGAATTATCTATCAAACAGCACGTGACACTGTTGTAACTGCGAAAGATGGAATGAGTGTTTGGTGTATGTAGTTAAACACTTAAACACCGACAGCGTTGCTTTGACAAATCTATTCTCAGTCAAACTTCTACCATAAAAATGCGTGTCACCTAAAATCTGATACGTGAACGGTAACAACCATATCAATCTCAGAAAGTGTTTGTTCATGCTTTTCCAAGGGGTGAATATTTTTTTGTAATTTTGTTTTTGGCTTTTGAGAAATGATTTCTTGTCAGAGATTATTAAGAATGAAGTCATCAGATTTTTATAAATTGCATGGATCTATTTTGGATGTTTGTATTCATTTGGAAGCTTCTCTGCTTTTATTCTTGTTAAAATTACAAGGAACAGGGATATTGATTCAAATATCCACGCCATTGTTGGTAATCGTCGAATAAAATTTTTTTTAAAACTAAACAGATATAAAGGGTTTTCCAATGAGAGGTGTTATTGTGAATGACCCGCTATTTCGGTAGCTGTCACTTTGAAGCTTTTGTTCTTTGACATTTGACAAGTAGAAACTACGCCATTACTAAAAATGGAACGATACACGCTTTAACAACGCATTGAAATTATTAAAATTCACTACAAAAATGGTGAAAATCTTGCAGTCACAGTTCGCAAAACTAAAGCATTTTTTGGTCGTCGTGAATCACCTTGTCGGACCGCAATACATAAATTGGTGGAAAAATTCGAGCTGTTGGGACAAGTTCGTGATGTGAAGAATAAATCCCGTGCACGTTGCTCAAGAACAACTGAGAATATTGCTGCTGTAGCCCAAAGTGTTGAAAAAAAACCCAGGTTTGTCCATTCCTCGTCGTTCTTTGGAATTGGGCATTCCACAAACGTCATTACACCGTATATTGCAGAAAGACTTGGGTCTTAAGGCTTATAAAGTCCAGTTAACACAAGAACTCAAGCCGGCCGATCATCAACAACGCTAACAGCCCAGCGTCGATTCAAGACCTCAAAGATAAAATTCGTGAGGCTATCGAGGACATAGGGCAGCCACTTTGCGATTAGGTTATGGAAAATTTCATGAAAAGGATATGGTCCTGTATGCGTGCTCGTGGTGGCCATTTGGCTGATGTTGTTTTTCGTTATTAACGGCATACCTTCCCCTTTATTATGAAATAAACATCCGATCATTTATCTCAAAAAATGACATTTTCCTTTGAATACCAAAATAACACCTCTTATTGGAAGACCCTTTACTTAAAACGGTTATAAATTGCATATTCATAAATACGCATTGCTGAATGCACCCATTGATCGATCCGTTCCGAACACTTCCCACGAACACACCGAAGCAGAGACAATACTGAGACCCCCAACTTCGCTCGATTTTCCGTTACTTGCCCACAAGCTATATTTTTATGGGCTGCGGCAAATGCTAAGTGCGATATTATTGTTACATAGAAATTTGTATTGACAAATGTCACGTACGTAACTTCAAGAATGCCTCGTCGGCTCACCAGCGCACTCGCACCTTGCATATGCCACTTCCGATGTCGGCAAAGTTGCTGTCAGTGTTCATAGAATTTTAACAGTTAAATTTGAAATTATTCGTGTGGATGGTATTTTTGTTTTAAGAATAAGTGTGCTTTTGCTTAAAATATTTATGAAAATCGAACAATAGGCTTTTTTGAGCAAAGCAAAGTAAAGTAGAATTTTCAACACTCAATAACAACAACTATTGCGAGTCTCGAAGTGTCAAGTATAGCGTAATTGCTGTAATTCCGTGCTGAGATCGAATCTCAAAAAATACAGGCCTAATGTAAATAGATTGATTGAGGGAAAATAAAAACATTTTGGGCAATTTTTCTTCAGTTATTTAAAATAAATTTACCCATGAAATCGAAGTTAATGATATTCAAAAGAAATACACAACCATGTTTGTCCTCATATGTTTCTAGTATAATACAAAACAGATATATATAAAATAATTAACTCATAGCATTCAGCAATGTTAAAACGTGGTAGTCCCGAACTCTAACACATTCCCCCACGGTTGGCAGCATTTATTTTATATTTTTTGTGTGTTTCTTCATGTCATACGGATTCTAAATTGGCATAACACCTCATTATTGTCTTTGCACCGAAGTGCAGCGAAATAGGAAATGAGAAATGACATTTTTTCTCTCTCGCGGTTTCCGGTCTTTTTTGTGAATTCCTTTTTTTTTTTCTCCCTCTAGCTGGAGGTTTTCGACGCGTTGCGTTTACCTAAATATATTTGTAATAAGCAATTAAATTCAATATAAGAGTAAAACTTACTTCTAACGTACATAATAACAGTTTATTATTTCATTTCATGCGTGTGTCGTATTTTGAAAAGACATACTGGAAAGACTTTTCAAAAATATTGTATTCTTAACACAAACTAAGAATTGGTAAAAGTAGAGTTGTTGAATATTTAAAAAACTATATAACTTAAACGTCATTTTACCTAAAATTGCGTAGGTACAGTGTGCGTCCGTTAATAGACGACCAGTTAATTCAAAGACTGTTTGCAATTTGTCAATTTGCCAAATATTAATTTATTTGGCTGTTACAATTTACAGAATTATTGCATCTTTGGGCATAAATAAACGCAAACTGAATTTCTGTATGTGTTTCACAAAACCTATTCTAGCTTGCACTTGTTTTTCCTTTCCCAATTAGTACGTACCGTATTTTAAAGAATTGGAAGACACACTTTCGTTTTAGACTATAGCACTGCTGTAACTCTTGACGGCTACGTAACATCGTGGGAACTCATCCAAGTCGGGTTGACGGAATAACTTTTCTTTCATCAATACGTTTAATGAGCAAGAAATTCAATTATCATCTCTCGCTTGAAGGCTGATTTTTTTCTTTATATCTGAGCAAATAAATGAAAAGATTTCTGCGAAATTGCAATCGAAGAGAGCATAAACTTCCTGGGAGGTTTTCAATGCAATCACAATTCACAGTTTCTATAAAAAATAATTGTGTATGCCTTTATCTGTGTCTTTGCCTCAAGGAGGAAATCATTAGAAACTTTGAGCTCAGGTAGGATGTTTAATTAGCGTTCATCTGTTGAAGGATTGTTTTAGAGTCGTGTCGGAAAAGCATTTACGGACTCACAAGGTATCTATTGAAAAAATCTTTCGAAGGGTTACCTTTTCCTTGGTTTAAGATCAATGCTTGACCGGTCTTAAGTACGCCATTCACTTTGCATAGGTTGTACGATTTATAGTCAAAGGGACTTTAGTACATCGGCCATTTGTAATGGATATATTCTAGGACTTTGAGAACGTTGGACATTGAAAATGATAGGAAACAAGATGAGGATATGATTTTTGGATAGGTTGGGCAGAGAAGGGGGGAGTATTGCTTGTCAAAGAGGGACACTTGCTTCGCTCGACTCTGCTCACTGCAATTGCGTGGGTTCTTGTCCTCAAACACCAAAAATACCTAAATATATACTAAACATACATTTCCACAAAGAAAGGGCGCTGTCGCAATCGCATCGGAGCGGCTCGACCACAGTAGAATCTCTTCTGACATTCTAAATCGATCGGGAGTTTGACGAGTCTCACATCTCACTGCACGGATGTATAATACCATTTACAGAAAATTCGTTACACTCTCTGCGCGAACAAAACTGTTTGATTTAATTTTCTCTTCAACGGCTACTGCGATTCCAGGACAGCATAACTCTTTGGAACGAACTTGAGCTAACCAGAAAATTTTATTTTATAAACAAATCAAAAAGCCTAAACAAAGAAGAAAACATTTTTTTTCTAAGAATTAAAACTGGCGTTTGATTTATAAATTTAAGAATCAAATGATCATCTCTAGCTACAGTATCTATTTTCGATAAGATCCACCAAAGATAAAAAGTTTTGTTCGTATGATAGCGGTTTACTTATGAACTTACTGGTGGATATAATAGGAACCATTGTGTAAGCGAAAGGTCTAAAGCTTTATATCGAATGGAATTTCACATATTTACACTTGCAGATGCTCTTCAATTTACTCATTTAAATATGTATGTGGTTATTGTATTATTGGAGAGACAGGTAACAGACTTTGCGTGTTAAAGACGTCCATAAAACTATTCATACAGAACCTCCCAATGATTAATGGACAAATTGTGTGCGTCCTACATATATGCACGAACCTATTGTTATTCAAGAACCATTTGACTATTTTCCTAAATACTTTTGTATATAATAACACTTAGACCATCTGTCTAGAGAATGCCCGCCTTTATATATTTAATACAAAGATTAAATGATTTTCGCAATGTTATTTGTGCGTTTCGGTCACTGTCTACACTTGGCCACTACTCACTAATCCAATCCAATACTGGCAAGGACCCTCCTGCGAACCATAGAAGCATATTTGATTTACCAGCCACTCGCACTGACTATAATTAATCAACTTGTTACTGTTTCATTAGACTTTTGGCAGCTCGGCACCCCCCAGATTAATTCATTTCCTCGTTCTTATTCGCAATTAATTATTCATCTGCCTGCCTTTCAAAATGGAAATGCGATCATCCGTCGTATAGGTTCAGAGAGAAAACAAATTTTTAAATTACTGCCAAATCATCAGAACGAGAGGTGATAACCAACCAAACAAATCTCTTTCCAAAATTATTTTAGGGCTTCAATTGAATATGTCCGATTGCCAAAATTCTGATTCCATTTTTGTGGCTTTGGGGGAAATTCCATTTCCTCGGAGTAATTGCGTTCTCTAAACCGACAAACCAAACTCGTCCGCTCCCATCTGAACCAAAGGCATCAGACGACAGGATCCCCAGAATCGACATCTTCTCGTCGGTTGATTGCAGTTAAACAAAAATCCAAGATATGCAAATTTAACCGTGTAATCTGCTCAATTTTCATCAGCATTCGTTCTGGAATGTTATTGACTCAAGTTCGGCTTCGGATATTAATTTGGCCCAGGCCCATTACGAATGCACAATACACAGTTACGGATAATTTTCTTCATTTCATCGTGAATGTCTGGCACATCGATTGGATAAAGTTTGAGTTGTCTGCCCTTTGGTGGAACTTTTAAGGGATTTGCATAACCGCATGCAATTGAAACGACAAACCGAGCATACTCGGATACCTACCTATCTATACTTAACATTTACAAATGAACCCGACTTCAACAACCCGATTTAAATATTCAAACTGAGTGCGGTCGTAATAACATTTCGGTTTACGGAGCACTCCAACTTCAAGTCATGGGATGGATTATTGTCCTCCTCCTCATCAGCTTGCCATAAAATGCGATGTCCTTAGTGGAAACCGTACTCCAGTTCGGTGCTTGCAATCAATTCTACTTATCGCATACAAAGGGGTTGCGCATTGAGAACAAGGAGACCACTGGCCGCTTTCGACTCAACTTCGGGTTTGGATAATTGGAAACAAGTACCGTAGGTATCGGTACAATGGAATCCCGATCCCACAACTACACAAGGTGAGGAACATATTTTAGGATAAATAGGATACTTAATGTGCGGTGAGAATACTCGTTTATACCAAGTGGAGTACCTACATAAGTCAAGTATAACGTAATTTATATGGGTGGGGGCATACCTACGTACCTATACCTATTTTTGTGCCGTCGTTATGGCAACCAGGTGGGTGTATCGCAGGGGAGTTCAGTGCGATTCATTGATATAAGAACCTGTTCCTCTAAAAAAGTATTGTAAATCGCTTGGGCTTTCTCAGCAAAAGAGATAAATATTTTTTCCGGATTTTGTAACTCCAATAAATGGAGTTCTCGTTCGTTCTCTGATACCGCAGATGCTTTCCGAACATGCTCGCACCTATCTACCAATAGCAGGAGGTATATACGAATCAGCTTTGATTTTCTGCTTTGCGGTTTTGTGTATATTTTACAAATGTATAATATATATTCTCAGCAATTGGGAGAGCACCATGGGATCAGCTTACAAATTACACTTGACAAAATGCAAAGATGATGGATCAGTTCCTGTGCTCCCTAATGAGTAGTAGATATTTGCATAAGACCGGATGTGCATGCCTTTGTGGTTGTGCATAGCCCACAGACTTTCCTTGTGTAGTACTCGTTTGGAGCGATTGAATAGCAGAAGCAATTTAAACTGTTAAGAACTTGTTCCCAAACTAAAGGGGATTTCGCAAAAGCTTACAAGACAGGATGAATTTTCTTTTAGACAATCGTCAATAAACGAGCAAAATTTAATTGATTTCAACGTGTTTCCGAGGACATCATCTTTTTAACAAACACTTCCAACTACATCTACCACTAATTCATCATCAAATTTCTTGACCGTGAATTGCCATAGTGACAATCTAACACTTGTAACACTTGTGTGCACATAGCGATGAGTAACAAAACTTACTTTGCTGCAATTGCAGTATGTACAAAGTATCCCTTCACAAAATAGTCCACAACTACTTTTACAATCCTGTCGTTGAATGTTGTCATTCTCATTCTTACCAAAATGGCTTTCAGCTTTGGTTTGATGGCGATTGACAGGTAACGTTCGTTTTGTATTTAATTATTGTTCGTTCTTTTCTTGTCGTCAGAGAACTTCCGGCAAAATGGTAACATTTAAAATTAAATGCAAATCTTTAGCAAAAAGAAACTTGCGAAAGAAATTCAATCTAGTGCATTTTTTGTTTTGTTTTGTTTGGTGCAGAAAATTTGCCGAAAAGTGGCAATGGTGATGAGAACAGAGATGTCGCCAACCGTCGTCTATTTTATTGTTGCTTACAAAGTTCGTCGAATACGTCGATCTCTCGAGTCTTCTTCTGCTTGACAGTAACTCTATCTTTTATGTTGGATTTGATGTTATTGCAGCCTTATTTATAAACCCAGCGTAGGTTCATCTTTACACACCCTCTAAAATACCCTTACGCAGCAAAATGAGATTTAAAAGATTTTTCGAACATAAACAACGTTATTTCGTTTGCAAATGCAAATATTAGATATGAAAAATATGATATGAATTATGTTTAGTAAATAAAAAAATATCAAATAAATTATTTCTACTCGAGTTTTGATGCTTTCATGTTTACCTATGGCCAGGCTTTAGGTTTCGTGGTGGTTGGTAGAATTGGACGAGGAATATGGATATAGGAAGACACATAGATATATGATTGCAGGTTTATATTTCAACAATCCCTCTGACGATTTTCGAAATTGTGCCGGATATTTTGACTTTTGTGTAAACTGATTTCAGTTACGAAGCTAGTCACAGCTGATGTCCGTTTCAGAGCAAAAAGCAATAGATTTCTTTGTTTTCTGTAATAGTTATCGACATTATTACCTTTTTGAGCACAAACCTCGTTTAGTAAAGCTACCATGGAAAAATGTTTATGAATAACAATTTCAGCAAAGCCACGTAAAGGCTGCGTAAATCTACACGCGATGGCTAAACAACATCGCAGAGGCGTCACTAGGGAATCAAATAAATACGGCTCTAAGCATTGAAGAAGTATTTAATAGTTAGTTTATAGTGATTGCTGCCTCCAATAAAATATGCGCTCTGGCTTAACTTGTGTCTGTCGACTTCAAATGTCAATCTGCGATACTTATCATAATCATAATTAGTCCCAGGCTAGATTCTACGAACTCGCAATGGCAACCCATAAAATATTTCATCTGAAGGTTAAAAATGATTAATTTTAATGCCCAATGAGATCGCCGTATGGTTTAATTGCAATGACTCTCGAACGATTGTGCGATTCGATTTTTGTGGGTTACGAGCCTTCTAACATAAACATTATTGTGTGGCGTGCTTTATGTAATCGAGTTCTAGATTTCCCCAACATCAGACTGCACTAAATGAAAGTTTTGAAGCGATGTAGAAATTTTAATGGCGTGCCGCACAGTTCTTCCCTATCACAGTCACGGCTGACAAGTGTTGGTGTCAATTTGGAATGCCTATACCTTTTCGAGATCTCCTGTGATGCGGGCATTTGTGACCTATCCGTGGCCTAAACCTCTCCGGAAAGGACCTGCCAACTGGACGGAATGCACGAACTAAGTTCTATAATTTCATCAGATGAATGTGTTTCTGATGAGTGGATACTAAGTATCCTAGGTCTACCTAGAGATAAGAGCAGTCTTCTTGACTCCAAGCTCTTAGATTCTTTTAAAATTCTCTCGGTTGTAGTTGCTACTGCTCTTGCTGTGCACTCTATTTTAACATTATGCACAACTTAATTCACCCGATTCACCTCTTAGTTTCATATAACAATATTCAGAACCACCGGCATTCCCAAGAATTTTACTTGTCAACGATTAACATAAGCCCTCAGCCACGTCCATTTCTACGAGTATAGCAGTAGCAAAACCCTGACCTACAAACTTGTACTCCCAACATCCCACCTGCCAACTTTAACTCTTCATTTCGAGCATTAATTTGACGGTTAATATTTGAACTCAAACCGTCGATTGGCCCGAGTCTGGGGATTAAAGTATTTAAGCGGTGCAATGAGAAAGGACGTAAAGATAAATACGTGTAAGTATACATCCCATCCCACACACGGGCATCCAGATGCAAGGGCGACAACAAAATCACCGTTCCCACAAATATGTCGCTTATGGTCATAATAATGTCAAATCCAACAAACGATGGTTGAACACATTGTCCACAACGATTAATAAGTTATTGGGTTGGCGCATTTGCGGTCAGCAGGTGTGGTTAGTTGCCAGATGAGAGCCGCAACTCCACAGTCCCTATTTAGAAATGTATTTAAAGCATAAGTTAAACATCAAGCAATATGCTGTAAGGTTGCCCATGCTAGGAAGTAGGAATGTGTAATGTGTAATGTGTTTTAGGATGATTTGGAATGCGTTTGCTCGGTAATGCTATTACGAGGACAAATTTAATTTGCATATAGATGACGTTAATTGAATTAATTTGAGATCGGTTAGAGCTATGTGAGTCAGTAAGCTAACGTACCATGTAAATGCATTTGAAAGGCCTATTAAAAGATATGTTTCGCAATAAACCAGTGAAAAGTGCAACAGCAGTACGAGTGTTTTTACAAACCAAGTACAAATATCTAATTTCCGCTGCAGTTAAAGAATTTGAACGAATGGGCTTCACTCCGATGTGTTGGATGCCATTACTATATTAGATAGACCGTGGACTTCACCCGATTTTTAATTTTGAAAGAAAATTCTCTTCCGGACGCTCTCAAATTTACTACCTGTGCTTTGTGAATGAATGATGGCCGCATGAGAAAATTGCGGTTTACGGTGGCCTTTGTAAATTCATAAGTAAGTGGCCATTTTGGGAGAAGTGTTAAGAAACGATTGGAATAGGGTGGAATAAGGATCTGTTAAGCTTTGCATAGGATTTTCTAAGTATGCATGCGATGATGCTTTATTGATCTATACGGGCACAAATCCTTAAGAAATCCCATGCGTGCACCAGGCAGCTTGTAGGGCAGGTCGACCTGAAAAAGTTTTACCGAAAACTGGGTCTGACTTTATTCACATCACAATGCGCAAAATAATTTGCGTGATTCACAAATTCGCGAATAAATCCATTCGTTCTTAACCTCAAAGTAAAGCTGATGATGATTGAAATCCACAAACTGCTGCTATACCAGTAAAAGTGTTCATGATGCGAATGAAATGTCAAAATCTACGAATAATTTCTCGTTTGCACTTCGACCTATTATAAGTTCACCTGCTACAATGTTAAAGCGGCGCATTTTTTTAATTATTTTTTTCTTATTCCGCTCCAATAGAGAAACATTATTTTGATGTGGACCCACGAAGCAGTGCTACAATCCAAAATCGGATGAGTTGTACAAACAGGTTCGTTCGTGTACTTTCAGAATAGGAAAATTAAAAACGTCAAATCTCAAAAATCGAGAGAGAAATCTCTCATTTTCAAGACAAGTAAAGTATGTGACCGGTTTTCTTATGTCGTTTTCCATTGGGCAAAAAAAAAGCGTCTGGGAGTGTCCGGAACCGGAAAAATCCCTTCTGAAACCGTTCCATTAGCACAAAAATACTCTTCTGGTGATTCTGAGGAGAGAACTTCGCTTCTTGGTTTGAAGTCAAAACCCACTCAAGAAGCACTCAGAGAAGTGTAATTTATGTATTTTATACAAGTCAGCTGACAGCTGCCGTAGATTATTTTTTGGTATTTCACCAATACTTTTGTGGATTCAATCAGAAGTAGTTTTCTTGTTCCATTGGACTACAAAATGAGTGGATCGAGGAGTGGAACCCCGAGTGAATCCAATGGAAAACGACATTACAAAAAGTTTAAGAAATGTCATTTTGACATTTGACAAGATTCTGTTACCATTTTGAATGCACTGATATGTTCAAGGAGAACATTCAATTAATGTGGTTTTCCATTGGGACAAAAAATCAATCTTTTTTTTTGATCTAAATCACTTTTCATGTTCCATTGGGCAAAAAAATCAATCTTTTTTTCGATTCGGAGCACTTTTTGCAGATCTCGATATTTTT
Organism: Cheilosia grossa; assembly: GCA_963082955.1. Taxonomy (NCBI): domain Eukaryota; kingdom Metazoa; phylum Arthropoda; class Insecta; order Diptera; family Syrphidae; genus Cheilosia; species Cheilosia grossa. The sequence goes on from OY720144.1 coordinate 100,285,505, forward strand.
TCAGATCTACACATACCAATATGCTTTGCACAGCTGTTTTACGTCATTTTAAGAAGTTTGCTTTCAAGCCAAATGCGCAAAGTTTCGTGAAAACCAAAATAACGAAATACATAAATAGCCATGGATATAATTTTGGAGGAATTATTATCTTCATATTTTTCCTCGTCATCTGAAGACTACGAATGACCAAAAATATCAAACTTGTATCTACAACAGGAAAAACATGTTCGAAGTCGATATCCATTTGTGATTTTTGCAAAAACAAATGCAATTTGAACAGCTGATATTGCTGCCAAATAACGCACTAATACATTTATAAAAGCAGATCACTTTCGTTGCGCGTTCCATTGGCAGCGTAAAATCTGAGATCTGAAAAAGATTTCTGGTGGTCCCAATGGAAAACGACATAAGACATCGTTGAAGATGAAAATAAATAGAGTTTTACTTGTCAAACTTCTGAGCTGTCACTTAGTTGTCAGTTTTCATTTTGCAGTAAGTCGAAATTCGGCGAGAAGAAAAATAAGGAAAAATGAAAAGAGGGGAAATGGATTTCTCTCATTTTTTTTTTCAATTTTCTTAAGACGTGGTCGCATTTGCACAGTTTCTTAGCAAATTTTTAATAATTTTACGTTTGCAAAAAAGTACCCGAACGCACCTAATATATGTCGAATCTTCGCAATTTAGAGAGTTGCATCAAGCACACATTAGGTTTATTCGCGTACTTTCAAACATGAAAAACTGAGCGAAACTCTCTCAGAGAGCTGAAAAAATACCCCCAAAGTACGTGGATAGACCTCGAGCTACTTTGAGACACTTTTATCTTTGACATCTAATCCATATCACAAATTAATATATAACATACCTTTTTGCAACATATGAAACGTTCTAGGAGAACATTCGAACATAACCGATTTATTTTTTTTATTTTCACAGATTTTCTTTTTCTTCGCAATTGGGTTTTAAGACAGATTTTGAATTTGTTTCTTGTCAACTTTTTGCGTTTGACATATTTATGAGTAGGCACATACTTGCTCATTGAATTTCTCTGAGCTGTTTCGAGCCAAGAGAGGAACTTCTCCCTAGTCGTTACTCGTTATTTTGCTAATTTTCTCTTTTTCTGTAATTTTTGATGAGAACGTGTACAGACTTTGCGATAGATTTATATCGATTGCGTTCGATTTGAACCGCGTACGCGAACTAACCTATTTATTAATATAATTTAATTTTATTCCTTCTTTTTCTAGTTTACTTACGTTAAGTTTTTTTCTTTTCTTTTCCTTACAGCTTATGATTATTTCAAATACCTACTCAATTCAAACTAATTTTATTGCCCTCGTCGTGATTAAAAATTCAAAGGCCGCAAAAGAAGTAAACAAGTGGTGATGTGATGACACTTCTTCAAAAACGTCATTATTATTTTTTATAGTTCCCAAAAAAAATGCTGCCAACTCCAACTTGACCGGTTCGGCCAAGTTTGCTCACCCTCCAAATAAACAAAACAAGTGAGGCAAGCATGCTTTCACCTTGACAATAGGTATTTGCCGATTTTTGAGTCATGAGAAGCACATATTGAAATGCGCAAATAAGCTCATTCATTTGAAGTTAAATATAGTAGACGATGATTATCGATCGAGTGTCTTTTTGACCGTTGATTTTTTTTTATGTTGGTGTATTGTTATTGGAGCTGACTTTATAATGTTTTGTACGTAATTTTTTACTATTATGGTCAAATCTCTGAACAAGTCATATGTGATTGTCCGGAATTTAATGGGCATAAAGAAAACGCGTCAGCAACAGAGAGACACGATTACAAGCAGAATAACTCTCTGCTACTTAAGACTCGCTGGGCCTTACTCATGATCATTTGTAATCTTTACACTTAATATTTTGTAGGTCACAATGGGTGGTTTCATCCATGGGAAATTTCGCCTTACTTCGTTTGTAAAATGTAGCCGGGGACTAAATAAGATTATTATTATCGCTCACTGACTTCCACTTACTGTAGAGATGTCACTCGGCTATTTGAATTAATTCTCCCCCATTGATACAATAGATCTTTCAGGTCGAATCTAGTGTCAGCCAACAGGGCATGGGCATAAAAAATAAAAATAAAAATTATGGTCGGTCAACAATATTCTTCACATAACTATAACTAACTTTGTGTCCGATGTTCCAAGTTTTATATCCTAACTAGCGGTACCCCGTCCGCTTCGCTAGACGTTTCATTCGTGCTGTTGCTCGTTCTGCTCGGCTCTCATAGTTACGCAAATAATCCCGTTCGCGTTGTAAACCTTTAACGACTTTTATCATTTGTTCGTGACACAGATTTTCAAGGTTATGTAATCGTTTCAATTCTTCTAGAGCCATTTCTGAAACCTTATATTAGCCGAACATTTTTTGAATTTCTTCGTTTCACAATCATAATAATATCGTAAATATGAAACGCAGCGTTGAAAATAAAGAAAAGTTATTTCATGCGAAATGAATAAAACAAACTAATGATTTTTTACTGAAAGAAAACAATTCAAAATCCTTGCAGAGTAAAAAAAAAATAAGTTTAATTCACTTTTCTTGTTGACCGACAACAGCAACAATGACAAACACAGCTCACACACAACAACAACGAAAAGTATAGATTGCAAACGGATTGCCCGGGTTTCTCTAACGGAAGAAAAATATCATCACATTAGTAAAATATACTATTTCAATTCCATTGACTTGTGTCTGAATTTTAGTTGATGCATCATCATTCAAATTTTATCACGCAATTTATTTGCAACATTTAGAAAACAATTGATAATATTTGAATGAAGATGCAGCAAATTTTATTTCATCGATTCCAAACAACAGTTTTGAGTTCTTGCAAAATGAAAAAAGAATAAGTTTTAATCACTTTTCTTGTTGAATGTCAATTCCATAGAATTATAATATTTATTCAAATTTTAATGAATTTTCGACCGATAAAAATTTGTTTGAAAATTAAAGCGAGTGTTTTTTGTCTTCTTTACGTATTATGTACATTATACTGCATCATCGTTCGAAGTAAATATAGCAATGGCGATATGTTTCAATCAACCCGCTTTGATTGACGCGTCGGAAAATCTTCCGCTTTTTCACTAATGGTACACGACATACAGAGCGTAATTTAAGCACACATGAGCTAAGTTTTGTTGTATTTATTAGAAGTGACACTACCCGTTTTTCAATCCAGTCAGATTTTTTTCAAAATGCGGTTTCCCATACAAAGTTCTATCCCAAATCTCATCCACTTAAGCTTTTATTTTCACGACAAAAAGTAGGATATGTCCTTCCTTGGGCTAATACGAATCCACCAAGCCCAAAACAGTAAAAATCGAGTGATCCATTCAACCCAACCGATTGAGTTGAAATTTACACACAGTCTTAGGTATTTGGCCAGTAGTATACCTGTGAAGATTAGTCAAAATTGGACTAAGGGGCGTGGCACCGCCCATGAAAAAAAAAAAACATTAAATATATGTATTTCATGAACCAATACAAATGAACCAATTAAATGCTTCTTGCTGATTGCAGCTGAAATATTCTCTATTGTGGGCATCAACTACGTATCCAACCTCTTTGCCGTCAACTCGAAAGTATACAAAGAATGACCGCCAATTTGTTTTCAATTATACTTAATATAAAATTCAGTACAGATTATGTCCATCAATTATTGTAAGCCCATTTGCATAAAAGTCCAGTCGAAATAGTTTGATAATTGAAATCTAAATGAGGCCACATCAAATCAGACAAATATTTGCCTTTCATTTTCCAGTCTACAACCCTGCCAAACTGGGAGTACCCCTTCCACTCGGAAGAGCAAGAACAGCTACTTACGCACGCAATTTATGAGTTCATTCAAATCCCTCCAACTTTAGAAAAAAAATAATCACTTTTCTTAGACGGAAAAGATTCCAACAGCAAATAATCGAAAAGATCACAACCCCAATTAGGATTATATCCAGCGTTCTTAAACAGCTTTGGCGCGGCCGGCGCTCCGTAAATTGTCGCAATAACTCACTCTTAGTCAGTCTTAAACACGTAGTAATTATTATTTTAATAAAACTTTTCCACGGGATTTCCCCCTACCCTACACTGTGTCTCGAGAAAGAGGAGCGACACAACTGCAGTTTTATTCTACCGACAATTAAGGGACTAAGGAGCATCATTTAAATGCCAGCAGCAGCACCAGCCAAGCAGAAAAAAAAAACATATAAAACGAGCACCAAAGGAAAAGTTTAACGACTTTCGAGGCAAAGGACCGTAAATATTAGCTAGTCAGTCTATTTATATTTTGCAGCGTACCTATATTTTGAATTTTTTTGTTTTCTTTAATTAAAATTCTGTACATCGTTGAACTTTCGCTGAAAATTGTGTGCGCCTAGACGGGCATTCGGGTCTTCTTCACCTTTTAACTTTTAATTAACCAACGGACACTTGTTTTTTTTTCCGCGAGGGGGCGAGGGGGAGAAAAGTATGTTTGTATACCCATCCGTACATTTCATTTAACCTTCCCCCGTATACAGCTTGGGGAGAAGGCACTGTCATTAAGCAAATGAACCCAAAAAGGATCTGTTGCTTTGTCTAGAATGTACTTCTTTTTTTTTATTTCTTTTTTGTTGGAGTACAGCACGGTATCAACAAGAAGTCACTCAATTTAGTGCCAGTTTGGTAAATCCCTGGATATCTTTCACTTGACGGCTGTCTGATGGAAAACGAAAAGCACACCAAGCGATGTCCGTTGAAACGAACTTAAATTATAATTAGATAGGAAATAAATAAATGGCCAATTTATAGCTGGCGAAGTGAATGGGGTAACAGAAAAACTGGGTTGGGTGCAGCGTTGCCAGACGGTTAATATATTTCCCCCCAGACAAATCTGAAAACCCCCAGATTTAGCTATTTTCAAGAAAAAAACCCCTAAATTTTTTTTTTCATAAAAATTAATTTAAAAAGCAAAAAGTTTATTCAACACAAAGAACTTTTTTTTTTAATTTTTGTGGATATGTATCTTTATAAGGTATTTAAAAAGAATTCAGGTTTCAAGATAAGAATAATATAAGAAAAAAGTCCTAAAGTCGTCTTCATTTTTGTTTTTGTACATCTGTTCGGATGTGAACATTTTAATCATTTGATCAGAAGGGGAACAATCAGAAATTTGTTTTGAAATTTGGCAAGAGAAAATACCAAGAAAGTCTCGCTCTGCTTCCTTCCACCCAAATGATTGTGAACTTTTCGCAAACGCAATAGTGTGTGATGCATGTAGCTTTAGATAGGGGTTAATTAATACACTGGCACTTCTCAATGAATATTGGAATGCGTTGGAATGGAATGGATTTGCCAGACATGTTAACATCGGACATAGGTAAGGTACTCGAATATACATTGATTTGGTTTGTTGGTGGTGCAGTTGCTTTCTATTACGATGCTTTTTAGTGAGAAAAAAAAAAGAAATTAATTGAACGCAGTTACAAAATAAAACCCCCAGATTTCCCCCTAAACAATTTTTCCCCCCAGATTTCCCCCCGTCGGCCAAAAAAACCCCTAGATCTGGGGGGAAAACCCCCAAACTGGCAACGCTGGTTGGGTGTGTCATTAGCATTCCCATGCCCGAATTATCTCCTAATTGACATCGGTCTCGTTACCTAAACTGAAGCTGACATTTGCGCTGAGCAGAGGAGCTTAAGCCAGCATGCAACTTGGGTCATTGCCAGCTCTCTGCGTTACTCCATTGACTTTAATCCGTTGTGTGCCCGTATAATTCAATTTGGGAGGACCATATTTTTTAGTGTGGCAGCCAGAGATAATGGGAGCTAGCCAAATATATTACAACTAATTATCCCGGATCGGAACTCGTGACGAGAGACATAGAGAGCATTAGGGATAGGGATATAGGGATCCGTGCCACGTTCGAATTTCTTATCACACAAAACACATCATTAACCAGGAGGTCCTGCAGCAGCGGAAGCTGTAGTCTTTAATAGTCAAAGATTAATTCATCCAATCAACAAGAATCATTGTTTTGTTTTCTCTGGGACTATGGAAGCCGATGTGAGCACTAGGGGGTTGGTATTTTACACCAGCTCGCCTCCAATCGCCGTAGGAAAAATTGCTTATGTCATTATTTGCTCATGAAGGAACAGGAAATTGGTCCTTACTGACCTTTGCCGATTACAGGCGTGTATATGGAGCTGCGGAAATTTAATATACCGAAAGGTGGGTTGTTGTTGTCTGAAAATGTTATTAGTTTATCTATATTTGCGAATGTTTTCTTGTTCATATGAATCTTGGAAACGATGTTTACTTCCGTTGCTGGTGCCTACAGGAAGGAATCAGTTACGAGCTTGTACATTGATATCCGTATTGGGTTGAAAGAAGAGTTGATTTTAATGCGGCAACAATTTTGAAGACGTACCCCATGTAAGACCCTATTTCCCAGAACAGCGCACTCGTCCCAACAACTGATATTTAATATTGCAACTTCAGATGCTCTCGCTTGCAGTATTCGTAAAAGTTTTGACCATGACAGATTTTTTCTAACGGTTGTAGTCATTATTTTGGACTGGTGCACTGTGACTCTGTGATTGTGACTGACAAACTGACTTGGAAGCTTCCGCTCAGCACTTTTACTTCTGCTGAGATATGTTGACCGTAGTCCGTAGGGCTTAGCTTTAGTTCTGAACTTAATTATTCAATGGGGAACAGGGTTTTCTGTGTGATTTATGCACTGCATGACTAGGACAGAGGGGGGTAGTCATATTTATGATTGGAGTTTTTGATTAATATGTTTGCTCATTTGTGGAGCACCGTATTTTATATTTCTGGCGCGTATTCTGCAAGTTAATGTTCCAGCCATACAGACACAGAGGATGAATCTTTACTTTCGCCGACATTTCTTTTTTTTTACTGTGATAGGCTCTGTAGAAGGATTAATAGAAAAAGGTTTTTACTAATACATATAAACAAAAAATTTAAAAAAACATTTGCGGACAATATAAAATACAAAGCTCAAGAAATTATGACGATTCAAATTTAGAAAGTATGATGAAAAAGTTTAATTGTTTTTTCTAACACGAGTGCTTTGCTTCATATAACTTTGAAAGCGAAAGTATTTTCTATTTACGCTAAAACAATAACACGAAGTCTTTTTTTTCGTTTCTCGTTTTAAAACAAAATATATTTTCATTTCGACAGCTTTATCATTGAAGTGTTTTCATATTTTTCGATTGCTTTTAGTACATTATAAGTAAATCCGATTTGCGGCAACTAATCTCAACAAGTAAAATGTCAAAACGAAAGCAAATAATCCCTCTATCGCACTATATCTTTCGTTTCTTCGAAATCCGAAAGAAGTTGTCGTTTTGTACTGTCGCAAACTATACACAGAGGTTTTTTTTTTACTTTGAGTGAAGCCAATCAATCTCTAAATTATGTTTCCAATTTTCCTTTTCTTTGTTAGTGTTAACATTTCTTATAACCTTCTTGTTGAAACTTCTTCAAATCACTAAGGCAAATTTTCGCCCTAGCAACCATTAAACATTCTATATACCCAATAAAAATTAAATTAAAAATATGTACTTCGCATCGCACTGATTCTCAGAAGCCACTCACAGTTGTTTACCTCACCCAGAGTCGATCCAATTTGCATTCACAGCTATGGCTAAAGTCAACTTGTTCAGATTTTCTTTGAAATTCCCACCTGACACCCGTTTAACGGAGCCTGACCTTTTATATTTTCAATCGAAATCATGTTCTGATTTTTCAATTTCCCCAACTACGTCCCTTTTATACGAGTATATAGGCTATAGCCACGGCTTTTTTACTGAAAGACTCCGCAGTAAATGAGAACATGGGAAAGGTCAGCCAACGCAGATAATTAAAATTCACGAAAAGCTCGATAACCGGCCACTTAAACGCTATTGCCATTGAGGCAATAAAGAATAAAATTCACTTGGTGGTGCGAACGCAAATATTAATGAGATAAACGGATTATTTCGAAAATTCGAATTATCATGCACTGTCGATCGGAGTAACGAACAGCAACAGCACAGAATAATTCCCATTCCCATTCCCATTAAGGATAAGGTGGCACAAAATGTGTAATGACAGCAAAAGTTTGATGACTCTTTCTTTTAGCAACTTTCAACTGCTGCAGGACCACATCCCAGTCACTTGGATGCGAGTGAAAACTGTTCAATTCACGTGAATAACCGTGGGGTCAGATTCCATTCACTCCTATAATTGTGCTCTAATAAATGTTTGAAAAGTGTCGTAAAATTAAATGGTAAGTGGTGCGATTTGTTAGCTGTAATATGCATGAGATGCATCTTCGGAATTGCTACAGTCATTGTTATCGTCATCATAAACAAGTCGGATTTGGCACCCTTTCTTGATGATGTTTTTATGACAGTGCTAAGATTTCTGCACAAGACGTTGTGTGGTTTCAAATGTGCTTATGGAGCAATATTTCAAATGGTACGCAATCCAATTGTTAAACTCCATGAGCACCTTTCACATTTGCAGTACACATTCTGATGCGGAGACGACCAGAAGCTTATCTCAAGATACTCGTGTCATGTGAAGCATTTTCGAATGTATTATTTTGGATAACAGTGTATAAGAAACAGTAGAGCAGGCTACCTTTCGTTAGGATGTATTTATTTGAATTTGGTCAATAGGTTAATTGCAGTTAATACTGATTGTCCATCCTTTTGCACTAAAGCGAGTTAAATTCAAATATAGTTGGTTATGAATTTTATGTAACATTTTAATGGCTTTGGATTGTATTGCTGCACATTTACTTCAAATCAGACTTTAATCCTTTAAGTATATATGGCCCTAAACTTCAGCTCGAGTAGACAAAGTGTTTAAGGAAATATAAAGTGGTAGAGTTTTTCGTTTCATTTTTTTGTTATTAAAATAAACGGCTTATCCATAAAATAACTCTTTTTAACATCAATTCTTTGGATGCAAGGGGTTTAATTAGTGATAAGTTATTGTAGACAGTATGAAATTCAGTCGAAGCCAATTGGAGTTTGCTGCTTTGTTCAAAATAAGTAAGCCCTCGAATTTTGTGTGGAATATCAATGTCACTGGTAGTCGCCCGTCCTGTGAAACGAACTAAGCGACTTATTTTCGATGAATTGTAGCTCTATTTTACGAAAAGCTCGACGCGTATTGTCCTCATTTGCCTGAACAGTTTGATTGTCGGCACAAAGTTAATGCAGAACGTTCCTTCAGCGTCACAAAAAGAGTACAACGGCATCAAATAAAAGGCAACTTCAGCAAAATCGATACAAATTTGCTTATTTTTTGTTTAGCGAATGGCGCAAAATATTTATTCGATTGTTACAAGGCTTCTGCACTGTGCAGCACGTGTAAAGCCATTCCTCTGGTACCAAAGGGAGTTCAATTCCAATTCATCAATTTCTTATAAAAAAAATACACACATATATCATGTCTATGTTACTAACACCCTCCGAAAATCCTAGTGGTTTTGGAATATACATTTTCGAAGAAAAATAGGCCATTAAACCCCCTGCCTCAAAAAACCACTTAAAACAGCCGCACAAAGGACAAACATAAAATAACTTATATTATCAATTTGCATGCCAACCTGGCAATCTTACGACTTTTCTTAAAAAATATGCGTACATTGGATGGTGCTTTATTTCGACCGAAATTTATTTTCAAAAATCACCCACAGTAAATACAACATACACTGTGGAAATAAGTTGCAATATTTCAAGACGTTATTCAAGCGTAGAGTGATCCATTTTAATTCACAGGAATTTGCTGCAGTGTTTCTCACTGTTTCTTATTTGAGCACAAAACAGAATCCTGTCAGTGTCAAAATGGCACTTAATTTAAAAAGAAACAAGTCCGGGTATAGGTATAAATGCCCAACCGTTTTAAGTCTGGTTGTATAGTTGTATACAAACAGCTTTAATAAAGTGTCACTAATTTTTATTTATTTTAGTAATCAATCCTTTTTTTGATCTAAATCACTTTTCATGTTCCATTGGGCAAAAAAATCAACCTTGTAGATAGAGTTCTTGACCAATTTTATGTTTATATGTAATTTGTGGAAATGGTTTATCCGTCGGCTTTTTTTTTTTGTTTCGGATAACTTTTTGCAGATCTCGATATTTTTCCAGATTAACACACATACCAATACACTTTGCACAGTTGTCTTACGTCATTTTAAGAAGTTTGCTTTGAAAACCAATGTGCAAAGTTTGGCGAAAGCCAAAATAACGAAATACATAAATAGCCATGGATAAAATTTTGGAGGAATTACTATCGTCATCGTCTTCCTAGTCATCTGAAGACTACGAATCAATCCCAATGGAAAACGACGTAAGTCAAATCCAAACAATAACGGTGTGGCAGCTACTTCGCAATTCTTCGTACAACTTAAAAATAAAGCCTATTTTTATTAATCTCTTCGAAATGGTTGAATTGTGCCTCAAGGAAACCCACGCGGCATATCAAAACGCGAGCTCAGACTGAAAGTTCTTTCCGCAAGGAAATCTGTGCACCAGCCATTCGTCCAACGATTCACACTGTGTCCTCATAAGTAAACAAATTCACTGTGCTTTTGGCTATCAAAGTGAAATAAAGTAGAAACTACTTAAACTTTCGCCAACGTCGCAATCCTCCACATTTATGACAACGCGTAGGATATACGAAGTATAAAGTCTAAAAATCTATCCATAGCAAGCACCCGACCGTGAAATGCAACATTCAGATTTGGACATAAAGCCCGTGAAGCGTTATTGCCCACAGACACCGCTATAAAAGTCGAAATGAATCCGTTCTGCAAAAAATCCCCCATTTAACATAAGCCCATTGAAGTGGAAAATTAATTCCTACGGAGTATGCACGTGTAGGTCATTCCACTGGCTTTTAGTTTTACGGCCAACAAACTAGTAATGCGCCCGAAGTTACACAATTAACCCTTCATTTCACACCCCACCGGATTGAGCTTTCTCACACTACTCAAAATTGAAACAGACAGCATACAAAACGCGCTGATGGGAAGTCAACCCTTTCCCTAAATAGACAAAGTGCATTACATATAGCGGTGTAGCCGAGTTCCATTGGTTCCACTCATGTACCGATCCAAATCTTAGCCACGTTCAGCCTTAGAGCTGAAGTCGGTAATCTCGTTGTACGGAATTGATACCTTTGTACGACGTGTTGGGAATACATTATAACTCGTATTCTCTGTTACAAACCATCAATCACGACCACTCAAGTCACGTCCAAATAGTAAATACCAACAACCCCTTCAACACCAAGGATATACGCCTCCAACTCATGGCGCAGCCACATACAATAAGAAACTGAATTCGGTCCAGAACGTTCATAAATATGCGGATGGGACGGAAAAACTTTTGATCGCAAAACTTGGGCCGTTAAAACAATTTAAATGGTCTTGTTCAAACATTTTTGGGACGCATCAATCAAGTCCACCCAACTGTTACAATTTATATTTTCGGACCTTCGCACACACTATTCAAGTGGACAAACATCTTACCTTCGGTCAACACTCTTGCCAAAAACTTAAAGGTTCGCCAAGAGCTCAATATGTCTCCGTTCTCCCACTGCTCCGATCCGAATGCCTGTGAACTGTGTTACCAGTTGAAATGAACTTGTGTGGTAGCTTTTGTGCCGATGACCTAGTGCAAGTCGATGATGTGATGCTGATGACCCACTTTGTTGGCTAGGGGAAATTCATTTTCCATGCATTCCTCCTGGGGAGTGAACCGTTTCGTTTTTATGGGGGTAGCTTTTGAGGATGATTCCCCCATGTCAGTCGTAAAACAGATTACCAAGCTCGGGGCTGTTCATTTCTAATATAGGACATAGATATATGTAAAGTGTAAAGGTGTTCGTTTGTAGGCATCAATTGAGTTGATTGCTTAACAGTGGTTCAACATGTTTCCTACTACATCCGGGCTCCGGGGTCCATGACAAAGGTTACCAACACCAAAAAAAAACCGACAAACGCCTAGAAGTGTTTGCAATGAATTGATAATCATGACTGGTCTATGGCTGAAGCTCTGTGTGTGTGTGCCTCTCTGCAACACTATATGTGAATATCCTTGCGATAATAGCAATAGTTTAGTGGGAAGCTTTTTCGAGTTAGCTTTCCCCTGATAATATGGAATTTATCAAATTTAAAATTCAAATCAGGAAGTGATGCGAAAGCGAACGTCGGCAACGGTAACGTGGAGGGCTTGTAATTTCGTGGCCTGTGCTACCCAGCATCAACTAAATGAATTGAGGTTTTGTTTCAGAACGCATCCACTTAAGTGCATCTGGTATATATTGGAGCGGACTTTGGAACTTTTGTTTTTAGAACAAGGAAGGTTAGAGAGATGATGGGGTGTATTCTGTAAGTGCTATTTTTGAGTGAAATGGTTTTTTGTTTTGTTTTTCTTTTTTTTTTTTTTTTTGTGTAACTTCATGGAGATAAGTTTAGGAGGGATTAAATAAGTTTAGTTTGGAAATTCGCTGAATGGTATATTAAGGATATTCAGACATAAGAATCCACTTTGGGGATAGTTCGTTAATTAAAATACATAATCATTAGGAAAGGCATACATTGTGAGTGTCGAATAAATTACATTTTGCGTTACCGAATGACTGTGTTATTATGAAAACAGTAATAATTCACAAATTGTCAATGACAAAGATAGGCAGATACTGATACTCTCCTCGTCTTACAAGGTTCTTGCAGCTTATCGCTCACTAAATTATGACATGACTTGACTTATGGCTGTAGTCCATTTTGGTGCTAGAGTTCCGGGTTAACTACGGCCCTAAGCTATATACATCTCGATGATATCCCGATGCCTGACCATTAACGAACAAATTTCAGTTGAGATTGGGTTAAGATCTTTTTACTTAGGCATCATTTACTGGGCCGAAAAAATACCCAAATTCCAACTCGTGGGTTTTCCCACTGCGTCACCTCTCGCGAACGTCTGACAAACATCCGAGAGTATAACTGTCATGAAAGAGCTTCTCAGTTGGGCGTTTGGGCTCGCCATAAAATTGTAGATCCCTTCCAATCGTTCCAAAAATTAAAAGCTCACACAAAACGAATGGTTTTGAGAAGCCTCGCCTAGGGTACCTACGGATCTGTTGCGCCAACTAATTGTTTTGTATCCTTTACTGTCTGGAAATCGAAAACTATATTAAAGCCACCTTTAACATTCAATGTCGCTATCGTTAAGCATACAGTTTGTATAGTTCATTCAACTCATCACTCTTGCTGTGTTATAATTCTAGTTTTTTTTGCCTATTTTTTCCTTTGTCTTCTCACTTCTCTACAGCTAAATATCCCCAACCCGGTGTCAATCCGCCTAAAACCTACCAAAAAAAAACTTTTGAATGCAATAAATCGGCCGGGGCTGTGACTATGGTGTAGCAGAAAATTTCAGCGGTAGCGACAGACTAGTTGCGCAGGTGACTTATTGGTCACGCTCCACATGACCTAACTATCTCGGCCGTCGTGTCAACGAGTCGCTGTATAATGGGATCTACGTTAGTAGTTGAATATTATCCATCGATAGAAACTAGACCGAATATCACTAGATGAGCCTTTCCCTTAAATAGTCCCAAGAAGTTTTCATAGCAGAACACGGATGATTAAGGTATTGTATACTTCCTCCTCGGTTCTATGTACAAGTCGTTTATCGTAGCTTTTTTCCACAGTCGCCAATGTTGGGAGGCCTTTCTCGATATACGTCGTTTTGTTGCCGTTAGCATTCAGAATCAGGTTCTTCCCCTCCATGTGCGATTTCGCTTTTACTTTATGTCGCTCTTCTCATCATACCCTACCCATCAATGTCATCCTCATCATCATTACTAACAAACAGTTCAATAACAACAAACGACCCGATTTCAACAAGTTGTAATAATGTATGTATACTTTATTATTTTAAGTTTAAAATCGAAACTCATTTATGTTCTTTTATTTTTACACATCTACAATATACATTTCTAAATGTTCATAATGATATTGAGTGACAGTTATTATAAATCTTTAAAAGACATTATTTGCTTGTTTATTGTTTTCTGAAAACATTTTGAGTTCTCAACGAGCGGATTCTGCTAGTTGAAAAGAATACTTAAACTGCTTCCGCGCCGTTCTATTGCACGCAATATTCGCATCGGGCAGCAAATGAAAACACACACGAAAAGAAGAAACGAAATAACAAAGAAACACTTATTAAACAGGAGTGTTGATGAAAATTTTAACAATTACTATTAGGGATTACAATATTTGTTGTTTATTTATATTGCATACTACTTGGAATGCTTTATGTAGTGTTCGAAGTTTTCTTTTAATGATAACAAGAGAAAAGGAAATAACAATTCATATTCGTTAATGACTTACAGTGCACACCAAACTATAATGAAAACAGTTTCTATATATTTTTTTCTTAAATGCTAGATCTAATTAAAAAAACAAAAACAAAACAACACACGACAGCTCTATTGGCGGAAGGTCCCGCTCTTTGTCACTGGTGTTTATTGTTTGGAGGACTCGCCATCTTGTTGTGACTCCTTATATCTTCGCGCGATACACTCAAGAATTAAAAATTGCTAATAGTATTGTCTTTGGATGTGTGACACAGAAAGAGGAGGACTGCAGTTCCCGCCGCTGTTCGTAAATAAATTGTTAAACTATGTTTACTTTTGTTTTAGCTGTCGCAAAAAATCGCATTTAACTTGGCATTTTACACTGTAATTAAATTTATTCCGTTTGCTATAATTACACAATTTGTTTGTTTCTAATAATTATAGGCATAGGTAGTGTTTGTTTTTTTTTTTTTTTTTTTTTTTTCTTTTGTTTTAAAAATTAGAATTATCTTTTATTTTACAGCAACTTTAACAAGAAGAGGATGGTTGTTGGTTGGTGATGGGGGTTTTGTGGTGCGCTTAGTGGCGAGAGTCTCTTGGGTAGAATTCCGCGAGAATGGAAGCTGGAATTCGCTTAAGCATCTCCTTGGGGAAGATACGTAGCAACTGCCAACCGATATCGAGTGACTCGAATACTGTGCGGTTTTCATAATTACCCTGAAAAGAAAAATAGGAAATTCATTTTAAATTCGATTTGGCAAAAAGTGAATTTTTTTTTATTTCTCTTTTCTGCAACGTGAGGCAAGTTCAAATTTTCTATATAAATCTGAATAAATGACAATCCCCCAGGCCTGCATTACGTTTATAAATAGATTTATGTCAGATAGATTATTTATATGCTGACCAAGAGAATGGATTGCATATAATAAAGATAGATTAACTGCATGAATCAATAACAAATTTAATAAAGAATCATTTTAAATAAATTGATGGAGAAGACAAACTTTTTATTAAATTGTACTGCGCGTGATCTAAAGATGGTATTTGGGTAATAAACGGTCTGAACTCCGATGTCACCACAATATACCGAGTCTATGATTTGCTGGATCTTCTGATATGCATTTCACGGAAATTTCCTACTGGAAATAACTAGATCCAAGTTCAGTTTATCGACAGCAAGACAAAACAAAGGTTCTCATCATCATGTACTGACAAACATCATGCTGTTTAAAAACAAAGGTTGCTTGCCTCTTCTTCAACCGGAATGGCTTCGATTGATCTGATTCTACGAACACAGGTTGAATATGTACAGCGCACATACCTTATCTGGACGATTGAACAAGCTAACAATTACTGACCAATAAAATACAATATTGTGGACGGCTCGGAGGTGTGTATTGGATTACTGAACGAGGGGCTCAACGCCCCGAACACCTCTAGCTATTTACCGCGCCCCTATGTTTGCGAACGTCAAACATCCAAGAGTATATCTTTACTGACAAAGCTCCACAATACACAAAACTACTGCAAGATTTTGTCAGAAGAAAGTATATTTGATAAAATGGAACTTGGGGGGACCACAGCTGATATATGACAGATCCTGACGATAACCAACTAACTGGTTATCAATTTATCGTACGAGCCATATAGAGCGATATAGAGTCATGTCTAGCATTGGCATCCCTACCCAACTCCTCAGGTTGTGCAGAATTACGATGCGGAACACGTCTCAGTGTCAAATTAAGGTCGGAAATGACTCTGGACTGTACCCACTTCTTATGTATGTTGTGTATGTTAATAATAATGTATATGCATTTAACTTATTTTACAAATAGCTGCCGTTGATGTCTCCGATAACAGTCACGGAGTTTTTTTTTAATCAAAATCCATTCCATGTCAGGTGCTATTAACGTGTTATCTGGATACGGTGAGCTAATTGCAAATTTGACTTAACCGCAATGTTATAGATAACAAGCAAGATCGAGATTATGAATACATCTTCTGATGTTGAAAATGTACTCTATTTCTGACAGTTTGCTGATTTTTCCCAGTAAAATCAAGTTGAAACGGAAGCCTCAATGAAATAAGTTCGTTTAGTTGCCTACCCTAAAAAATATATTACTTGTTTACACTGTCATCAAATTGTTACCAACGACCTAAAATTTTATCTTAAATACAAAAAGATTTCAGGGAAAAAATAGATAAGATAACAGAAATGTTGATACAACAGGTGGTGGGGGACTGATATTAATTGATCTTATGAGAAATAAAAACGAAGTATGTACTTGAAAGGCTGAAGAATTACATTTTAGCAATTTTAATCTTTATTGTAAAACCCCCCGGGCAGAATGACTAATCGAGTCTTATCAATATCATCAACATTTCCCAACTTCCACGAGCATAGCAAATAAAAGTGAACACACAATAACGATTTGTGCAGTAATGACCATCAATTTGTGACGATTAAGGTTTATTAAACTATAGTTTCTACTGCGTGATAAGGAAGCGATGGTTTTCAAGATATATTTTCACAAAATATACACGTTTATAAATATTTCGTGTGCGCATTGCAGAAATTTGGACTAATGAAATGACACCGCGATGTATGAACTCGCATCTTATGGATTAGAGCGTAGTTTCATGATATGAAGGTGTTGCAGGTTCAAGTACCAGTAAATGTCACTTGCAAAGACCCTGATTACTGATCAACTCTGGCTATTAATTGAAAATGTCAATTTATTTAACGATCTTGGTAGTATGCCCATAATTGAAGATCAGTTAAGTAATACACACTTCGTCAACAACAACATAGAGGGTGATTAATTTAGACTTGTTTCTTTTTCAATGGGTTTTTTTGTTTGCCAGATCACGCATAACTGGCATCATCGTGTCGTGCTATTACTCAGTATTGTTTGCCAAATCATCATGGGAAGACTCGCACCATAACAACGTCCCCATTATATTTATAACTTTGATGGAAAGCAAGTTTCTCGTTTCCGACCTTTCAACTGGCCCACCTGGATTATGTGTTGTAACAGCTTCAGACTTTCTTCTTGGGCGTTATGTGATATGACAGCTACAATCCAGTATTTGGAAGCCAACATTACCAGGTACGGCGTAGTCGCGGGCAACATTTAAACGAAATTATATTCAAAAGGTAAATACGAGACACTGCTCTTTCAGACCATAATAAAGTTTCCACAATTCCCAATTAATTTCATGTGTTTTATTTAAAACTAAAAAAAAAAATCAGGTCTCAATTAATCAGCCATTAAATAAGCACGAATGTGAATAGCACAATCAAAAGTGGCATTGAATATCGGTGAGATTGAAACGCTCTAATATAAGAGCAACCAAATGCAAGGCAGCCAGGCGCGAGACTTGTCTCATGTTTAATCAAAAATTTGCCGGAACTGTAATTTTCAATAACGCGAGAGTGAGGTTTACTTAGATTCGCCATTATGAATGAAAACCCGCCTAGATATCCTAGTGCTACAGGCCTAATTAGTGCCTTGCAGCGAATTCCACGACAAGACGTCAATCGCATGGTAGGTGATCTCACATTTCGCACCTAGCATACAAAGGCTACTCAGGAATAATCGAAAGTATACGGTTTAACATCAAGTTAACGTATCTGTAGTTACGGTAAGTTTAAGGTCGCACATTTCATGAGTTAGCGCCGCTTTTTTTTTTTCTTAATCACCCACTTGCGTGTTTGTTTAGAGAAAGAAGCCTTGAATTTAAAACCCGATCGCTACTAATTGGAAGTTAGTTCGAACCGTGGGTAATTACTTTTGTTGCTCCACGAGAATGGATGTCAAACTTCAAGTTCGTGTCGCTTATGCAGAGCGGAGTAATTTCGGATGAGCATTTATTTGTTGGTGCCTTTTTTAAGATGTGCCCAATTATTTAATTTGCTGAGACAATTAATAGTCACTCATTTTTATAAGAAATACTTAAGACTCTCCCTTAGGCGGTCATGTTTGTGAGCCCTTCGAAAGATGAAAACAAAACAGACAACGACTTTATCTCGTAGGTGGTATAGGTTTTAACGACTGTCACGTACGATACGGACGCGGATATTCAATGATCGAATGAACACATCCAAAGTAGTGACTTCAGAGTATGATTTAAAAATGTGCAGTATGCATTACTACTTGATGACATCTTTGTGTGCTTACAATTAATGGTCAAACAGTTCATTGCAGATA